>JAWDJE010000001.1:99383645-99983645 GCA_035047345.1 Bradypodion ventrale
AGGTGCACTTTATTTCAAAACTTGGATGGGCGGGGCCAGCCAGAATTTCTGCTACCGGTTATGGCGAACTGGTGCAAAAGCTTTTGATGCCCACCACTGAACCAAAGGCACATGCTTGAGAATAAAAACGGTATGTCCAAAAGTTAGTTCCAACTTACAATGATCCTTTCCAGAATTCCTAGGTAGAGACTACTCAGAAATGGTTTACTATTCCCTTCTTCTGGGGGTATTCTGGGAGCATGCAGCTTCCTCAAAGCCACACAAGATGACTCTTCTCTCACAAGGCACAATGAGGAATCATAGGCAAACAAAGACAGCCATGTGATCCATACACAAAACAATAGCAGGAAGAAGGCTTACACAAAAAATAAATCATTGTGCGAGCTTTCGAGATTCAAGATCTCTTCATCAGGCAAATTATCAATGGAAGTTCATGGCTAGATGGTTGTCAGGCGCTCTTCTTAGAAATGCATGTGGAAAAACAGCAACAGGCTTACAGTATATGGTATCGCCTCACCTCCCCCACAAGAAGCCAATTATCTGCTATTTGAAACAAAGGCTATGTGAGGAATCAAACTCCCAACCTCTGGCTCTATGGACAGGTACCCAACTCACTGAGCTGTACACGGGGCTCTGTTCCCTATACTGGCTTAATGGACAGTGATTCTTGGGCAGGAGGGCTCCATTGTCATGAACAAATCATTATCTGATGTACCTTGACTTCAGGCACTCGCAGACCAGAAGCAGCCATTAAACAAAACCTCTCCTTAGAAAAGGGGAATTCTTAAGAACACCTGCAAGTGTCATAGAAGGCAGTTTCTCTCAAATCCTAGTTTCTGCGAATCAGCTTGTTTTGTAAGTAGCCTTTGAAACTTAATCAAAGCATCTCTCTGAACTATGACTTCACAAACACCAAATCCTTCTCAAATCATACCCCTCTAACAGAAACATGTTTTTCAGCTCTAGGAATGACTTATTTATAAGTACAGTGATGCCTCATACAACGTCCACACTTGGTTCCACAAGTTTGGACTTTATACGGATTTGGTCTTTGTATGAGGCATGCAAAATCCTAGCCGCGGTGCCTCATACAACGTCCAAATCCTTGCCGCGATGCCTCATACGACGTCATTTCCATAGAGATACATTGTACTGTAACAGCAGACTTCAGGGCAAAGCGAAGGAGACAGACAGGAAACTGACAGAACTTTAAGAAATCATTGTCTAAAGGCTAAATACATTACAAAAACATGTCAAACAACCCTGATTGTCCAAGAACCTGAAGAATGCTGCAAAAATCCCAGGAATGCTTCTAAAAATTCTGACGAAAAAATTCAAAAAAATCCAAAATCGTGCTCAAAACCACTCCTAAACACTCTTTGCCTCATGCAAAACCCAAAAGAACAATGCATGCGTCCTGCCTTTTATACTGGCCAGGCACAATGAAACCTGGGAAAAGCCCCAATGCCTCATACAAAGTCGCAGCGACTTTGTATGAGGCAACTTTTTTCAAGGAATTAGGCGATGTTGTATGAATTCGATGTTGTATGAAGTAGACTTTGTATGAGGTATTACTGTAGTGATGTCTGATCACTGTGCATCATTTAAAGCACAGGTTGACAGCTGGAGGGCTAGTCCAAGGCTGCAATGGTCTCACCTTCTACGACTTTGGACTTGCGAAGTTGCACCCACACCTTTTGTCAAATCCCAAAGAAACCAAAGACAGAAGCTGTTTTGGATCTTTAAAAAGTGGCTGAGTCACTTGGTCAAGGCATACTCAATGAATGCTATAACCTGTATTATTCACTTAAATTTGTAAGGCTGTCAGAGTTTGGTCCAAGCCTATGTGATAATCAGCACAATCTCTCTATCACTATCACAGAAGCAACAGTAACATTTTGCTTACAAATACAAAATAACTTCAATTTTTGCAACTAAAACTGTTTGTTGAAGCAGCATACCAATAACCTTTTCCCCCTCTCTGTTGGCAGCACAGGGATTCTAAATTACACCAATTTTGGCAGAGAAATCAAAAGGACGCTGCTCTTAAGATAAAGCCCCCAGGCTTTGAAAACACTTTGTAGTTAGCTGGTAAAGAAATCATCCAGATATTTACTTAGCTGCTCATTATTACATCTTTTAGTCAAGATAAGTTTCTACAATACTCTATTCTAAAGATTCAAATCAAACAAAGTTAAGCACTTTTAAAACTCAGGAACCCATCTAGTTCATGTTGAGTTTTGACTGGAAATCTGGCTTAAAATGGCTACCAATGTTTGACAGCGGTTCTCTAAACAAGAGAACAAATCACATTATAAATCAGTGTGAAACTTATTTATGGATTTATTTACATATGTAAATGCATATATGAAAAGTAGAAAGTTTTTTGTCACAGCTGGTCAAATCCCATTCCCCTGGGTTTTGCTCTTCTGAAGCAGTAAAACACCTTAGAAAGGCACTATAGTTATAGCACCTTGATGCTACTTCAATTGTCAAGAGTCCACTTCATGAAAACCTGGGATCTGTAGTTTGGTGAGGTCCTTAGAATTCCCTGTAAGACAGAGAATTCAGTCTTCAGTCTCACCAGAACTTTCTTACAGGGGTTTCTAAAACATTTCATCAAAAAACAACACTTTCCAACTACACCTCTCCCCAGAGAGAAGTCACAGAATTTAAAGTGGTATCAAACTACTGGTATCTGTGTAGTGCAGATGCATTCTTGATTCGCTTGTAAGAAACAGATGCACAGTTTTTCAGACTGAAGCAGACTAAAATAAAAATAATTAGCATCTATCCAACACTAGTTGATGTCACACGTGTGCCAATAATAGAATGGAACTGTATCTTGACAATGTTATTTCAAGAGTGCCACATATAACAGGGAAAGATATCGGTAAACAGCAGAAGCTGCACCAAAGAATAAAAGTGCAACATGGTCAGTATTGTAAATTATACCTTGTCCAAAGAAATAACATTTGTTTAACACAGCAGCAGGTATTCTTCTTTCACCACCCCATCCCACATGGAAAGAGTTGCTGGTCCCCAGAAATGCAAGGTACAGTACAACTACCGCCTTTATCTCCCTGTTAGAATTCATCATGGCACTCTGATTAATGAGCTATGTGCCATTTCAGTATTACAGTGATTCCTGGCTTTTCCCCCAAGAAAATATGCACTGCCTCATTATACATACGTTTACCTCCTGTACTATTAAACCAGGTCTGGATTCATTTCCCCCATTTCAATCCAATCTATTGAGAATCCATAGAACCAACCTCTCAATATAACAATTGTATTGGACCTTATCATCACAGAACAAATATCATTTTATTGTGTTACTCTCCTTAAAAGTAAACATGGTCCAATTTCATAGTTGTTGTTGTTTTAAACCAGACATGGGCAATTTCCAACATAAATGTGAATTCAGCATGTTCCTTTTTCTGTAGCAATTAAACTGCACTCCTACTGCAGGTACTAGCCATCCTGAAATCACTTTCTTCTGTTTTAGTATATCCATTACTGTAATGAAAACTAAGGATTCCCTGAAAGATGATTTATTTATGCTCTAAATACAGTCATCCTACTTGCACCAGGTTTCAAGTTTTTTTAAGAAGCCTATGCCATAAAGAAAGCTTTTAAAAAAACCTTTATTCAACACTCTCCAGCTATGATCTATTCTCTGAAGAATTCAGGCAGATTTTATTTAGAGTTTTTAAAACATTATTTTGTTTGCAAACTTTATCATAAAATAGTTAGCCATAAACCAGGTCTGTTAAAAATATAGCCTCTGGGGCCTATAATCTGTTCTAAAAGACCCCACAGACATGCTTAATAAAACATACTGCAACTCAGGCTATAGTATGAGCTGACTGTAATTTCCAAAGAGCAGGAACCTATGCTGAGATTCTGGGAGGAAAATGAGAACAAGTCATAATATTAGTACTTAGAGCTGAGCTGGCCCTACTGTTAGGTAAAGTGAGGTGCACTTTCTAGGCCAGGGGTTCCCAACCTACGGCCCATAGGCCAAACCCAGCCCATGGCACCATTTTATGTGGCCTACCTCAAGACACAGGTGTGGGTTATTGTGACAAAGTGGTAATCAAACAAAGCTGTTTGATTTGTCATCACTATATCTGTACTATCTGAGATGAAGAGGGACTTAAGAGATTTTCTACCTCTTAAGATTTGGCTAACTTTAGGTCGGGGGTTCTCAACCTACGGCCCACGGACCAGATTCGACCTGTGGCACCAAATAATCTGGGGGTGTGACCTCACTCCAGCCGCCACCGCCGGGATTGACCATGGACTCGTTTACAGCTATCGTAAATGCATTTACTACAACTGTAAATGAGTCCGCAGCTACTGTAAATGTGTTTACTACAGCCGTAAATGAGCCCGTGGCTGTCATAAACCTGTTTACTACAGCCATAAATGAGTCCACAGCTGTCGTAAATGCGTTTACAACAGCCATGTTACAACAGCCATGGATGCCTTTTACAGCAGCGTTTATGGCAGGGAGAACCACCAGTCTGGCCTGCTCACCTGTCTGCAGGGGTGTGGCCCAGCTCACAGCTGTAAAAGGTTGGGAACCCCTGCTTTAGGTACACACTTCAAAAGGGAAGAGGAGCCCCACTATCTGTTACTCCCTCTGAAGAAGTCAAATATCTTAGACTAATCCTGATACTTTTACTTTCTGGGCAGTAGGAATTTACTTTGCCATAACCTTGGTCTCTCACATACTGCAACGTGTCACTATCCAGGATAACTTAAGAACAAAACCATGGATTTTATGATTCCATGAGATATTATTGGGCCCTGGTTGCACATTTGTCTACTGTTAACAGTATCATGAGAATATGTTATAGAGACATATCAACAAACATGTGAAGTTTCTTAAGTTGTAGTTATCGGTCCACCTAACCTAGTACAGTATTGTCAGTTCTGACCAGCAAAAACCAGCCCTTCAGGGTGCCATGCAGTATTCTTTCCTTACCCTACACAAACCTGCTATTTCCAGGGCCAAAAACCCAAATACTAAACAAATCCAACCTCAGTTAGTTTCCAAAACAAGATGATACTGGTGTATGTAGGGTGGCAGTGATTGAAAAAATGTGCTTGATACCATCCCCCCCACCCCTTAGAAATTGACAGAATGGTGCAATTGTTTTGGAGAATAATTACTGCAAGGTGGTTGCTCCAGAATTAGCATTCAAGTGACACAAAGTCCCTTATCTCTTTTTTTGATATTGTCTGCTGGACAAAATCACGTGGCTAAGGATACCGACGCAGTTACTTTGCAGGCGCACCCCCCCAATAACGGACACAGACAACATTGAAAGTGGATAACAGCAAAGGGCCACATTTATTGATTCAATGCCCTAGTCCGAATTATAAATTTGTATTGGTAAAACGACCAATCATAATTCCTAAGGCAAGCAGGCCGAAGTAACACTGGTAAGGTACCACCCCAAAATTGCCAACGGCAATTGGTTACAATGTATCAATTTGTATCAATTTGTTTGTCAACAACAAACAAATTGTTGACCGTAATCAATAACTAACTCATGACCCCACCCTCTGACGCGTATCCGTGAAATCACAGGGGTGATGCATGCTGGTTAGCAATCACCATCACCCCATCGCCTGGTTCGTCGTTGACCGGACAACGTTTAACTAATTTATTCCTGTCTAGTGTTGTCCAGTCAATTGCGAACCTGCCGGATACTTGTGGGTCATACTGTTTACC
Source organism: Bradypodion ventrale (assembly GCA_035047345.1). NCBI lineage: Eukaryota > Metazoa > Chordata > Lepidosauria > Squamata > Chamaeleonidae > Bradypodion > Bradypodion ventrale. The sequence goes on from JAWDJE010000001.1 coordinate 99,389,392, forward strand.
TTACCAGTGCTACCCGCCCATGTGACCAAAGTCAACAGTAGTAATGGAGAAAGACCCCTATATCAAACCATAGCCACAGTGTGGGGTGGGCAAAAAAGCCAGGACCCGAAGCCAATATGGGTCCCAACCAAAAATTCCCACCCGGCCCCGAAGCGACCATAATCACACTGTTAACTAGGGAGGGGGTGGAGGGGAAAAACTTCTCCGCTCCGTCGCTGAGGCAAAATGGCAGCACGGCTGCCTCGTGGCCACCCCTTTTATCAAGGCGGTGGCCACGCCCCTAACTACCCGGATTCTCTGTCCTGTGGGGGGGGGGCCCGCAAAGGGCGCGGCGGCCATTTTGGCGCCGCGCTTGCATTGCAGGCGCACCCCCCCAATAACGGACACAGACAACATTGAAAGTGGATAACAGCAAAGGGCCACATTTATTGATTCAATGCCCTAGTCCGAATTATAAATTTGTATTGGTAAAACGACCAATCATAATTCCTAAGGCAAGCAGGCCGAAGTAACACTGGTAAGGTACCACCCCAAAATTGCCAACGGCAATTGGTTACAATGTATCAATTTGTATCAATTTGTTTGTCAACAACAAACAAATTGTTGACCGTAATCAATAACTAACTCATGACCCCACCCTCTGACGCGTATCCGTGAAATCACAGGGGTGATGCATGCTGGTTAGCAATCACCATCACCCCATCGCCTGGTTCGTCGTTGACCGGACAACGTTTAACTAATTTATTCCTGTCTAGTGTTGTCCAGTCAATTGCGAACCTGCCGGATACTTGTGGGTCATACTGTTTACCTTACCAGTGCTACCCGCCACACGGAGGGGCTTCACAGAAGACCTGACGCCCCCCCCCAGACCGTCAGCTCGGTCAACAGGCCTGCTCGCCAGTCACCCAACAGGAGGTCCATACCTCCTCGCGACAGATGGACCCCATCCCCTGCATAGAGGTCATAATTTTGCAGACTAATATCGGGGTGATGACTAACCCGTCCCCAAGCCCTGGTGGTAAGAAACCGCGCCACCGCCTTGTTGACCGCGCGCCTCGCGCGGTCAAGCGCAAGGAGGTTAACGCCCCCTCTGTAAGAGTGGCGCGGAACAATGTCCGACCAAACCAGGGTTGTGGCAGGCCAGACATAGTGCAAGTAGGCGAGTTCCTCGCAAATCGCATGCTTGAGCGATAAGCCGGTGACCTGGCCCAAATCATTGCCCCCCAGGTGGATAATTAGAATGTCAGGCGGGTCAGCCCCCAGGCCAGAAAAAAGGAAAGGCCTCAGCTCCTGCCATAACATCCCAGGCTTACCATGCCATGCGAGACTGGCGTGGTCACCCAGTCCCAGTCGGGGTCCCCACTCTGTCGCCGCAGCGTAACGCGCTGCCCTGTGCACATAGCTGTGGCCCACCAGCCATACTGTCACCGGTGTAATACGACACCTAGGGTCTGCAATAAAATTGAGAAAAAAGGAAGGTAAGGTGACTGAATTGGTACTCATGGCGGGAGTGGGCGCACATAAAACTGAAAACACTGTGAGCCCCACCTCCCCATGCTGCGTATGTCAGCCCCCGAGTACCCAAAAGCAGCTGCTGTAGAGGCTGCACCAATACGGAACGAATGTGTGCCATAACGGGCACCTGAAAAACCCACCCTGGTGAGGGCTATGGCTGTCACCTTCCAAAACTGAAATTTAGTAAGGGGAGACCCATCTTGGTGACAGAAAAACGGGCCGTGGTGCCTGCCACGCAGTGCCAGGTACTCCTGTAGGGCACCACCCGGACAGATGTCTGCCAAAGAACACCGTAGCAGTCTTACTCCACTGCCTACGCCGTGCTGATCTGTTTTTGAGGAGCGAATCCTCAACTGGGCCCAGTCTTTGGCAACGTAGACATCTCCGAGTTCCAGTGCCCTACCACTTGCATCCGCCTTAGACAGCATCACGAGTTCGCTGACGCGGAGCGCTCCAAAAAATGCCACCGTTGTGGCTGCATGAAAAAGGGCTGCCTCATAATGATCAAAACAGAGGCCTGGCCAGCCCCGGGCCAACTGGGTAAGAACCCCTGGGGAAATAGGGTGCCGGTCGTCCGGGCAACGCCCGCGCTCGCGCACCCACCCCTCCAAAACGTGTCTCACACGGAAGTCAGAGGTGGTATCCACATGACCCCCTACTTTGGCCATAAAAGCCAACGCCGAGAGCTTGGATGCTATGGTGCGAGGTGCAAGGCCCTGTGCATGGAGGTGGACCATGAACCGCAGTACATGGTCCACCGGAATAGGCCAGGTCTCTGGCAAGTGAAATTGAGTGGCAAAAGCCCTATATGAACTGAGTGCTTGTTGATACGCCTTACGCGTGCGTGGCGCTAGTGAAAGGCCAATCGCCCGGTTCACCTCTCCTTGCCAATAGTCCACATCTCGTCCGGGAGTGGCGAGGGAAATTCCTCCGCATCCGGGGCCAAGGCGCGGAACCGGGAGATCTGCAGGCGGGACAAAGCATCAGCAATATCATTATTAACCCCTGGGACATGCCTGGCCCTGAACAAGACATTGAGGCGCAGGCAGCGCAGCACAAAATGGCGCACTAGATCCATAACCCTGGGCGATTTAGAAGTCTGTGCATTGACAATGTGTACCACAGCAGCATTGTCGCACCAAAAATGCACTACCGAATTAGCCCACTGTTCGCCCCATAGCATCAAAGCCCCCAGAATGGGAAAAAATTCCAGGTATGTGAGATCCCGCAGGCGACCTGTGCCTGCCCATGCCGGTGGCCACCCACCATAGGCCCACTTCCCATTGAAGTACATCCCATAACCCAGGGATCCTGAGGCATCAGACTGGATCTGGAAATTGGGGGAAGCCAGGAGGTCCGACCTCCAAAATGAGACCCCGTTAAACTCCCTCAGGAATTGCAACCAGATGAACATGTCTGCCCTGATACCCCGGGTGAGCCTAACTCTGTGGTGGGGCCTGGATAACCCTGCCATGGCGTCGCATAAGCGCCGGGCAAAAGCCCTGCCCGGTGCGACCACCCTGCAGGCAAAATTAAGGTGCCCATGTAGCACCTGGAGTTCCCTCAGGGATGCCTTACGCTTGGCCAGCAATTCCGAGATAAGGGTCACTATCCTGGACACCTTATCGCCCGGCAACCTAGAAGCCTGCTCTACTGTGTCAATCTCAACCCCCAGGAATACTAACTTGGTCGATGGGCCCTCGGTCTTTTCGGGCGCTAAAGGGACACCAAGTTCCTGCATTAGCGTCTGAAATGTATTGAGGAGACGTGCACACGTGTCCCAGCCCCGTTCACCCCCGAATAAAAAGTCATCCAGGTAATGGGCTACAGACCGGGACCCTGACCTGCGGACAAAAGCCCACTCTAGGAAAGTACTAAAACGCTCGAAGGCCGAGCATGATATGGAGCAGCCAAAAGGCATGGCCTTATCAAAATAATATTCCCCTTTAAATTTAAAACCCAGCAATTCAAAGTCACCCGGGTGCACTGGCAAGAGGCGAAAAGCTGACTTAATGTCGCACTTGGCCAGCAAGGCACCCGGGCCACACGAGCGCACCATGCGCAGCGCATGGTCGAACGATGTATACCTGACCGAACAAAGGTCATCAGGTATAGCATCGTTGACCGATCTGCCGGCTGGGTAGGACAAATGATGAATAAGGCGAAACTCACCTAGGGACTTTTTGGGAACCAAACCCAATGGTGAAACCTTAAGGTTGGGAAAAGGGGGTGCAGGAAAAGGTCCAGCGACCCTGCCCGCGTCTAATTCCTTTTTAATGCTGGCCGCAGCCACCTCCTCCCTTCCTCTGAGGGATAACAGGTTGGGAGCATCCTGAGGTGATCTAACACCCATAAAAGGGATACGAAATCCCTGCTTAAAACCGTGAATGAGATACTCTCTGTCCTCCCCCTTTGGGTACGATGCGAGCCAGCGCTCCAGCATGTCCACCTTAATTGGGGAGGGTGCCTTTTGGAGAACTAGTTCTCTCCGTGGCAGCCTTGCCAGCCCACTGTCCACCCCTCCCTCTGCCTCGCGCCCCCCCAGGCTTGGGACAAGCCGAGGCTGCGTGGGGACCAGAACACGTGGGACACTCATGCTTATACCTGCAGTTCTTTCGATTGCAGGAACCATTTGACGAGAAAGTCCAGCACAGCAGGCGGGCTGGAACCCCCTGCCCCGCCGGTTGGCGGGTAACCTGCGCTGGAGCTGCTCGCTGGACCGCATGTCCACAATGGTATCTATCCCCCGGGGCAGGGCGTGTGGGTGTCATATACAAAAGCCACAGTCTCTGGCAGGGCTCATCCCATCTCATCTCGGGATGGAGGGGAATCCTCATACGGAATTCCTCATCATATGCTAGCCATGAGGGGCCCGGGAAATCTACCATCGCCCTATATATGTTGTCCAAATATTGGACCATGGGAATAGCTAGATCAGGCCGCGCCCTCAAATATACCGCCATATATATCAAATAAGCGGGGAGCCAGTTAGCCCAGGTACGCGGCGGCTTACGGCGGCGTGCCTGCTCCTTGTCCTTCTCATCCTGACCCTCCCTTTCTTCCTTGGTGGGCTCTCTGTTCAGGAGTGAGAAGATATCTACATACTCCCCCCTCCAAATCTTTTCTCTGGTAGCCTGTGCCAAGTGATCGCCTAGTGGCAAGGAATACCCTGCCGTCGGCAAAGCCGAAAAGGGGACAACAGGCCTGGTAAAGGGAGCCGGAGCTAACCCTGCCACCCCCAAGACATTACCAGCAGTGTAAGAGCCTAGGCCCACCCCCGTGGGCATGGTGGCAGTCGTTGTCGCCGGGTGGGGCACCAGAGGGGTAGTCCCCGCACCACCCGAGCGAGGCCAAGGCCACTGAAAGGCCCCCCCTATATTGGGAATATGTGTAGATGTACTCGTTTGCACCGTATACTCACATGCTGCACCCCCGCGGGCCGCCCCCACCGGGGGTTCTGGCCCACTGGGGGCGTCGGAGCTCACGACCGATGTAGAGCTCATCACCGGGGCTTGACCCGCACCAGGTTGCTGGCTGGGGAGCTGCGAGGCAGTGGCCGTAGCCGCGCCACCCGCCTGCAGCAGCTCAACCCTCCCCGCCGGCTGTTGTCCTGCTGCCGTTAGCGCCTCCAAAGGTACCCCAAAAGGGGCACCTGCCTGACTGGCCCGGGCCAAAGACGCCTCGAGGGCCGCAATACGGGCCAGTAAGGAGTCCACATTAACCATGGGTAAAGAGCCGGCCGGCCCACCTGATCCTTGCATGGGGACAGGTCCCTGCACCCCAGGGGCCGTATATTGCCATTGACTACCGCCGAAGCCCGGGAGGGCTGGTGGATTAACCTGCCAAGGCAGGGAGCCGGGCCACCCCCCAAAGCTAGAGGGCCCCGGGAGAGGCTGCGGCCCAACAGGAATAGGCCCAACCGATTGAGCAGGAGGATGAGCGGTGCCCACCGCTCGCGGGCCGCGGGCCGGAGCTCCCTCCGCGCCCGCACTTTGATCGGGCCAAGGGGCGATAGCCCCCATGCCACTAGCCCCGGCCGGGGATGGCAAAGGTGGCTGCTGGGGAGGCGGCACCGCGGTCCTCCGACCCGGATTACGCCTCCGAACCACCCGAGCTGCATTCGCAGCAGCCTTCTTTTTGGAAGGCATCTCACCGCAGCAGAAAGGGAAGCTAGCTAGTAAACGGAACTAAAAGGCTTTCCGGTAGCACCAACGAGCGACGGAGACGCAGGGGGAAAAACTTCTCCGCTCCGTCGCTGAGGCAAAATGGCAGCACGGCTGCCTCGTGGCCACCCCTTTTATCAAGGCGGTGGCCACGCCCCTAACTACCCGGATTCTCTGTCCTGTGGGGGGGGGGGCCCGCAAAGGGCGCGGCGGCCATTTTGGCGCCGCGCTTGCATTTGGAGTAGTCCTCAAGGATGTGACAGCATTGAAAAGAACCATTTCAGTTCCATCACTATACAGTTACTTCAAAAAGACACTGCTCAACTTGTACATAACAATTTATTTGTTTGTTTGTTTGTTGTGCATTTGTTTAAATTTTTTTTTACCCCACTTCTCTCCTATAAAGGACCTAAGAATGTCATTAAAGGTAAAGGTTTCCCTTGCTTGAAAGCCAGTCGTATCCGGCTCTAGGGTGCAGTGCTCATCTCTGTTTCAAAGCCGAAGAGCCAGCGCTGTCTGCTTCTGCAGACATTTCTGTGGTCATGTGGCAGGCATGACTAGACACTGGAGTGCACAGAACCCTGTTACCTTCCCACCGAAGTGGTCCCTATTTATCTACTTGCAATATCTTGCTTTCAAACTGCTAGGTTGGCAGGAAGTCATTAAAAAGGCAATATAAAAACTAAAAACAATTACTGTATAATATTAAAAGAGAATTCAACAAATATATTTAAAATAGTGCATATAAACCATGCTAAAACAGATTTAAAAGCAATAAGGAACAAAACAATTCTTTTTAAAACTCCTCTTAGACAGCCAGTCACTGAGAGAAAGCCTACCTGAAAAATAAGGTCTTCACTTGTTTATGGAAAGGCAACAAATATGAGGCCAACCTGCCCCCCCCACCCCGCCTATGGGAAGGAGTTCTGGAATCTGGGGACAGAAACAAAGAAGGCCCCTTCCTGTGTCCCATACATACACACGTGCAATGCACTTGTGAGGATGATGGGACAAAGAAAAAGACCTCCCCTGAAGATCTTAAAAGGAAATGCAGTCTTCTATGCAGAAGCAATTCCTACACGGTGAAGATAACATGTAGAAGGAGTTCTGGGAATTGGAAGGTTTCTGAAGAAGGCAGGGGTATCCAATAAGGAATACCATTCCCTTGACAGAACAACAAACCCTGAGGGTCACCGCAAAAATCCAGAGAATTTTATTCCCATATTGGCTTAATAACTTGTGGACTAATTTTGTACCATACAATACAACTATGAGCCAAGGAAGCAAAGCCAGTATAGGCAAAGGTAACCCTTGCTCGAAAGTCAGTCATATCCAACTCTAGAGTTCAGTGCTCATCTCTGTTTACAGCCAAAGAGCCAATGCTGTCAGTGTTAAAATAGTGTTAAAATAGTTTGCAGGTGTTTCCATGGACATGTGGCAGGCATGACTTGACACCGGAGTACATGGAATGCTTTTTACCTTCCCACCCAAGTGGTCCCTGTTTATTTACTTGCAATTTCTTACTTTCAAACTAGGTTACCAGGAAAAGCCAGCATAAGCAAGTGCAAAAAAACTGTTCGTATAGCTTACAGAAGTACAAGAAGAAGAATTTCTCATCTTAAAAACCTCAGAGACTGAATTGAACATCACGTCACTGTGCATCCAAATCAAGAGTAGCCATGATAACATCTGATCTCCAACAGGGGACAAATGACAAGGCAACAACACAAGAAAATAAAATTGTACTTTGGAAGCATCGCTTCCCCACAGCTGCCACAGAACAAACATATTACATAGCCACACCGGTCTATACCAGTGATGGCAAACCTTTTAGAGACCAAGTGCCCAAACAGAGGACGGGGCAAACTCTGCGCTGGGGGAGAGGAGGAAGCACTCCCATTGGGATACTGGGCAAAGGTGTAGGAGTCCGATTCATGTAAAGATCTCTAATCAGCCTCATTAGCAACAGTTTATAGCCCCAGATAAACAAAGGAAGAGTTAAAAGCTAACGAAGTCCAGCTTCATTAGGCAGAGAGTAAGGAGGAAACAGAGATAGAGAGAAAGCTTACACACACGACTGCAGTGTTGGCTGAACAAAAGGATAATAATGGCGTCTCTTTATTCAAACAGAGTATATCAGAAACAAAACTTAAGGCACATACAGCCAATCAGAATGTCAGAACCAAATAAGGAGAAGAAAGGAGAATTCTTCTCACTGTTCTACGCATGCCCAAAATCCAGCGTTGTCTCTCATGTATACAAAGAGGCCTTTGTTTACAAAATGTGAAGGCAGACAGGAAGACAGAAACCAGATGCATTCCCACATGTCCTCCTTTTTCATTTAAACTTGAGAGAGGGACGGTTAATCATACCCCTGCATGTCATCATATTCCATAACTACTCCTCCATATACATCGTCACTGTCCTCCTGGACATCATACCCCTCCTGACTCCTGGTACTTTGTTCCAGAGGATGATACCTCATTGAGTACAATTGCCGTTGTGCAAAACCCGATGTCTCCCTTCTACGCAGTGGACATGTGTTACACATAGAAATAAGATTAAGAATACAATAAATGCAAAAACACAAAGATATAAGGCAGATAATAATAATGAACCCATAAAAGAAAACTTGTCTAAGGACAGACAAATCAGGCAACCAAGAAGTCACCCAATCAAAGAGATTAACATCAGTGCGTACATTGTTAGTAATGCTCTCCTGTAAATTCTGAAGTTCTTTCTCAATAGTATTATTCAGATCCTGGAATTTTACCCAACATCCCTGGTTCCCGACCAGTTTACAAAATCCTCCAGATTTTGCTAACAGGTAATCTATGGCCAGTCTGTCCTGCATTTGGTCTTGATGAAGCTCAGTGATTTCCATTTGAAGATCCCGTATGACCCTCCCTGTGGCATTGATTGATTTCTCCAGCCTACAGGTGAGTCCCAAAATGGACCTTCTATTCTCCTGGGAAATGACACCTGGGTATGATCCCAAGGTGAATGCTCCAGTGATAGCACCCCCTATAGCTCTCCCCAGGAGCTACCATCAGAAAGCTGAACATCGATTATCACTTCATCATTGCAACCAGAACCCATTGGGCCGGCAACAGCTCTCCGGCGCCGTGCATCTGCCTGAAGCGGCATTTGCACTTGTACGGGTAAGGTAAAATAACCCAATGCTGCACATTGATATTGTCCTGGATGGAAATTCGTGGCAACTCCATTAAAAAAGAACCACATGTTGGGATCCTTAATTTGCCATCCATTGCAAATTGAACCACTATCTATAGCAGAATAATCAGGAGTAAACATAGGAAACACATCATATATATCTTCAATAGTAGTGTTAAACAAGGTAAAATTAAGCTTATAAGAACTGTTATAACTACCCCATAACCAAAAATAATCATCACAACCCGTATAATTGCCTACATTCCGCAAAACCCGTTTTGCTTGAGTCCAGTGCTTCCATTTACTATTCCAGACCCTAGAACTATGACAGCAGAAACAAAGCCCTTTAGCGTATTTCTTGAATGTCATGCTTCGCCAGTGGGTGTTGTTAAATTGTTCTGGGGGATTAGAGAAGAGTGTAGACCTATCAAGATGTTGTAAGTGTCCAATAACCAACTCAGGCGTGTTGAACAATGCCGGAAGAAAGGCCATTTGAGACACTGCCAGTGGATGCTCATAGTATAACGTTGCATTCTTACCATGAACCTCAAACATATAGTTAGCATGACGAATCCAAAAGTTGGGGTTGCCCCCATGAGGCATTGTTCTTACAGCTGGAAGCACAGTAAGAAAGAAAGGAACAAATGTCAGCAAATTTAGTCTACTGGTGAACCACCATCCTGGAGCTGAGTAACCTTCTTCTCTCTCCATGGGCGGATCGCTCGAGCAGGAACCCACACAGGTCCTGAGGTTGTAGAAACCGCTGCGTATCCTCGTCCCCAGGTGATTAGAGGCACAGGACCTTTCCACTCAGGATCCGGTTGCTGCCGATAAACGACCAATGGCTTAGGAAGACACTCCTCGGTCCTGAAATGCAATTCGACTGGAGAGTGTGACCTGTTATGGGGAGCAAGAAGAAAATTAAGAGTATACAGTACTTTAGCAACAGCTGTTGGTATTTCAGCCACAGGAACCCCTCTATCTCCCACTTGCTTGTGTAACAAATTTTTGAATGTCAGGTGGGCTCTTTCAACAATCGCCTGTCCAGTCGAGTTATAGGGTATTCCATGGGTTAGCTTAATGTCCACTGACGGCAAAAGTCCTGAAAGGCAGAAGAAACATATGATGGCCCATTGTCTGTCTTAAGGCTTTTAGGTTTACCCATTACCGCAAACGAACGAATGCAATGTTGTATAACATGTCTGGATGTTTCCCCCCGTAAGGGTGTAGCCCATATAAATCCAGAGAAGGTATCAACAGTCACATGTAACTTAGAAAGTGGAGCCAAAGCAGGTACTTGCATGACATCCATCTGCCATAGCTGATTGGCTTCTGTTCCTCGAGGATTAACAGCATCAAATGGCAGGAATATAGGAGACTTCGTACAGGAAGCACAGGATGACACAATGTCTCTAGCCTGTGACATAGGAATGGAAAATCGTTTATGCAAAACCTTAGCAGATTGATGAAACATTGCATGACTGTCAATGGGGTTGTCAAAGAGAGAAAAAACCTCAGCAGAGTCCCGGAGAGCAGAATCTGCTCGTGCATTGCCCTCCGTCAAATAACCTGGGATCCTTGTGTGAGAGCGTATGTGGGCAATGAAGAATGGGACCGTACGGTTGGAAAGAAAACCTTGAAGCTGTTGGAATAAAGCAAAAAGATCCCTATCCATCGATGGAGACAAATAAGCTTGAGCTAAAGTAAAAATAAGGCGGTAAACATATTGAGTATCCACAATCAGGTTAAAAGGCACATCAGAAAACGTAGAGAAAGCAAGTATGACCGCTGCCAGTTCCGACCGCTGGGCCGATGCTTGAGGTCCTGTAAAAACAACCTCCCATTCCCCAGTAGGACCCTGCCATGTAAGTACTCCACGGGAGGGGGAGCCATCCGAGAAAAGAGTAACGGCATGCAAGATAGGTTGCATGCAAAGCGGGGATGACAGGGAGTAAGAAGTGAGATTCAGCAAGGTAAACCGCTTATCTTTGGGGGGGTTAAATTTAACTTGTCCCACAAAGTCCGCCATGGCCACCTGAAATGCCTCAGAATGCTGTAGCAAGGTGGTTAGCTGATCCTGCGAAAAAGGAAAACAAACAAAGTCAACGTCATAGCCAGTCAAATGCTTTGCCCTAGTACGGCATTTGAGGAAAAGATCAGCAATCGCATCAGGCAGGCGATAACAGTTTTTCGAGGGAGTGTGCGCCAAGTGAAGCCATTCCACGATGGCCACCTTCTGAGCGTTGACAGGCACGAACAAAACAGCAGTGGGCAGCCTCGGTGTGGGAAGAAGAGCGCATGCCAGCGCAATGGTGCCTGAGGGCACCCGATCCACAGCGATGGTATGCAGCTTTTCGTTGAGGCGTTGAAGAGCTGTACGCATCTCCGTTGTGCAGGGAATGATGTCCGCTGGAGAAGTGTGTCAGGAAAGAGCAGCAAAGAGTGGTGACAGTTCCTCAGTGCTCAGGGCCAAGAAGGGACGAGCCCAATTTATGTTCCCTAGCAAATGTTGCAATTGTACAAGAGTGAACTGCTCTGGAATAGCTATTGTTGGCAATAGCGGAGTTGAAGCTGTAGCTGAGAGCCTATGTCCCAGATATTGGAATGGATACATCCGCTGCACTTTTTCAGGAGCTATGATCAAGCCCGCCTGTTGCAAAATGTCTGCTAGGTCCTGCAGGTGTTTCTCCGTGACTTGTGGACCATGCAATAAAATGTCATCTGTGTAATGATAGACTTTAACCTCTGGATGACGTTGCCTGAAAGGTTCCAAAGCCATGTTCACAAAATGTTGGCATAGAGTCGGCGAGTTGGCCATACCCATAGGCAAGACACACCATTCAAACCGTTGAGTAGGATGTTCATTATTGTATACTGGCAATGTAAATGCAAATTTTTCTCTGTCTTGTGGCGCTAGCAAGATTGTATAAAAACAGTCCTTCAAATCTATGACCATGAGTTGATGATCTTCAGGGACCATGTTCGGATTAGGAAGTCCAGATTGTAGAGGTCCCATTGGCAAGATGCGCTCATTAACTTTTCTCAAATCATGCAACAATCTCCATTTTCCAGACTTCTTTTTCACCACAAAAATTGGAGAGTTCCAAGGACTAGTGGTTGTTTGAATATGTCCCAGATTTAATTGCTCCTGTACAAGGGCCTCCGCCGCCTGGAGCTTTTCTCTTGAGAGCGGCCATTGATCCGTCCACACTGGTGGGGTGTTTTTCCATTGTAGTGGAAGTGCATGCAACGGCACTGCAGGGGAGGCCCGTATCAAAAATTTGTCTGCAAGGTACACCCTGTTTTAGCCAGGAGATCCCGGCCCCACAGAGTAATAGGAATATCCATAATCAGGGGGTGAAGAGAAACTTTTGTTCCCCCTGAGGTCTCAAAGACGATTGGATGAACACTTTGCTGTGCTGGCTCGTACCCGCCCACCCCAAAAACTTCCCTACAGGGGCGGACGGCCCATCCAGTTGGCCAATCTTTTTTTGCCACCACTGAAATATCGGCTCCTGTATCGATTAGTCCAGACACTGAACGTCTACCCATAATCAGCGAGCGGGTCGGTCTATCCTCGGTGATGTGTATCACCGCCATAGCCGCTGTTACAGTCCCCTCCTGGGATGGAGTTACAGTGGTCCCTAGTGGGAGCAGATGAAGACGTCCTACAGGTTGTCCCTTAGGCAGGGTGAGATGTTGCGTGGCTGATGCAGGGATGACAATTTCTTGGTGACCCAATGTAACTGACCCTGCTGCAATGTGTACAGAAGCGGGCAAGGCGTCTGGGCAAGGAAGAACAATGCCCACCATGCCCTGGGGAATAACCTCATCAACCAGTGTGGGAAGAGCCTCCACACACCCTGGTACAGTAAAGGTACAGTCCTTAGATAACCTCAATAATAGCCCTTCTTTAAGAGGATGGTTTTTTCTATATCGTGAAATCATTTCTTGGGCAAGTTCCATATCTTCTTCCAAAACCTCCGCTATTGCTTCCTCACTGACCTCTGGTAGCCCTATTATTTTGCCTGGGCCCGAGCATGGCCTGCACTCCCATTTCCCTGCTGCTGTGGAGAAGAGTCAGAGTCTTTGTGCTGAGCAGCTGAGGAGTTGGCATTAGGATTTGAGCGGCACTGATTGGCCCAATGGTACCCCTTCTGACAAATGGGACATTTCCTTGAAGGGCGTGCTGCTGGCTTTTGAGAGGAGCGACATTGTGCTTTAAAATGCCCTTCTTTCCCACAACCAAAACAACGTTTGTTTTGAGCCTGAGTTGTGGGCAACTGAACTGCAGCTGCCAGAAGTTGAGCCTTGTAACTGTGAGTCCCCACATTTTGACAAACTTTCATCATGTCTGCTATCGATGTGCCTGGCCGAGCATAAACAGCTGTCAGAGCACCCTTACAATCCTCATTGGCATTTTCAAAAGCCAGTTGTTTCATGAGCATTTCCCGTGCCAGGACATTTTCCACCTGGCGGCTGAGGGCAGTCATGAGTCTGTTAATGAACTCAGTGTAATTCTCTTTAGGGCCCTGCCTGATTGCTGCAAACCCAGCAACTGAGCTATCCCCTTTGGAAGGAATCTTACTCCAGGCACGCATGACTATCTGTGCAATATCTCCCAACTGGGCATCAGTGAGTGCCAACTGCTGTGTGGGGTTGGCAAAATTTCCCTCCCCACATAACATATCCATCGTGAGTGCAGGGCGTGTGTGATGTACCTCCCAAGCCACATCCCTCCACTCCTGCAAGCAGAGCATGGCTTCTGCAGGAGGCAGGAGTGCTTTGATCATCTGTTTCCAATCAGCTGGTATCAATTTTTGAGAAGCAATGGCTTCCAACAGAGCTTTTGTAAAAGGTGCATTAACCCCATAGTCATGTATGCTGACTTTCAGTTCCTTCAGATATTTGTAATGGAGGGTTTCATATCTATCTGGGATTGCCGGTGCATTGCCAACAGCCGGAGCCCCCCTGATCACTGGGTATATCTCAGGAGATTCCACATCCAGCACAGCTGCAGTTAAAGCAGCAGAGAACAGGTCTTTTGTAGGGCTAAAAGTGCTTGATTGCTGCAAGGCAGGATATAATGTCCCATCTCCTTTTCCACCCCCATCCCCATCAGGGGCTCATGCTGTTGTTTCTCATATGATGGAGGGGCTGTCGCCAGAGTCCCTCCCTTGGCTGGTGGCAAAAGCTGTGGAAGGGGACCAGCAAGCCACTGGGAGAACAAAATATTTTTTGGAGTAAGCCTTTGAAGACAGTTTCTGACTTCATTCCATATATATTGCACTGATACAGAAACCCCATCATGCTTCTGCAATTCTTTCCCAATCTTTTCCCATTCTTGTAAGTCCAGACAATCATCATATTTAACCCAAGGACAGATTTTTCCTACAACTTGGACCAGCTGCTGTACTTCCTTCTTATTAGCCCGTTTCCCATTCTTATGCAAAAGATATGAGATATCTTTACAAAACTCCTGTTCTGGCGAGGCTAGCACACACCCCATAATTATTGTTTTTCACTCACCCTTTTGGGATATTTTCTCAAGCGCTTGATTGACCTTTCCTCTGGTCGGACCTTTCTGGTCGTGGGTGAATGAAGCACTTGTCCCGGTCGCAATGAGGTGCTAATTAGGTGCTAATCGTTGATTGCTGCTTCAAAGCATTCCTTTGAATTTCATTCAAACACCTCGCTACGGGGCACCACTTGTAGGAGTCCGATTCATGTAAAGATCTCTAATCAGCCTCATTAGCAACAGTTTATAGCCCCAGATAAACAAAGGAAGAGTTAAAAGCTAACGAAGTCCAGCTTCATTAGGCAGAGAGTAAGGAGGAAACAGAGATAGAGAGAAAGCTTACACACACGACTGCAGTGTTGGCTGAACAAAAGGATAATAATGGCGTCTCTTTATTCAAACAGAGTATATCAGAAACAAAACTTAAGGCACATACAGCCAATCAGAATGTCAGAACCAAATAAGGAGAAGAAAGGAGAATTCTTCTCACTGTTCTACGCATGCCCAAAATCCAGCGTTGTCTCTCATGTATACAAAGAGGCCTTTGTTTACAAAATGTGAAGGCAGACAGGAAGACAGAAACCAGATGCATTCCCACACAAAGGGGTGGGGTGAATGTGTTGGGGGGAAGGAAGTGATGGCTGGGAGTGTCCACTTTGGCATGCATGTCATAGGGTCGCCACCACTGGTCTATACAAACATAACTTTGCAACATTCCTGCACATTATCTTACCCATGCTATGAAATACTTATTCCCAGTGGTTAGGATGGTATGGCCACCTCTCCTACTCACAGTCTAGGCCTGTGGACATGTTGCATCCTCTCCCCCCCCCCCCCCCACATTTTTATAAAGTTTCTCTACAATGGCTCAGCAGAAAGACAGAGAAGCCAGCTTAATAAGTTTCTATAACCAAGGATACAGTTCTTCTTCACTCTCTGTGGGTGGACCTCAAGATTTCTCTTTTTACACAGTTATAGATTTCTAGTACAGTTACTATTTCTAGTACAGTTACGTGGTTCATTAGCCAAAAGTATAGCATAGTGATGGCAAACTTTGGCAATCCAGCTGTTGTTGAACTTCAATTCCCAGAAGCCCTGATCAGCAGAAGTGCTGACTTAGGATTCTGGTAGTTGAAGTCCAAGTATACCTAGAGTGCTAAGGTTCGCCATCACAGGTATAGCAATAGCCTACTGTAGCATGAATGCCAAAAGTTTCTTACAAAGATTCAGACACAGATGCAAAGACGTATGTAAGCGTGGTTTTCTATCATACAAAGTCTTCCATGAAGCCATGCGGATAGTGACAGGATGCCTTAAACCTACACCAGTTGAGAAAATATACCCTCTTGTTGGTGTTGCTCCACCTAAGATCAGGCGAGAAGTAGCATCAGATGCTGAGAAAACTAAGCAAGAGAATGACCCTCAACATCCGCTGAATGGATATGAGCCTCAAGTCCATTGGCTCAGATCCAGGAAGAGCTTTATGTCAAGAACAAACATTATTGAGGGTACACAAGAGCAAATCCATATTAAAAAGATGGAGGGAGGAGCTCACTGATAAAGGAACATCATTAAAGGTGGATACAGCTGAAGATCTTAATCTCCCCTATGTCATCTGGAGGACCTTGAATAGGCTGAGGCTTGGAGTCCCTAAATGCAAGACCAACATGCTCAAGTGGGGACTGCTGGCGGACAACAACACTTGGTGTGAAATGTGGACCATATACTGGTCTGCCAATTGCTGCCAGAGTCACGCACTGATGAGGACTTGTGTTTGGCCAATGACAAAGTGAAGAAAGTGGCTTCATTTTGGAGGTCCAGGATTTGATCAGGACACGGAAGAAGTCTTCCCACTGTATTATCTACCATTTTAAAAAATGGCTAACATTGGTATGCTGAATATTTCGGTGCATCCAGCTTGGCAGAAGATGAACTCTTCCATCACAGAGTTGAGGGTGGAGGCCACATTGTTCTTCCACATAACATGTTATATTAATTGGGGGATGAAAGCATCTGAATGGGACTAGGTTGGGCCACTTCCAGCATTATTTGCCCAAGACTCATTATTCAATAAGATTCAAGAAGAATGATTGCTTTCTTGGATCAAAAGCACATTTTAAGTGCAGCATATAAAAGGAAAACTATTCAAACCATACTGATTTTACAAGCAGCAACTAAGTATTTCAGATGTATTTCATTAGATATCCCTTCGAATAGAAAAGCTGGTGATATATTAAACATCTGAATATTCACAATTCTGAATTAAAAGTTCCAAGCACAAATTTATTTAAGCACCAACACATTGAAACATACAAATTTAATGCTTGTTTAAAATGTTAACTGAAACAGAAGAGATTATTTTAACAACCATCTTTTCTCATGAGAATGGGATAAAAGAAAATAGATACAAGTTTCTTGCTTGAGTACTGAATCTTTGCAATCTGTCAGAAGGATACACTTCTTTGATCTTGGAGGAAACAAAACTGTTACTTCACTTGCTATTTATTTTGCAATAATAAATACTGTGTACATTTAAAAACAATTAACACATTTTTCAAATTTAAAGTGAATTATAATTATATAGTCATTTTTATTTATCTCCATCATTGGCAGTACAATAATTTTCCTCCTTGGCAATGAATGTAACCAACTTAATAAATAACAATAAAAATTAACATTTAAAGTTGCTTGAGCTTCTTCACATCCAAATAAAAACACTTTGTGCACATATAAAAAAATTAACACCTTTTTCTCATTTAGAAATGAATTATAATTATATAGCCATTTTAATTTGATATCTCCATCATTGGCAGTACAATAAATTTCCTCCTAATGTAACCAACCTAAAAATAAATAACAATAAAAATTAACACTTAAAGTTGCTTGAGCTTCTTCACATCCAAAAAAATCACATTGTTACACTTACCATATGAATCCCCTTAGCCTGGAAGCTACTGAAATCCTGCTGTGTCCTCAAACTACAGAAAAAGCAGTTTGGAGATGGTTTGCAAAAATCCATGTCCAAATAATTTCTTCTTGTTGTTGTGCCATATCCGATTCCAAGTACTGATGATCATCATGGCAATCAGCCATGAAGACTGTCCTGAGAATATAATGCTGTGGCCTTTCATCTGCCTTCCACATCACAGCATGACACCCATACCACTGGATCCAACTCCGCAAGTCACTTTCTGCTCCTGAGCCCTTTTGGCATGCAAAGTCCTCCTCAGCCCCCAGGCCAGGATTGATGAAGCTGCTGTCCACCATCAAGATGGATTCAAGTGGGATTTAATCCATTTAGGGACCATCTACCTTCCCTGTGGATTTCGCCAAAGCTGCTAGTCTTCAGGGTTGTCAGGTTAGTTAACCGTCGTCTGAAACTCAGCATTGAGTCACAGACAGTATGGTCTACACTATTACCATTGCAGGATAGCCTGGCCAGACCTTTCCAAATTATTTAGACCTCCATTATTACTGCAGTGGCTCAAGTCGCTAAGACGCTGACTGGGAAGTGGAAGGTCAGCAGTTCGATCCTCGAGTACTGCAGGACGGAAATGAGCTCCCGTCTTCATCCCAGCTCCTGCCAACCTAGCAGTTCGAAAGCAAGAAATTGCAAGTAGATAAATAGGGACCACTTCGGTGGGAAGGTAACAGCGTTCCGTGCGCTCTGGTGTCTAGTCATGCCTGCCACATGACCACGGAAACGTCTGCAGAAGCAGACAGCGCTGGCTCTTCGGCTTAGAAACAGAGATGAGCACTGCACCCTAGAGTCGGATACGACTGGCTTTCGAGCAAGGGAAACCTATTTAGCAGTAGGCCCGCTACTCTGAACCACAACTTCCAAAAGCCAACTCACTTTCAACAGCACCTCGACAGACATAATGAGCAAGAACATATGTACAAAGCATGGCATTCAGTGACAAAAAAATATGATTAAACACAATGTTAAGGAATAAAGATAATGTGCACTATGAAAAAGCATTAAAAAGGCTCAAGTGTTTACTACTTCTGTTGATGACTAGAATGCTTTCTCATTGTCACGCCCACAAACAATGATGTATCACTAAAATTTAGAGGTCTTGTACATGTGAAAATGCCTTATGAGAATTCCTACAGCCAGCCTAAAATCTATGCTCTTGGCTCCAAATACGGCACATGTTTCCATCAAATCCATTTACCAGTCACACGTCTTAGAGCAACTGATATGTGCCTCTAGAGTTTTTCAATTCTTTAATCTTCATTCTCATGGGCAAAATAAGCATGTAAAGATTAAGCTTACAAAACCCACATTATCGGTTCATAAGAAAGATGTTTCACACAGCCTTTCAGTGCACTAGCAAGTGAATTTGTAGGATATTTCAGTTAACTGAAACACACAATTCAGTAATCTAAATATGACTCGAGTAACACACAATGTTTCTAAGTATTTCACAAGCTGCATATCATGCAATCATGCAAACCTAACACACAAAAACATAATGTAAACATAAGATAAACATAAAAATGTAAGTACCTTATACCTAAATTCTTGACTTAATATGCAAGTTGTATTCCATACGATTGCATTTCTTGTCAACCAAAATAGTAGAATGAATCATTGCTTATCTAAAAGCATTAATCTGGATGCATTTTTTCTTTTACCTATGAGACTGTTTACCTAAGACATCAGAGTCACATTCTTTAGCTCTTCTCAAATGGTCAGACAGCTTCCGTGAAGTCCTTTCACAGCCACACAAAGATATTTCATTGGATATTTTGCCCAGTAAATTGCTGATCTTCTAAAATCCGCTGGTACTTGACTTTTCAAATCAGTCATCCTTCATCCTTTTGTAACCTTGTGGCTTACAGCACATATTAGTTATTTTAGTTGTAGTCTGTAAACCTTCCTGACCATTTTAATGAATGGGGCAGATTATATTTTTAAAAAAGATCAATTGTTTTATTATTTCACTATTCCATCACCTGTTCTTCTCCCATCAGAGCCATAACGCCCTGCATGTTTCTATGTGAGTGATCAACAACGCATTGTATGAACAAAATTAAGAAACTAGCAATTTCTAGACCTGCCCTATATTACCTATTCACTCCACTGCCGTGAAACAGAAAAAAATTAATTTCAACTCCTGTTTGCAGAATAGTGTAGGTGGGAACATCATTCATTTTATTCCAGTCTGCTTCAAAATACATATTCATGAGTAAATGAATTCCCTCAGACTGAAGTGGCTGTGTCTTAGGCAGCAATATTTAAGTGCATCGGCTATTGAAGGAACAAATGCCTATTTTCCTGGTACATAAAAGGCAGTTCCCAACATCCTATTTGCATCAAGCTGAGAATGACCAAGAAACAAGACACTGAAAATAGAGTGGGTGGCAGACATTGAAGAACAGAGCCAATCTAAGCATACAGTATGCCTTTCCACACACTCAACTGCCTGTATTACTGAATAAAGGAGACATTACACAGCAGATGAGAAACAAGCTCCCATCTTTCTCCAGGATATGACAATTTGAGAGGAATGGTAGTGGTCAGAAGTAGTTCACGACCAAAGCACAGATGTAGCTCCTCAAATTTTAGACAGTAGCTCAGGACCTTCTTATGCCACTGCTTTTCTCAAATTTGCACACAATTAAGAACAGTTTTCCAATATGTTTATCTTCTTACATTTTACTCCCAACTTTAGGTCAGCAGGTCAAGATCTGAGTGCTGCATGAAAGAGTGAGCTCCCATTGTCGTCTATCCTAGCTTCTGCCAACCTAGCAGTTTGAAAGCAAAAAATTGCAAGTAGATAAATAGGTACCACTTCAGTGGGAAGGTAACAGCATGTCTAACCATGCCTCTCACATGACCACGAAAACATCTGCAGATGCAGACAGCGCTGGCTCTTTGGCTACAAACAGAGATGAGCACCAAACCCTAGAGTCGGATACAACTAGCTTCCGAACAAGGGCAACCTTTACCTTTACCTAGCCACTCCTCTGCAAGTAAAATCATCTAAAACAACAATACACAAAAAGTGACATTAGCCAACTGAGATGAAACCAAAGCCAACACCACTGTTACATACAGGTGAAACTTGGAAAATTAGAATATCGTGCAAATGTTCATTCAGTTGAGTAATGCAACTTAAAAGGTGAAACAAATCTATGCGATAGACTCATTACGCGCAAAGCAAGATAGTTCAAGCATTACTTTGTTATACAGTGTAACCCGGGACAACGACAAACTTGGTTCCACAAGTCATGTCGTTGTCTGGGAGGCAGAAAAATGCTCACCCTCCGGAGGGAAAACCAGCCTAGCACGTCACCACGGATTTTTTCCCCACCCATTTTGGCTTCTCCGCTGCCTCTGCCCCCTCTGGGAGACTCAAGGGACCCTATCATTGTTGTTTCTGACACCCCGCGAACAACCCCCCCCCCCCCCGGGCGATGCTGCAAGCCAAAACGCTGGGGGAAACCCAATCATCAGCTTGAGGATTTTCCCTTGCAGCATCACCCAGGGGAGGCAGGGAGGGGTCAGAAATAATGCGGATTGCCTCCTTGGAGCCTAACAGAGGCACCAGCACTGGCTGACGAGCCGAAATACAACGAAAATCGTTGTACAATTTTCCCCATAGAGGTTTTCGTTGTATGATTTTTCCCATAGAGATACATTGCATTGTATAATGCATGGAGCTCTGGCATGCCATTTTGTGCGATTCTTGTATCCACATGGATTACATACCTCAAGCAACCCTATTTAATCTGCCTCCCTTAAGAAAACAAAGAAAAGAATCCCCTTTCTTCCTCTCCTTTTCTCCCATCCTCCTTCTAGGAGGAAGTTTTCAATTAAAATAATTATAAAGAGCATAGTCCATCAGTGCTGTCATACTAGGTTTTTTTTTAATTACTTCCTCTCTCTGCCCCTCCGCAGAGGACACTTTTAATTTCCCAATACAGTATCATGAAGTGGCTAGGTTGTCTTCTTAAGCTACTGAAAGATAATGGGAAACTGACAGTGGGGGAGAAATTTAAAAGCAACAAGCTCCAATTGTGTTTGACCCTGATGATAACATATGCTGGGAATGGACCAAAATGGAGCCATCCCAGCCACACCTAAAAAGCAACAGTTCTTGAAAGGCACCCAGAAAGGAGCAGGTACACTTGCTCTGGGGACAGGCATGTTTGTGCTAGTATTTATGCAATCTGGTCACTGGCAAAAGGAGTGAAGTAGCTCATCCACAAACAGCAAGACAAATGCCCGTGTAGTCATCTTTTCTGTTATAAGAACAAAAAGTACAGAAGGCAAGTATTTGTTCTTCCATCTTTTTAAGACACTGGGCATGAGACTATTTGATCACCTGATGATCACCTGATGAGCATCTTATTTCCTCTGATTCTAGGGACTACATGAAATCCTGGTAAAACTCATTGGCAAATACGTAACTCCACAAAGTTTGTTTTGCATCCATCCTTTTCATGTGATGCATCAGCTTGCAAGAGAAGTTTGTTTTGCAACCATTTGCAAATCAGTAGGAACTGGCTCCATAGCAACGTTACTTGCTATTTATTTATTTATTTATTTATTTCTCATTATTTCATCATAAAACAGACAGAAACAAACCAACAAACAATTAACAATTAACAATCACCCACACCACAGTACTATACAAAGTGTAAAGTGCCGTTTAACCTATCATACCTTTTACCTATCTTTTACTTTTCCCAAAATTTACAAACTTCCTGAGTCGGCTTAACTCCGTCCCTATTTGTCAATCCATATATAACATAGTGTTTCCATATTTCCCAAAAAGTACTCTCTTTTATCATTCCTTTCTTTAGTCTCAGTTCCGATGTTAACTTATCATTCAAGGCTAGACGGCAAGCATTTTCATATCATCTATCTTTACTTATTACAAACTTATTTTCCCACTCTGCTGCTATTATTTCTCTTGCCACCGATAATAACACGACCATCAGTCTTTTTGCTATCAACCTTAATATCCTCGACCTCCCCTAACAATGCAATTTTTTGATTTAATTCGATTACAACTTCCCTAATTTTCCCCAGTTCACTTTCTAGCATTTTCCAAAATTTATAGCATACTCACAGCCCCACCACATGTGCAAGTATGTTCCAACTTCTTTATTGCATCTCCAGCACATATTAGTTCCTCCTTTACACATTTGATGTAGCTGTGCTGGGGTCATGTACCATTCTCAAATAAGTTTACAGTTGTGTTCTTTTTCTTTGAAAGAAAGTAATCTCGTCAATCGCTGTTTCTATTTCCGTTTCCATGCATCCTCGGCAATAACTATATCCAATTCTTTTCCCCATATTTTCCTTAATGTTTGATGCGGTTCCTCTTTTTTGTTTAAAATCTCGTATACTCTACCAACTAAGCCTTTATTTAGAATTACTCCTCTACATACTTTATATATCAGTTCTTCAAATGGGGTTAATAATCTTTCCGTAAATCTTTTGCTTCTTATTTTCTTATTCCATCTTTCAACTTGCACTCTTTGGAACCAATCCAACTCCAATTTTTTGTAAATATCTCCCCTGTCTTCTTGGGTATTACCTTTAAGTATCCAATCAGATAATAACAAAAGTTTATTCTGCAATATTTTTTGTTTCATATTTTTCATCGAATTCAATGGGCATTCTGGCAAATCTATCAATTCTAAAATTGGCGATTCTCCCGGAGCTAACTTGGCTTTTAACCCTTTCCAAAACTGATACAATTCTTTCAATGTTCTATTTCTAATTTTAATCTTGTAATCTGTTAAAAATAGAGTTCCTTTAAATTTCTCATATTCTATGCAATCAAATTCCTCGCTCTCTACCTTCTCCTGTGTTAACTTTTTTATAATTCATTTTAATTGGACCACCATATGGTAATTTACTATATTTGGGATTCCTAAACCTCCTTCCCCCTATTTCAAATACCATAGATTTTGTGATCCTTGGCTTTTTTTTCACCGTTACAAAATTTATCCATCATTTTCTGCCATTCCTTTAATTGTTTCTCTTTTATCCTTATCAGAAAATTTCCCAATAAAAATTTTTTTTTTGGCATAATCTTCATCTTACATAAGCTTACTCTTCCAAGACAAGAGATCTTTAATTTATTAAGCCGTTCTATAGGCCGTTTTACCTCCTTTTTAACTTTATCAAAATTTAGTTTCTGAGTATCTTTAATATTTTCCGCAACATGAATTCCCAAATACTTCAAACTATCCTTAATTTGTATTTTATACTGTTTATTTATCTTTTCCCTTTCTACATGATTATAATTACAAGTAATAGCCTCGGTTTTCCCCCAATTAATTTTTAACCCAGTTATCCTTTCAAATCTTACCAAGTGATCTTGAACTGTTTCTATGGCATTCCACGGGTCTTTCAGTACCCGGAGAGTATCATCAGATTACATACTAATTTTTTTATTACATCATCCTTTAATACCCACATCTTTTCTAATGGCAATAGCCAATAGCTGCATTACTAAAACAAATAGAGTAGGGGACAGCAGACATCCCTGTCTTGTCCTCGCTGTTATTTTTACCCCTTTTGTACAAGATTTGTTTATCTTTATTTGTGTTTGAGCTTTATTATATAGTTGGTCTATAACACGTTGAAATTTTTTACCAAATCCCAATTTATTATTAGTTGAAAGCCTAGTATATATCTAGCTATAAGATGCAGATCTTAGCCCTGTCTTTCCTTGCAACCTCTAAAACATTTATTAACTTTGTTATAAGGTCCTCTATTTGCCTACCTTTTAGAAAGCTTGCCTGGTCTTCGTGTAAGTAGTGGCCTATAAATTTGTTCGATCTATTAGCCATTACAGCAGGGAAAATTTTAACATCCTGATTGAGAAGTGAGATTGATCTATATGATTCTATTTTTTCCCCGTCCTTATTTGGCTTGGGGAGAAGAGCTGTAACAGATTGATTCCAAGATTCTGGAATCTAGCCTCCATCTAAAATATATATATAATTATATATAATTTAGGGATAACTAAGTCTTTAAACACTTTGTAAAATTCAGTTGTATAACCATCTTCACCTGGTGATTTCTCACTTTTAAGTTTTTTTATTACAGTTTCTATTTCTACTTCGGTAATCTTTTCCTCCATCATGCTCTTATGTGTATCATTTATTTTAATCGTTTAGTGTTTATCTAATTGTAACTTCAATTCTTGTGAATTAATTTGTTTTGCTTTATACAATCCACTATACAATTTATCCTCTATTTTATTGCAGCGCTTTCCATTTTTATATACTAATACTTTAATTTCCCTCTTAGATTTTTTTTCCCAGGCTGCTTTTGCTAATCTTTTTATGCTCCAATTATTAAACTCGAAATTATCTCTCTCAAGATAGATCAAATCCCTTTTAACTTTTTCTATTTCTTGTCCTAAAAGTTCCTTTCTCAAAAACTGTAACTTCTGACATATATCATTCCTATGTGTTCTTGCATGTTCTTCTAAACACTTTATTTCCTTCTCTAAACTTTCTTGTCTTGTTTTCCTTTTATTATTCTCAATTATCATTTCTTTAATGCAATCCCATCTAAAAGTAACTTTCAAAGCATCCCATAATACATGCAAATCTACATTTCCTCTTTCATTTAAGAGCCAGTTTTCTTCCCATTTTTGTCTCAGCCTATCTTTTATTTTATCATTCTTTACTAAATGTGTATCAAATCTCCAAAATCTTTGCTGTTTGCAATCCATATTGATCTGCATTTCCATCATGACCATAGTGTGGTCAGATTCCTTAAATATACCCACCGATGCATCTCTTAAGTAATTCACCAGCTTATCCGAACCCATTATGTAATCAATCCTTGAATACGTCTTATGTAGTTGCAAGAAAAATGTATATACTCACTCTGCTCCCTTTAACAACCTCCATGTATCTCTCACTTTCAACGATGTGGTCCACTTATCCAGTACTAAATTTCTTGCTTCTTTTCTATCTTTTGTAATGTTAGAAGTATCACTAGCTGATGATATCAAATTGAAGTCCCCCACTATAATCATATTTTGACTACTCTCCTTCTATATAATATTCCTTATTTTTTCTAGAAAGGTTTCTTGTGCCTGGTTTGGAGCATATACATTTACCAAAGTAACTTCTTCCTCCCCAATTTTCCCTTTTAGAATCAAAAGTCTCCCTTCTTAATCCTTAACATACTTGACTAAAGTGAATCCTAATCTTTTTGAGGTGAGAATGGCAACTCCCTTTACCTTAGATGATCCAAATGATTTTTCATAAAAATCAGTCCAGCCTAGATATAAATTATTCTTTTGATCTGATCTTTGATGCATTTCCTGAAGGAATATAATATCTGGCCTTTCTTTTTTCAACACATTTCCCATCCTTTTTCTATTTATTACGGAGCCTGTGCCTTTCATATTCCACATTACAATTTTAATCATTTTCAACATTTTCTAGACTATCTAGCCTAAACTATCTGGTATAACAATACAGTATTAGCTACTTATAATCTATATAATGCTGGTCCCTTATACCTCACCCCTTTACACCTTTGGCCGTAGCTCTTGTCGTGTTACTCACCCCCTGCTATCCATAAAGGATAGCCACCTCCAAGTGTTGGAGTTTGGGGGGTCGTAGACTTCCTTCCTATATTATGAGTCAGTCAGAGGGAGTTAGGGTAAAGATCTTCTTATTTAGGACTTTGACCTCCAGTTCCTACCAAATCATCCTTTAATTTTGTCCATTCGTCTGTTCCTTCTCTTATTAGGTTATTAGATTCTAGGATATCTAAGCTATCTATTTGTTTACTAATTACCAATGTTTTACGTCCATAGTAAAAGTTTAGCTTTTGCGGGGGTTGCCAATTATACTTTACTCCTTAACTCACTGAAAATTTTGTAATACATTTTATTTTCTGCCTCCAAATTGTTTCTTCCTTAGGAATGTCATGATAAACTTCTATTTTATTACCTTCCCACTTCAATACCTCACCTTCTGATCTTCTAATATGTCCCATGACACGAAGTTTAGGTTCTAAATTGGAAAATTTTAATACTACATAACTTCTTATTTGACCGTTTATTTTTATTTGACCGTTTATTTTTTGTCCAATCCGGTATAAAGTCATAATAGCTTCATCTTCATCTACTACCTCCTTTTCTAATTTCATCTCTTTCAACCATTTAATAACCTGTGACCTTAATTGGTCCGGAGTTTTCTCAGGGAAGTTCTTAATAACAATGTTTTTTTCCTCAGGGAATTCTCCAAAATATACAGTCTTTCTTCTTGCAATTCTATTTTTATATTCCTTTCCTTATATTTTTCCTTAATTGCTTTAACCTCTTCCTCCACAATTTTAACTGACTGCAGTGGCTCAAGTGGTTAAGACGCTGACTGGGAGGCGGAAGGTCAGCAGTTCGATTCCTGAGTACTACAAGATGGAATGAGCTCCCATCTTTGTCCCAGCTCCTGCCAACCTAGCAGTTTGAAAGCAAGAAATTGTAAGTAGATCAATAGGACCACTTTGGTGGGAAGGTAACAGTGTTCCGTGTGCTCCGGTGTCTAGTCATGCCTGCCACATGACCACAGAAATGTCTGCAGAAGCAGACAACGCTGGCTCTTCGGCTTTGAAACAGAGATGAGCACTGAACCCTAGAGTCGGATACGACTGGCTTTCAAGCAACAGAAACCTTTACCTTTACTAATGTCTTCCTCCATTGTTTTAATCTTAGTTTCTATCATTTCAAGTTTCGTGTTAATTGCTTTAGTAAAATTAGCTATCATGTCCCTCAAATCCTGTTGGCCCTTCATTATATCATTTTTATCTTTTCTTAGATCATCACTTTGTTGAAGGTAATTTTCCAATCTGTCCATCCTTTGTTCTATTTTCCCTAATGTCTCTGCTGTTTCAAAATATGTATTGGAATTATTCCGTTTGGACTTTTCCTTTGCTACTCTAGGGTTTCCCCTTACCGGAATCAATTTCTTCCTCCATCCTCGTTAAATGTTTATAATTATGGTCAGAAGATTTTTCTCTAGGTTCCCTTTCCCAAACTGCCTTAGGATCCTTCAGGTGGCGCCGACTCATTCACCTCCCTTTCTTAAACTTTAATACAGTGGAACCCCGGGTAACAATGCATTCAGACGACGTCGATTTCAGACAATGACGCATGTTTTTCTGAAAAGTCATCTCCCAGACAACGACGGTACGTCATTATCCGGGGCATCGTATTTGGTCTCCTACCTGTTCACGCTGGTTGGAGACGAAAAAATCGCCATCTTTGGGTCCCTGTGACCGGCTCTCCGCCTACCCAGGAGTGTCTGGGAGGCTGGGAGGACTTATCCCATGCTGTTTCCACCTTCCTAGCACCTCCCTTGCCTGCCCAACAGCTGAGAAAAGTTGTGGCCGCCATCTTGTTTTTTGGAGGGGAAGATGGCGGTCGCAACTTTTCTCAGCTGTTGGGTGGGCCAAGGAGGTGCTAGGAAGGTGGGAACAGCACAGATTAGGTCCTCCCAGCCTCGCAGACACTCCTGGGTAGGGGGAGAGCTGGACACAGGGACCAGAAGATGGCAAGATGGCCAGCGTGAACAGGTAGACCATGTCGTCCTTTTTGTGGGGGTGCCTCTGTTAGGCTCCAGGAAGGTGTCTGGGGCTGTTTCTGACCTCCACCGAGTTCCCCCCATGCTGCTCCAAGCCAAAACACAGGGGGGAACTCTGTCATCGGCTGCAGTTTTTGGCTTGGAGCAGCGCAGGGGGAACTTGGTGGAGGTCAGAAACAGCCCGGTCACCACGGAATTTTTTTCACCCATTTTGGCTTCTCTGCCACCGCAGGTGCCTCTGTTAGGCTCCAGGGAGGCAATCCAGGCTGTTTCTGACACATACGCCTCACCTGCACGGACGCTGCTGGAAGTCAAAAACTGCAGCTGATGAAGGATTTTCCCCTGCTGTTTTGCCTTCTAGCAGCATTTCAATGGAAACGGCGTTATTCAGGTAGTCTCCATAGGAAGTCATTTGTATTATTATTTTTTGTCATTACCCGGGGGGCTGCTCACATAATGACAAAATCCAGTTAATGACGCGACTTGGGGAACCAAGTTTTGTCGTTATCCGGGGTTCCACTGTACTCTCTCTCTCTCTCTCTCTCTCTCTCTCTCTCTCTCTCTCTATATATATATATATATATATATATATATATATATATATATATATATATATATATATATATATATATATATATATATATATATATATATATATATATATATATATATATATATATATATATATATATATATATCCCAGTTAGTTCTAATTTATAAGTAATCTCTTTTTCTTAAACAACTTTCCTCCACAAGATGCAAAATAAGTATAGCTATATCGTTATTGGTTATAAATTGAGTTACTCCCAGCCGGGGGGTGAGGAGGAGAGCCAGCCAGTCGGGCGAGTGGCGGAAGGGCCAGCCGCGGCCGCCGCCGGGCAACCACCCACAGCTGGGGGGGTGAGGAAGAGGAGGAGGAGGAGAGCCGGTTGAGCAGCGGAAAGGCCAAGAGAAGACCAACTGAAAGACAGGAAGAGGGCAGAGGAGGAAAAGCAGGGGGCGAGACTCAGAGTCCCAGGCAAAGGATAAGTACCTGATATGCAGATGTAGAAGACTTAATATAGAAACTGACATAGAGACTTTATACTAACTAAATACAGAAATTGACATAGAGACTGTGTATAAAGTGTGATAATATGCATGACAATATGTTGTCTAAAATGTTTTAAACTTTTAAAAACTGTGATAAAATGTATGAGGAGGGAAAAATGGCGTAGACACCGGCAAACCACGCCACAAAGCTTGCCAAGAGAACCCTATGGACCAAAACAAAAGGCAAAACAAAGGGGCAGGCTAGGTGATACAGGATGCTTAACACCACAGAGGGGAGGAAGGGGAGGGACAGGAAGGGGGGAGGGGAAATGCAATGTTGTAAGGAACAATACTGCATAGGGACATGGAATGTGAGATCAATGAACCAGGGTAAACTGGAAGTGGTAAAAAATGAGATGTAAAGAATAAGCATTGACATCTTGGGAATCAGTGAGCAGAAGAAATGGAGTAGCCATAATTGTCAATAAAAGAGTGAGAAAAGCAGTAATGGGATACAACCTTAAAAATGACAGAATGATGTCAGTCAGATTCCAAGGCAAACCTTTCAATGTCACTGTGATCCAAATATACGCACCAACCACTGGTGCAGATGAAGCCACAATGGACCAGTTCTATGAGGACTTACAACACCTCATAGAACAGACACCAAGAAATGATGTCCAAATTATATTAGGAGACTGGAATGCCAAAGTAGGAAATCAAAAAGTGGAGGGAATAACAGGCAAATTTGGTCTTGGAGTACAGAATGAAGCAGGGCAAAGATTGATAGAGTTCTGCCAAGAGAACGCACTGGTCATAGCAAACACTCTCTTCCAGCAACACAAGAGGCGACTTTACACATGGACATCACCAGATGGCCAACACCGAAACCAGATTGACTACATACTCTGCAGCCAAAGATGGAGAACCTCCATACAGTCAGCAAAAACAAGACCTGGAGCAGACTGCGGCTCAGATCACAACCTACTGATCGCGAAATTCAGGCTTAGACTAAAGAAAATAGGGAAAACACGGAGACCAGAAAGATATCACCTAGACAGCATCCCTAAAGAATACGCGGTGGAGGTGATGAACAGATTTAATGGCTTAGACTCGGTAGACAGAGTACCGGAAGAATTATGGACGGAGATGAGGGACATCATGCAGGAAGCAGCAAAGAAAACCATACCAAAAGAAAAGAAGAGTAAGAAAGCAAAGTGGTTGTCTGATGAGGCTCTTAAAATAGCAGAGGAAAGAAGGAACGCCAAAGTCAAAGGAGAAAGGAAAAACTACAATCATTTGAACACATAATTTCAAAGAAAAGCAAGGAGAGATAAGGAAAACTACCTAAAAGAACAGTGCAGAGAAATGGAGGAAAACAACAAAAGAGGCAGAACCAGAGATCTTTTCAAAAAAATCGGCGAAATCAAGGGAACATTTAAAGCAAAAATGACCATGATAAGGGACAAAGATGGAAAGGAGCTAGCTGATGCAGAAGAAATTAAGAAAAGATGGAAAGAGTACACAGAGGAACTTTACAAAAAGGACCTCAACACTCCTGATAGTCACAATGATGAAGAAGTGGAACTTGAGCCAGACATCCTGGAGAGCGAAGTCATAAAGGCCCTAAAGAGCACTGCAAACAACAAAGCTAGTGGAGATGATGGTATCCCAGTTGAATTCTTCAAAGCGCTAAAAGATGACGGCGTCAAATTACTGCATTCAATATGCCAGCAGATTTGGAAAACAAAACAGTGGCCACAGGATTGGAAAAGATCAGTATACGTCCCAATCCCAAAAAAGGGCAATGCCAAAGAATGTTCAAATTATCGAACAATCGCGCTCATCCCACATGCCAGCAAGGTGATGCTCAAGATAATACAGGATAGACTTCAGCAACATGTGGAGAGAGAATTACCAGAGGTGCAGGCTGGTTTCAGAAGAGGCAGGGGGACTAGAGACCGCATTGCCAACATACGCTGGCTCATGGAGAAAACAAAGGAATACCAGAAACAAGTTTACTTTTGTTTTATTGACTACACTAAGGCATTTGACTGTGTGGACCACAACAAGATGTGGCAAGTAATTAAAGAGATGGGAATTCCAGAGCACCTCATATGCCTTCTGAGAAATCTGTACATGAAACAAGAAGCAACCGTTAGGACAGAACACGGAATGACAGAATGGTTTGGAATAGGAAAAGGAGTAAGACAAGGCTGCATTTTGTCACCATGCTTATTCAACCTATACACAGAGCACATAATGGGCAGTGCAGGGATGGAGGAATCACAATATAGGATTAAAATCGCTGGGAGAAACATCAACAACCTGAGATATGCAGACGATACCACCCTAATGGCAGAAAGTGAGGAAGACCTAAAGAATCTCTTGATTGGGCTGAAGGAGGAAAGTGCAAAAGCTGGCTTGAGACTCAATACCAAGAAAACCAAGATAATGGCAACAGGCCCAATCAGTTCCTGGAAAATAGACGGGGAAGAAGTAGAAGCAGTGACAGATTTTACTTTCTTAGGATCAAAGATCACTGCAGATGGGGATTGTAGCCATGAAATAAAAAGGCGACTGATTCTTGGGAGACAAGCGATGAGAAACCTGGGGAACTTAGTGAAAAGCAGAGACATCACATTGCAAACAAAAATTAGAATAGTCAAAGCAATGGTTTTCCCAGTAGTAATGTATGGATGTGAGAGCTGGACAATTAGGAAGGCTGAACGTAGAAGAATAGATGCCTTTGAAATGTGGTGTTGGAGGAGGGTTTTGAGAGTCCCCTGGACAGCGAGGAGAACAAACAGGTCAATCTTAGAAGAAATTAACCCTGACTGCTCATTGGAAGGTCAAATAGTAAAGATGAAGCTAAAGTACTTTGGACATCAAAGGAGAAGGGAGGATTCACTTGAGAAGGCATTGATGTTGGGAAAGGTGGAGGGCAAAAGAAGAATGGGGAGGCCAAGGATGAGATGGCTAGATGGCATTGTAGACACAATGGGCACAGAGCTGGGAGGGCTGAGGGGGATGGTGGAGGACAGAGGCGCCTGGAAGAAAATGGTCCATGGGGTCGCAAAGGGTCGGAGTCGACTGTGCGACTGAACAACAACAACAACAACACCTCATACAAAGTCCGCTTCGTACAACATCGAATTCATACAACATCGCCTAATTCCTTGAAAAAAGTTGCCTCATACAAAGTCGCTGGGACTTTGTATGAGGCATTAGGGTTTTCCCCAGGTTGCATTGTGCCTGGGCAGTATAAAAGGCAGGACGCATGCGTGCATTGCTCTTGTGGGTTATGCATGAGGAGAAGAGTGTTTAGGAAAGGTTTTGAGCGCAAATTTGGGGTTTTTGTAAAAAAAATTATCAGAATTTTTGGAAGCATTCCTGGGATTTTTGCAGCATTCTTCAGGTTCTTGGACCATTCTTTGGCACAGTGGATGATGGGACATGTTGGAATCCATTTTGTCCTTGCTTCCATCCAGTAATTGTTTACAGTAGCTTGTACAAAAATGGATGATCGGCCGCATAGCTGCAGATTAACACTGTGCTGCATGATGGGACATGTTACCTTTTAAACCTGCACTTCATAAAGTTTTCAAAAGTTAAAAACTTGTTGTATGGTTTGTCCCCTAAAATCAGGGTTGTTTGACATGTTTTTGTAATGCATTTAGCCTTTAGACAATGATTTCTTACAGTTCTGTCAGTTTCCTGTCTGTTTCCTTGACTTTGCCCTGAAGTCTGTGCTGTTACAGTACAGTGTATCTCCACGCAAACGACGTTGTACGAGGCATCGCGGCAAGAATTTGGACATTGTATGAGGCATCACGACTAGGATTTTGCATGCCTCATACAAAGTCCAAATCCGTATAAAATCCAAACTTGTGGAACCAAGTTTGGACGTTGTATGAGGTATCACTGTATATGTAATCATATAAATATTCATAGAAAGTTATCAGGGCTAAGGAAGTATTCCTAATAAAAATTTCCAACTATTTATACCCAGCACCTTTAAAGATATAAGTAGCCTACAAACAGCTTCACTTTAATTCCCATGTCTGAGGTGATTCCCTATTTAATCTCATGGCATCAAAGGAAGAATAACACATTTAGAAAATTTCCCCTCACTGTGGTCTTGTTGCCTGATAACCCCCTCGTAGTTTGGCAATTAAATGTTCAACTTCAATT
Organism: Bradypodion ventrale; assembly: GCA_035047345.1. Classification (NCBI taxonomy): domain Eukaryota; kingdom Metazoa; phylum Chordata; class Lepidosauria; order Squamata; family Chamaeleonidae; genus Bradypodion; species Bradypodion ventrale. Next base: position 99,422,569 of record JAWDJE010000001.1, read on the forward strand.
CGTCAGTTCAATATTCAGTATTCTTTACCCCGTCTTACTACAATGTCCCTTACACAGCTATTCACGCCCTTATTCCCCCAAGCATTCAACAACAACACCCAGAAGCCCAAAGAAGGGGCTCACTCCGGTAAAATACAAACAGAAAGCTAGCAACCCTTGTTATTTAAACTGGAAAATCCAAACCTATCTTTCTATTACAAAAACCAAAGTGCTCCCATTAAAATCTTTAGGATTTGTAAAATGTTCCACGATAGAATAAGTTTGGGAAATGCTACACTAGGGGGTGGCACTGGTAAAGCTACTCATTAACTATCTTGCATACCCCCAGAAAGCCTAGTAGGGTTATATGTAAGTTGGAATCAACTTGACAGTACATTGTTCTGATGGAAGAACCTACGAAAAGCCAAAGTTTGCATTCACCGCCACTGTTCTCTCAAAAGCACAATTCCCAGAAGGTAAGAAAATAAGCCAGATTTGCATTGTACAGTATTTATCCAAATGCAAGCCTAGGCATATTCCACCTAATTCACAGCACATATACAAGAAGAAAAAACCCAATCTGTTGAGAAAGCAGCTGCAAACCACACTGGAACTCCTCCCTGACCTCTTTTCTCTCTAGGCACTAAATTGGCTAAAGAACAGATTGGGACAGGCAACAGTAAAGATTTACAAGTACTGTACCTGTCTATCTAATCAACCTCTGCCAAGCCTCTCTTTTTACAGAAACATTAGCAGGCAAATGTAACAAAAGACACATTGCTTGTGTTCTTCCCACTTGACGCTGTGGCTGTACACACACAGAAAGTCCACTTAACCTAAATCGAAGCTCAGATTTTTAAAATCCAGCCTATGCATTTGCCCCTTAAACCTCAGATCTGTAGCCATAGGGTTGGGAGCCCCAGTTGATTAACGTTTATGATACCCATCAGTATGTTCCTGTGCACTAGTGGTTTTTGAAACCAGGGGAAAATAATCGGCATCTTATTCCCTTAAGTAAGGCCATCTCAGCAAACGGAATAGGGGATTTCAGCTCAACTGGTGTGGCAGAACCACACGGTGTAACATGCATCACATGACACAAAGACACCATAGGCACCACTCTTCACCCAGCCCCCACATACATACCTACACAGAGAGAGAGAAAGAGAGAGAGAGAATTAACTTGCTTTTGAAAAAAAGGCATTTTGCCATGCCAAGGGAAAATGCATCCAACAAACACCTCGGCTCAGAAGCCAAGTTGGGTTGTGGAAAAGGGCACCCGCCAAAAAAAGGGGGGGTCTGAACACAGAGAATGTCATTTGGAGGTGGTCTCCCTCTCACACACTCAAACACATACACAAACACACACACACTCTCACACACACACTCTCTCACACACGTTCTCACTCACACTCACGCATATTCTCTCTCACACACATTCTCTCTCTCTGTCTCTCTCTCACACACACACACACACGCATATTCTCTCACACACATATTCTCTCTCTCTCACATGTTCTCTCTCACACACACACACATGCATATTCTCTCACACACATTATATCTCTCCCACTCACTCACTCTCTCACACACATGCATATTCTCTCACACACATTCTCTCTCTCACTCACTCACTCACTCACTCTCACACACACATGTTCTCACTCTCTCACACACACATATTACCTCACACACATTCTCTCTCACTCACTCTCTCTCACGTTCTCACTCTCTCTCTCACTCACACACGTTTTCACTCTCTCACACACATTCTCTCTCTCACTCACTCACTCACTCTCTCACACACACATGTTCTCACTCTCTCACACACACACATATTCTCTCTCACACACATTCTCTCTATATATCACTCACTCACTCTCTCACACACACATTCTCTCTCACTCACTCACTCTCTCTCACGTTCTCACTCTCTCTCTCACTCACACACGTTCTCACTCTCTCTCACACACATTCTCTCTCTCACTCACTCACTCACTCTCTCACACACACATGTTCTCACTCTCTCACACACACACATATTCTCTCTCACACACATTCTCTCTCTATATCACTCACTCACTCTCTCACACACACATTCTCTCTCACTCACTCACTCACTCTCTCTCACGTTCTCTCTCTCTCTCACTCACACACGTTCTCACTCTCTCTCACACACATTCTCTCTCTCACTCACTCACTCACTCTCTCACACACACATGTTCTCACTCTCTCACACACACACATATTCTCTCTCACACACATTCTCTCTATATATCACTCACTCACTCTCTCACACACACATTCTCTCTCACTCACTCACTCTCTCTCACGTTCTCACTCTCTCTCTCACTCACACACGTTCTCACTCTCTCTCACACACATTCTCTCTCTCACTCACTCACTCACTCTCTCACACACACATGTTCTCACTCTCTCACACACACACATATTCTCTCTCACACACATTCTCTCTCTATATCACTCACTCACTCTCTCACACACACATTCTCACTCTCTCTCTCACGTTCTCACTCTCACACGCACATTCTCTCACACACACATTCTCTCTTTCACTCACTTACTCTCTCTCACACGTTCTCACTCTCTCACACGCATATTCTTTCACACACATACTCTCTCTTTCTCTCTCTCTCTCTCTCTCTCTCTCACACACACACACACACACACACACACACACACACACACACACACGCACGCACGAGGATTCTCTTAACTCCCCATAGGAATCCCCAAAAGGCTCGGCGAAAAGTCTCTTGGGCACCAACGAGACCGAACCCAAAGCGGGTGACGGGGGGGGGGGGGGGGGGTCCGCCATTCAGATGCTTCAGCACAGAGTCCGTCGGACGGAGCCCCGTCCATCTCCCCGGCGCTTCTCAGCCGGAGCCCCCGCGGGAGGGGGGGGGGCGCTGCTCCCGCTCCGTTCCGCCCTCATCCCGAGGAACGTCCGAGCAGACGAAGACCGGGCGCCGCCACGACGAGGGTGGCATCTCTCTCTCTCTGCCCGGGCCTTTCGGAGCCGACGGAGCTGACTGTCGGAGGAGGGCACCGACCGACCCTCCCTCTTTCGGCCCGCCATCCCCGCGCGCCCCCCCCCCCGTCTCAAACACCCCCACCCACCCCCCCCCTTTGCGGGCACCTGGCAGCCGTAGAGTTGCCCCAGCTGCTCCACGATCCACTCCTCCAGCACCAGCCTCTTCCGCAGCTCCTTGCGGTCGTACTTGACGGTCACTTTGCCCTGCGGGTGGCGCCTCGGCGGCTGCGGCACCGGCACCGGCACGGCCACCGAGTGGTCCTCCTCCTCCTCCCGGGACGCGCCTCCGCCCCCGCGAGGGCTCTGGAAGAAAACCCGGTGGTTGCCTCCGCCGCCGCCACCCACGGGAGCCGCCGTACCCCCAGCAGCGGGGCCAGGCTCGCTGCTCCCGGCCACCACCGACATGGTCCTGGCGCGGCGGGAGGTGGGGGGGGGGGCGCCTTGGCCGCTAGTAGGGCTGCCTGAGACGAAGCCTCTCCTCCTCCTACTCCTCTCCCAGGCGAAGGCGCGCTCCCCCCCGCGGCGGCGGCGGCGGCGGCGGCGGCGGCTCCTCCTGCGGCTGCACCTGCGGCTCCCAGGCCCAGCCGCTCATTGCGCGCGCCGCTGCGCTCTCTCTCCAGTCCGGCTCGGAGGAGGGGGCGGGGCCTCCGCCTGGAAAGCTGGGAAGAGGGCGGGGCCTCCGCCTGCCTGGAACGCCGCGCCGCGGCCGAGGAGCAGCAGCGACTCTTCCGAGGTGGCCTCCATCCCCGCACACGCACACAACACACCTTCGTCTCCGACGGAGACCCCCCCCCCCGGCCTTGGAAGGGACGCCCACTGGCTCTTGGCTGTAATCAGAGATGAGCACTGAGCTCTACAGTTGGATACAACTGGCTTTCAAGCAAGGCTTAAAGACTAACTTCTCTATTTTAATGTGAGCTTTTGTAGATCAGGCCCACTGGCTCTTGGCTGTAATCAGAGCATACCTGTCAAGTATCCCGGATTGGCCAGGATTTCCCGTAGTCCGGTGCCAATTTTCATCCTTTCCCACCTGGAGCTACCGCTATCCCGGATCTTGGCAGCGGGAGGGGGAGGGAGGAGTTAGTGCGCACCCCTTCTGCACAGATCCTTTCTACGCAGGCGTAGAACTCTAGCATAGAAGGGTTCTGTGCAGAAGGGGATTCATAGAACCCTTCTACAGATGCATAGAACCGACCAGCGCAGAACGGTTCTGCGCAGGTCCGTTGTACACATGCGTAAAAGCCTTCTGGGTAGAGCGGACCTGAGCAGAACCGTTCTGCACAGGTCCCGTATTGTCTGGAGCCGCACTTGACAGGTATGAATCAGAGATGAGCACTGAACTCTAAAGTTGGATACAACTGGCTTTCAAGCAAGGCTTAAAGACTAACTTCTGTATTTTAATGTGAGCTTTTGTGGATCAAAGCCACTGGCTCTGGCTGTAATCAGAGATGAGCACTGAACTCTAAAGTTGGATACAACTGCCCATCAATTTCTTTTGGGAAATTGTGTATTCCAGCCGCCGCCACCCCAATGCAAGGAGAGAGAAAAGTGTGGCGGGGGGGGGGGCAATAGGATTGCTCTGTATGGTGGCCCTGCGCCGGGGTACAGTTTGCAGCGTCCTCCCAAGGCTCGGCCCGAGGAGGCGGCCGGGCTGCAAGCAATCTTATCCATCCATCCATCCCATAAACTCACCTTCGGTCATAGCAATAGAGCGATTCCACTTCTATGCCGCCCCATGCACGTGGCTTAGGGGTTAAGATGCTGAACTTGTACGATTGGAAGGTCGGCCGGCCAGAAGTTCGAGACCCAGCCCAGGGCTGTAGGGGTGGGGCAAATATTTTTTCAGGAGGGGCAACAATCAGTGGTAGGCTGCAGCAGGTTCGTTCCCGTTCGCCAGAATCGGTAGCAGAAATTCTGGCTGGCTCTGCTGCCCATCCAAGTTTGGAAAAGTCCTAAAATTCAGGTGCAATGCAATGCAGGGCTTTCCCCTGGCCACGCCCACCATACCACTCCTACAGAGTAGGTAATAAAAAAAATTGAATCCCACCATTGAGCAGGCATGACTAGACCACCCACTCAGTCGTATGGACATGCTCATGGAGTAGGCCACACACAGTGACAGTGCACACACCCACAAAGTAAGCCACACCCACAATGTGGTAGTAAAAATTTTTGGAGCCCACTACTGGAAGCAATGCTACATATACACACACAAACGCAAATACTGTTTAACATTGGAACTTTGCGGGTGGGGGGGCTGTTAGCTTAGGGGAGGGAGGCTAAGCCACCCCCTAGCTATGACCCTGTAGAGTCCCGAGTGCCGCACGACGGAGTGAGCTCCCATCCTACCAACCTAGCAGTTCGAAAGTAAGAAGTTGCAAGTAGATCAATAGGGACCCTTCGGCGGGAAAAAGTAACCGCATTCCATGCACTTCTGTGTCTCGTCATGCCTGCCACATGTCCACGGAAACGTATACGGGTGCAGACAGCACTGGCTCTTTGGCTATAAACGGAGGTGAGCACCACCCCCTAGAGTTGGATATGACTGACTCCCGAGCAAAGGTGACCTTTACCTTACTGCCCCATAGCGCTTAGTGCACTCTCTGGGCGGTTCACAAGGTAATTAACATTTTGCCCTCAACTTGCTGGGTACTCATTTTACCGACCTCGGAAGGATGGAAGGCTTGAAGGCTTAACCCGGTCAGGATCGAGCTCACAATGGCTACAGTACAGCAGTTAAAGCACTGCGCCACCAGGACGGTGGGGAAAGCTACTCCTGCTGAGCGTGTGATTAACGCGTCAGGAGTCCTCCTAGAGATCGGCGATGGCCACAGCCTGAGCCACTGAGGCCTGCTATTTCTTTAGGAATGATCCCATAGGGCCGTGATGGTGAACGTTGGCACTCCAGATGTTCTTGGACTTCAATTCCCAGAAGCCCAAGCACCCTGTGAATCCACACGAATGGGCTTACTGTGATTCATCCGCCCCACCCTGCCCTCGTCGCTCCCGGAAGCAGAAGTAAAACGCGCCCATATGTTTTACTTCCGCTTCTGGGAGTGATGAGGCAGTGCGGGCTGGATGAATCGCAGTAAAACCATTCGTGTGGATTCACAGGATGCTTGGGCTTCTGGGATTTGAAGTCCAAGAACATTTGGAGTGCCAAGGTTCACCATCATGGCCATAGGGAGCCGGGGGTCCCAGTCCCTTCCAACCCAGTAGCTCCTGTCAAGAAACGAGGAGCGGACAGGGCTGCTTGAGGTGGCGAAGGGAGACTTTTGTCTCCTGAAATCTGCTGGAAATAACCTCCAGACATCCTTACTTGTCCCGAAGCGTGGAGCGGTTTTTTTGTTGTTGTAAAACACAATGGGAGGGAAGGTTTAGTCTTTTCTTTTTCAGCCTCCTTGTACCATAGTATCATTGCAGGAGGAAGCGACACATGAGACCTTAAAAGCGCAACAATTAGAATGCCAACGGTGTCCTGTGGCTGTAAGCCAAGCATCTTTTGAAATTGCTGTACATATATTTGAGCGAGATTCCCTAGTTTAGGGTTACAACCTCTATGTTTTAGTTCGATTGACTTTTAGTCTAGCTAAATGCGACTTTTAGTTTATTCTTTACTCTTACTCAGTTTTAGCCTTATGGTGAATGCTGTACACTTGCACAAGTCTATATAAAACCAGAGTATTTCGGGCTCGAAACAGACTCCATAGCTTGCCATCAATAAATGACAGCAACATTGAGGCAGCTTTTCCTAGCATCAAAAACCCTAAATAAAGGGTCTGTTCAGGTCTGGGATCAATTGTGTATGTCTCAGTCTAGAATTACAAGATATTAAGATAATTGACATAGGTTATTTTCTTTTACTACTAACCAAAAATAGTAGTAGTGCTGTCTGGAAATGCCATCAAAAAGAAGTAATTCATCTACTCCAGCACTTGAAAACAGGTTTATCAGAAACATCTTTCCTCCTTTCGCTCCCAGATGCAGGAAGTCACATCAAAAGTGAAGGGGAAACAGCCCTCAAAGGATCTTAAGTGTTTTCACTACTTCATGTCCTGCACAGGCATGCTCTGAGTAAAAGAATTATGAGGAGTGGGAAGGTAAAGGCAAAGGTCACCCTTGCTCGAAAGCCAGTCATATCCAACTCTAGGGTTCAGTGCTCATCTGTTTATAGCCAAAGAGCCAGCGCTGTCTGCATTTACAGACATTTCCACGGACACGTGGCAGGCTTGCTTCAACACCAGAGTGCACTGAAAGCTGTTTACCTTCCCACTGAAGTGGTTTTGTTGTTCAGTCGCACAGTCAATTTCGACCCTTTGTGACCCTATGAACCATTGTCCTCCAGGCACCTCTGTCCTCCACCATCCTCCTCAGCCCACCCAGGTCTGTGCACATTGTATCTATAGTACCATCTCATCTTTGGCCGCTCCCTTCTCCTTTTGCCCTCCACCTTTCCCAGCATCAAGGCTTTCTCAAGTGAATCCTCCCTTCTCCTTTGATGTCCAAAGTACTTTAGCTTCATCTCTACTATTTGACCTTCCAAGGAGCAGTCAGGGTTGATTTCTTCTAAGATTTACCTATTTGTCCTCCTCACTGTCCAGGGGACTCTCAAAACTCTCCTCCAACACCACATCTCAAAGGCATCTGTTCTTCTGCGCTCAGCTTTCCTAATGGTCCAGCTCTCACACCATACATTACCACCGGGAATACCAGTGCTTTGACTATACGAATTTTTGTTTGCAAGGTGATGTCTCTACTTTTCACTATGTTCCCCAGGTTTCTTATAGCTTGTCTCCCCAGAATCAGTCGCCTTTTTATTTCATGGCTACAGTCACCATCTGCAGTGATCTTAGATCCTAAGAAAGTAAAGGCTGTCACTGATTCTACTTCTTCCCCATCTATTTTCCAGGGACTGATAGGGCTTGTTGCCATTATCTTGGTTTTCTTGATGTTGAGTCTCAAGCCGGCTTTTGCACTCTTCTTTCACCCTAAGCAGCAACAGCTTCTTTAGGTCTGAAATGATACCTACAGGTAGTTATCTACTTGCAATTTCTTGCTTTTGAACTGCTAGATTGGCAGAGATAGGAGATCATTCCATCATGCAGTACTCAGAAATTGAACTCTGACCTTTGAGCCATCTAGTTCAGCATCTTAACCATTTGATCCACTGCAATCCACTTGGAGCGGGAAAGGCTAAAACAAGACCCTGCAGATCTTTAAAATTCTTGCTTTGCTCTGCTCCACTAACAGTAATGCTGTTAAGGGTAATCCAGATAGTCAACAAGACTTGCCTCCTCAAAGTGATGGGTAAGGCATGCTCTTAAACTGCCAGGTAAGTGAGAACAAGCTAAAGTCTTGACAGATCATCACTAAATGCCATTAGACTAGCCATTGCATGCACAGCCATAAAACATGAGCGGTTCATTACAACTTCCTTTTCTTGCAGCCAGTCTGATTTTCACATCCAGTAACAGTAGACAAAGATGCTACACCTCCAATAATGCATTATTTTTAAAGGCTATTTTTTTAATGGAAGATAACACCACCAACTCATTCCCTGGCAGGAAAAGGGAAAAGCTCATTGAGTATCTGGCACCATTGTATATGAAGTCAGAGTACCACTGAGCATTCTCAGTTCTAGCCCATTAGGATTTAATGTGACTGGCAGCAGCAATGCCTCCAGCAGAGATGCCAAGGAGTGCAGTGAATATAGGACCAATGCTTTAATTTTCCGTATAAGCAAGGGGATGCTCGAGGTGGTACAACAATTTTCCCCCTTTTATGGAGAGAAGAATGTCTGATATTCATCTGGATTCTGAAAAAAAGCACCAAAGATCACATCGCAAATATCTGTTGTATACCAACAGAGTGTACCAAAGAATATCAACTTGTATTTTATAGACCACAGCAAAGCTTTTGACTGCATGGATCATGAAATTGCCAGAAAAGACATGAGCAGGCTCAGCATGTTAATGTTCTTGTGATGTACAGTGTTACTTTGTTGTAAGCATTTGTTTGTAGATTTTTCAGAAAATCTTTTGAAAATATATTTGCTTCCTAGGCTTCAAAAAGAAAAGAAAAAGAAACTGCCAGAAGCATGCACTGATGAGGACTTAAGTTTGGCCAACGACAAAGCCAAGAAAGTGGCTTAATTTTGGCAGTCCAGGCTTTGATTGGGACACAAAAGAAGAAGAAATGAGAAAAAAATAGAGGCATCTCTGCACTTGATTATCTTGATACATTACCTACATTATGTACAAGAAACTACCATTAGGACAAAGAATACAGATAACAGAACGATTTCCTATTGGCAAAAGTGTCAGACAAGGGTGCATTTTTGTCCTTATCTGTTCAATCTGTATGCAGGGAAGGCCTTTCTCTCCATCCCACCACCCTTACAGTTGTGTGCGTGTATGTGTAGGTGGGGGAGGAGATGGGAGAGAGCCTTCTTTTGTCACTGCTCCTAGATTCTGGAAACTCCCCCTCCCGCCCCCAGGAGGCCTCATCTTTACTATTGTTTCACAAGCAGATAGAGAGCTTTATCTTCAGTTAGGCTTTCCTTCAGTGACCAGCATTCTGATGGGGTTCTTAACCTAGTAGTTCGAAAGCAAGAAATTGCAAGTAGATAAATAGGGGCCACATCGGTGGGAAGGTAAACAGCGTTCCCTGCACTCCGGTGTCTAGGCATGCTTGCCACATGTCCATGAAAATGTCTGCAGACGCAGACACCATTGGCTGCTCAGCTATGAAACAGATGAACACTGAACCCTAGAGTTGGATACGACTGGCTTTTGAGCAAGGGTGATCTTTACCTTTTACCTAAGGTGGGATTGCTTGTGCCTTGTTGCTTTTAAATAGCAATAGCAATTCCTCAGTTCCTTTGGTCTGATCTGGTGTTAGAAGGATTAGCCGACAAGGCTGCCGCCCAGGGTACGCCTAACTGTATTCACAATCTTCGTGGAGGCTCCTTCTGTGTACCTTTGATGAGGTAGCTGGAAAACTTACTGGAGCACTTGAAGAATTAGGACAGTATTACAACAGCAACCATTTGAAGCCTAATCCAAGCAAGACTCAAGTATGCGCTTTCCACCTTCGAAACCGAGAGGCTGTCAATAATATCCATATAGTGAAGCAAAGTGCAGAGATAATGTCAAGGACAGGCTGAGGTCAGTTAACAAGGATCATAGCTCAGCTCTGCTGTGATTGACAGTTAATAAGATACATTGTAACCTTAAGTGTTTTGCTGGCTGTAGAAATAGAAGTTGCTTGCAGAGCTTGTTTTGTGTGGTTTATCCGCAGGTATGAATTGGCAATAACTTTCCCTAAAAGGTTAGGGTTCAGCCGAACACGACCTTGAGCCTATATAGCTCGGTGGTATTGTGTATGAAACAGTATTGCTTTAAGAATGAATGTAACCACTGCAATGTCCGAATGTAACCTAACAATGAACACAATGTATCTCAGCTGTAATAGAACACGAGCTAGCTACCTATAGAGCGTTTAGCTCACATGGTACAAATTCCCCAATTACCATCAGCCGCTGGAACCTTCCTGCTCAAGGAACATCTGGAGAAGAAGGGCATGACTCCTGATGACGTCACGCAGGTAGCAGCCAATACGCTACCATGTACCCATGTTCAAATGTATTGTTGCAATATAAAAGGAGCTGTACCTCCGCCATTACCACATGTTCAGTCTACCGGTGTGCCAATAAAGATGTGTTAAGCCAGACTTTGGCTGCTTCTATTGTCTTGGTTCCAGTACACCAAATTGGCAATGAAGGTGGGATTAATGGCGTATCCCAAGATCAAGCCACACCAGTTCGACATCAGCGATCCTGAACAATGGGAGCTGCACGAGTGCCAGTTCCGGCACACAATGGATGCTGCAGGCATCGACGACGAAGGGAAGATGCGGTCGCATTTCCTAGCCCAGGTTGGGCCGGCCACGCTGCGCATCCTGATGAACCTGATAGCTCCCCGGAGGGTCAACGCAGTACCCATTGACTGCATCCTCACAACATTGAGGGAACACTTCCAGCCGCCGTCTCCATTTTTCCGACCTGGGTCGCGTTCCACAGACGAGACAGCACCCGGGAGAATCCGTGTCTGCCTACGCAGCGGCCCTCAGGCTGGCGGCCATCCACTGCCAATGGGAGGACCTGGACATAGCCCTTCAAGACCGCATGCTGTGCGGACTAAGGGATGAGGAGGTCCAGAGGAAATTAATGACCCGCGACCATCGCCTCACATTCAACGAGGTACTGCGAGAGGCCCAGGCAGCCCAGGTGGCCCAGGCAGCAAGGAGTGGGGTCAAAATCTTCAAGTCCCGAGGGGCCGCACTTGAGAGGGCCAAGTCACCAGTACAGGTGGCCCGGCGGACCTCGGCACAAGTGGCCTGGTGCGCGCCCCGGTTGCCCACCGGCACTCCATCAACTTCTGAAGAGTCGTCCGCGACCGCGGACTCCTGCTCCAGCGAGGACGACGACGTGCAGAGAGTCAAGAGGCAAGGAGAAAAGAGCCGAACCAGCAAGAAAGGAAACCAATGTTGTGATGGCTGCGGGGCATCTCACGACCAGAAGAGGTACCCATTCCGAAAAGCTGAATGCCACAACTGCGGGCGGAGAGGTCACATTGCCAGGGTCTGCAGGCGCCGGCGAGCAGAGGACAAGGGTTCATTGAGACATCCTCAAACACTCCAATGCAAGGCGGCCGGAATTGGAAAGGTCTCGGCTGACGACGACGCGGTGGCCGTGAAGTGCGTGGGCCTGGAGCACCGGCGTTTCTTTGTAGAGGCACTGATACAAGGGGTCCCAGTTAGAATGGAAATAGACTCAGGGTCATCTTACTCCATCCTTTCCCAGAAGGAGTTCCTGCGCATTCCCCCAAATGCGCGGCCCAAGTTGCGGGCCATGAAATCGAACCTACGGGACGTGCAGGGTTATGGGATCCTGGTGTTGGGGGTGGGAAACTTCATGGCGAAGTTTAAAAGATTCATGGAAAAACTGCCCCTAGTGGTTCTCAAGCAGGGATCTTGCTGCCTTTTGGGAACCCAGTGGTTTGCCCCCCTGGGAATCGAACTGTCCGGCATAAACGCCATTGAGACTGACCCAATATGGGATGTGTGCAATGCGCACCCGGTGGTTTTCAAAAAGGAGCTCGGGACATACAGATGGCCCCCGGTGTCATTTAACTTGGACCCAGAAATTCGGCCCATACGACTCAAATCAAGAAGAATCCCCTTCGCCCTCAAGGACAAGATTGAGGCGGAATTGGACAAATTGGTGGGGCAGGGGATTTTGGTTCTAGTGGACTCTGCGGAGTGGGAAACTCTGATTGTTACAGCTTTAAAATCCAACGGGGAGGTTAGGATTTCCGCTGACTACAAATGCACAATTAACAAGGCCATTCGGCCAAATGCGTATCCGGTGCCGGTAGTTAGCCACTTACTAGCCACTTTACATGGGGGTAAGTGTTTCGCAAAGTTAGACTTGGCGCAGGCATACCAGCAGCTCACGGTAACCCCAGCTGCTGCTGCTGCGCAAACCATGCACAAGGGGGCATTCAAGGTAACGCGCCTACAGTTCCGCGTAAATTCGGCCCCCAGACTCTTCCAGTACCTCGTGGGACGCCTTTTAAAAGGGTTTCCAGGCGTGCTCCCATATTTTGACGATGTGTTGATAACAGCGGGGAGCGAATCAGAACTAGCGAAAAGGCTGGATAAGGTCCTAACTGTATTCGAGAAAGCGGGACTGAGGTTGAGAAGGGATAAATGTGTGTTCTTTGCAAGGGAGGTTGAGTTTCTAGGGTTCAAAATAACCCCAGAGGGTATTAAGCCATCCAAATCCAAGGTTGAAGCTGTGCAAAACGCACCTCGCCCCACCGCGAAACCGGAACTGCAGTCATTTTTGGGGCTCCTGAACTTTTACCATTCCAAGGAAGGCATCTGTTGCGGAGCAACTGCATGGGTTACTAAAGAAAGACGCGGTTTGGCGGTGGGGGGATAGACAGGAGAAAGCGTTCAAGGAGCTCAAGGGGCTCTTGTCCTCAGATGCCGTTCTGACCCATTTTGATCCAAGGAAACCTGTAACCTTGGTCTGTGATGCATCACCAGTGGTGGTGGGGGCTGTACTGTGCCACGTGTTAGAGAACGGGTGGGAAGCCCCGGTTGCCTTCTATTCCAGGTCACTCTCAAAGGCGGAGCACAATTACGCGCAAACAGATAGAGAGGCTCTGGCCATAATCGCGGGAACAAAGAAGTTCCACGATTTCCTGTATGGCCGCCAGTTTACAATTGTGACCGATCACAAACCCCTTTTGGGAATTTTTACCACAGGCAAGCCCACCCCACAAATCCTGTCCCCTAGAATGCTGCGTTGGGCCATTTTCCTCAACGCCTACCAGTATGAGCTGGTCCACCACCCAGGGAAGGAGATCTCTCATGCAGATGCGCTGTCCTGATCTCGCCTCCCTCAATTAGGAGACCCCAAATGTGAGGTAGAGCAGGATCACCAGGTCCTGCTGATCAAGTCTCTCCACTCACCCACCATCGTTCCCGCAGACCTCGCCAAAGCTACAGCAGCTGACAAAGCCCTGTCCCAAGTCAGTTCCTGAGTTAGGAAAGGGTGGCCCACAACTCCCCCCGAAGAGGAATTCAAACCATTTTTCAGACGCAGGGTAGAGCTGTCCATTGAAAGGGGCTGCCTCCTCTGGGGCCAATGGGTGGTCATCCCAGAGAAGCTAAGGCCAAAGGTACTCAGGCTACTGCACACCAGCCACCTGGGAATAGTGCGCTCCAAGGCTTTGGCCAGGAGCTATTTCTGGTGGCCCCAGATAGACGCAGATATAGAGCATTTGGTGGGCATGTGCGAGAATTGCCAGAGCTCTCAGTCTGAAGAGGCCTGGCTACCCCACAGGGCATGGGACACGGCCTGCGGGCCATGGTCCCAGGTGCACATCGACTTCGCTGGCCCATTCCGGGGATCCCTCTTCCTGATAATAGTAGACTCATATTCCAAATGGCTAGGGGTCATCCCTATGTCCAACACCTCATCTGCCGCAACCATTAAACAATTGTGCAAGGTGTTCAGCTGTTTCGGCCTGCCGGACGTGCTCATGAGCGATAACACCAGTACTTTCACGTCTGCGGAATTCAAAGCGTTCATCGAGAGGAATGCCATTCGGCACATTACCTCTACCCTGTTCCACCCCGCCACAAATGGTCAGGTAGAGCGCCAAGTGTGAACCACGAAAGATGCACTGCAGCGCATGGGTCCCGGAGAATTGAACCTCCAGCTATGCCAATTCCTCATTTGCTATAGGGCAACTCCCCTGGCTTCAGGACTTTCCCCAGCTGAACTCCTTATGCAGAGGAAGCTGGAAATGCTTTTTGATTGGTTGGATCTGACCAGGGTGGAGGATGAGGGAAGAAATATAGAGATAGAGAGCTCCAAAAGTTTTGCGGTAGGGGACCCGGTTCATTGTAGGAATTACGCAACCTCGGGACCAACGTGGGTCCCAGGGGTGGTTATTGAACAAACGGAGCCAGTGTCGTACAGGGCTGAAACCAGTGCAGGCTTGCTGTGGAGAAGGCATGCTGACCAACTCAGATGGAGAGTTACCAGTGAAAATGAGTCAACGTTAGGGTTCTCCCCCACCCATTTAGCCCAAGGGGGAGACACGAGGATCCTCCCAAATACAAATGCATACCTGGGATTCTCACATGCGTAGGAGGATACTTTGGAAGAGAGGAATGAGGAGTCCTCTAATGAGTTCGATTTTATGTTGTCATACCAGGGGGGTGTTGCGGAGTGGTCCCCACCCGTCCGAGCGAGAAGAGGGGTTTTAGTTCAGCCCTGGTATTTCCAGTCCTCCCAGTCCTTTTGTTCTAGAATTCACCCCATCACCAAGACCCCCGACTCAGGCAGCAGGGGGAAGCACAGGTACGCCAGTTGCAGGCACAAGAAACCAGGGCGAGACAGCAAGGGTCTCCTCGTCGGTTCCTAGATTCATGCTGGGGGGTCGCCAGGTGCCATGAGCGACAGGCGGGAATTCACATCCCGGTTATATCTTCTGTTTCTCTCTCCAAACGCAGCAGGGTTGCCACAGAGTCCCCGCCAGGCGACTAATGAGTCCCCCCTTTCCGTTGCAGGACGAGAGTCTGCGGAACTCAGAAACCCTAGTTCCCCTGAGCTCAGCCAAGCAGCCGTACGCCCCAAGCACACATGCGGAAAGCCACAATGGTTGAGGGACTTTGTCCCATCCTAGGGGGGAGGAGTGTTGTGTATGAAACAGTATTGCTTTAAGAATGAATGTAACCACTGCAATGTCTGAATGTAACCTAACAATGAACACAATGTATCTCAGCTGTAATGGAACGCGAGCTAGCTACCCATAGAGGGCAGCTGCGAGCGTTCAGCTCACATGGTACAAATTCCCCAATTACCGTCAGCCGCGGGAACCTTCCCGCTCAGGGAACATCTGGAGAAGAAGAGCATGACTCCTGATGACATCATGCAGGTAGCAGCCAATACGCTACCGTGTAACCATGTTCAAATGTATTGTTGCAATATAAAAGGAGCCATTACCACATGTTCAGTCTACCGGTGTGCCAATAAAGATGTGTTAAGCCAGACTTCGGCTGCTTCTATTGTCTTGGTTCCAGTACACCAAAGGTGGGGAAGGAAATTGGGGAGCGGATTCATATAGTCATAATCAGGATTCATTCATAACACTCTGGCCATTAGCTCGGACAATGGTAAAGGCAAAAGTCACAAGGTGGCAACTCAAGGTAAACACACAATGTGTTAATTATATTCATGGACTGGTCTTTACTGGACTTTCACCTCATCTTTTCCTGAGTGCCTTCCTTGTGTCCAGTCACTCCGTGACCCAGCGGGCCATTTCTGGCCCACCATTCCAACAGTTTTGCAGAATAGAGCAGAGCTGAACAGTGCTGGATGTAATGCTAATTTACTTTGTCTGTAAATGTTGTTAATATACCAGTTTGATTTAAACTAAACCTTCTTTCTTGGACCTATTGCAACAAAGACTGCTACAATACTCACTCAAAAACTAATAGAGGCAAGGGTTAAGTTGAATGTTACGTGGCAAGGGAATTGATTACAACAATGTTCAACACCAAAATACCTTGGTGTGATGCTTGACCGGACATCATCATCATCATCATCATCATCATCATCATCATCATCATCATCATCATCATTATTATTATTATTATTATTATTATTATTATTATTATTATTATTATTATTATTATTACTACTACTACTACTACTACTACTACTACTACTACTACTACTACTACTACTCAAGGAAACTGATCTGTACAATATCATTGAAAGGAACAACCCAAATCTTTTTATAGGTTCCATCAGACATTTCCGGAATCTCAATTTTCTGTCTGGGCCATTTGCATCCTTTACAACTTGGGAAGAACAATTGGCATAAAATGTACAGGTATCAAAGTTTATGTTCATAATATCATTTTGTTCATAATATCAAGGGGTTAACACTTTTCTCTTTAAAGACAGCAGCAAGGCTCAAGGGCACAGCAAAAATCAATATTACCAGAGCCTTTGAAACTTTAATTGTCCATCATGGCTGTGCTGTTTTTAAAACCTTTTTGCGTTATTGATCCCTCACCTTCTCACAATAAAAATAAAAGGGATTCCCCATCCTTATAAATGAAACAAAATAAATTTGCTTACAAGCCTTCATACAGATGGCACCAATGGACTGTTTTTTCTCTATATTTTTATGGCTGCAAAGAGAAGAATGTGGAGCACGTGATATTGTTTCAGATTATGCTTCAGAGTGACCCTGAAGTTAGAAATCCCACTTTCCCTGTACATAAAAACTCCCTGACTTGTAATGCACCCTCTCCTTTCCCTCCACGATGGATGTTTTCTCCCCCTTTCCATGAAAAACAGAACTCTAAAGGAAAATACTTAACATTTTGGCTGGAACAACGGAACAGATTGTTGTAAATATTCTTAACTAGCATGGGTACCCAGCTTTACCCATGGGTTGCTTGTGTGTGTGGCGGCTCCCCCTGAGTGTCCCTGTCTGTCACACATAGGTTTTCTCTCAATCTCTCTCACAGGCTCTGTCTCACACACACAGACACACATCAGTGTCCACCGTGTCAGCCACTCTCTGTCACACACACCGACACACAGTCTCTCTCTTGCTGGCACACACACACACACCAGTGATGTACCCTGCATCCACTCTCTGATGGGCCCTCTCTCACGCACACAGCCACTCTCTGTGTCTCTCTCTCTTTCTCCCTCTCGGTCTCACACACACACACATACATACACACGTACACACAATCTTTCTCTTTTCCTTTTTGGCGTGCACACACACACAGTCACACACACACAGCAGTGGTGTACTGTGACTCTGTTTCAAATTGTTTTATTTAATCAAATAATGTTTTAGTTTGTGGGGGTTTTTTTGTAAATAGTTGTACCGTATGTAATATTTTTTAAAATGTGAAAGTACATGTTTTTTACATTCAATGTTTTTAAACTGTGTTTAGATGTTTTGGGTTTTTATTTGAGTTAAAACTCAACACAGGATGTTATAAATCTTTTTATTTTATTTATTTAACATATGTTTGTTATTTGTGTAAACTTTTGATTTATTGTTATGTTTTTGACTTGTTTTTACTATTCTGCCCTGCAGGTGGGGCTGTTAGTGGTTTTGGTTTCTTTTCACGTGTTTTTCTCTCCTGGCCTCTAGGTGGGGCTTCTTCCGGTAAGTAGTCTTTGTTTCTTCATTTCTGTTCCGGTCGTCGTGGAGGGAGGACGTGCTGGTGAGCTGTCTGGTTTTCTTGCTTCTGGGGTTTTTCTTTGTTTTGTTTTTGTAGTGGTGGGCTGGGAGGCATTTCTGTTTGTTCTATTTTGTTTTGGTTGAGTTTTAGGTTGGTTTACTTGGTTTGGTTATTTCTGGTTTTGTTTAATTTTTCTTATTTCGTTGTTATTTATTTGTGTAATTTGTTGTTGTTTATTTGTGTAATTTGTGATATTTTCGTGTTGTAGTTAGGTGTTTTGTGTGCTTTTGTGGTAGTGTGGATGTTTTTGTTTGTGTATTTTGTGGTTTACTTTTTTGTTTATTAATGATTTTTTTAAATTATTGATTTATTTTTGTTTTATTATTTTTATTAATTTTGGTGTTTGATTTTGGGGTTTACCATAGCGTGAAGAACAGGCTGGCTGTCGGTTCCTCTTTTCCCCATTGCTGCTTTGAATTTTGGTTTCGATGCAGCAATGGGGGAAAGGAGGAGGAGGCAGTCAGCCCGTTCTTCCCCTGGCTGGTAAGGTTCGTTAGGTAGGTTGGGGGAGAAGGAGGCAGAGAAGAGCTATCTCTGCCTAATGATGGTTCTCTCCTCCCTGTCTCCTTTTTCTCCTGGCTTACCTAAACGGAGATCGGCAGGCAGCGATCCGTAAGGGGTGGTGCTCTTCCTTGCGGATTGCTGATGCTGCTTTTGTATTTGGAAGTACAAACGCAGCAGCTAGTCATCTGCCAGGGAGGGTGCTTCCCCTGACGAACTGCTGCCTGTTTTTTTTTTGGGGGGGGGGGGTTTCCACCCCGACTCAACTTTCCTTGAGGCCAGTGGTGGTCTCGCCGTGTCTTTGGCGGGGTAGCGTGGTGGAGAAGGAGTCCTTCTTCTTCCCATTGCTCTGGGAAAGAAGGCCGGCGGGTGTCTCGCGGTAGAGTTTTGTGGCTTGTTTGTTTTGCGAGGCTGTGAGGCACTGCATCCGCCTGCAGTGGACTTGTGCTCCCGTTGCATTTTGTAATTTTATTTTTTGTGCGCCAGCTTTCTCAGCGTTCTGTGTGCTCACGGTGCGCAGGACGCTGGGACTTGTAGTTTGCATTTGTGGTTTGCATTTGTGCAGCGGTTTTTTTCTGCGGCTCGATTTTAATTGGCCGCGCCGCATTTCCCAACGTTCTTTTTGCTCACGCCTCTCATCCTGATTGGCTGTGGCATGGCGCAGTGCAAAGAATGTTGGGAATTGAAGTTCTTTCCCTTTGTTCGTGTTTGTGGGGCTCTTGCCCCACTGGCACATTTCTCAACCCTGCAGTAACCTCCGTACTGGGTTCGGGCGAGTGCAGGAGGCTCGGTATGGGATAGGATGGACGGGTGCAGAAACGTATGGCAAGTTCCAATGGTTAACCCTTGGATTTATAGGTATAGACTAGCATAGGTGCCTGTCTTTGATGGGGGGGTTTTTTTGGGGGGGAGGCTCAACCCATGGGGTGGGGGTGGCTTGGGAAGGGTTTTTTTGTTTTTGCCTCTCCTCACACCATTTGTGATGCCCCCTGGTTCTCAGTAAAGAACCTGGGCAGACTCTCCCCTGTATGATGATGAGGGAGGGATAGTAGGTATTGAGGGGGAAATTTAGGAGGAAAGGAAGACAGAAGGGTAAGAATGCAGGAGGGAAAGAAAGAAGGAAGGGGAGAAGAATGGCTGGAGGTGGGGAAGGAAGGATGAGAGCTAATTGCCTGGCCTTGGCCGGAGGGGAGTTGTTGTATGTTTAGGTTTTTTGGACCCTGATACACCCCAACGCAGAGACACACACTCTCTCTCTCTCTTTTTCAGGCACACCTACACCCACAAGTGACTGATCCGGAACCCACTGACTTGTGCATTGTCTTGCACACACACACAGACACACACTCCCTCTCTCTCTGTCTCTCACTCACACAGCATTGATGTACATTGAAAGTATCTCATTCCAGGGCTGTAGAGGCTTAAATGGAATTGGTTTGTTCCATCCACATCAGGACCTTCCTCCATCAGTCATTCACTCTCAACCAATCACAATCCAACATGCAAATCAGCTCTCTCCAACATTTTGTTTCCAGGCCTGGCTGTTAAACTGCCATTTTTCTCCCATGGCACCATGGAAGTTGTAGTTTCCATTCTTTTTCCCATTTTGTGGGGCTTAGGCCCCACTCTTGGACCCCGGACCCTCGTGGGGCTGATCTCAGGGGCAAAAGCTAGGTGTGTGCAGAGCATTATGGGATAGGCTCCAGAGGTGTAGGTACACATTCCGCACACGTATGGCCACACCTCTTCCTTATAAGTATAGATATATTTACACTCAAACAGCAAAATAATTTTCTTGTTAATTTATACAGTGGAGCTTACTCAGGAGGAAACACACAGAATTGCATTGTCAAATTTGTGCTTGGGAATAATTGCTAGTAGTGCTTCTGCTCTTTCTTTGTTCACCAGCTGGGGCAAGAGAAAGAGGGACACAAATGTTAAGGTACACACTGGTAAGGAATGTCCTACTTCTTGCACCTGCAAAAGGCTGCCCTCTATTAATCAGTAATGATAGGCAGTCTGGTGTAGTGGTCAGAGTGATGTACTAGGACTCAGGAGAGTTGGATTCAAATCCCTGCTCAGTCATGGATACTCACCTGATAAAAAAAACTCTTGAAGCACCTCACTTACCTTGAAAACACTATCTGGGTCACTAAATCAGTTACAACTTGGTGACACATAACAAAAACCCCTCACAAAGCACAGCCCTTCATAATCACACTTAGTAACAATCCAAGTCCAGAAACCTACCGTAGGCCAGAAGCCTATGAATTCAATAGCAGGCCTATTCATTCGGTACCCATTCATAAGGTGGGTCTGACTATAAAGTATGGTTACACCCTAAGGCATAGCAGCAACTACTACCCACTAATTCACCTACCAGAAAGATCCTCAGCACCCAAACCCATCCATGTCATTTTGGCAAAGAAGGCAGGAAATCCCTCAAATAACTCTCTTCATCTCTAGCAATAAAAATGCAGTAATAATAAATCACAATTTGATGTCCTCTCAGGGCATCCAGAATCTGCTACCTGGAATGGCTGCCAACCCTTGCCTTAGGGCACAGAGAGGCAATATATTATCAATAAATTACCATAAATTATCAATTAAGTTAAATATTTGCTGATGTGAATAAGAAATTTGATTCAATTAATTTTTCAGAATGAAAATGATTTATTTAACTTGTAATCCTTGCATGGAAGTTTCTCTAGTACTGTGATGGTGAACCTTGGCACTCCAGATGTTCTTGGACTTCAATTCCCAGAAGCCCAAGCCCACGTGAATCCACACAAATGGGTTTGCTGCGATTCATCCGGCCCGTACGGGCGCGTTTTACTTCCACTTCGGGAGTGACAAGGGCGGAGCGGGCCGGATGAATTCCAGCAAACCCATTCATGTGGATTCACGGGGCTTGGGCTTCTGGGAATTGAAGTCCAAGAACATCTGGAGTGCCAAGGTTCACCATCAAGTCTCTAGTATTATTTAGGAGTTGTGTTTGTTAGAGAATGACAGACAAGCTGTTGCCAGGCAACAGAAATGAGCAATTGAAGAACTGAAATAACAAAAGAAAAATGGGGGGGGAGGGGGTTGTGTGCCTGGAAAGAGGATGTGAAGTTCAGCACACACCCTCCAGCCTTTCTGGAATGATGCCAAGCCAGCTTCAATCTGCCATTACATTGGGATAAATCAGGTTAAATATCTGATCACCCCCTGCCATCATCCCCTTTCTAAAATACTAAAGGATCAATCACCACAAACCTGGATGTGTGTTATGTTAAGTTGTTTGTAGAAACAGCACAGCAAAGCAGGGTAGGTTTTTAAGCAATTTTATGTTCAAATGCAAGTCTCTCAGTTCACCCCTTTTTAGTCCAGCTAATAAACACACTTGGACTAGATACTTGAGAGAAAGAAACATATCATTTACTCACAAAATGAGGTCAGAAGATACATGTGCTCAGGACTCTTGGTACAGTTAGTTTAGAAAGAACTAAAATCTTTCTTCCACCATGTGGCATGGAAGATGGAGGAGCTCAAAAGGACATTTTTCATCTTCCAAAGCAGAAAACAAGAGAGAGAGAAGTCCAGAGCAAAATAAAGGCCTAACACATGCAAATAGGGTCAGGTGATCTCTGAGGCAGGAAATAACCTTTCTAATTGTAATGTTAGGCAAACAATGTGAAATAACTTCCTTTAGGTCAGGCTATTCTTTCCTTTCTCTGCTTACTGCATGCTGGGTTGCACTAGAATACTCAACATGTTAAACTATAAGACTAATGGTTGTGAACTGACAAACTGAAATGTGTTATACATAAGATTTTGGATGAAATTCTGTTGCTTTGTCATGCATGCGGAAAGCAAACAGTATAACATTCAGTTGCTTCTAGCTGGCAATTCATGAGCCCCTGCTAGAATTCCGCTGCCAGCAGATATACCTCCCAACCATATCCCAGTAATATTAATGACTAGCACAAGGTATAACTTGTGTGTTGGTGGTTGGTGGTTTGGGAGGTACACACACACACATACACACACAACCACACATGCAACACAACCACATACACACAATACACACACACAACACAACCACACACACAATACACACAACACAATCACACACACAACACAACCACACACACAGCACACACACCACAACCACACTCACAGCACACACAACACAACCACACACACAATACACACACACACAATACACACACATACACAACACAACCACACACAACACAACCACACACACAACCACATGCACAATCACATGCACAACACAACCACACACACACACATGTCGAAGCTGCACAGGGAGAGGAGGGGCTCCCCTTCATCCCCCTGAAGCCTCGGTGATGCCACACACACACACACACACACACACACACACACACACACACACACACACACACACACACACACACACACACACACACTGAAGCTGCGCGGGGAGAGGAGGGGCTCTCCCTCCCCCCAAAGCCTTGGCGAGGCCACACAACACAACCACACACACAACACAACCCCACACGCACACAACCACACACACACACAACACAATACACACACACAACACAACCACACACCAGGGAAAGGCCCAGCCAGCAATAGGTAAGTGGGGCGGGGGACCGGGACTGAGGGGGGGAATGGGCGGGGGCGGGTTCATATTCCCCCTTTCTCCTCCCAGACCAGGGCAGGCGGCGTGGTCCCTGGACCCGTTCCCCCCCTCTCAGTCCATGTCCCCCACCCCACTTACCTGTTGCCGGCTCGGCCGTTTGCTCTCTGTGCCTCCCCAGCGCAGTCTTCTGAGTTGGGCCGCTCACCTTCCGTGCCTCCATGGCGCAGCCTGTCCTCTGTCCCTGCCGGCGTCGAGGGCTTCGCCGGGCAGGCGGGAAGCACCAAAAGCAGGTGGCCCAGCCAGCAACCGATGTGCCCACCGGCCCACCGTGGTAAGCTGAGGATGGCTTCCCTCCGGGAGACGAAGTGTTTCCCGGAGGAAAGTGGTTTGCACGTTGGCCGGCTTTTTTTTTAACGCACGTGCCGCTTGCCCTGCCACCTCCACACTCGAGTCCTTCAGCCTGATTGGCTGAGGGGTGGCATGGCGCGGAGGACACTGGGACCTGTAGTTTTGTTATTGTTGTTGTTCGTGTTTGTGGGGCATTTGCCCCACTCTCTGTTTTGGGACCCTTGTGGTGTTGTGAGTTCGGTTTTAAGGTAAGTGTGGGCAGCTCAGTACAGGATGGTTGGGCCGGGTGTGGGCACTAATGCCGGACACTCACCACCCATCCACTTTCTTATAGGTACAGATTGGCTAGAAGCAACTGACTGTCATGGCATTTGCTGTCTGTATGCATAATCAACATATTGTCAGCTTTTGAATTCTTATTTGACATTAAAATGTGATAAATGTTGTGGAGTGGAAGCTCTGACACCCAGACTCAAGTATTCAAGTACACACACACCTCTATCCAAATTCCAGTTAAGTAGCAAAAACACAGGTGTTTATTTAAATCCCTGGCCTGGGGTTTACGTGGTAAGGTTCAAGAGTTGGGCTAGGCCTTGGGAGGTCCAACTGACATTTCTACACAGCCATGAAACTTGCAGGGTGACCATGACTCCATTCTCCTGCCTCAACCTTCCTCACAAAGAAAAGCACGCTTACAGAGCTGTGTGATTTATGAGCAAAATCAAGAAAACAAGGTTGAGTAATTCCTTTATCATATCACTAAAACAGCATTAAAAAGGCAGCTTTCAAGCCTTCCAGCTGGACATTGCAAAGCCTGGGAATGACAGAAGAAAGAGAATCCAAAACATTATTCTGGGATTTGATACATTTAGAACAAATTTAATTCCAGCTTTTCTGATATGGGCACTGCCTTTCTTCTGGGTGCTTCTGCTTCCAGTACAGTAGAATACTTCCTCTCTTCTGTCTATAGAAAACAGACAGAAATGATTCTGCTTTCTTCCCTACACTACACTTTCTCACCTTTCCAATACTTGAAACAAGAGCGAGGGTGGGCTAATAAGAAGTCATGCATAGGATTCCTAGTTTTTCACATAGCAACAAAACATAACTTTAAACAACCATTTAAAATTAATATAAACACCTCCCTTTCAATGCAAATATAATTTAATAACATTTTGTTTATTAAGAATTAATATATGACATGCACACACCCATTTTTCCCATTTGTGCCTAATAGTAGCACTGACACTGCCATTGGGACTCACTTTATGTCACATTTAACAACAATTGACAACAAGGCTGCCAACTGCCATATCCTGAGTTCCGAGACTGCTTTTTAATGGATCCAGCATAGAAAATATACTTGGGTCAATTGCTTTCCTTTCATGCATATATTGCACTAAATATATTTTTGTGAGCTGCCACCAAGACCTCTGATATTAATGGTGATGCAGCAAACTGAACTCTAGTTTTGAACACAGAAAGTAGAGGTAGAAAGAAAGGGTGGGCCATGAGATTAGAAACAGAAGATGCCAGAACAGCATCTTTCATCAGGGTTCCTGGATTGTGAGAGACAAAAGGGCTTTCTGGATTATGACCTGGGAGCACCAGTAAATGATGTTTCATAAACTGAAATGGTTTCCTTATTGTACTTGTTTCTTGTATAATCTTTTTTGTCTTGCTGATCTGTCTTGCAGTGCAGCTGCAAACCTTTTCCTTCAGCAGCTCCTTGCTTGGTTAAGAATCTAGCTGACAATGCCAAATTTGATCAAGATTTTGGAAGCTTCCCTGAAAAACGTGTATCTTCTTGTCTAGTGTAGGATGTTTATCTTTCAGCAGTAGTGGAGTTATATGAACAGAGCGTGCATCCCTCAGGTAGATTGAATTATATACCTTGTTTGTGTTGAAATGTTGGAGATTCTTTCCCTTCCCCAACAGGGAAACAAGAAGAAAGCAAGAGTAAAACATGGTATTCCTTTAGTTTATTGAAGGTGGATGGGGTATCTCCACTAATGCAGTTCCTACACCATTCAGAGTTGCAAAGGGAGGCAGAATGATGAATTTCAATGGGGCCTTCTATATCACTGGGTCTTTCTGCTGGCAAAAAGCATTGTCTAATACATTCTGATATATCACATATTTTTAGGAACATGAGGTTCTGTCGGAGAGGGGAAAGTGGCAACACAATTCCTTTTTCATCTGTACAAAGCACAGCGGTTGCTTACATAATCACCACAGAAATTGCTGAGTATACTGTATTTAGGCAGAGATACTATCATTGGTAAGTCATGACAGACAGACCGACAGACACACACACACACACAATTTGGGGTGAGAAGACCTCTCCTTGTGTCCACCGGGAATTCTCAGTGCAATATTCCTCTGCATAGGTTGACTACATAACCAGGGGCCCTGGTTTAGGTGAACTACTGAAAGTTAGACTAAAAGTAGCATTAAGCACATCTTTCCATGCTATGTGCAATTATATTTCTTTAAAAATGCAAACTATCAAGTGAGAATATAGCCAGGAGACCAGAAAATTTAGAGAAGAGGGAAAATAGTACTTTCCTCCTGCCCTGGGTACCACAATCTCTAATGACTAGTAAAAAGTACAAATAATTTAAAGAAAATTAGTATAGCAAAGGAGAGGACTGGACTAGACTGTCTTTTTCAGAAACTGTCTAGTTTCAGAGTTTTGTTTTTATACAATGGAACTTTTAAAAAATACATCTACCGTGTTTCCCCGAAAATAAGACACTGTCTTATATTTATTTTTCCTCAAGACGACACACTATGGCTTATTTCCAGGTGATGTATTATTTTTATTAAGTATGGTACAACATGGTATGCTGCATAGCCACGCCTATCACTATGTCTTATTTTCTGGGTATGGCTTATATTGCGCAAATGCTTAGAAATCCTGCTATGGCTTATTTTATGGGTATGTCTTATTTTCGGGTAGATTACAATTTTCTACCATGGTAAGATCCATGCGATCAACCTGGCCTCTGCTGTCTCATTCGGCTCCAGGTGCAGAGCTGGTGGGTTCAGATAATGACAAGATGTTGGAAAGCCTCAGAAATAAGGACAAAACCAACCTTTCCCGATATGGTGGCTTCCAGATGTATTGTAACTGGGTACATTTTAAACAAATGGCACAATACAAAGCAGAACCAGCATGCGGGCTTAACCCAATGCTTGACTGAACTGACACCCCAGATTTATGTCCTGTGTTGGTTTAAGCACAAATAAAAAAATGGGTGATAAAAGGGTTCATCCCCTTCTAGGTGAGAGCCTTGTCAGGGCGCGGAAGCTTGAGCAGTCTAACTAGGTAGTGTTGTCCATCTCTTGTCAATGATGTTAAGCCGGGACTAAAACTCACCAAAGCATCCTCCATCGGATTCCTTGGGCAAGGTGAAAGCAGAGGGCACACGTCGTGGTTCGCCTAGCCAGCAGGTGACATGATATCCTAATGGCTAAAAAACCACATACAAATGGACTTGATTTCTCAAGTCCATTTGCATTTGCGGAATATTGTCGCAGAGATGTATACCAATGTGTGGACTCCTCGCTGAATAATGACTCCAAGGTATCCAAGGTCGTTGTCAGCTGCTACTTGTATCTGAGCATTTTTTTTCTTCCTGAAAATCATTTTCAGAAAAAAATGCCATTGGTGTGAATGTGTCCAAGGTGGAGCACAGCTTGCCATGAAATGACCCCACACTGTGATCATGGAGCCATCTCCTGCGGCACGTATGAAATGAGACATGCAAGATTTAATACCAGGACTGTAATGGACTGCTGCAGCCTTGAGGATATTAACAAGGTGCATCTTCACAGCCAGTCCATCTGGCATGGCCTCTTCCACCTCCATGACTGTTGGGAATCAGAATAGCGAAGTGGTTCCTCCTCCACTCATTTTGTCATTGGGCCCAATATGATGGTTTTCATTTTTTTTTTTACTTTTTTGTGGGAATGCATCTGGATTCTGTCAGGCTGTCTCTGACACTTTTTGTAAACAAAAGCCTCTGCTCACTGAGAGACAGCGCTCCTTATCTCTTTTTCTTTGGGTTCTGACACTTCTGATTGGTTGTTTGGCCTTAGGTTTTGTCTCTGTTAGGTTTCGTTTATGGTATTCTCTGTCAGCCTGAGTTTCGTTTTCTGATATATACTCTGCCTGAATAAAGAAGTTAGTAGCTTTTGACCAGCCAAAGAGAGCAGTCGTGTCTGCTTTTGTCTGTCTCTGTTTCTCCCTACAAAAAGCCTAATGAAGCAGGACTTCATGGGACTGATTGCTATCTTAAAGATCTGAGGATATAAACTGCTGCTAATGAGGCTGGCTGAATAAAGAAGATATCTTTACATGAAGCAGAATTCCATCAAGTGGCGCCCCGTGTGAGGCTTTGAACTACAATGAGAGAGCCTGCTTTGAACTCTGCTTCAACAATTAACACCTAATTAACACCTCATCGACCGGGAAGGTCTCACTCACTCACGACCAGAAGAAAGGTCCGACCGGAAAGGTCTAATCGAGCGCTCGAGAATTACAACCGGGTGAGTGGAAAATACAATTTAATTATGGGATGTTTGCTTTCTTCAGAAATGCAGGAACTTTGTAAAGATATCTCAGATCTTTTGCATGAGAATGGGCGGAAGGCTAATGAACAGGAGATACAGAAACTGGCTAAAGCTATAGCAAAATTCTGTCCTTGGTTTAAATATGAAGGTCTGGACTTAAAACAGTGGAAACAGATTGGGAGAGAAATGCAGAAGCATAATGGAATTTCTGTGTCAATATTATTTACATGGGAGGCAGTTAGGGACTGCCTTCAGAGACTTACTCCAAAAAATATTTTATTGTCTCAAAGACTTGATGGCCATCCCCTCCCACAGCTTTTGCCTTCAGAGAAAGGGGGGGCCATGGCAACCATGGCAGCCATGGCAACTGCTCCTCCATCATATGAGAAACAACAGACTCCTGATGGGGGTGGAGGTGAAAATGGAGATGGGACATTATGTCCTGACTTGCAAAAATCAAGCAGTTTTAGCCCTACAAAGACACATTTTTCTGATGCTTTAACGGCAGCTGTGCTGGACATGCAATCTCCTGAAATATACCCAGTGATAAGGGGGGCTCCGGCTGTGGGCAACGCACTGGCTGTCCCAGATAGGTATGAAACCCTCCATTACAAATATCTGAAGGAACTAAGAGTCAGCATACGTGACTATGGATTTAATGCACCTTTTACTAAAGCTTTGTTGGAAGCCATTGCATCTCAAAAATTGCTACCAGTGGATTGGAAACAGATGATTAAAGCGCTTTTGCCCCCAACAGAAGCCATGCTCTGCTTGCAAGAGTGGAGGGATGTGGCTTGGGAGGTTCATCATACACGCCCTGCACTCACAATGGATATGTTATGTGGGGAGGGAAATTTTGCCAACCCCACACAGCAATTGGCCCTCAATGATGCCCAGCTGGGAGAGATTGCTCAGATAGTCATGCGGGCCTGGAGTAAGATCCCTTCCAAAGGGGATAGCTCCGTTGCTGGATTTGCAGCAATTAGGCAGGGCCCTAAAGAGAATTACACTGAGTTCATTAACAGACTCATGACTGCTCTCAGCCGCCAGGTGGAAAATGTGCCGGCACGGGAAATGCTCATGAAACAACTGGCTTTTGAAAATGCCAATGAGGATTGTAAAGGAGCTCTGACAGCTGTTTATGCTAGGCCAGGAACATCTATAGCAGACATGATGAAAGTTTGTCAAAATGTGGGGACTCACAGTTACAAGGCTCAACTTCTGGCAGCTGCAGTTCAATTGCCCACAACTCAGGCTCAAAACAAACGGTGTTTTGGTTGTGGGAAGGAAGGGCATTTTAAAGCACAATGTCGCTCCTCTCTAAAGCAGGCAGCACGCCCTTCAAGGAAGTGTCCCATTTGCCAGAAAGGGTACCATTGGGCCAATCAGTGCCGCTCAAATCCTAATGCCAATCCCTCAGCTGCTCAGCACAAAGACTCTGACTTTTCTCCACAGCAGCAGGGAAATGGGAGTGCGGGCCAGGCTCGGGCCCAGGCAAAATAATAGGGCTACCAGAGGTCAGTGAAGAGGCAATAGAGGAGGTTTTGCAAGAGATGGCAGAAGATATGGAACTTGCCCAAGAAATGATTTCACAATATAGAAAAAACCATCCTCTAAAAGAAGGACTTTTATTGAGGTTATCTAAGGACTGTACTTTTACTATGCCAGGGTGTGTGGAGGCTCTTCCCACACTGGTTGATGATGTTAATTTCCAGGGCATGATAGGCATCGTTCTTCCTTGCCCAGACGCCTTACCCGCTTCTGTACACATTGCAGCAGGGTCAGTTACATTGGGTCACCAAGAAATTGTCATCCCTGCATCAGCCACGCAACATCTCACCCTGCCTAAGGGACAACCTGTAGGACGCCTTCATCTGCTCCCACTAGGGACCACTGCAACTCCATCCCAGGAGGGGACTGCAACAGCGGCTATGGCGGTGATACAAATCACCGAGGATAGACCGACCCGCTCGCTGCTTATGGGTGGACGTTCAGTGTCTGGATTGGTCGATACAGGAGCCGATATTTCAGTGGTGGCAAAAAAAGATTGGCCAACTGGATGGGCCGTCCGCCCCTGTAGGGAAGTTTATGGGGTGGGCGGGTACGAGCCAGCACAGCAAAGTGTTCATCCAATCATCTTTGAGACCTCAGGGGGAACAAAAGTTTCTCTTCACCCCCTGATTATGGATATTCCTATTACTCTGTGGGGCCGGGATCTCCTGGCTAAAACAGGGTGTACCTTGCAGACAAATTTTTGATACGGGCCTCCCCTGCAGCGCCGTTGCATGCACTTCCACTACAATGGAAAAACACCCCACCAGTGTGGACGGATCAATGGCCGCTCTCAAAAGAAAAGCTCCAAGCGGCGGAGGCCCTTGTACAGGAGCAATTAAATTTGGGACATATTCAACCAACCACTAGTCCTTGGAACTCTCCGATTTTTGTGGTGAAAAAGAAGTCTGGAAAATGGCGATTGTTACATGATTTGAGGAAAGTTAATGAGCACATCTTGCCAATGGGACCTCTACAATCTGGACTTTCTAATCCGAACATGATTCCGGAAGATCATCAACTCATGGTTATAGATTTGAAGGACTGTTTTTATACAATCTTGCTAGCGCCACAAGACAGAGAAAAATTTGCATTTACATTGCCAGTATACAATAATGAACATCCTACTCAACGGTTTGAATGGTGTGTCTTGCCCATGGGTATGGCCAATTCGCCGACTCTATGCCAACATTTTGTGAACAAGGCTTTGGAACCTTTCAGGCAACGCCATCCAGAGGTTAAAGTCTATCATTACACAGATGACATTTTATTGCATGGTCCACAAGTCACGGAGAAACACCTGCAGGACCTAGCAGACATTTTGCAACAAGCGGGCTTGATCATAGCTCCTGAAAAAGTACAGCGGATGTATCCATTCCAATATCTGGGACATAGGCTCTCAGCTACAGCTTCAACTCCGCTATTGCCAACAATAGCTATTCCGGAGCAGTTCACTCTTGTACAATTGCAACAATTGCTAGGGAACATAAATTGGGCTCGTCCTTTCTTGGCCCTGAGCACGGAGGAACTATCACCACTCTTTGCTGCTCTTTCTGGACACACTTCTCCAGCGGGCGTCATTCCCTGCACAACGGAGATGCGTACAGCTCTTCAACGCCTCAACGAAAAGCTGCATACCATCGCTGTGGATCGGGTGCCCTCAGGCACCATTGCGCTGGCATGCGCTCTTCTTCCTACACCGAGGCTGCCCACTGCGGTTTTGTTCGCGCCTGTCAACGCTCAGAAGGTGGCCATCGTGGAATGGCTGCACTTGGCGCACACTCCCTCGAAAAACTGTTATCGCCTGCCTGATGCGATTGCTGATCTTTTCCTCAAATGCCGTACTAGGGCAAAGCATTTGACTGGCTATGATGTTGACTTTGTTTGTTTTCCTTTTTCGCAGGATCAGCTAACCGCCTTGCTACAGCATTCTGAGGCATTTCAGGTGGCCATGGCGGACTTTGTGGGACAAGTTAAATTTAACCCCCCCAAGGATAAGCGGTTTACCTTGCTGAATCTCACTTCTTACTCCCTGTCATCCCCGCTTTGCATGCAACCTATCTTGCATGCCATTACTCTCTTCTCGGATGGCTCCCCCTCCCGTGGAGTCCTTACATGGCAGGGTCCTACTGGGGAATGGGAGGTTGTTTTTACAGGACCTCAAGCATCGGCCCAGCGGTCGGAACTGGCAGCGGTCATACTTGCTTTCTCTACGTTTTCTGATGTGCCTTTTAACCTGATTGTGGATACTCAATATGTTTACCGCCTTGTCTTTACTTTAGCTCAAGCTTATTTGTCTCCATCGATGGATAGGGATCTTTTTGCTTTATTCCAACAGCTTCAAGGTTTTCTTACTAACCGTACGGTCCCATTCTTCATTGCCCACATACGCTCTCACACAAGGATCCCAGGTTATTTGACGGAGGGCAATGCACGAGCAGATTCTGCTCTCCGAGACTCTGCTGAGGTTTTTTCTCTCTTTGACAACCCCATTGACAGTCATGCAATGTTTCATCAATCTGCTAAGGTTTTGCATAAACGGTTTTCAATTCCTATGTCACAGGCTAGAGACATTGTATCATCCTGTGCTTCCTGTACGAAGTCTCCTATATTCCTGCCATTTGATGCTGTTAATCCTCGAGGAACAGAAGCTAATCAGCTATGGCAGATGGATGTCACGCAAGTACCTGCTTTGGCTCCGCTTTCTAAGTTACATGTGACTGTTGATACCTTCTCTGGATTTATATGGGCTACACCCTTGCGGGGTGAAACATCCAGACATGTTATACAACATTGCATTCGTTCGTTTGCGGCAATGGGTAAACCTAAAAGCCTTAAGACAGACAATGGGTCATCATATGTTTCTTCTGCCTTTCAGGACTTTTGCCGTCAGTGGGACATTAAGCTAACCCATGGAATACCCTATAACTCGACTGGACAGGCGATTGTTGAAAGAGCCCACCTGACATTCAAAAATTTGTTACACAAGCAAGTGGGAGATAGAGGGGTTCCTGTGGCTGAAATACCTACAGCTGTTGCTAAAGTACTGTATACTCTTAATTTTCTTCTTGCTCCCCATAACAGGTCACACTCTCCAGTCGAATTGCATTTCAGGACCGAGGAGTGTCTTCCTAAGCCATTGGTCGTTTATCGGCAGCAACCCGATCCTGAGTGGAAGGGTCCTGTACCTCTAATCACCTGGGGACGAGGATACGCAGCGGTTTCTACAACCTCAGGACCTGTGTGGATTCCTGCCCGAGCGATCCGCCCATGGAGAGAGAAGAAGGTTATTCAGCTCCAGGATGGTGGTTCACCAGTAAACTAAATGTGCTGACATTTGTTATTTTCTTTCTTACTGTGCTTCCAGCTGTAAGAACAATGCCTCATGGGGGCAACCCCAACTTTTGGATTCGTCATGCTAACTATATGTTTGAAGTTCATGGTAAGAATGCAACGTTATACTATGAGCATCCACTGGCAGTGTCGCAAATGGCTTTTCTTCCGGCATTGTTCAACACGCCAGAGTTGGTTATTGGACATTTGCAACATCTTGATAGGTCTACACTCTTCTCTAATCCTCCAGAACAATTTAACAACACCCGCTGGCGAAGCATGACATTCAAGAAATACACTAAAGGACTTTGTTTCTGCTGTCATAGTTCTGGAGTCTGGAATAGTAAATGGAAGTACTGGACTCAAGCAAAAAGGGTTTTGCAGAATGTAGGCAATTATACGGGTTGTGATGATTATTTTTGGTTATGGGGTAGTTATAACAGTTCTTATAAGCTTAATTATACCTTGTTTAACACTACTATTGAAGATATATATGATGTTTTTCCTATGTTTACTCCTGATTATTCTGCTATAGATAGTGGTTCAATTTGCAATGGATGGCAAATCAAGGATCCCAACATGTGGTTCTTTTTTAATGGAGTTGCCACGAATTTCCATCCAGGACAATATCAATGTGCAGCATTGGGTTATTTCACCTTACCCGTACAAGTGCAAATGCCGCCTCAGGCACATGCACGGCGCCGGAGAGCTGCTGCCGGCCCGATGGGTTCTGGTTGCAATGATGAAGTGATAATCGATGTTCAGCTTTCTGATGGTAGCTCCTGGGGGAGAGCTATAGGGAGTGCTATCACTGGAGCACTCACATTGGGATCATACCCAGGTGTCATTTCCCAGGAGAATAGAAGGTCCATTTTGGGACTCACCTGTAGGCTGGAGAAATCAATCAATGCCACAGGGAGGGTCATACGGGATCTTCAAATGGAAATCACTGAGCTTCATCAAGACCAAATGCAGGACAGACTGGCCATAGATTACCTGTTAGCAAAATCCGGAGGATTTTGTAAACTGGTCGGGAACCAGGGATGTCGGGTAAAATTCCAAGATCTGAATAATACTATTGAGAAAGAACTTCAGAATTTACAGGAGAGCATTACTAACAATGTACGCACTGATGTTAATCTCTTTGATTGGGTGACTTCTTGGTTGCCTGATTTATCTGTCCTTAGACAAGTTTTCTTTTATGGGTTTATTATTATTGTATGCCTTATACCTTTGTGTTTTTGCATTTATTGTATTCCTAATCTTATTTCTATGTGTAACACATGTCCATTGCGTAGAAGGGAGACATCGAGTTTTGCACGACGGCAATTGTATTCAATGAGGTATCTTCCTCCGGAACAAAGTACCATGAGTCAGGAGGGGTACGATGTCCAGGAGGACAGTGATGATGTATATGGAGGAGTAGTTATGGAGTATGATGACATGCAGGGGTATGATTAGCCGTCCCTCTCTCAAATTTAAATGAAAAAGGAGGACATGTGGGAATGCATCTGGATTCTGTCAGGCTGTCTCTGACACTTTTTGTAAACAAAAGCCTCTGCTCACTGAGAGACAGCGCTCCTTATCTCTTTTTCTTTGGGTTCTGACACTTCTGATTGGTTGTTTGGCCTTAGGTTTTGTCTCTGTTAGGTTTCGTTTATGGTATTCTCTGTCAGCCTGAGTTTCGTTTTCTGATATATACTCTGCCTGAATAAAGAAGTTAGTAGCTTTTGACCAGCCAAAGAGAGCAGTCGTGTCTGCTTTTGTCTGTCTCTGTTTCTCCCTACAAAAAGCCTAATGAAGCAGGACTTCATGGGACTGATTGCTATCTTAAAGATCTGAGGATATAAACTGCTGCTAATGAGGCTGGCTGAATAAAGAAGATATCTTTACATGAAGCAGAATTCCATCACTTTTTATTAATTTTTGAAACAAGTTACAAAATTAAAACATTCATACATTACAATACAATACATTACAATACATAAAAAAAACAAATGAGCAAATATACATTGAATACTTCACCCAGAAGAGAAAAACAGCATTACGTTCATAAAAAAGAAAAAAAAGTACAGACTATATATTGCATACAATTACATACTTAATCACCCAGTGAATATGATGGTTTTCAGTGACATTTCCTCCACTAAAGGGGACCATCACCCCGCCTAAAGGGTTTCATCCACCCATAGCTGTTGGCCCCTTTAGGGAGTCAGGTTATTTACCATTGCCCAACACTCAGTATTGAGTTGCTGGCTGTACGGTCAACTCCATTACCATAGCGGGATGTCCGGCCAGACTTTTATAATGGTGAAAGGTTTCATACCCTTTCCCAGATATGCAGACAAATAATTTTCAACAGCCTGAGTCTGACTCCTAATAGCTAAGTTAGGGGCTGTCCATATGGGAGAATTTGGAGCCGTCTGGTTCACACTTAAAATGTTGTCTTTAGTGCAATCTGTTTTATCTTTCACTTGAGCGATCCTTCCATCCTCATTGATCCAAGTTCTTTCTCCCTTAGAGAAGAGCCCACACAGGTCTTTGGATTGCTCCAATTTGTCTCATTTGGTTACAGACATTTCCCTTTCCACCTTTTTCTCTGCCTTTTCCCACAACCTTCATTCAGCAGGTGGTGGTGTAAATAACATACTGAACAGCAATGCATCTACCTAGTCTGGTGCATAGATTATTGTATGATTTATTATGTTGTTTGCCGCCTTGAGTCAGCTTCGGCTTGAGAAAGGCGGGATATAAATTAAATTGGAATTGGAACTGGAACACCACCAGCTTGTTTAGCTAGAACAGTGATGAATCAGTGGGGAAAATACATTTTTAAAAAATTAAATGGTGGGGTAGATGAACATGAGGGGTGGGCTTCCTCCATCGTCTCTCTCATCCATCTCCAGGTGGCACAGACTCTGATTAAATACTGTGCCAACTGAGGATGGCACAGACCCTGATAAAATACTGTGAATCTTGATATATTCTGCATAACCACCTCTAGTCTCTTTAATAGCAATTTAAATCCACAGAAGGCAGGCAAACACAGCTTTATATGACCAGGAGGTAAGCATTACATGATATACTGTATAGTGGTTAGAGGAATGCTGGACAGGAATTTTTCCCTGACTGATTTTTTCCAAACCTGGCATACCTCATAAAGTGCTTGCTTGCTATTAAAGCGAAATAAGATCAGTGTGGGCAATCCTTGCATGCACATGTAAGGATCACCACAAATGAGGTACTGTACCTCAGAATGACCCAGCAACAAAACTAGCATACTGAAAGACTGGCCCTTGCCTGAATTGGGCCATATAGTCACACACTTTTAAGAAATACAAATGTGCAAATAAATTTTAAACCAATTAGCTACACCAATAAATCAGCTTAAAGTTGACATTTATGAACAGATTTGAAGTGATTTTTTCCATTGTTCCCCATACTGAGGGAAAAAGGAAACTAAGAAACATAGTGGATTATTTATTAACTCTTTACTTCCATTGTTTTGTTGTTAGGCTCTATGATATGCATCTAAACTAGATGATATATTCTACTCACCCCTAAGTCTAAAGATTAACCAAAGCAGGGAGGAATATTCTAACTAGAAAGCAATTCAAACCTGAAATCAAGACTGTGTGTATTTAAGGATTTAACTGCATCTCTTCAGCTATATATACACATACTATGTAGAGATCCCCTCCCCTTTGCAATTCACTTATTATCTGGCAGGCTGTAGTGGCAGCTGAAATTTCTGCAAGATTCAGCACCCAGCAACAAAACCAACCTATGGGAAGACTGGCCCTTCCCTGGAGGCAGATGCAACAGAGCAGCATAAGCTAGGGGGGTAAGAAAAGCCCACCTCTTCCTAAAAGCAAAAATGTAAGCATTAAAACATGAGTAAAGCAAAATATGTGCTGCAAAAGGAAATATTTTTAATATAACTTGAAAGTGACCGAAAGGCAGAGAAGGTTACTTCAGAGTTCCACAAGGAAATTTTGTTTTGTTTTTGTTCATGCTTGTCTCAGTTTAACAAATACATTAGTAAAGGTAAAGGTTTCCCTTGCTCGAAAGCCAGCCGTATCCAACTCTAGTGTTCAGTGCTCATCTCTGTTTCAAAGTCAAAGAGCCAGCGTTGTCTGCTTCTGCAGACGTTTCCATGGTCATGTGGCAGGCATGACTAGACACCGGAGCGCACAGAACACTGTTACCTTCCCACCGAAGTGGTCCCTATTGATCTACTTGCAATTTCTTGCTTTCAAACTGCTAGGTTGGCAGGAGCTGGGACAAAGACGGGAACTCATTCTGTCCTGCAGCACTCAGGAATCAAACTGCTGACCTTCCGCCTCCCAGTCAGTGCCTTAGCCACTTGAGCCATTAACTAACCTGTTATATGCATCACAACAATCACAGAAACAAAGGGATCTCTTCCAGGGATTTCTGACAGTATCTACAGCTGATCACGCTGTACCGGCTCTGCACATTTCTCTTGATTGTAAAGTAACTTTTGGAATGCACATTGTTTGGAATGCACATTAATTTTTTTTAAAAAAACAAATGCTCAATATCTATTTTTACAGAGTGATTTTTCACATACCTCACCTAAATGGTAGATACAGTATTGCTATTTCAAAGAGGAAAATCTGTTTGTGGGAAATTGTCAAAAGTAGTGGCTTTCTTTTACCAGTTTTGAGGGGGCATTACGAATAAGAAGAATGCTTAAGTAGTAATGGTTCCATAGGTTCCTCACCACAGCCTTTCCCAACCTTGTGTTCTCTAAATGTGCAGTACTACTGCAATTCATCACATCTTCAATCAGCATTCCCAAAGGGTGTGACTTACTTTTTAAGGCAAATCAGAAAGGATTGTACATCTGGAGGGAATCAGATAGAGGCACATTCACCAGCATACTCTTGCACCAGACTTTTGTTGTTCAGTCGCACAGTCAATTCCGGCCCTTTATGGTCCTATGGACCATTGCCCACCAGGCACCTCTGTCTTCCACCATCCTCCTCAGCCCGCTGAGCTCTGTGCCCATTGCATCTACAATACCATTCAGCCATCTCATTTTGGGCCATTCCCTTCTTCTTTTGCCCTCCACCTTTCCCAGCATCAAGGCTTTCTCAAGTGAATCCTCTCTTCTCATGATGTTGATTTCTTGGGAAATCTCTTCTCATGGGTTGATTTCTTCTAGGGTCGACCTATTTGTCCTCCTCACTGTCCAGGGGACTCTCAAAACTATCCTCCAACACCACATTTCAAAGGCATCTATTCTTCTGCGCTCAGCTTTCCTAATGGTCCAGCTTTCACAACCATACATTACTACCGGGAATACCATTGCTTTGACTATACGAATTTTTGTTTGCAAAGGGATGTCTCTACTTTTAACTATGTTCCCCAGGTTTCTCATTGCTTGTCTCCCAAGCATCAGTCACCTTATTATTTCATGGTTGCAATCACCATCTGCAGTAATCTTGGATCCTTATAAAGTAAAATCTGTCACTGCTTCTACTTCTTCCCCATCTATTTTCCAGGGACTGTTGCCATTATCTTGGTTTTCTTGATGTTGAGTCTCAAGCCAGCTTTTTCAATCTCTTCTTTCAACCTAAGCAGCAGTTTCTTTAGGTCTTCCTCACTTTCTGCCATTAGGGAAGTATCATCTGCATATCTCAAGTTGTTGATTGTAGGAATCGGGGCCGCTAAGGGCCGGAGGTCCCGGAGGAGACTGATCAAGAAACGATACGAGGCAATATGGAGCAAGATCAGATCAGTCGTTTATTGAGGGAAAACTTCATCATATATAGGAGTAAAAGCGCAACGGTGGCAAAACCGTCATCTGACAGAAAATCACATCACCCATCCACCCGGGTTAATGGGAAATCTTTCTTGGGGAAGTTAATTAACTTGGGCAAACACTGACAGGGGAAAACACCATTGTTTAGGGATAAGACCAGGGTAAATATGGCCCCTATTTGCACCGGGGATTATGTTCTCCTTGGAGATGAGTGATTACCTTAATGGGTAACGGAGTTAGATATTCGCCCTCTCAGCAGAACCGCTGGTCAGGTCAAAGAATTGGGTGAATCAAACCCTATCATTAATCCACCCCCCTTAATTTCTCTGCCCGCAGAAACCACGGCTGGGAGCCTTCTCACCAAAGCGGCCTCTGCAAGGGCCGTTTCCATGCCAGATGGGCATGGGGAATCCATATCTCCCCTTTCTGTTTTACTTAAGAGCCTGACCGGCAACTCTGCGCAAGAGGGGCATCAGCTGCTGAGCGGGAATGACGCTTCGGGGTTCCTTCTTGGGGCGGCACTTCAAGATCAGTGAGGGAATACATTGCGCAAAGCAGCAGATTGCTATGCCTAGTATAATCACCCCCACAACCACCTTGAGTACCGTCTGGAGCCACCCCCACGGAATCCATGACCACATCCAATTCCACAATGAACTCCACCAAGTTCCCCATGCAGAGCCCTCTCTGATGCCTTCGACTATGGTGTGGAGGTCCGAGAGCTGACTCTGTACCTTGTGGGAGTTATCTGTAAGATTGAAGCAGCACATACCATGAAAAGATTCGCAACCCAAATAATGTAGCAATAAGAGATAGTCTATAGCCGCTTGATTGTCGAGAATGGCATGGTGAAGCTCTGCCTGCTCCTGGTTGAGCAGTGCTATCGCAGAGGAGGTGTGGTTGATGGCTTTAGCCAATCCGCAAGCCGCAAGTTGGCTAATCCTCCGAGCGTTGCCGACGGCTAAGCCTGGCACGCCAATTATGCTGACTGCCAATGAAACATATTCGGCTGGACTCATAACTCTAAAGCTGCTCTCACATGTGCTGTCTAACTGGGTGGTGCGAGTGTGCCGTATGGGGACCGAGACATTTGAAACATTTGTGCTTAGGGTGACCATATCCTTAGTAGGGAGTAACAGTGTCAAACGACTAATACAACCTGTAGCATCTGATACATTTGCAGGAATGTAGTTCCACGTGTACTGATTACACGTAAAGAACCAACCAGATGGTAACGTAACATGAGCATACATAGAGCCAAGTTTCACTGGGTTATCACAAGTCCAATTGCCACTGCCAACGTTGAGGCAGTGGCGCCGGGTTCGACCGACTGCGGAGCAGCCGGTCATTCGACCACAAGTAGGCGAAGGTGCGCAAGGCAAGGTTCACCACTGCCAACTCCGCCCGCTGCGCGGACCTTTGTGGAAGAGTTAACAGCGTGCGCCAAGCCTGGCCTTCCTGCCAAGTCAAGACACCATATGTACGACCTCCATCAGTAAAAACTGTCCTGGCTCCCTGAAGCGGAACCAGTGAGAGCAATTCGAACAAGCTGACTGTCTGTGTTTGAAGCGAGACAAGTCTGGGGTCTTTTGGCAAGTGGTATGCCAAGCATCCGGTGAATCCTTCCAAAGCGATTGGAAGCGAGTCACCGAGCTGCATCAATTGCTGAATTTGTTCCTTGGTGAATGGGACTACAATTTTGGCTAAGTCATGCCCTGAGATGTCCCTAGCTCTCAGCCTCCTGCGGTAGACCACCGCGGAAACCAACTCTTGGGGAGGAACGATGTTCCGGGAAGAGGTGTTCGGCAAGTACACCCATTCCACGATACTCGCCCCTTTCTCGGAGTCCACTCCTAGAGCTCCGGTGAACATGGATCCTGCTCGAACGATGTATAAATTCAGGATCGGAGCATATGGCCCTGGGGTGATCCTGTCTACCCACCTCTGGCCGAGAATTTGGTTGACCTTCTCGAGAGCCAAGCGCGCTTCTGGAGAAATTTGTATCCGGTCTGCTGGCTGCTTACCTAATGTGAGCAGCGAGAAGAGCGGTTTCAAAAGATCCGTATCCAATCGAGAATACGGTCTGGCCCAATTGATGTTCCCTAAAACCTGCTGCAATTCTACCAAGGTGACTGAATCCTTCAAGTTGATTTGGGGCAAAACTGGTGCTGCGAAAGAGCGGAGAAGCCGATGACCCAGGTATGAGAAGGGCTCGGTTCTCTGCACTTTCTCCGGGGCAATGAGTAACCCTTTCTCCCCCAGGCTGGCCTGGAGGTCTGGAAACATTTCACTGCCGAGTTGCGGCACCGCGACCAAGATGTCATCCATGAAGTGACAAACTAACGCTTTTGGGTAAAGGTTTCGAAACTTTGCCAGTGCGTTGTGAACATAAATTTGGCACAGGGTGGGCGAATTGAGCATGCCCTGTGGCAAAAATTTCCACGCGTAGCGCTGCGTAGGCTCACTGTGGTTCACAACCGGCACCGTAAAGGCAAACCTTTCCCGGTCCCTGGGGTCTAAGGGAATCGTGTAAAAACAATCCTTGAGATCTACAACTAGGATCTCCCACCCCTCGGGAATCATATTAGGATTTGGGATGCCGCATTGAAGCGGACCCATTGGCTGTATGCATTTATTGATCTCTCTGAGATCGTGGAGGAGTCGCCACTTCCCCGATTTCTTCTTGATGACAAAAACTGGCGAATTCCAAGGACTAGTGGACTGCTCTATATGTCCTGCGTCTAGCTGCTCTTTGACTAGCTGTTTCAGGGCGACTAATTTCTCTCCCACTACCGGCCATTGTTCTACCCAGACCGGCGTATCGGTGAGCCATTTAAGTGGCAACGCCATTACCCAAAGGTAAGCGTAGCACTGTACTGCTGCAAAATATCTCGCCCCCAAAGGTTGATGTGCACGTCAAGAATGTGCGGCCGAATTACCGCTGTGCCGTCAGCCCTTGGAATCGTGACTGTCACCCACTCCCGGCTCCTAAACGCTTCCTGAATGCCGCCTACCCCCCCACACATCGGAGACCGGCTCAATGGCCCACTCCCTTGGCCACTGGCCTCTGCTTATCACGGACACATCCGCTCCGGTATCGAGTAGCCCTGAGAATGATCTATTATTCAAAAATACCTCGATAACTGGGCGCTGTTTCCACTCAATGTTGGTCTCCACTGTCGCTAAGACCTGGTATCCTTGTACTGCCTCACTGGCGCTCGAGCGGTCCTCTGACCGGGACTCTGAGCTGTCCCTGAGCCTTCCCTGGCTATCTGCTGGCGAGTGACAAGGAACCATGATCAGTTGCGCTAATGTGTCTCCCTTGTGAATGGTTTGGGGCAGGTGTGTCCAAAGCTGAACTTGGTGAACACCTGAAAAATTGGAGTCAACGACTCCTGGAATTACAAGAATTCCGCGTGCTCCTGCTACACTGCGGGGCAAAACTAAACCTATAAAGCCCTTGGGCAGTGGACCCATGTACTGGGAGTCCACCAGATAGACTGTGCCTGGCAGGTCGCATGTAACGTCTGCCTGACAAGTCAAATCTAGCCCTGTACTACCCTTGGGGCTGGCCTGCGCCCTCGCAGTGCCTGGAATGTGACCTGAATCTAGTCTAGCTCTGGCGAGCCTTGAATCTGGGAAGTCTCTGTTTGGACCGGGGCCAGAGACGTGCCCGTGTGCCGGTTTCCCGAACTCGGACAGTTTCTGGCCCAATGGTAGCCTTTCTTGCACTTCGGACACAGGGTGTTTGGAGCCTTGGAACGGCCGGAATTTTGTCCGCCTCCCTTGGATCGGCACTCCCTAGTGAAGTGGCCGACCTTGCCACAATTGTGACATGCTCCTTGATTTTTACCTTTAGGTCTCTTACCCCCTTGCACCGCTGCCGCTAGCAAACCCATTTTATAGGATTCTGTGCCAACGTTGGCGCAAGCTCTAATCATGTCCGTGAGAGTCAAGTCGGGACGATTACCCAGTGACTGCAAGATTTTACGGCAGTCTAAATTGGCATTGTCCTTGGCTAACTTCATCATGAGCTCTTGCTGGGCTTCCTCATTATCGATCTGCCTACTGATCGCTTCCTCCAAGCGATTGATGAAGTCCATGTAGGGCTCCTGGGCTCCCTGCTTGACCGCGGTGTAATTCTTAGCCGCTTTGCCGGTCGCAGGGACCTTGAAAAAAGCCCTAAAGGCAGCCTCTGCCGACATCTGAAGAGTGGCGAGTGGCAAGTTGATCTGCGCATCAATGGATTCGAAGGCACCTGAACCATATAACTGGTCAGGAATTACTGCACCTCCCATCCTGGCAGCCCTAGTCTGAGCTTCAAGGCGAAACTCACTGTCCCAAATCAGGTACTGGCTAGGGTTGAGCATCATCCGCATGACGGCTTTCCAGTCATGTGGAATGAACATGGTGTTCTCGCACACTTGCTGAAGCGTGCCCCTAGTAAACCGACTTTGGAGCCCTGTCTCTGAAATGGCCTTCCGTATAGCCATGAGAAGCTTATACGGGACTGGTGAATGAACTATCTTCTGGGCCCCTGTGAGGGCGTCCATTTCTAAGCGAATTGGACAAATCTGACTAAGCTCAGCTAGTTCTTCTGCTGGCAATTCCCCCTTCCTGATCTCCTCTTCCACTGTGCGCTGAAGGGCACTCTTGGTAACTTGGGAACCTGGAACTGTCAGAGAAGCGCCTGCGCTCCCCATTCCTTGCATTCCGTCGGTGACGTCTGCAGCTGTCACCGAGGGAAAGTTCCCTACGCTACTCTGCTTAAACTGCAATGACGGATAGAGCGCCGTGGGCGCCGATGGCTCGGCTGGCGCTGGGGGTTCTTTGGCCTCTATCCGGACTGGTTCTATCTCCGCTAAGAGTTTCCTGCATTTACTCCATGTGCGAATTACGCCTCCTGGAGCTTTCGGGGGTTGCTGAATGCAGTCTCCTATCTGATCCCAAAGCTCAAGGGTTAACGTACCTACTTCTGGGTAAAGCAGGCAGTGTTCCCTTAGGTACGCCAAAAGTCTCGGTAGCTCTCGGCTGTGAAACCTTAACTGAAATACCCTGGCCAGGATTCTGAACTCTTCTTCACGAGTTCTTTGGCTAGCGGACAGACGCTGTCGCTGAGGACAGGTCCCCATATTACCTGCGTGGGGTCCTCCGAAGTTTCCTCCTCGGGATGAGTTGACGCGTCTTTGGGCAAGTAATAGGTTCTGGCGATGATTCTTTGGGTAGAGCTCGGAGCGTGGTCCCCTACCACGGGCCCTCGGTGGCCTCTGCGCTGTCAGAGGTTCACAGCTGACCCTGCGGAACGCGTTTTTCCGTAACCTGCAAGCCGCCGCGAAAGTCGGGAGCAAACTGTAGGAAGCCTCTTGGTAATGCCTCGCCGCTTAGGCCGTTCTCCCGACCGGCTGGTTTACCGGCCGGGCTGCCGCGCTGTCCTCCGGGATGATCGGACGCGGTTCAAGTGCAGAACCGGACCGTGTGATCGCTTACTCTGAGGTAGACCGCTCGGGGGTCGCTTACTCACGAGTAAATCACGTCGGGGTCACCAGGTGTAGGAATCGGGGCCGCTAAGGGCTGGAGGTCCCAGAGGAGACTGATCAAGAAACGATACGAGGCAATATGGAGCGAGATCAGATCAGTCGTTTATTGAGGGAAAACTTCATCATATATAGGAGTAAAAGCGCAACGGTGGCAAAACCGTCATCTGACAGAAAATCACATCACCCATCCACCCGGGTTAATGGGAAATCTTTCTTGGGGAAGTTAATTAACTTGGGCAAACACTGACATGGGAAAACACCATTGTTTAGGGATAAGACCAGGGTAAATATGGCCCCTATTTGCACCGGGGATTATGTTCTCCTTGGAGATGAGTGATTACCTTAATGGGTAACGGAGTTAGATATTCGCCATCTCAGCAGAACCGCTGGTCAGGTCAAGGAATTGGGTGAATCAAACCCTATCATTAATCCACCCCCCTTAATTTCTCTGCCCGCAGAAACCACGGCTGGGAGCCTTCTCACCAAAGCGGCCTCTGCAAGGGCCGTTTCCATGCCAGATGGG
This sequence comes from Bradypodion ventrale, assembly GCA_035047345.1. Taxonomy (NCBI): domain Eukaryota; kingdom Metazoa; phylum Chordata; class Lepidosauria; order Squamata; family Chamaeleonidae; genus Bradypodion; species Bradypodion ventrale. Next base: position 99,467,239 of record JAWDJE010000001.1, read on the forward strand.
CATGGGGAATCCATAGTTGATGTTTCTTCCAGCAATTTTGATCCCAACTTGTGATTTGTCCAACCCTGCATTGCACTTATTATGTGCTCTGTGTATAAGTTGAATAAGCAGGGTGATAAAATGCAGCCTTGTCTTACTCCTTTTTCTATTCCAAACCATACTGTCAATGTGGTCTCTTGTTCCCTTGCCTCTTCGAAACTCAGCCTGCACTTCTGGTATTTCTCTCTCCATGTGCTGCTGAAGTCTATCCTGTATTATCTTGAGCATAACCTTGCTAGCGTGTGGGATGAGTGCAATTGTTTGATAATTTGAACATTCTTTAGTATTACCCTTTTTTGGAATTGGAACATATACTGTGGCCATTGTTGTGTTTTCCAAATATGCTGGAATATAGAATGCAATAATTTGATTCCATCATCTTTTAGGGCTTTGAAAAATTCAGCTGGGATACCATTATCTCCACTGGCTTTGTTGTTTGCAGTGCTTTTTAGGGTCTTTCTGACTTCACTCTCTAGGATGTCTGGTTCAAGTTCAATGTTCTCATCCTTGTGATTATCCGGAGTGTTGAGGTCCTTTTTGTAGAGTTCCTCTGTGTACTCTTGCCATCTTTTCTTAATCTCTTCTGCATCAGCTAACTCCTTGCTGTTTTGTCCCTTATCATGGTCATTTTTGCTTTAAACGTTCCCTTGATTTCCACAATTTTTTGAAAAGACCTCTAGCCCTACCTCTTATGTTGTTTTCCTCTATTTCTTTGCATTTTTCATTTAGGTAGGTTTCTTTATCTCTCCTTGCTTTTCTTTGAAATTCTGTATTCAATTGACTGAATTTTTTCCTTTCTCCTTTGCCTTTTGCATTCCTTCTTTCCTCTGCTATTTTAAGAGCCTCATCAGACAACCATTTTGCTTTCTTACACTTCTTTTCTTTTGGTATGGTTTTCCTTGCTGCCTCCTGTATGATGTCCCATGCCTCTGTCCATAATTCTTCTGGCACTCTGTCTATCAGGTCTAAGCATTTAAATCTGTTCCACACCTCCTATGTGTATTCCTTAGGGATGTTGTCTAGGTCATACCTATCTGGCCGAATTGTTTTCCCTATTTTCTTTAGTCTAAGCCTGAATTTTGCGATCAGTAGGTTGTCACACCTCTGTCCATTCTCTTTGGCTATACAGTACTTTCTTTGCAACACTGTGCTTCCTGATTTGAAATTATTCCTTCCTTCAGGTTAAGAAATGCCTTAAAAACACACCTGTTTTCCTTAGACTTTTCTAATTTTCTGAGATTTTAACAATGAATGTCATGTTTTTTCATTGTCTTTTATCCTTCTCTTCAGGGGCCTTTATATAGCCTGTATGCTGGAGTTTTTTGTCGCATAATTCAGTGTATTTTTTAAAGATACTGTACTTCAGAAAACTTGCTAAGTAACTTGATAAATCCTATGCTATTTACACAGCATGTATGAGACAAGTAAACCAACCTTATAGGCCCAGCTTGATTGTCCTCACTATGTTGCTGCTTCTGGCTGTGCATACTGATGATCAATATAGTCAAGTCAATGTGATACAACTCAGCATGATGATGAAAAATGAATGTACTAAGTACAATAAACATCTATAGCAACTGGCTGCCTCATCAAATTATTCACAATGACTCCCTATGTGGCTTCATAAAGACTGCAAATCAATAATCATTAATTCTCTCTATATCTCCACCTATATGTATAATTCTGGTTCATATTTAGTGTTGCAAATGCCTAGCTTTCAGCACTTTTAATTAGTTCTTCCTCCCTACGTTTTTTTTAACACCATGGTTATGGGGATAGAAAAGAGCAGGTCTGCTTCACTCGTACCCTGGTGTCAATTGCTTAGTGAGTAGGGGGTTACTACATAGAAAAGTAGAGGCATAGATTCAGACATTGCTCTTTTTAGGTGGTCAACTCTCATCTGGTCTATTTGTCCATAATAATGATTTGCTGTATAATACCAAAACAACAGGCATGGCAATCTGATTTATAAGGGAAAATTTCCAAAGCAAGAATACAAAAAGGACAGGAACTGGAGAACATTTTGGGACAAGCCAAATCTGTTCAGGAGGGATGGGTTGCATTTAAACCATGATGGGACCAGATTGCTGGCACTCAACATCAAAAAGGCTGCAGAGCAGCTTTTAAACTGATAACTGGGGGAAAGCCGACAGGAGCTGGGCAGCATCCGGTTCGGGAAAGTGTGTACTTGAGTAGTGAGGAGGATGCAAAAATTACTGAGCAGAGCAAGGAGCTAGTCACCAGCACTCTAGCAGAAGGATGCAAGAGGCAGTCTAACAATGCAACTGGACTCAAAAGACTGTATCAGGAAAGCATATATAAATGCTTGTATACACATGCCAGAAGCCTCCGGAACAAAATAGGGGAGCTGGAATACTTAGCAATAGATAAAAATATTGATATTATTGGTATCACTGAAACCTGGTGGACGGATGATAACCAATGGGATACAGTTATCCCAGGCTACAAACTGTACAGGAAGGATAGGAAGGGGCAAACAGGAGGTGGTGTAGCCTTGTATGTCAAAGAAGTGATAAAATCGTATGAATTGGAATATCTAGGTGATTTGGAGTCACCATTAGAAGCTCTGTGGGTAAGAGTACCAGGCCACAAGGATGGTCTAACAGTAGGCATATACTATCGGCCTCCGACCCAAACTCTTGAGGGAGACTGGCAGTTGGAGAATGTTGTAAAGGAGGCATCCAGGAAGGGAAGCCTGGTTATAATGGGGGACTTCAATTACCCTCACATAGACTGGGTGAACTGTTGTTCAGCACATGATAAAGAGATAAAGTTCCTAGATATGCTCAATGATTGTTCCCTGGGACAGATGGTTGAAGACCCAACTAGAGGTTCAAGAATCCTTGACTTGATTCTGAGTAATACTCAGGATCTGGTGCAAGATGTTAATGTGACTGATCCAATAGGGAACAGTGACCACAACTCAAATTATGTTTAACTTGATCATAGACCGCAAGTCACTGATAAAATCTAACACAGAGACCTTAAATTTTCAAAAAGGAAATTTCCCAAAGATGAGGAAACTAGTAAAAAAGAAACTGAAAGGGAAAATTGAGAGAGTCCAAACACTCCAAGAGGCATGGAGGCTGTTTACAAAAACAATAACAGAGGCTCAATTGGAATGCATACCCAAAAGGAAAAAGGGCACTGCCAGGTCCAAGAGGACTCCGATGTGGCTTACAGGAGCTGTTCGGGAAGTGATCAAGAGCAAGAAAAGCTCATTTAGAAGATGGAAGGCTTGTCCAAATGAGGACAGCAGGCAGAAACATAAATTCTGGCAGAACAAATGCAAGGCAACAATCAGGAAAGCAAAGCAAGACTTTGAGGAGCGTATAGCTAAAAATACTCAGAGAAATAACAAAGACTTCTTTAAGTACATTAGAAGTAAGAACCCAACTAGGAAGGCCATTGGACCATTAGATGACAATGGAAGGCAAGGGGTTATTAAAGAGGAAACAGAGATTGCAGAGAGACTCAATGAATTCTTTGCTTCAGTATTCACTGAAGAAGACAGAGACCACATGCCCAAAACAGAGCCTATCTTCGTAGGGAGGGAAACCGAAGAATTAAGCAAGATAGAAATAACCAGGGAGGAGGTCCTTGCATGTCTTGTTAAGCTAAACACTAACAAATCCCCAGGACCAGATGGCATCCATCCACGAGTTCTCAGGGAACTTAAAGATGAAATTGCTGATATCCTAGCCAAAATATATAATCTTTCCCTCAAATCAGGCTTTGTGCCTGATGACTGGAAGGTAGCGAATGTAACACCAATTTTCAAAAAAGGATCCAGGGGTGCTCCAGGAAATTACCGGCCTGTCTGTTTGACATGTGTCCCAGGTAAAGTGATGGAAACCATCCTAAAAGATAGAATTAATAGTTACATAGAAGAGAAGGCGCTGCTAAAGGAGAGCCAACATGGCTTTTGCAAGGGCAAATCATGCCTCACTAATCTGTTGGAATTTTTTGAGAGTGTCAACAAGTATGTGGATAAGGGGGATCCAGTTGACATTGTTTATCTGGACTTTCAGAAGGCTTTTAACAAGGTCCCACACCAAAGGCTCTTGAATAAACTTACCAGTCATGGAATAAAGGGACAGGTCTTGTCCTGGATCAGCAACTGGCTAAGGGACAGGAAACAGAGGGTAGCACTAAATGGACACTTCTCCAAGTGGAGGGAAGTAAAGAGTGGGGTCCCCCAAGGTTCAGTACTGGGACCCCTGCTTTTCAACCTCTTCATAAATGATCTAGAGGTAGGAGTAAAAAGCAAGGTAGCCAAATTTGCTGACGACACTAAATTATACAGGGTAGTGAAAACTGTGAGAGATTGTGAGGAGCTCCAGAGGGATCTCTTGACACTGGGGGAGTGGGCAAAACAGTGGCAAATGAGCTTCAACATCAGTAAGTGCAGAGTGATGCATGTTGGGGCAAAAAACCCCAATTACATTTATAAACTGATGGGGTCTGAACTCTCTGCGACAAACCAGGAAAGGGACCTTGGTGTCCTGGTGGACAGCTCAATGAAGGTGTCAACCCAGTGTGCCTCAGCAGTGAAAAAAGCAAACTCAATGTTAGGGATCATTAGTCAGCAAGTGTCATTTTGCCTCTTTATAAATCTATGGTGAGGCCCCATCTGGAATATTGTGTACAGTTCTGGTCGCCATACCTCCAGAAGGATATTATGGAGTTCGAGAAAGTACAGAGGAGGGCAACCAGAATGATTAGGGGACTGGAACACCTTCCTTACCATCTGAGGCTGCAACGTTTGGGCCTTTTCACTCTTGAACAACGGCGTCTAAGAGGTGACCTGATTGAAGTTTATAAAATCATGCACGGTGTGGACAAGGTAGATAAGGAAAAACTGTTTTCCCTATCGCACAACACTAGAACTAGGGGACACTCCATGAAACTTTTGGGTACCAGTTCTCAAACAAATAAGAGAAAGTACTTTTTCACCCAGAGGATTACTGGTCTATGGAACTCCCTGCCAGAAGAAGTGATGACAGCTGTCAGTCTTCACAGCTTTAAGAAAGGATTAGACAAGTTCATGGAGGACAAGGCTATCAATGGCTATAATTATGGCTACCTAAGGACAACCTCCGGGTTGGAGAGATAGGCAGGATATCTCTCAATGCCATTTCCAGGGAATCCTAAGCAGGTGAAGGCATCTCCTTGGGAATACCCTGAAGGAAATGGTGAGCCACTGTGTGAGACAGAATGCTGGACTGGATGGGCTGTGGCCTGTTCCAGCAAGGCTGTTCTTATGTTCTTATGTTCTTATGTCATTGAAGAAACCCCAGAAATTTAAAGTAAGGTACTGAACTTATGATTTGTTGGGACATATCAGTGGCCAAGTATATCACATTACAGGCTGAAGAGTTAAATGTCTTGTGCCAACCTAGCAGTTCAAAAGCAAGAAATTGCAAGTAGATAAATAGGGACCACTTTGGTGGTAAACAGCGTTCCGTATGCTCCGGTGTCTAGACATGCCTGCCACCTGACCACAGAAACCTCTGCAGAAGCAGATAGCGCTGGATCTTCAGCTATGAAACAAAGATGAGCACTGAACCCTAGAGTCAGATACGACTGGTTTTCGAGCAAGGATGACCTTTACCTTGTGAGAATACAACATAACATTTAGCTGTATACTACCCTCACAAAGCACTAGGAAAAAAGACAATTGAATGTTATTCTGTGTTTCTTTTAATCGATATACATTTGCTTAAGTAACATGTTCTCTCAATTAACCAAAGTCCACTGGTTATCCTGGACTGTAGCCTATAAACAAAGAGGTGATTGGAGTATTTTCCACGCAGTTCTAACTTTCCTAGCAGAAATTAGATATCAATTTTACAACTGACTGACTGACTAAGCTGAAATCATCTTCAAGCACATAGTTGTATGTGAAAGGAGTCACTAACTGTCAAGAAAATGACTTCTTCCAAGAGAGGGGATGTACCCAAAAACTACTTTCCCATACAATAGTACTGCTTTTGTTTACCATAGTGCAACATTTTGTGTCCATAACTGTTTGGTAAAAAACACTTAAACAGCAAATTCTAACATAAGCTGATAGCAGAATTTGCTTCCTCTCAGTTTTCCTGTGTTACAAGTTGGCTTAGTGCCTGGGGAAAGCAGATGTACATCATTTCAAAACCCACCCATCCACCCACCAACACACTCATTCCTGTTTTGCTGTTCATTTTATCCTATTAAACAAATATCAAAAAGTTACTCCTTATGTTTTATCTGCCTGCCTGAACTTGTGACGTATGGAGAACATCAACAGACTAGTTTCCATAATTATATTTTTCCTTTCAAGTCTGTTCTGTAACTGTTCTGTTAATCCCTGCCAAGACTAGCACAGAGGCTGCTGGGGTGGGGGTGGTTGGTATCCTTCTACTTCATCCTGCTGCTCCCTTGGCACCATGACATTGTCTGTCTCTTTGTCGCTGTACCTTAAACATGGAACACTAGATGTGTAACATTTAATGAATCATGTTAGGCAGCTGCTATGTAGCAGGAAGCAAATTCTGGTTGCATTTAGGCTGATAGGTTAAAAACGTATATATAGTGGAACCTCAGTTAACAAACAGCTCAGTTAACATAAAAATTGCATGACAAAAGGAAACCAATAGAAAATAGTGGCTCAGTTTACAGATTAATTGGTTTTCAATACATTCCTATGGGAAAGTGCATTTTGGTTAATGTATTTTGGTTTTCAGTGCATTCCTATGGGAAATTGCATTCAATGCATTCCTATGGGAAATTTGGTTAAAGTAATTTCCGCTGTAAGAATCATCCCAGAGTACGCATTGATTATATTAACCGAGGTTCCACTGTACGCCTTTTTGGAGTTAAGTAAAATGTATCTCATAACGCTTGACACTCTAGTCTTGTTTAGCAAAGAAGAAACCCATATATACTGCCGCCCACACCACCCGAGGACTGCTGCCATGGCTGCGGGGGGGGGGGGCCCTGCCCTTCCTGTCCTGTCCCCCGCGGGGAGGGATAAAAGGGCCTTGGGCTGCCACGCCAGGCTGAAGACCGCCGCCCCCGCCGCCCGAGGACTGCTGCTGCAGCTGCAGGGAGTCCCACCCTTCCCATTCCTGCCCTGCCAACAACCAGGAGCGTTAGGACTTGCGCACCTGTTTGGGTCCCCCCCCCCCCCGCCTCCTGTTGTGGGTCCGGTAATTAATTCTGTTATGTTGTTATTTAAATTGTTTTATTGCATAATTGTGTTGTAAACTGTGTGTAGTAATAATTGTGCATTTTTGTGGTATACATATATATAATTGTACTGTATTATTCTGAATTGTTTATGTATTATTGTATGGCTTATTATGTTGTTTGCCGCCTTGAATCAGCTTCGGCTTGAGAAAGGTGGGATATAAATTAAATTGGAAATTGGAAATTGAATCAGGCAAGAAGTACAGAACTCAGTGCCACAGAGGGCAAACTGACCCCAAATGCCCATCACCAACATCTAGCCAGATCCTCATGACCCCTTTACCACTACTGTGAGCTTCTCCCAAGATGGAGGTACTTCACTCTATTGACACTGGCTAAGTCCAACAAATAGCTTAGTATGAAAGAATTCAGGGAATGTGTCCTTTGCCTGTGCCACACATAATCTTTGTCAGAAATGGCATAGGCTCTACCTCCAAGACTGGAGGTCTCTTACTTCATGGCCAAATCAGTTTGTTCCCATTTCTATTGTTTTCCCTACTAGATTACAGCCACCATAACCACCTGCTGAAATTCTCTACATTGTTTTCAACCAGCCCTTAAGAGTCAAACATTATGCAACAGAATACCCTCAACAACATAGGATTGTACATAATGCAATAAATACTTTCCTTTTCTCCCTCTTTTTTCTCTCATTGGTGCATGAATAAAGAGAAACACTACACTGGATTTGAAGTAAGGAAAGAAAGGGCTCTGAATCCACATGAATAGGAGCATGCAGTTGGTCAATAGTGTTCATTTTATCATGAAAAATGTATTCCTTGCCCTTCAGCATTGCCAGTACAGCTTACAGAAGTACTATACTGTACCTAATTAGAACTTGTTATGGGATAGAGACTGGAGAAGAATGTAGAGAGCCTTAACAATCTACATAAAAGGTCAGTCTCTAGCACCTCATTAGAAAACTTACAAAGCAGAGGGAAGCATGATGCGTGATGACTGTAGTTAAAATTTAAAATATAAAGTGTCCAAACACATACCTGCTATACTCTTACATCTAGAAGAATTGCCCATCATCTGAGCTATATTGAAGTTTACCTGTTTCAACAATGGAAAGAAAAAGACGCATATGTTCAAAAGTATATCACATTTGCCAGAATTGATTTCCTGAACTAGAAGATTTTCCAGGTACTGAACCGCATACTCAGTGTAGCTCCTTGTCTTTAGTCAAATTTTGGGTTAGCTCTCCTGGCTGGCAGTGCCTATTGCAGTGATGGTGAACCTCGGCACTCCAGGTGTTCTTGGACTTCAATTCCCAGAAACCCTGATCAGCAGGAGGACTGACTTGGGCCTCTGGGAATTAAAGTCTAAGAACACCTGGAGTGCCAAGGTTCACCATCACTGGCCTATTGCCTCCCAACATTCAATGAGTCCCTCTCTAATCCCTGACAAAGAGTACATAAACTCTAATGGGGTGGAGAGAGAACTTAATAAAAGTTTAAAAAATAATAAAGTAAAGAAGATAATAATATTTGCTGTAATGTTTCTGAAATGCTTATGACTTGATATTTTGTACTGTAACTGTGATATTGTGTTCTTCTTTGTTCGCCGCCCAGAGTCGCTCTTCGAGTGGGGTGGCATACAAATTGAAAAATTAAATTAAATTCTCCTATCCTTTTGCAAAGAGAATAAAGCATGCAGTTTGCCACCTTAATTATAAACATTTTGGATAACCAATCTGCCTGTAATGTTGGTTCCAGACCAACACTACACTTCCATGATTTAACGCCTTAAAATGTGGAGACAACTTAGCATTAGTGTGCTTTCTCTTTATCAATAAAGACAATTCCATTGTCCAGTTGCTTCTTACTGGAACATTCATCCGCCTGGTTTTCTGCATGATAAAAACAAACAGCTATTATGGAAGGACAGACAATAATGTACACTTTGACAATGTTGCACACTTACCTCTTCCTGTCCTCTTTCCCATACTTCCCAAGAGGATTGCTGCTTATAATTCCACTTTGAAAAGTGTCCTGTACCAGCAGCCCATAGAAGAAATATGGTTCATCCCCACCCCACTGAGAGCCACAGTAATCAGTAAAGCCAACTTAAAGAGGAGATCTCTCCAACTATTTAGAGAGGGCCAAATTGGGGAAATGCATAATAAATTATTCTCTGTTCCCCAATCAGTTGCTACGGGTTCCAAAAAAGAGAACATTACCATGGAAATGTCTAGCCAGCAGACTTGTCTCTACGGGCGTGTGAATTTCAGAGGGTGTTGAAAGAAGAGTGAGAAAGCCATTGTTGCCTGTGGTGTCTACAGTCATCCCATGGGCTGCCTCTGACAAAGAGGTTTTGCAAGGTTTTACAATGTTTGGGGGAAACCTGCAAAGCCTGTTTGGTGCAAGATGACAGGGAAGCAAAAACGTGCAAGTATATGATGCCTTTATTACTCAAACGATGGCTTTTATACTTATATCCACATATGCATCTACAGCTAAATAAATTAGACTGAACAAAAGCTGCAAAGGGAAAGGTATGCAGATATAAAAGATGCAATTGAAAATAGCCTTCTTATATGGATTTCAGGCAACAGGGAACTTCAGCTGTGTAATTTTTAGTACTATAGAAGTGAAAGGCATGAACTCATCTATCAAGGAAACTCCCCTACCGCCCACCTTTAAGTTTGTTCTGTGTCTGCTTATAGTTTTTAGGGGACATGAAAGGAGCCTCATTTGGGCATCCCCTAAAAATCCTTTCAACACAGAGTAAACTCTGACACAAAATTATTATTATCCACTGACATTCTGCCTTTGTTTGTTTTAGTGAGTATTGCTATGGCACACAATGTACAGAAGAGCATAGGTAGGAGAAGAGTGGCCCTCAATTATTTTAATGGAAATATCCAGCAGACAACAATCAACCACAGAACACTAAGCAGTCCATATCACAAAAGAGGCAGTAACATGGCTCAGTATGAGATCAGCCCCCATGGCACAGTGATTAAGCTGCAATGCTGACAATCTGAATTAGATCTTGAGGGGTTCATGGTTGACTCAACTTTCCATCCAAGCACCCAGTTTGTTGGAGGGAAAACTCAAATTACCTTGTGAACTGCCCAGAAAGAGCTCTAAAAGCTTATGGGGCTGTGTACAAGTGTAATTGCTATCACTATCAGATTTTCCAGTAACAAAATTCTTTAAATGGATAACTGAGCGTGCTTGGATGTTTTTTCCCAATATGAAGATTGCAAGCTGATATACAGTCCTGTTTCACCTATTTCAATTCGATTTAAATATGAATTGTTGTTCGAGACCAAGGTGGGGAACCTGTGGCCTTGAGGGGAGCCTGGGCTTCTGGGAATTTAAGTTCCAGAACAACTGGAGGACTAGCCTGTTTCCTCTAGTCCAGGGTTTCTCAACCTTGGCCCTTCAATTCCCAGAAGCCCAGGCTCCCCCCAAAGCCACAGGTTCCCCACCCCTGGTCTAGACTGTAATCAAAGTCAATGGATGAAGTACACAGCCATGTTGCTAGAACTATATCCAGTTAGCAGTTTTGACTGAAGTCATAGCCCTAGAAATATCAGGCAAAACGTGTAGAAGACCAAACATCCTGACGAGCTTGGTGGGCGCAGCCTCTGCCCCTCAGCCGTGTGGTGTAGTGAAGGATGATTTCACCCATCAGAACAGCCTCAGCCAGTACCACACTGAAACACTTTGCCAGACCATGGATGGATTTCTTTAAACAAGTACGGAATGGCAATCAACACAGAACTAATCCAACTTTCTGCTGTGTGATGGCAAGCACACAAAATTCTCTGAAGGAATGAACAAGAACAGGCACTTCTGCATGGCGTACTGATGTTGTTTCACTGCTTAGCAAGATACCAGTAAAGTAAATCTTCAGCAAGAGTCATCTGAACATGACCACTGAGTCACTCTTACCTCGTGGGAAAAGGTAGGTATGTTTTCATGAGATAAGCCTAAATAAATTCTTTTATTTCTAAATTATCCTTGGAGGAAGGGAGAGAGGTGGGCTTGTATTGCCAACGTAGCAAATTCTCATACGTTCAAAGACACATTACATTCAAAAAATGTAAGCGACCAAAAACACTCTTTATTTTACAACCAAACAATTAAGTATTTTCTGGCCACAAATCTGGGAACTGTGACCAACCCTGTATGTCTAGCAGGATTTTCTAGATGGATACTTCCCACTCCAAACTTTATTTAGCAAGATGCTCTTGAATACAAGGGTAGCTTCAGAAACAGCTTGATATTAGTTGGGCAAATCAAGGCAAAAAATTCAAAGGTCCTACAGGGTAACCCAAAATTTCTGAGTGCAGCTAAACAGGGCTGTAGCCAGGGTGACATTGTTCCCCATCCTGAAAAAATATTCGCCCACCCACATCTAGAATCCTGGCTATGACCCTGCAGCTAAAGTATCTTTTCATATTAGATCCTTGAAAACATAATGTTTCAGAACAAACAGTGTGGAAACCGAAGTATTATTTTTTTAAAAAATACAGCTAACAAAGGCACATCCCAGCTTTAACTGAAGATGGGAATAGCTTACCGGTATTTCCTCAAAATGTTCAAGAAAGTATCAGTTCTTTGATAGCAAGGAGCCTGAGAGAACATACAGTATTTGCTATATTGCATCTAATCAGTAGGTTCATTATTAGAGAGAAGCTAAGCAGGACAAAGTTTCTGCTTTTCAGCTGAAAAATTGTCATATTTCTGATATTTACAGTTTGGAAAGAGAATGTCTGGCTTCATTTAGTGCTATGCTTGCAACATACATACTGGTGTTGACTGTGGCAAAACATAGTTTTGTATGTGTCACGCTCTAGAATGGTTTAGTTGGCCAGAAGCCCTGGATGTACTGTATGTCTAACCATCCGTTTAAGTAAATCACTGTTTCATACTATATTATCTGTCACCATACCTGTCAAGTATCCTATTTTGGCCAGGAAATCCCATATTTTCCCTCTCTCTCCCACCATCATACCGAATTTGGAGTGGCCAGAGGGGGGTTACTCTGCATGCGCACCCATCAGAGGAGACGGTGCACATGCACGAGGGGTGGCTGTGCATGCACAAAGGGATTATTGCTCATGCATGCCCGTTGGAGGCAGTGGTGCGCATGCGTGAAGGGGTTACTGTGCATGCATGAAGGGGTTACTGCACATGCGCGAAGGGGTTACTATGCATGTGTGCTTGTTGGAGGTGGTGTGCGCGGGCGCCTACGCCCAGAAAATTTCCCTTATTTTTGCGGCCGGAACTTGATCGGTATGTCTGTCACATTTCATTGCAAAGAAAAGTCCACAGTCAGCATCACAGGCTTAGCTTCCTTTGGGTGAAAGTACATTCTGTAGATGTATGACATATTTCCAGCACTACTTTGTTTACAACTATACAATCAGAGCTCAGTGAACTCCCATCAGCAGACAACCCAGCTGATCAGATTCCCAAAAATAATAACCATGCCCCAAGGAGCATCATCTTCAGTCATCTTATAGTTCTCTTGCATACTAGGTGCTTTGTCCCACATACAAACTGCAAGCTTGCTTCTAGCTCTCGCTCGCTCACTCTAAAGCAACCAGCAAATGAAAAGATAAACCTTTCAGATAAATTGCAACCCCCTGCCATTGACCAGTTGCTTTTTTAAAACAAGATTTGAAGGATTTCTCCTGGCAAAAAATCCTCAGTGGACTCATATTCTGTACCACGTGGTGTCTACCGAATGCCGAGTAGTCAATTATGCAGTATCTGGGCAGAGAAGCAATCTCTGCAGTAGCTCTCATAGAATTCTCACTCTTGCTCTCTGAGACACACAGACACACATGTAGTAAAATATAACAATGCAACTTTTTTTCTGACCATGGTTTAGGGTGGGAAACCAGTAAGAAGTCACATTTTCCCACCCAGATTAATGCACCCAGACAGTGTAATACACTGAGCAGGATGAAAAGAGAAGTGCTTTCTATATATACAAGAACTATTCACATTCTTGGCCAAAAGGAGCTATGGGTATAATTTACACTGATACCAAAAAGATATGCAACTCACAGAATTTTATGTAAACAAACAATATACATGAACTAATCACTTAAATTTGGAGGGAAGCATTTCCATAGTCACAATGAACTGGAAACAGGGGAGGGAGGATGATTATGATGATGTTGTTGATTTATGTGGTATAAGGGAAATGCAATTTTATCTCAAAGGGCCTAAAATTCTGTTGCTTAGCATAGCAAACTTCAACTAGAGTAGGATCATTTAACCAGTATGGATTTAGTGAGTCAACTTCTCTAAAGGTTCCACTGATTCAATGGGGCCTACTGTAGTGTGATTTATTTTTGTACGTCACAGATATTGGCCAATATTTTTGTGAAAGACTTTTTGTGTTGTAGCTATTTTTAAAATCTCTGTGTGTCTGTACTGTGCACTTTTCTGAAAATAAGGGCCAAAAACAGAGTACACGGTGAAAAAGCATAACAGTGAATGCATTTTCTCCCCTCAGTCACTATCTAAATTACTACCGTATTTGCCAGAGTATAAAATGCATCGGAGTATTAGATGCACCTTGTTTTTAATACACATTTTAAAGGGAGGGGGAAAAAATAATTTTCTACATTTGTTCATGAATTTCCAAAATAAACTCCAGTGGGATGGAGGGGAACGGGCTTAAAGGATCCTTCCTTCCTCCTCCTAACCAACTCTTCCAGGCTGGTGGTGGGATAGGGGGTGGAAACAGGCTTAAAGGATCATTCTTTCCTCCCTCTATCCCACTCTCCCTGGCTGGTGGTGGGGTGTGGGGTGGAAATGGGCTTAAAGGATCCTTCTCCTCCCCCTCTATCCCACCACTCCAGCAGGTGGTAAGATAGAGGGGGCTCAAAGCTTCCTTCTTTTCCCCCATAAAGTCATTTCCACACCACACCGCACTACCAGCCGGGAAAGTGGAATAGAGGGGGGAAAGAAGGATCCTTTAAGCCTGTTTCCACCCACTATCCCACCACCAGCCTGGAAGAGTTGGTTAGGAAGAGGAAGGATCGGGTGAGATCCACCATGCAAGAGAGCTCCTTTGGAATCCGCCCTTCACCCGGCTACTAGCAGTAAGCAGGGGTGGCGGGGTGAGGGCGGCTTTCAAAATAGCCTTGTCTCCAGCTGCCAATCCTCTCTAGCCGCTGAACCACACTGGGGGGCTGGTACCAGCAAATAAGATGCACTCCACGTCTTATACATCAGCAAATACGGTATTTTCTGCATCATTCAAATAGAGGGGGTTGCCAGTTTTCTCAAAAAACTTAATCACAGTGATGCATTGGCAGAGCTCCAGCAGCTTCCTAAAAGTGAAAGAGAGAGTCCAAAATGAGAACCAACACATTCAAAAGAAAACATGCCTGTGCCACCCAATTCATCTCTTAGTATTTCCCCTTCCCTACAATCACAAAGTTTGGCTCGGTTGTCTGACCCATTAATGTTTATCATAACCAATGGGATACAGTTATCCCAGGCTACAAACTGTACAGGAAGGATAGGAAGGGGCAAACGGGAGGTGGTGTAGCCTTGTATGTCAAAGAAGTGATAAAATTGTATGAATTGGAATATCTAGGTGATTTGGAGTCACCATTAGAAGCTCTGTGGGTAAGAGTACCAGGCCACAAGGATGGTCTAACAGTAGGCATATACTATCGGCCTCCGACCAAAACTCTTGAGGGAGACTGGCAGTTGGAGTAAAGGAGGCATCCAAGAAGGGAAGCCTGGTTATAATGGGGGACTTCAATTACCCTCACATAGACTGGGTGAACTGTTGTTCAGCACATGATAAAGAGGTAAAGTTCCTAGATATGCTAAATGATTGTTCCCTGGGACAGATGGTTGAAGACCCAACTAGAGGTACAAGAATCCTTGACTTGATCCTGAGTAATACTCAGGATCTGGTGCAAGATGTTAATGTGACTGATCCAATAGGGAACCGTGACCACAACTCAATTATGTTTAACTTGATCATAGACCGCAAGTCACTGAAAAAATCTAACACAGAGACCTTAAATTTTCAAAAAAGAAATTTCCCAAAGATGAGGAAACTAGTAAAAAAAGAAACTGAAAGGGAAAATTGAGAGAGTCCAAACACTCCAAGAGGCATGGAGGCTGTTTACAAAAACAATAACAGAGGCACAATTGGAATGCATACCCAAAAGGAAAAAGGGCACTGCCAGGTCCAAGAGGACTCCAATGTGGCTTACAGGAGCTGTTCGGGAAGTGATTAAAAGCAAGAAAAGCTCATTTAGAAGATGGAAGGCTTGTCCAAATGAGGACAGCAGGCAGAAACATAAATTCTGGCAGAACAAATGCAAGGCAACAATCAGGAAAGCAAAGCAAGACTTTGAGGAGCGTATAGCTAAAAATACTCAGAGAAATAACAAAGACTTCTTTAAGTACATTAGAAGTAAGAACCCAACTAGGAAGGCCATTGGACCATTAGAGGACAATAGAAGGCAAGGGGTTATTAAAGAGGAAACTGAGATTGCAGAGAGACTCAATGAATTCTTTGCTTCAGTATTCACTGAAGAAGACAGAGACCACATGCCCAAAACAGAGCCTATCTTCGTAGGGAGGGAAACCGAAGAATTAAGCCAGATAGAAATAACCAGGGAGGAGGTCCTTGCATGTCTTATTAAACTAAATACTAACAAATCACCAGGACCAGATGGCATCCATCCACGAGTTCTCAGGGAACTTAAAGATGAAATTGCTGATCTCCTAGCCAAAATATATAATATTTCCCTCAAATCAGGCTTTGTGCCTGATGACTGGAAGGTAACGAATGTAACACCAATTTTCAAAAAAGGATCCAGGGGTGATCCAGGAAATTACCGACCTGTCAGTTTGACATGTGTCCCAGGTAAAGTGATGGAAACCATCCTAAAAGATAGAATTGATAGGCACATAGAAGAGAAGGCACTGCTAAAGGAGAGCCAACATGGCTTTTGCAAGGGCAAATCATGCCTCACTAATCTGTTGGAATTTTTTGAGAGTGTCAACAAGCATGCAGATAAGGGGGATCCAGTTGACATTGTTTATCTGGACTTTCAGAAGGCTTTTGACAAGGTCCCACACTAAAGGCTCTTGAATAAACTTACCAGTCATGGAATAAAGGAACAGGTCTTGTCCTGGATCAGCAACTGGCTAAGGGACAGGAAACAGAGGGTAGCACTAAATGGACACTTCTCCAAGTTGAGGGAAGTAAAGAGTGGGGTCCCCCAAGGTTCAGTACTGGGACCCCTGCTTTTCAACCTCTTCATAAATGATCTAGAGGTAGGAGTAAAAAGCAAGGTAGCCAAATTTGCTGACGACACTAAATTATACAGGGTAGTGAAAACTGTGAGAGATTGTGAGGCGCTCCAGAGGGATCTCTTGACACTGGGGGAGTGGGCAAAGCAGTGGCAAATGAGCTTCAACATTAGTAAGTGCAGAGTGATGCATGTTGGGGCAAAAAAAACCAATTACATTTATAAACTGATGGGTTCTGAACTCTCTGTGACAAACCAGGAAAGGGACCTTGGTGTCCTGGTAGACAACTCAATGAAGGTGTCAACCCAGTGTGCCTCAGCAGTGTAAAAAGCAAACTCAATGCTAGGGATCATTAGGAAGGGTATAGAAAATAAGTCAGCAAGTGTCATTTTGCCTCTTTATAAATCTATGGTGAGGCCCCATCTGGAATACTGTGTACAGTTCTGGTCGCCATACCTCCAGACGGATATTATGGAGTTGGAAAAAGTGCAGAGGAGGGCAACCAAAATATTAGGGGACTGGAACACCTTCCTTACCATCTGAGGCTGCAACGGTTGGGCCTTTTCACTCTTGAACGACGACATCTAAGAGGTGACCTGATTGAAGTTTATAAAATCATGCACGGTGTGGACAAAGTAGATAAGGAAAAACTGTTTTCCCTATCGCATAACACTAGAACTAGGGGACACTCCATGAAACTTTTGGGTACTAGTTCTCAAACAAATAAGAGAAAGTACTTTTTCACCCAGAGGATTACTGGTCTATGGAACTCCCTGCCAGAAGAAGTGGTGACAGCTGTCAGTCTTGACAGCTTTAAGAAAGGATTAGACAAGTTCATGGAGGACAATGGTATCAATGGCTATAATTATGGATACCTAAGGACAACATCCGGGTTGGAGAGATAGGCAGGATATCTCTCAATGCCATTTCCAGAGAATCCTAAGCAGGTGAAGGCATCTCCTTGGGAATACCCTGAAGCAAATGGTGAGCCACTGTGTGAGACAGAATGCTGAACTGGATGGGCTGTGGCCTGTTCCAGCAAGGCTGTTCTTATGTTCTTATGATGTTGGACAAGGTTGACCTGTATTCTATTCACTTATATCTAATCTGACACAGCAAGAGGTGGAAACAGTAGGTGGTTTGAGTGCCACAGAGCATAGGTAAAGGTAAGGGACACCCTTGCTCGAAAGCCAGTCATATCCAACTCTAGGGTTCAGTGCTTATCTCTGTTTAACCAAAGAGCCAGCACTGTTTGCATCTGCATATGTTTCCCTGGCCATGTGGCAGGCATGACTAGACACCAGAGTGCACAGAAGGTTGTTTACTTTTCCACTGAAGTAGTACCTATTTATCTACTTGCAATTTCTTGCTTTCAAACTGCTAGGTTGGCAGGAGCTGGGACAGAGACAAAGCTCACTCCATCAGCCAGCACTCAGGTCTCAAACTGCTGACCTGCTGACCTTCCAGTCATCAAGTTCAATATCGTAACCACTGAGCCACCATAGTCCCCATAATCACAGAGTATACCAAAGTGCTAACATGATTCCTAATCTATACCTATAAAATGGTGCGTTAACCGTTGGAATGTGACAAAGGATGTTGCACCAGGCCCCACTAGCCCCGTCCGAGCCTCCATTCACTCGCCCGAACGGGGTTTGCAGGTAACTGTCGGGTTGAAATTTTCGACCCGGGAGCAGGAGCCCCCCAGTCACAAACAAAAAAAGGGAACTTCATTTCCCAAAGTTCCTTTCACCGCGCCGCGCCAGAGTCAATCAGGCAGAGCGGCACGGCAAAAGGAACGTTCGGAAACGCGCCGCGGCCAATAAAAAAACCGCAAGAGAAAAACCGCCACAGAAAGCAAACACGCTCAGCCAAAACTACAAGCCCCAACGTCCTGCGCACCATTAACGCACAGAACGCTGAGGCGGCCGGCGCACGAAAAATAAAAGTAAAAAAAAACGCCCGCCGCCACTGCCATTCTTCCCCACAGGCGGGCCAGCATGGCCCGTGGGGAAAAAAATAACCACCACCCCCTGC
Organism: Bradypodion ventrale; assembly: GCA_035047345.1. Classification (NCBI taxonomy): domain Eukaryota; kingdom Metazoa; phylum Chordata; class Lepidosauria; order Squamata; family Chamaeleonidae; genus Bradypodion; species Bradypodion ventrale. Next base: position 99,485,826 of record JAWDJE010000001.1, read on the forward strand.
CGCCGCCGCCCTTCCGTTCGAAGGGCCAGCCGGCGCGCGAAAAACACAAGTAAAGAAAACAACAACAATACCCCACAACTGCCCTTCTTCACCACGGGCCAGCCAGTATGGCCCGTGGGGGAAAAAAGTAAACCCCCGGCCGCCGCTGCCCTTCCGTTCGAAGGCCCAGCCGGCGTGCAAAAAATACAAGCAACCCACCCCCCCACCCCCCGCAACTGCCCTTCTTCCCCACGGGCCAGCCAGTATGGCTTGCGGGGGAAAAAATGAAACCCCCCCTTCCTTCCCACGGGCCAGCCAGTATGGCCCATGGAAAAGAAAGCCTCCCCGCAATTGCCCTTCCTTCCCACGGGCCAGCCAGCATGGCCCGCGAGAAAGAAAGCCACCAACACCCCCACTGAAAAAATAAAAACAAAAACACAAACCAAAAACATTCCAAGACACAAAAATCCAAAAATAAAACACAAAAACAGCCAAAAATAAACAAGAAAAAAACACACAGACACCCCCCAAAAAAAATCCCACCCCACCCCCACCCCCCACAAAGAAAACCCCAGAGAACTCGCCAAAAGACTTCTTCCTTCTATGAGAACCGGAACTCAAATGAGAAAGAGGAAATTTACCGGAAGCGACACCCAGAGGACAGAAGAGAACAATTGTAAAGAGAGGCACAAAAGCTCACCACCCCCACCCAGAGGCCAAAAGAGAAAAAACATTCAAAAATATTAAAAATAATAAGATTAATTCCAAAATTAATCAAATAAGTTAGAAAAACATTCAAAAATAAACACACTAATCTCAAAAATTACCAAAAAAAAAGAAATCACCTTTCACTCCAAAAAACCAAAACAAAAAAATGCGTAAAAATAAACATTTTAAAAAACAAAATTAAATTTTAAACTAAATAATATTAAATTAAATAAATTTAATTTTTTAAAAATGCATAAACATAAAAAACACGTTCAAAAACCAAATTAAGGAGCCCGGCACTGAGGAAGCCAGCATGCAAAAAAAAAAAAAAAAAAGAAAAAAAAACCACTGGGAGCGCAAGTCCGCCGCAGGCGGACGAAGCGCCTCGAAGCCACAAAATCAAAAAACCTTACACCACCATTTAAAACAGCCCAGCATCATTGGTTCAAGAAAAAAAAACGAAACCCTTTAGTATCCAACACAATTTTTAAAATCCCGGCACCGCCGGCAAAATATGCTAGTTTAATATAAATGTTCAGTGTTAAAAGCAGAAACATCGCATTGCAAACAAAAATTAACATAGTCAAAACAATGGTATTCCCAGTGGTAATGTATGGTTATGAGAGCTGGACCATAAGGAAGGCTGAGCGCAGAAGAATAGATGCCTTTGAAATGTGATGTTGGAGGAGAGTTTTGAGAGTACCCTGGACAGCGAGGAGAACAAATAAGTTGATCCTAAAAGAAATCAACCCTGACTGCTCATTAGAAGGTCAAATAGTCAAGATGAAGCTAAAGTACTTTGGACATCAAAGGAGAAGGGAGGATTCACTTGAGAAAGCCTTGATGCTGGGAAAGGTGGAGGGCAAAAGAAGAAGGGGGTGGCCAAAAATGAGAAGGCTAGATGGTATTGAAGATACAATGGGCACAGAGCTGGGCAAGCTGAGGAAGATGGTGGAGAACAGAGGTGTCTGGCCGGCAATGGTACATAGGGTCGCAAAGGGTCGGAATCGACTGTGCAACAAAAACTACTGAGCTCATATTTAATAAGTTTTAATTCATTCTATAAAATCAACTAATGATTAATATGGGAAAGAAAAATGAACATTTATCTATATCTAATGGCTTTCGACTGGCTTTTGAGCAGGGTTGACCTCTACCTTTAATGGTAAACACAACAAACACAACAAGTCTATCTTAATACATTGTAAACTGCTGCCATCTTCTGAATAAAACCTGAAATTGCTCTCTCTATTAAATGAAAAGAAGAAAGTACAGTTAGCTATGCTGTTTCACAAGAAGAATTTAAAAAAATATGATTAAAGTATATTTGTATCAAAATTTGCAGTTTTCAAGCTCTCTCCAGGTTTTTTGTTGTTGTTGTTCAGTCACACAGTTGAGTCCGACCCTTTGTGACCCCAGGTTACGTTATACTGAAAAGCAGACTTTGAAAAAATTATTTTTAGGAGTATAATTTCTAGGACCCAGCACCTCATCCCTTCTAGGATTCGGGGAATTGCAATTCAGAGTAATTTTCTGAAACTTTACAAAAGAAAGATAGATTAGGGAAGTGACAAAAAAACAGAAGATTTAGACAGATGTTCACCAAGGACTTTTAATGGATATCCTCCCCCTTGGGGGCATAGATTCAATTCTAACTACAGAAGTCATGACTGTAACAGCACACTTAATGTTTTGTCATAAGGGTTATGTTAGGTTTGGAAAACTGTAGTATAATATACAGCATAAAAGTTTAATAACCCTAACTCAACAACAAAAGCAGCAGCACTTGACAGACAGTACTATTAAAAAGAGATCAAAATACTTTAAATGTGGATTTTTAAGAGCATGTGGCAGGCATGCCTAGACACCAGAGTGCACGGAACGCTGTTTACCTTCCCACTGAAGTGGTATCTATTTATTATTTACTTGCAATTTCTTGCTTTCGAACGCTAGGTTGGCAAGAGCTGGGACAGAGATGGGAACTCACTCTATTGTGCAGTACTCAGGTCTTGAACTGCTGACCTACCAACCTTTCATTCATCAAGTTCAATGTCTTAACCATTTGAGCCAGTGCAGTCCCTCTGGGTGGGTATTACCACCTTCATATTTTTGAAAAATCACTGCTGCTGTTGGCATGAACTTTAACACAGCGAAAAACCAGATTTCAGTGATTGGACTAAAAGATAGACCAAGGAGAAAGGATTAAGGCAAATGAATAAAGAAGAAATAACCATAAAGACTATAAAATACAGCAAGTTAGAAGATTTTACCCACATAGTGAGAAATGAAAAGACAGGATGTTACAACTGATCATCAAAAGTAAATCGCCACTACTTCACCACTGATTACCAGTTTGCCTCCGGGTGCAATTCAAGGTGCTGGTTATGACCTTTAAAGCCCTATATGGTAGTGGGCCAGGTTACCTAAGAGACCGCATCGCTCTAAGAGTGTCACTCCGCCCAACTAGAGTGGACCGGAGGGGCTCTCTTGCTGTACCATTGCTGCCCTTTAGGAAGGGTCTTAAAACCTGACTGGCGGAGCAGGTATGGGGACTTGATGGAGGTGTGACCCCTGCCCGCTGGCTTATTTAATAAGCAAAATCCTCTCTCTTCCTTTTTTAAGTATACTAGCAGAGATTGCCCGGCGGTGCCGGGCTGTTTTAAATTGTGTTGTAAGGGTTGGGGGTTTTTTTTGGTAATTTATGTAAAAAAGAGGTGTGTTGGTGGTTAGGGGTGGTTTTGGGTGTGCACAACCACCACCACCCCCCATACAATACCACTCCAACCACCAACACACACATTAAAAATTCCTGGCAAGGCAGGAGTGGTGTGTGTGTGTGTGTGTGTGTGTGTGTGTGTGTGTGTGTGTGTGTGTGTGTGTGTGTGTGTGTGTGTGTGTGTGTGTGTGTGTGTGTGTGTGTGTGTGTGTGTGTGTGTGTTGTCCCCCCCAAACCTTCCAGAGCCAGATGACCCTGCAGAGAGGGGATCCCCCCCCCCAGGACACCCGGTTATTAAAGAGAAGAAACCAAGCTGTTTCTTCTCTTTTAAAACAGAGTGTTTGGGAGGGGGGGTGTATTCGACCCCTCTCCCTGATCCCCTGGGTTTGGTAGGGTTGGGGGGACAAAAGGGGTCTGTCCCCCCAACCCTTCCAGAGCCAGGGGACCCAGCAGAGAGGGGATCATTCCCCCCCCCAAAAAAACTCCGTTTTTAAAGAGAAGAAACCAAGCTGTTTCTTCTCTTTTAAAATGAAGTGTTTGGGAGGGGGTGTGTATTTGATCCCCTCTTCCTGATCCTCTGGGTTTGGTAGGGTTGAGGGGACAAAAGGGGTCTGTCCCCCCAACCCTTCCACAGCCAGGGGACCCAGCAGAAAGGGGATTGTCCCCCCCCAAAAAAAAACACACTCCGTTTTTAAAGAGAAGAAACCAAGCAGTTTCTTCTCTTTAAAAATGGAGTGTTTGGGGGTGGGGGTAGATTCGTTCCCCTCTCCCAGGTCTCCTGGGTCCAGAAGGTCCTGGGTCTGTCTCCTGGGGACAGACCCCTTTTGTCCCCCCAACCCTTCTGAATCCAGTACCTTTCATTGCCTCCCTCACCCACCCCGTAACCCCCACCGCACTTAGCTTTTCCTGGTTTCCTCCAGCTGGAGCTGGGTCTTTCAAAGTCTTTCCCTCCGGCTCCCACCATTTTTTGGTTTTTTAAAGTCAGCACGCGCATTCCCAGCCTCCTCTGCGCTCGTATCCCTCAGCCTGATTGGCTGAGGGGTTGCACAGTGCAAAGGACGCTGGGAATTGAAGTCCTTTTTCTTTGTTCGCGTTCGTGGGTCTCCTGCCCCACTGGCGCATTTCTCAACCTGACAGTTACCTGCGAACCCGGTTCGGGCAAGTGCATGAATGCTCGGTTGGGGCTAGTAGAGCCTGGCTAAGGATCCTTTGTCACATTCCAACGGTTAACACACAGATTTATAGGTATAGATGGTGGGTGGTTTTATTTGTTTTTAGGAACGGGGTGGGTGGATTTTTATTTATGTGGGGTTGTATCTGTTTTTATTGTATGTGAGCCGCCCTGAGTCGGGCTTGCCCAAGTGGGCAGTGCATAAATCTAAAAATTAAAATTAAAATTAAAATTAAAATTAAAATTAAAATTAAAATTAAAATTAAAATTAAAATTAAAATTAAAATTAAAATTAAAATTAAATCAATGGAAAAAAAAGTGCAAGAAGGAGAGAAAATGGTGGCTGAAAAAATCAGAAAAATGGTTTAAATGCAGAGAAGTCAGTGCCAATGGCAGTAAAAGGGGAAATCAGCAAACCCTTCTTTCCACAGTTGCACCTCCAGGGAAGTTCTAAGTGAAATTTCACTCAAGGAAAGCTCCGCCCTGTGAGAAAGGTAAACAGCGTTCCGTGCACTCCAGTGTTTAGTCATGCCTGCCACATGACCACGGAAACGTCTGCAGAAGCAGACAGCGCTGGCTCTTCGGCTTAGAAACAGAGATGAGCACTGCACCCTAGAGTCAGATACGACTGGCTTTCGAGCAAGGGAAACCTTTACTTTACCTTTAATCCACCATAATGCGGGTCAATGTTATTATCTCATTTTGCAGAGCTCAAGACTGAGTTCACCAGAAAAGAAAAATTTGAGCAGGGGATTCCACCATTTACAACACAGTTTCCTAACCCTGTGGATCACGACCCCCAAGGGGGTTGCAAAGTATATTGGGCGGAGGGTCACAGCAGTTATACTACTATTCTTTTTGGAAATTTCATAGTGGAAGGCAAGGATAACCACTGCATTAACGTTAGAATTATACAATTACAGGTGAAACTCAGAAAATTAGAATATTGTGCAAATGTTCATTCAGTTCAGTAATGCAACTTAAAAGGTGAAAAAAATGTATGAGATTGACTCATTACATGTAAAACAAGATAGTTCAAGCCTTACTTTGATGCTTATGGCTTACAGTTTATGAAAACCCCAACCCTTCAATCTCATGTACCCCATAATCATCACATAATCTCATGTACGCTGTCCGCCATGATCATCACAATTATAACGAATTAAGGTATGACATCTCTTGCTTTGCATGTAGTGAGTCTATCTCATATATTTGTTTCACCTTTTAAGTGAAATGAGTGAACATTTGTACGATATTCTAATTTTCCGAGTTTCACCTGTATATTTCTCCTGCCAACCTAGCAGTTCGAAAGCAAGAAATTGCAAGTAGATAAATAGGGACCACTTCGGTGGGAAGGTAACAGCGTTCTGCGCGCTTCGGTGTCTAGTCATGCCTGCCACATGACCACAGAAACATCTGCAGCAGCAGACAGCGCTGGCTCTTTGGCTTTGAAACAGAGATGAGCACTGCCTGCACCCTAGAGTCGGATACGACTGGCTTTCGAGCAAGGGAAACCTTTACCTTTACCTGTATATTATGAAAAAAATATTTTAATGTGTTTTAAGCATATTATGTAGCAAACCATACATTTTTAAAAAAGGCAGGCTACATCAATAATAATATTTTAAATTATTTCCACTACATAAACATAATAGTTTACACACAAAAAATATTCAAATTTATTTCTCAAGAGAGCTTACTGTCCTGGCTGAACCACTAAATAAGACAGAGGAATACATTAGTCTTCTTCTTTCATGTCCAGACCAAACTTTGGACTGCCAAAATGAAGCCGCTTTCTTGGCTTTGTCATTGGACAAATCTTCATCAGTACATGTTTCCGTAGTAATTAGCAGACCAGCAAATGAGCCGGATTCTGTATCTCTCCACACTCCACATTTACACAAGAGGAACAGTTATCTTGGAGGAAGGAACTGTGATGGCCCAGGGGTTAAGAAGGTTGGTAAGTTGGCAGTTCAAGACCCGAGTACTGCATGACAGAGTGAGCTTCCGTCTCTGTCCCAGTTCCTGCCAACACAGCAGTTCAAAAGCAAGAAAGTGCAAGCACGTAAATAGGTACCACTAATCCAGTTCCTCCAGCAAAAACCATTTCAACCCAGAAAGCACCTTTGTGTGCGTCTGACGAGGAATTTTCTTTTTGTAGGAAGCAGACATTATCTGCAGAGGGGAGGGGCACTATTCGTGTGTGTGTGTTTCTAATTAATTAGGGACCTGCTTGTAGATTTAGTTCTCACTCGTCTTTACGAAAGGAAGCCTCGTTTGGTCATTCCCTGAGCGGAGTTTCTTCCGCAAAGACTCCTTTCAACCCAGAATAATTTCTGACACGAAATTTATTATAGTAAAGGTTTCCCTTGCTCGAAAGCCAGTCGTACCCGACTCTAAGGCTCAGTGCTCATCTCTGTTTCAAAGCCGAAGAGCCAGCGCTGTCTGCTGCTGCTGCAGACGTTTCCGTGGTCATCATATGGCAGGCATGACTAGACACCGGAGCGCGCACGGAACGCTGTTTACCTTTCCCACCGAAGTGGTCCCTATTGATCTACTTGCGATTTCTTGCTTTCGAACTGCTCGTTTGGCACAAGACATTTGACTCTCCAGCCTCTAATGTGATTCACTTGGCCACTGATCTGTCACAACAAATCATAAGCCCCTTACTTTAAACTTCTGGGGTTTCTTCAATGACTGTCCTTTTTCGTATTCTCGGCTTTGGAAAATGTTCCCTTATAAATCAGATTGCCATGCCTGTTGTTTTTGGTATTATACAGCAAATCATTGTTATGCTCGGTTGGCAGGAGCTGGGACAAAGACGGGAGCTCATTCAGTCCTGCAGTACTCGGGAATCGAACTGCTGACCTTCCGCCTCCCACTCAGCGTCTTAGGCACTTGAGAGCCACTGCAGTCCTTGAAATTTATTATTATTATTATTATTATTATTATTATTATTATTATTATTATTATTATTATTATTATTATTATTATTATTATTATTATTATTATTATTATTATTATTATTATTACACGGGTTCGCCCGCCGACCGGCTCCCCGCCTCCTGCGACGTCAGTGCCCGCCCAGGCTCCTCTGTGGTGGCGACAGCAGGAGGCGGCGGGCGGCGCTTGGCTCCCATCCCCCTTCAGGTGCGGCGGCGCCTTCCCCTCCCCGCCTCCGCCTCGGAACTGTCCGGCCCTCCGTGGGTGCTGATTCTAGCCTGCAAGGGGAGGCAGGAAGGCGCATATGGCCCGCCGCCCACCCAGGCCTCCTCCGGGACGGCGCTGGTAGAGCCGGCGCCGCGTCTTTCCCGCCAGGGGGCCAACTCTCTCTCTCTCTCTCTCTCTCTCTCTCTGTCTCTCTCTCTCTCTCTCTCCTGCTCCCGCCACCCACTACCACCCCGGCCTGGGTTGGCGCCATGGCGGCGCAGAGCATTGGCCCGCCACGCCCTCGCCGCTTCCTGGGGCCCGGGTGGTTGTGGCTATTAGTGCTGGTGGCGGCGTCGGTGGGCCCGGGCTCCCCGCCCCCCCGGTTGCCGGCCCTGCCGGGCGTGGGGTCGCTGCTGGAGGAGTTCCGCCGCCAGTTGCAGCAGGAGCAGGACCTCAACGGAGGAGGAGGAGGAGGAGGAGTTGGGGCCACCAACGCGCGGCCTAACGGGCTGAGCCGGTGTGCCGGGGCTAGGGCGCGGCCGGACTCCATCATCCGCACCAAGGACTCCCTGGCGGCCGGAGCCACCTTCCTGGGCTCGCCTCCGCCGGGCGCCGTGGCCGGACCGCGGCCCTGCCTCGAGGCCTGCTGCGCCCACGCGCGCTGCACCACCGCCCTGGTGCAGGAGGAGCAGCAGCAGGGAGGAGGAGGCGGCGGCGGTGGCGGCCCGGCCCGCTGCTACCTCTTCGACTGCACCGGCGAGCGCGGCCGCGCCGTCTGCCTTTTCGCCCCGCAGCGCGGCTACTACAGCTACAGCCTGGACGCCAGGCGCCTCCCGGCGGGGCCCGGTAAGGAAGAAGGGCTCCCCACCCCCACCCTCTTGCAGCCCTACCCCATCCTCGAACCCCCGGCTCCCTCCCTTCTTGGGAGCAGGTTATGGGAGGGGGGACACTTTGCCTATGCTCAGAAGCCTCTTGGGCACTGGTTTGTTTGTTTGTTTATTTATTTATAGCAAGTCCCCGTCGTCTGTCCCAGCTACTGCCAACCTAGCAGTTTGAAAAACAAGAAATTGCAAGTAGATAAATAGGTGCCACTTCAGCAGGAAAAGTAACAGGGTTCTGTGTGCTCCAGAGTGTATTCGGCAGGACAAAATGAGCTTCCGTCTCTGGACTAGCTCCTAACCAACCTAGCAGTTCGGAAGCAAGAAATTGCAAGTAGAAAAATAGGGACCACTTTGGTGGGAAGGTAAACAGCGTTCCATGCACTCCGGTGTCTAGTCATGCCTGCCACACGACCACGGAAATGTCTGCAAATGCAGAGAGCCCTGGCTCTTTGGCATCAAATCGAGATGTGTACTGTCCCCTACAGTCGGATGCAACTGGCTTTCAAACAAGGGAGACCTTTACCTTCTGGTCCAAGGGCACACAAGGTGGTGAACAACTAAAGACCCTGCCTAGAAATAAATGCAATACTTTAACATACTAAAACATATAAATAAGCAGCACTAGAATGTCAGTAAAGAGAGAGATGATGAACAGGAAGAATCATGAACATCAGGTAGGGGAGTGGGAGAAGATCCGCACAGGCTTCTTTGTAAAGTTTGGTTTTGACAGCTCTCCAGAACTTCTGGAGGGAGAGCCTCAGGCAGATATTGAGAGGGAGGGTGTCTCACAACACCAGGACCACCACGAAGAAGGCCCAGTTCCTGTTCCCAACTTTCTGGGCCTCTCTTGGGGTGGAGACCTGAAACTCTTTGCACCTGTGATGATTAGGTGGTGTGGGCTGAATTTAATTGGAGGAGATGCTCCATCAGGTACCAAGTTCCCAAGCCATGAAGGACTTTGTATGTTGATATCAAAACCTTTAATCGGGCACAGAAGGGAACAATCAACCAGTTCAAATGGGCCAGGGTAGGGGGGACATGGCCACCACATTCTGAACCTGCTAGAGCTTCCATCACATCTTCAAGGGAAGCTCAATGTAGAGAGCTTTGCGGCGATCAATTCTCAGGATTACCAACCAAAGCATAGATCAATATCCTCAGGGACCTAGTATTGAGTAATGGGTGCAGCTTGGCAATCTGGCTAAGATGGGGGGGAAAGTAGAGTTAGCTAAGGCAGATACTGGTATCTGCTTTTCAAGCGAGAGAGTGGAGTCCTAGAAAGGACCCAGATCTCGAACCTTTTCTTTCACGGGGGAGCATGACCTCATCAAGACTAGGATGATTTGCACCCAATTTGTTGTCAACAAGAATCAGTTTAAAATTGAAGCCCTGGAATTTAGGTTTTAGGATTTGCAGCTGATCCTCTAAAAGTCGTGTAGGATTGGAGCCCCCTGGCGTGGAAGCAGCTGCTCTAAGTCCTGCAGGAGTGGAACCTCACTTTGCTGCAGCTGCTACGTCTCCACCTGATAAAGCCCCCCCCCCCCAAGGTTCACAGACTCCACCTGGAGACCCTGAGTTGCTTAGCTGTTTAAGAACTGTGCCTTCCTCCCAGAAGTGGCCTCGGCAATCAAGGTTAGCAGAATTGTACTTGTTTGGCTTATGGAGCCATCCCCTTGCTCCTGAAGACTTTTGCCCAGTCCCTGTGGACTCTTGTTGTACCTTACCTTGATCCTTGCTCTTTGAACTCCATCCTTGCCTTGTTCTAGTCCTTGAGGGTTCCCTGCCTCAGCAAGAAAGGCTAGCAGACTTGCAGTTGCTTGGTTCCAGGATCTCTTGCCTTGTTCCTGGTTTCTGCTGTTGACGATCTCTACCTTGTTTCTGAAGACTTCTGCCTAGTTCTTGGATCCTGTGAGCTGTTGTTCCTTGCCTAGATTCTTGCTCCTGAAAGTCCATCTTCACCTTGCTCCATCCCCTGAGGTACTCTGCTGTGTCTGTTCACCTGACTTCTGGCTTGTTTGGACTACACTTTTGTCATCTGGACTGCAGTGGCTCAAGTGGCTAAGATGTTGACTGGGAGGTGGAAGGTCAGCAGTTAGATTCCTGAGCACTGCAGGACAGAATGAGCTCCCGTCTTTGTCCCAGCTCCTGCCAGCCGAGCAGTTCGAAAGCAAGAATTTGCAAGTAGATAAATGGGGACCACTTTGGTGGGAAGGTAACAGCATTCCGTGCGCTCGGGTGTCTAGTCATGCCTGCCACATGACCACAGAAACGGCTACAGAAGCAGATAGCGCTGGCTCTTCGGCTTTGAAACAGATGAGCACTGAATCCTAGAGTTGGATACGACTGGCTTTCGAACAAGGGAAACCTTTACCTTTACATCTGGACTAATCCTGCATCTCTGGCTTCACTTGGACTCTGGACTGAGATATGGTTACTATTTGGCCTGTTACCTGGTTGTCCTGGGTCCTAGTATTTGTATCGCTGGCCAGTTGCTCATGCTCTAGATTCTAACAGATGGGCAGTGAGGGTCAATCACCTCAGCAGTCTTGTTGACAGGTAGAGATCTTGATCTTGCTTAGATCCTCTCTAGAACTAGTCTATATGAAAACAGGATGAAATGTATTGGTTTTGCATCTACATCCTACACGTTTCCATGCTCATTACTTTTATCTGCATTGAACTCCAGTGTATGGGAGCAGTGCAACACATATTATAACTTCCACACTTCAGCAGCCCTACTTTCAACTCCCAAGTGCCTGCTTTCACAAAGTGGCAACTTTATATTGGATTTCTACTATCTTCAGTGGCGGTGAAACTTGGTACCGTTGCTGTTCTTGAACTTCAATTCCCAGAAGCTCTGATCAGCAGGAGTGCTGACTTGGGCTTCTGGGAAATGAAGTCAAAGAACAGCTGGAGTGCCAAGGGTTGCCATCACTAGCTGGTTGAAGGTATACAAGGTAGAAATGGAGAGGAAACAGTAGATATGCCCTTGGAGACTGATTATGGGTGGGGTTTTTAGGGAAGGAGGGGAGTGGCTCATTCTTACTTGGAAAAAATGTAACACTAATGTATAAGAAACTGTAAGTCTAAGTGGGTTTGCTCATTTCTCAGCTCTTTCACGCACCAGTTCCTTGCACCCGCTGCCAGAGATCACTTTTAGATGGAAATTCCAAGGAATGGGCCTGGGCCTGGCAGAATTAATCAGCCATTATTTTACACCCCTTTGCCCTGCTCATGTGGGAAAGAGTTCCCATGGCAAGACCAGCATTGCCATCACAACCATACTAGCAGTTTGGACAAAAGGAAGGAGGCTCAAGTTTATAATCAGTGAAGAGTTCAGAGACTTTCCATGCCGTGGGAACCATGTTGGCTTGCGGAGTCTGGGAGTTGTTGTTCCAAAAACATTTTTTTCAAAGTTGTGGTTTTGTGGCTAGTTCAACAGAAAGGAAAAGTGGATCAGATGACTGTTGTGGTCCAAGTGTGCAATGAAGTCACATTATCTGACCTAGAAACTTTATTATTGAATCTTCCATCTTTTCATCTACACACTCAAATAATACTAAGTTGGAACAGTGAGAGACTATTATTACTGAAATGTTTTCTTCTTCCAACTTGCTTGTCTTAATTTTTAAAAACTTGACTACATCAATGAAAGCTGAAAACAGCAACCACCTCAACTCTGTTTCTGTCCAATAACCACTGGTAAGATAATTTATTTTGTTTAGATCCTGATGAGCCTCCCCTCAGCAAAGCTGGAAGAGACATTATCCTTCAGTTGCCTGTCGACTGGGTGATTCTGGATGGCCGAGAAAGTACTGATGACCATGGAATCATACAGTATGAGTGGATGTTGCTTGAAGGTGCTCCTTCCTTTGATATGAAGGTACAGTACATGGAACTGTGTAGTCCAAGTTAATTGTTCACTAAATTTGATTATTGGTATTGCAGAAGATGTGATATGTATGTTTTACTAGTACAGTTAGAATAAATAAGGTCAATGAGATATCTTTGATCTTTTACCACTGTGTATTTTCTGTAATATTTCACTTATTTATTGCACTTCTAAATGTCCCAACAATAAAAAACACTCTTTAAGTGCAAAACTCTCCCAAGCTATGTTACCTGATTTCACCTGCTTCCCAACAGGAGAGACTTCTCCATTGAAGGCATATGCACAGCTGTGGTTCTCAACTGTATTGTTGTGATGCTATAAGTACTGTATATTGAAATCCATGTGGTATAATAAGAGCTGGCTGGCTAGATAGCTTAGTGAGTTGGATTCCCACTTTGCCTCTGTGGAAAAGAGCCAAACTCTACAGGTTTGGGCAAACTGAGTCCAAGAGCACCACCAGAAAAAGTGAACGTTAAACCACCTCTAGCTTACTTAACTTAGAAAACCTTTGAAAGAGTCATGACAAGTTGGAATTAACTTGATAGCTTGTAATTGTTTTAACAAGAACTGCATTATATTTAAGCAGGAATATGAATCACAATTGAGGCCATTCTAACTGTGGATCATGTAATAATCTTGATCTTCTAATGTGTTCACAATATTTCATTGTATGTATCTATTTAACTTCTTTAATCAAAATATCAGAACTGTTTGCTGCTGGAAAATCTGCAAGACAGAAATATGAAGTTTTACATTACTAAAAATTACCCCCATCAGTGATGTCCTCACCCTTCCACAAGCCTAAGATACAGAACAGGGTTTCAGCCACTATATTTTTTTACATTTACAAAAGTCTATGACTGCTATAATATAACTCAGCAACTAGGATATGGGGATCAGATGCTCACAATTATAATGTTGGTTTCTTTTCAACAGGTGCCTCAGCCAGGAACTCTGAGGCTTTCTCATCTGCAAGTAGGAAAATATGTGTTGCAGCTGACTGTGACTGACACTGCTGGCCAAAGGAGTTCAGATAATGTCTCAGTGACAGTACTTCCAACTGTCCAGTCTAGATTAGGTGAGAACACAGTTGAGAGAAATGTATAAACATGAGTGTTTTGCAGGTATTGGTAAACATGTCTGTTTGTCAATTGCTTCAAAGGACAGGTGACAATAAGCTTGTATAAATCAGGAGTTAAAACTATGAATCACCAAGTACTTTGGCCACTTGCAAAAGGGGGCAGGGCTCCTGAACCTTTAGTAATTGTGTAGAACAGTGGTCCCCATCCTTTAGGTTTGGGACTTCAATTCCCAGAAGCCTAAGTCAGTACATTGGCTGATCAGTGCTTTGGGGAATCGACTTAGGCTTCTGGGAATTGAAGTCCAAAAAACAAATGTTGGGGGCCACCGGTGTAGAAGACAGAACATCAGTAGGTATAGTCTGAATGGCAAGCTGCATTTGCTGAAAATCTGTACACTTATCAAAACTATACCAGTCCAATTCTCTTTTGCACCTGAATACCCTACTGAAAAATACTTCTGGAGCACAAGCATAATCTTTGAAGAGGTTTTCCCTCCAAAATATGCTTACTTTTTATAGAGTGTAGAAAATTTTGTTGGACTAGTTCAAGTTTGCATCTCTATCTTTTTAGGCAAGTTTCATTTTCAACAATTTGGCATTACCATTATAGGTAAAATAATTATGACAAAATTATTTCATATATGACAGCAGTGACAGAGCAGTATAACTCCTGTAGCTTCACTTTCTTCAACTGTCTTATCTAATTCTTGGTTCGGTGATTCTGTCTTCTTATAAAATGACAATTGGTAGAATGTGTTGGGACCTGTTCACACTACCAGTTTCTCTGTGATGATGGGTGCTGCATTGATATCACCTATGCCTGTGATGGAAAGGAACATTGTCTTGATGGATCTGATGAAACTTTTTGCCAGAAAAGTGAGTACTTTGGACTTTTGCATCCTACTTTGAAAGTTTAATGTGCATTCACTTATAAGTCACAGCTGGAATGGGGAAAGGCTATAACTCAATTGACTGAAGATATGTTTTACATATAGAGGGTCCTAGGTTTTTAACACCAATGAATCAAAATAGAAATTGGCATTCCTTCAAATGTCAAATTCAGGGTCAAATTAGATGTTACAGGGAATGTGTATTTCCACTAGTCAATCTGCATGCAGGTTCAGGAGGAATCTGAAAGAATGTTAACGCTTAGCTGCACTACCTTTCTTGATCATGGGTTGAATGAGTCCCAGGCAGGCAAGTGCACTGGGGCCTGTGAAAATTTCCTGTCCTCCCTTCACACACACACACACACACCCCACCCCCACCCCCACCCCCCCACACACGGCCGCACCTGTGAGTAAATGAATTCCACTGTGTTCCAGGGAGATAAAACAAAAAGCTTCAGGTTGTCTGCTTAGGATCTGCAAACCAACCTTGCAAGATGGGTCTTGCAAAACTTGCCAAAATGACCAGACAGTAACTTAAGGATTGGCTGTAATACCACCGAGAGATTTAATTAAAAATGTAAATCTGTAACAATAAGTTAACCTTTATTTATTTATTTACTTACTTGTTATTTTTATTCAAATTTATATGCCGCCCAATCAGGTAAACCCGACTCTGGGTGGCTCACAACAAGTTAAAACACACATAAAACAATACAACCAATTAAAACCCAACATACCCACCCACCTACCCCATTCCTCTTAAAAACCCACATTAAAAAACTGCCTTCATTGACAATTAAAAGAAATGGGGGCTTAATTTATAAAACAACAGGCGGGGGCCACTCTTCCATCTGGGCCCCACACCTGCCCTGCCAACCAGGTTTTTAGGTCTTTTCTGAAAGGTAGCAGCTCCATCTGCTCCCGCAACTCTACAGGCAGGAGGTTCCACAAGGCCGGTGCGGACACGGGAAAGGCCCTCCTTCGTGTACCAGAGAGACGGGCCCCTCTGGCAGATGGAACAATTAGGGAGCCCATCCGATCCGCTCTGGTTGGACGGGCGGACACTCTTGGGACGATGCGGTCTCTAAGGTATCCTGGCCCACTACCATGAAGGGCTTTAAAGGTCAAAACCAGCACCTTGAACTGCACCCGGAAGCAAACTGGTAGCCAGTGCAGCTCCTGAAGTAATGGTGAGGCATGAGCATAATGTCCGCGCCCCATCATCACCCGGGCTGCCGCATTCTGTACCAAATGCAGCCTCCAAATGGTTGACAAGGGCAGCCCCATGTAGAGCGCATTGCAATAATCTAGCCTGGAGGTGACCAGAGCATGTGTGACCCTGAGCAGGGAGTCCGGGTCCAGGAGCGAACACAACTGACGGATGACATGAAGCTGTGAGAAAGCCCTCCTAGCCACAGCCGCCCCCTGACTTGCTAGTAGCAGCCCCAAATCCAGGAGGACCCCTAAGTTGCGTACCGGGTCTGTCTGGGGCAAAACAGCCCCATCCAAGACCAAAGTTGGCAGCTCCCTGGATAACGCGGGACCCCCTATCCAAAGCCACTCAGTCTTGGAGGGATTCAATTGTAGCCCGTTGTCCCCCATCCAGATCCCAACCGCTTCCAGAGATCTGGATAGGACATTGACTGCATCACTGGGGTCCCCATGGGCCGAGATATATAACTGGGTATCATCAGCATACTGATGCTACCTTACCCCATGGGAACGGATAACCTCACCCAACGGCTTCATGTATATGTTAAATAGGAGAGGAGAGAGCACCGAGCCCTGAGGCACCCCATGCTGTAGGGGCCTAGCACTGGACCTCTCACTATCCAACCACACCGACTGGGTACGACCCTCCAAAAATGAGGAAAACCAGGACAGCACAGTGCCCTGGATCCTCAAACCTTTGAGCCATTCCAGAAGGATACCGTGGTCAACGGTATCGAAGGCCGCTGAGAGATCCAGAAGAGCCAGGACGGATGGATGACCCCCGTCCCGCTCCTGCAAGAGGTCGTCAACCAGTGCGACCAATGAAGTCTCAGTACCATATCCGGGCCTGAAACCCGATTGATAGGGGTCCAGATAATCCGCTTCATCCAGGACCCCCTGCAACTGCCGCATCACCATCTTCTCCAGTACGTTCCCTAAGAAAGGGAGGTTGGAGACCGGCCTATAATTAGCTGGAACCGCTGGGTCGAAAGATTGTTTCTTCAGGAGGGGGCGCACCAGAGCATGTTTTAAAGGTGCAGGAAACACCCCCTCCCGCAGTGAAGCATTTATTATAGCCCCGACCCAGCCTCCTGTCACCCCCTTGGAGGCTTTCACCAACCAAGTGGGACAGGGATCCAAAGGGCAGGAGGTGGTGCGAACAGCTGCAAGAAGCCTGTCCACTTCCTCAGGGACAACTGGATCAAACCAATCCCAGATAACACTGCCAGACTGAGCTCTGATCCCCATCCACGCCGGGATTAATCCCCGAACGAATCCGAGCGATTTTCTCCACCAGATAGTCTGCAAAAACCTCAGCCGAACCTTGCCAACTGGGCACCAGCCCCTCCCGGCCAAGGAGAGACCTGGTAACCCGGAACAGAGTGGCTGGGCGATTATCCATGGAGGCAATGAGGGCAGTGAAGTATTGTTGCTTCACCACCCCCCTCGCCACCAGGTAGGTCTTAATAGCAGCCCTAGCCAGTGTCCATTCGGAATCATTTTGGGTCTTCACCCAGCGGCGCTCTCGGCGTCTCTTTGCCCGTTTAAGCTCCCGCAGTTCTTCTGTGAACCACGGGGAAGATCTATCCCTGCGGGCTCAGAGAGGCCATAGTGGTGCGATTTCATCCAAGGCAGCGGTAGTCATCCTGTACCACAGGTCAACGAGTGCCTCGGATAAATTGTGTAGCCGATCCAGAGGAAAATGATAGCTAGTAAGTAAAGCCATTCCATTTTGTGAGGAAAAGTTGCAGTAAGACTTCTTCTTCCGTGTCTAGGTCATACAACATTAAGACAACCAATCCCTATAAAAATTTAAAAATCCCAACCTTTTCAAGCCAGGGGCCTGGTCACACTCTCTCAGTCAGCTTCGAGGGCCAGACGGCCATTTTGCCTTGGCTGCATGATGGGGGTGGCCATTTTGTCCCATCAGCTTCATAGGGGTGGCTATTTTGTTTCTCAAATACCCTTGGAAGGGTGGGGGCCACATGAAATGGAGCCAGGGACCGGATCAGGCCCGTGGGCCTTAGATTGGGAACCCCTGAACTAAACTGTGCTACTTAGTTTAGCATGACACTGGAGGATAAACAGAGTTCAGCAACATAGTAGAGGTCTGGTCATAGAAGACGCTGCTGCCGACCTCCGGGCCCCACCAACGGCCGGAAGGGGGAGAGAGTCTTTATTGTTATTCTACTGTATTTTATCATGTTCTAATATGTATACTTCTTGTTATGATATGTTATGTATAATGTGTTTTAAATGCTATGTTATGATATGTATAATGCGTTTTAGATGCTCTGTTGTTTCTGTGAGCTGCCCAGAGTCGCATTGTTGAGTGGGCGGCATACAAATTTTAATAATAATAATAATAATCAATAGGCAATCTGAGTGAACTCCAAAGTGACATTCCAGAGTATAACTAACATCTCTTAAGTCTTTCCTCCTTGGCTTAAATACCATTCGACCTTTTCCATCAATTACCATTCAGGGCTGATAAAATGTTCCACGTAAGGGCTTGGGATTCCTGCCTGCTTCAGCTTTCACTAACTGGCTGGGATTCTCTCCCTTGACACTTTGGAATTTGTCCTCCAGCGAACTTCCTTCTCAGGGAGATAAGGAGGCATCTGTGTCGCCTCCACACTACTTGCTCCTAGGTCTCACCCCTCCCTTGCTTTAGAACTAAGCCTCTCTCACAAATCCCATCTAGCCACTGTTTGAGGGATATCGTAGGTGACTACATTTTCCCAGTTTCTTCACAATCTATTTTTCCTCTCACAAATGGATTGCTTCAGAAATACGACCATTATTATTATTATTATTATTATTATTATTATTATTATTATTATTATTATTATTATTATTATTATTATTATTATTATTATTATTAAAATATGTATACTGCCATACTCAGCACAAGTGCGACTCAAGGCGGTTTCCAACAGAAAATGTGATATTAATAAATATATTAATAAAGATATATTAATAAAGATAAGATATTAAATATTAAAGAAAGCTATAACTAAGGAAAGGCTTGACTGCATTGTGTTACAATTATAATGAAGGGTGTGATACTCATAAACTTTTACCCACGTGTGCCACCACCAAAATGACAACCATGCTCAAACCTCTGCACTAGCTTTGGGATTTCTCTTTGAACCTGTGAATTGGACCTCATTCTCTTCCATTATGGCTCAAGCGGCTAAGATGCTGACTGGGAGGTGGATGGTCAGCAGTTCGATTCCTGAGTAATGCAGGACAGAATGAGCTCCCGTCTTTGTCCCAACTCCTGCCAACCTAACAGTTCGAAAGCAAGAAATTGCAAGTAGATAAATAGGGACCACTTCGGTGGGAAGATAACAGTGTTCCATGTGCTCCGATGTCTAGTCATGCCTGCCACACAACCATGAAAACATCTGCAGAAACAGACAGCAGCTTTGAAACAGTTATGAGCACTGAACCATAGAGACGGATACAACTGGCTTTCGAGCAAGGGAAACCTTTACCTTGTCTCAGCACAAACAACCCTTCTTCACTATCATTCAAGCGCTGCCCCCTCAGGGCTGACTTTGCATTGCCCATTTAGAAAGAGTAAGAATGGTTCTGGTGAACCATTAGTTAATTTGGTAACAGTACATATGCTGCATGTCATTGCACTGATTAGTGGCATGCACGTGTATAATGTTTCTAAAAAATAAACTACAGTTTATTAAGAAAAATGTTTCAAAAAACAAATAAATAAAATTTATTAATAGGTAAAAGTAAAGTATAAAAACAATGTTTAAGCTGTCCAGTTCTTTATCATATATCCATAAGTCTTAACTTTGTTACAATTTTAAAAACACTTTCTGTTGTACTTGTTTATGTATATGCATACTTACACAAACACACACTAAATGGACAGGGTTTTTTACATTGCCACCATTGGGACAGAACAGACTAGATGTCTAAATTGTGCTTCAGTATTGGAGGGAAGTGTTCCAATAGGGAATTAATAACTGATAGAGTGGGAAGCATGGACTATTTGCATAGTAGTGCGCTGTTGCATGAAGATTTTCCTTCCAGGCACCGAAACTTGTTGGCCCCATCTTTTGCTTCACAGAACAGCATTTGTTGAGAGGAAGGGGGACATGCTGAAGGTAAATTCTTCTTCTGCATGCAGCCCTTTTTTTCTGCCTAGATCTGGCCATCAGTGGTTTCGTTTTGTAGGGGGAAAGATCTTTATTTGGATGTTTATCCTGTTTTTTAACTACCATAAAGACCTTTGGGTTTTATTTTCTCTCTGTCCAGTTGATCCAGGAAAACATACAATAACACACACAGCCATTAGCTCACTCCAGCAAAACACTATTGGGCAAACAAAAGATGCCAACAAAGAGTTTATATCTGAAATCACCCAGAAAACAACTGTAACCTATCGTACACCTGATACAGACAAATTGAAGAAATCACCTTCTCAGGGACCAAAGAAACAAACCACAGGATATAAACCAGGTAAGATTAACAGTATGATTCTTTAGTATTGAATAAATTATGGGTTCTTAACAGGTATTCCAATGTCCTATCCTAGGCACACATATCTTCAACTTTCCACTTTATTATTGTTACAACCAAAGGTCAGCCTTGTTAGATATGACACTAACAATATATATTTAAAGTTGGGGGAAAAAGCTGAGAGAAATTCACATTACAATTAAGTGTAAATTATTAATCTAGTTATAGCAGTGATTTAAGAATCTGTCATCTTATTAAACAAGCAACTGCATGGAATTTTGCGACCTTAGTTTAGTGCTGCAGAGAGGAGAAATAAGATGTAAAATTAATTGAGTCTACCTGAATAATGTTTTAAAATTGGAGAAATAAACATATATTGCATTAATCTTAATTAAAAACTCTGGTTTCTTCTCAGATCAGATGTAGATCTTTTGCCTGTTATTAAAGATTTACATGGAGAAAAACATGTATGAGTTTGTAGCTAGTTTTTGTTTTTTTTTTGCTCTCAGTTTTACATAAGTGCTTCTATAATCACTGCAGGCAATACCATATTGCTAAAACTTGTGTTTCCTAGACAAATATAGACCCTCACTGGCATTTTGATGTTTTTTGGGGGGACTTGTATGCATTTCATCTACAGCGGCTGCAAAGGCAATGAAAACAACTTTCTTCAGCAATCTGACTGCCTTGCTGAGTGTGTAAATGTTCATGGTAATAATAAATCATTTCCAGAAATAATGTTTTTAAAAAGAGCAACTGGAATTCTAACAGCCACTATTATCTTTCACAAATGGAAGGGAGATTTGCAGGAGTAGCCAGGAATATAACTTTGCTTGCATAATTTATCTGCTGATCAGGTTCTTCACTTCCTATTCATGATCTTGAAATTGCTGCTATGTTAGGTTGCAAGAAAAACAAATGCATCAAGGGTCTTACTAAAGTATTGCTCACCTGTGACTTGAGTTACTTATGTGGCTTAATCCAGTTGCAGGCTTACAATGATGACTGCTTTTGAATGCCCCCATTACCCCAATGCAAGGCTGGCTCAAGCATGAAGAGATACAACCCATGCATGTGTGTCTTTGCTTTGTTCCATGCTGATGCACTGGGTGCTCTTACAAAGTACATTTTGTGATTATTAAGTGCAAGAATTTTCTATTTTGCAAATTTTAAAAAGTTATGTTTGACTAACTGTTGAAAAGTTGTTCAACAATTTTAA
This sequence comes from Bradypodion ventrale, assembly GCA_035047345.1. Taxonomy (NCBI): domain Eukaryota; kingdom Metazoa; phylum Chordata; class Lepidosauria; order Squamata; family Chamaeleonidae; genus Bradypodion; species Bradypodion ventrale. Next base: position 99,507,213 of record JAWDJE010000001.1, read on the forward strand.
TACCAGAATGACTGCATGAGTAAATCAGTGAAGGCCAATATATTAAGCACTAGAAAACCAGCGAATTTTAATATTCACTGGTGATTCCTAACTGGCAGAATGGTGGGTAATTTAAGCTGGTAACAATCACAATATATTTTTCTATAGTACTTGTATATCACATTTATTTATTTATTCACGCTTATATACCGCCCACTCAGGTACAACCCAACTCAGGGCGGTTTACATAGTGGACAGTAAATACATAAAAAGACACATGATAAAACAAAGTTAAAAGTTAAAAAACCCACCCCTAAAAGGTGCGCAAGTACCGAAGGGACCTTGGGGGAAGGCACACTTCTCTATACCAACCACCCAATGGTACCCCCATCCCCACCCGCACCCCAAACTTGGCCCGCCAGCCAGATCTTTAGTTCCTTCCTAAAGGGCAGCAACTCTGTCTGGAGACGCAGTTCCACAGGCAGGAGGTTCCAAAGGGCCGGTGCGGACACGGAGAAGGCCCTCCTCCTTGTGCCAGAGAGGCGAGCCCCCCTGGCTGATGGCACAATTAGAGAGCCCCTCCGGTCCGCTCTGGTTGGATGGACAGACGTCCTTAGGGTGATGCGGTCTCTGAGATACCCTGGCCCACTACCATGTAGGGCTTTAAAGGTCAAAACCAGCACCTTGAATTGCACCCGGAGACAAACTGGTAACCAGTGCAGCCCCTGAAGCAGTGGTGAGGCATGGGCATAACGTCCACACCCCATCACCACCCAGGCTGCGGCATTCTGGACCAGTTGCAGCCTCCGAATGGTCATCAAGGGCACTTGACATGGTACAGACTTTAAATGATACCAGTAGCATTTCAGGCTTACTAAAAATATATTATCATAATTCTTAAAGAAGCATGAATACTGGCAACTATTAAACCTTATTGTATTTTTACATATGTCGCAATAAATTGATGCTGTGAGTCTGTATACATTTACCTGAGTGTATATCCCACTGAATCTGATGTGACTTACTTCTGGGTGTACATAGCATTTCTTGCTTGTCAAAATATGGAGTACAGTCATGGGCAAGGTCCAGGGACTTAGGGACTTAATTCAAGCTCCCTAGCTCTTCTTGGGCTGCCTCAGGCCTACAAAAGAAAAGAAACTTGATTTGATTTGTTTTGATTGGGAGGAGATGGAGGAGTCTTGGAGACCCTCCTCCCAAAACCTTAACCTTGGGACCTCATTTCAGCCAAAATAAGTCATTTTTGTCTGAAATGGTATGGCTTTTTAATTTGGGCTGTGTGTGTCTGCATGCTTCCTTTGGGTTGGCTTTTGTCCACTCTGAATGTACACGGTAAGGACTGTGAGCCCAAATAGTGCAATAGTGGTGAAGGCAGATAGCTGTTCACCTGAAGCATATTCTTTAGTGCTGCCCAATCTATTTCTTCTTCACCTAGACAACTTTCGCTGGATCAGTTCCTCCATCTCATAATCCCATCTCACCCCTTTTAGGCAGGTACGATAGTTTAGCATCCCAAATATGTATCTCTTCTTTCCAAATGGGTTTCTTATAATAAACCTACTTTGTATTGACCTAAGGTTGCCTTTGTCACTTACTCCAAGGACCAGAAGCAGTGGTGGGATTCAGCCGGTTTGCCCCGGTATGCACATACCAGTAGTAGAAATTCTAGCTGGCCACACCCACATACAAAAGGGTGAGGAATCTTGTAAAAACTCTCCGTGTTGTCTTGTCAATGCCTAATAGATCATCTGATGTCTTCCCCATTTTACATAAAGACCCAATCTCGATTCAAAGTTATGGTCTGTCTCTCACACAGAGAGCTTTTCCTTCTTTCCATGCCACTTATTTCTGAGTAAGCATATTGAGGTTGGCAACTTTCCTCCTTGTAACTACTCTCCGCCGGTGTGTGCTATGCACTCCCCATGTCCCCCTCCCCACAGCAGGATCATTCTCTCCTAGACAAGTTTTTCCTCACAATCGCTGCCTGGAGAGGTGCAAATGGCCATGCACATGGACCGTAAGGAAGGCTGAGCACAGAAGAATAGACGCCTTTGAACTGTGGTGCTGGAGGAGGCTCTTGAGAGTCCCCTGGACTGCAAAGAGATCAAATCAGTCATTCCTAAAGGAAATCAACCCTGACTGCTCTTTGGAAGGACAAATGCTGAAGCTGAAGCTCAAGTACTTTAGCTACCAAATGAGAAGAGAGGCAAAAGGAGAAGGGGGTGACAGAGGATGAGATGGCTAGATGGCATCATTGATACAGTGGGTGTAGATCTGGGTGGATTATGGAGGATGGCAGATGACAGAGGAGCCTGGCATGTGGTGGTCCATGGGGTTGCAAATAGTTTGACTCGACTGTGTGAATGAACAAGAAGAAGAAGAAGAAGAAGAAGTGAGTACTGAAAATACCAAGGTCAGAAACAAACAAAAATCTGTAGGAAAAAATAAAAGGTAAAATAATCAAGCTGACACTTTTAAATAAAAATGTTGCAAGCTTTGCAAACCATTTCAAGAATTCAAATTTTTTTTGTTGTTGCAAGACAGTAGCCATACATTGGGTTGGATCCAAGTGAAAAAAACAGTCTTTGCTGCCCAGAGTCTTTGTGAGTTGGACGGCTATATAAATATGAATATAAATAAATAAATAAACATGTCTCCTCAGAAGTAACCTACAAATGAGTTCAGTGTGATGTGCTCCAAGGCAAGGGAATAGCACTAAAGACCTCAGTTCACTAATACTATTAAAATAAGCAGGTCATCTTGAAACTAATATATTGTATTTAAAAATAAGGGTCTGAATCCTGACAGGCTGCCTCCAGATCTGTCAACCAGAAAAGACTCTGCTTACCACTTGCTGCCTGACTGTTGTCCCTGCATCATACATTCTTCTATGCTTTGTTAGACCTCATCAGTTTTATCATGTTTATTAAAATGTGGCACAAATGAAAAATAACAAGGCAAATACAAAACAACTAAAACAAAAGAATTTATCACCCCATTCCTTCCGGCTTCTGTATACTGCCAATTCCTTCTAAAAAGCAAATTTGCTGGAGGTGAGAGGGAACTTAAAGGTGATCAATTCTAAGTTTACCATATGCAGTAGTTAATTTGTATTACAGTTTGTATTGCTGGGTTGAGTTTCGGCTCATAGTGGAAAATATTTCTTAAATAAATGAGATGAATTATAAATGTGTCACATCTTAATTTTGCAGATTCTAGGACCTCAGGGAAAGGCACAGATAATGAGAATGATGTTGTGATAAAAGGCATCCCAGTTGAAAAGACCCACCGAGCCCCAGAAACAGGTAATTATGAGGCAGCATTTTCCAACTAACCCTTTCTTTACCCCAAGGCTTATATAAGAAGAGCCATAGCAGAGACAGTGCAGCCGTCCAGATGGTTATGGAATGTCCAATGCAGAACCTTCCAGTCCCCCACCAAATGGTGTGTTGTTGTTGTTGTTGTTTTTTGGGGGGGGTTAAGAGGCATGCTGCCTCTGATAGTAGTCGTGCTATAAAGTCTCCTGGATTTGTTGCCACAGCCTTCTGTTATCAAGTCAAATCTGACTTTATGGCAACCTTGACTCAGGGTTTTCCAGGCAAATAGTATTCGGGAGTGGTTTACCATTCTCTTCTTCTGGGGGCATTCTGGGAATGTGCAGTTTGCCTATGGCTGCACAGACTGGCTTTTCTCCCTGGAGGCACAATTGGGAGTGGGGGAGGGGGCTTCCAACTTTTCTTTACCACAAGGCTGTTGATGTAATAATAAGTACAGCCAGATACCTATATCACTGAACAATCCAACCAGCCTTAACCTCCTTTTGTCTAACCTCTCTTTATAGTTGCTAATGCTGTAATCTTGGGGTAATTTAACTACGTGCTATGTGAAGTACAGTTTTCTTTTATGCATTATATATTTTCCCAACACTTTGCTTCAGTGGATGATGCTGTACTCTCTCTTATGATGGAGAAAAATGTTTTATATTCTCCACATCCCCATGTTGTTCCTCCAGCAGATGAATATTCTCATTTCTCTAAATGGGCCTTAGATTGTCACTACCACTTCAAGTGGGCTAACATGAAATTTTTTCACAGTTATATTATTTATCACAGTCTTGACAAGTTTTATTGTTAGTTCTTCTTGCTTACTACTTACTTTTAGGTGCAGTACTTCCACTGGCTTTGGGACTGGCCATCACTGCTTTGCTGCTGCTCATGGTAGCCTGCCGACTGCGGTTAGTGAGACAGAAACTTAAGAAAGCTCGACCCTTAATGACTGAGGAATCTGATTATCTCATAAATGGGATGTATCTCTAAAGCAGGGTTCAGGTTTCTTCACTTTTTTCAATCTTTGCAAAAAGAAAGTGTGCCTCTTACATCTTATATTTTTAAAGAGTAAAAATCCCATGTTTAGAAGAGAAAGCATCAATATATTTATTTTAATGTCTGTGGTAGAATAGATGTGTAGAGCTGAAGTGACATGTAGAACAGCTTCCTTTGCCATACCTGTTAGACCAGGAGTTGCCAAACTTTTTGAGCCAGAGGCCAGGTCACACTCCCTCAGATAGTCGAGGGGGCTGGACTGGTCCCCCCCCCCCCATTTACAGCTGTCGTTTATGACACCCATAAACGAGTCTGCAGCCAATTCTGGCAGCGGCGGTGGCTGGAGTGAGGCCTGGATTATTTGATGCTGCGGGCCATAGGTTGCCTACCCATGTTAGACTATGCTATGCTTGACAATAATACAGGTTCTGTCTTCCTGTGTTGTGTGTCTGTAGCAAAGTCACAGAGCATCTTAACTGCCATATCTCAGGTGTGCAAGGTGAACACCACTGGAGGTGGCTGTGTGGTGGCTGAAATACCTGTAGAAGAATTTCATGTAAATGACTTGCTTATGAACTTATCCCCTTCTTACATTTCATCTTCAACCAGTTCATGTTTGAAATAGCTTTGTGAAAGTTAAGCACCACTTACAATACTGGTATCTGTTGCTGTCATGGCTATTCCAGTGCAATGCCCTCAAACTATCATGCCAATAAGATAACATAGGTCAGGCCATGGGTTTCTACATCAGTGGTTTCAGATCCTTAAAATGCTGCTTGCTGATGTACTAGCTAACAAAATTAGGTCTTAAGTGAGATTTTTGTGGGTTTTCCACCCAGAATTTCTCAACTAATTTCAATCAGTTGTTTATCATCATCATCACATGAAATGATAATCAATTTGATCAATTTAGGATTGGTCAAAAAGAAGCTTACTCTTCTCTATGGAAACTTACAGTAAAATTTTTATACTTCAAAGGCTTGCCTCACCTTACACCCTAATAGGCCATTCCCAGTAGACACTATATACCTTAAAGTGCCCCAGCATTATAGTGTATCAGTAATGGGTCACACATCTACAGAGCTGATCGTTTTGCCTTGTTCTCCATTGTGCTGTTAGCCTTTGCTGCATTGCAAGCTATAGACAAACTACATATCAGATGGTTTATATGAAACTTTTATTCCTACTTGTCTTCATTTTTACTTACATACTAGCTAAATACCAGGTTTTAGAATCATCCCTTGTCCTTTTAAAAGTTATCACCTCCTTTATGTGTTTGAGGCTTATATGTTTCTTCCAAGTTCAGAACTATTCAACTTTTGTACTGTATTCTCATTCCTAGTTTAAATCTTTTTAAAGAGGTACTTGCAGCTTATTATTTATTTATTTATTTATTTCTAAATTTGTACCCCGCCTTATTCGCACAAGTCGACTCAAGGCGGCTTCCAACAGAAATAAATACAATATCCAGACATTATATACAATAAACTATAATACATAAGTTATACTATATACTTTACAGGTCAAAAGAATACAGAAGCACAATATAAAATACAATACAAAAACAATAATATACAATAATAATAATAATCACAGAACATCAAAAACATCACACTGCAGAAAATACATTTCAAAATATTACACACACACCCCCAACAATTACAAAATCACATTATAAAGTATCTCAATCTTAACCCACCCCCTAAGTCCGTAGAACATACAGTCCTTTGACCCGTAGCTGCAGTCATCTTTTCAAGCCCTCCTGCAGGCAAGGCTGGGAGGGGAAAAGACGGTGTCCGCAAGCAGCTGCCTCGAATCCCTGGCCGGTGGAGGGGGTTCCAGGGAGAGGCAGCCGAGTCCTTCAGCCCCATGGTTGCATTGCAGATGCCTTTTAAACCCTCCTGCAGGCAAGGCTGGGAGGGGAAAAGACGGTGTCCGCAAGCAGCTGCCTCGAATCCCTGGCCGGTGGAGGGGGTTCCAGGGAGAGGCAGCCGAGTCCTTCAGCCCCATGGTTGCATTGCAGATGCCTTTTAAACCCTCCTGCAGGCAAGGCTGAGAGGGGAAAAGAAGGTGTCCGCAAGCAGCTGCCTCGAAATCCCTGGCCAGTGGAGTGGGTTCCAGGGAGAGGCAGCCAAGTCCTTCACTAAGACAGCCCTAGGGAATATGGTTTAGTATGTCTACAAGGTAAAAATGTCCATAAAAGTTAAATATATTTACTTGTACGCTAGTCTGCCCATATCTGTTAGTAATCTGTAGTACTTATACAGCCTAAAAGAGAATCTACTTTCAGCCCATATATCATTTGCTTACCAGCCTAAAAGTACTTTTTTTTTGCTGTAGTTTTTTTTCCAAACTGCCCCATAGAAATATTGCATTTCATTTAGGTGAAAGGTTAGACTTACTTCATTAGGCAGAGAGTGGAGCAAGTGGACTTTAATGATTCAGACGGCAGAAAGAAAGCACATTTAAAATGTTCCCTTGCATAGAACATTCAGTGAAGACAAATTGTACCACAGCATGGATAAAGTTTATAACCATGCCTACACATTGTTGTTAGTTTGCTCAAGAGAATTCTTTTTGTACTGTTAAACTGAAAAATGTTAAATATATGATATCCATCTTAAGTCTGAAATAGTACTGCCATACTTAAGATTCTGCTACAGAAGTAGTCACGGCTTTTATTTCAGCAACTTTCCTCATTGCTACAATGAAGAGTAAGCTTTCCTTTTAATACTGAACTACTACCTAAACCGAGAAAGTGTTCAATTGGACAGTCTTTAGTGTATGAAAACCAAGACACAGGACACAGCCTCGGGCTGGGTTAACTCAGGTTTATTGCATCGTGGACAGAGGGAACATGAGGTAATGGCGGATCGATAGCTCTTTATATACTGTAGTAATACAGTTGAACGTGGTGCCATGGTAGCCCATTGGCTACTGCCTGCGTGACGTCATTGCGAGTCACGCCCTTCTTGTCCAGGTGTAGGTGGTGGCGGGAAAGCTTCCCGCGCTGTTGCCTTTGATGAGTTCTGACCAATAGAGCTTGGACGCTCGCTGCTGCCAGCTGGTGGTCATTAGCTCGCGTCCTCATGCAGGGTTCATATGATACAGCTGAAGGTTACATTGTTGCTATAGGCAAGGTTACATTGGTTCAGATACATTGTAATCCATGTGGAAGGTAAAACCCTTAGAACACAACATCCCTCCCCCCTAGGACGAGACAACGTCTCGAGCCCATGCTTCTAGACACTCCCCCCCCTAGGAGACAAAATCTCTCAGCCAAGATGGCTTGTTTCGAACACGCTGGGGTCTCGATGCGGGCTGCCTCTCCCCGGGTTTGCTACCTTCTCTTTGTCCCCTGGTTTCCTGTCCTGTAATTTGAGAGGGAGACTCGTTAGTGACTTGCCGCGGCTCCGCGGCGTTGTTGGGAGGTGTGCTCTTACTTAGGAAGGAACCGGGGGCACTGGGGACTAACGAAAAACCCCTCTTCTCGCTTGGATGGGTGGGGGAACACTCCTGAAAACCCCCCCGGTCTGCTAAATCAACACCAAAATTCCATTCGGGGGCAGCGGTCGCGAACTCCTCTCCCCCTTCCCCGGCCTCTGACGGAACTGGTTTATCAAAAGGATATGAGTCGGGGCCGCTGCTTCTTCCTTCCCCCCTTGCTAGGGACTGTTGTCCGCTGCTGTCTCCCCCTTGGGTTAAGCGGGTGGGGGAGAACCCTAACGCTGAATCTTGTTGGTGATCCTCACTGACTGGCCCACTTACTCGGCGCCTCAGTTGGTCTGCGTGCCTCCTCCAGAGGAGACCGGTGTGGGTTTCGACCCGGTACGACACTGGCCCCGTCTGTTCTACAACCGTCCCCGGCACCCAGGCTGGCCCCGCGCTGGCATAGTTCCTGCAATGAACAGGGTCGCCGGCGGCGAAACCTTTCGAGACTGCCAGCCCCACGTTTTTCCCTTTATCCTCAATTCTTGTGGGGTCCAGCCTGGACAGGAGTGTAGTCAGTTTCCGCCGCATCAATAACTCTGCCGGCGAGTAACCTGACGCTAAGGGGGTCACCCTATACGCTAATAAGAACTGACATACTTGGTGATTCAGGTCCCCGGGGCCCATGCGCCGAAGCGCCTCCTTTGTTGTACGCACCAACCGTTCCACTTGGCCATTCGTGGCCGGGTGAAACGGCGCGGACGTGACATGCCGAATGGCATTCGCCTCCATGAATGCCCCGAACTCTGAGGAGGTGAAGCAACTCGCGTTATCGCTGACTAAAGTGTCGGGTAAACCGAACGTTGAAAAGACTCTCCGTAGTTGGTTAATTGTAGTGGCGGAGGACGTGCTCTTTACCGGAATGACCTCCAGCCACTTTGAGAATGCATCCACCACCAGGAGAAACATGGTTCCTCGGAAAGGGCCAGCGAAATCTACGTGCACTCTGGACCATGGCCCCCTTGCTGTGTCCCATTCCCTATGCGGGAGGCGGGCCGCCTCTGGTCGAGACCCCTGGCACGCCTCACAAGTGCCGACCATGTGCTCAATGTCCTCGTCCAGCTGTGGCCACCAAAAGTAACTACGGGCCAGCGCTTTTGAGCGAACGATGCCCGGGTGGCTGACGTGCAGCAGTTTGAGAACCCTCGGCCGCATGGGTGTTGGGGCCACCACCCGTTGGCCCCACAACAGGCACCCCCTTTCTAGGGACAACTCTAGCTTCTTCCGAAAGAATGGGTCGAATTCCTTGCTTGGGGACGATGCTGGCCACCCTTTCTGCACCCATGAGCTGACTTTCTCCAGTGTTCTGTCCTTGCCTGTCGCCCTAGCTATATCGGCTGGTACTATTGGGGGTTCGTCTAAAACCTCGATTAGCAACACCTGGCGGTCTCTTCCTATTCTGGCTTTTTGGTCGTCCGACAAAGGCAAAGGAGATCTCGAAAGCGCATCAGCATGGCTGATCTCCTTTCCGGGCCGGTACTCCAACTCGTGTTGGTATGCGTTAAGAAAAATGGCCCATCGCAACATTCTCGGAGATAGTATCTGCGGCGTTGGCTTGCCTGCCGTGAAAATCCCTAACAGGGGCTTGTGATCTGTCACGATTTTGAACGGGCGGCCATACAGAAAATCGTGAAACTTTTTGGTCCCCGCTACTATTGCTAATGCCTCTCTGTCGGTTTGTGCGTAATTTCGCTCTGCTTGGGACAGGGACCTTGAATAAAATGCAACTGGGGCCTCCCGACCGTCATCCAACACGTGGCAAAGCACCGCCCCCACCCCCACCGGTGATGCATCACAGACTAAGACCACCGGCCGTTTGGGGTCGAAATGCGTGAGGATTGCGTCCGATGTTAAAAGTTGCTTTAGTTCGTTGAACGCCTTCTCGTGCTCGTCACCCCACATCCATGTCTCCTCCTTTTTAAGTAACCGATGAAGCGGTTCGGCCACGGAGGCTTTCCTCGGAAGGAATGTATGGTAAAAATTGAGGAGCCCCAGGAATGACTGTAGTTCGGTTTTGGATGTGGGGCGAGGGGCCTTCTTGATGGCTGCTACTTTGGATTTGGACGGCTTAATACCCTCGGGTGTGATCCGAAACCCTAAAAACTCGACCTCGGTTTCGAAAAAAACACATTTGTCCTTCCTCAGTCTCAGCCCCGCTTTTTCGAACACAGTTAGCACTTTATCCAATCTCTTTGCTAGTTCGGCCTCACTCCCCCCTGTTATCAATACGTCATCAAAATAAGGCAACACCCCCTCCAGCCCCTTCAGGAGGCGTTCCACAAGCGACTGAAAAAGGCCGGGTGCCGAGTTCACGCCGAACTGTAAACGCGACACCTGGAACGCTCCTTTATGTGTGACTATTGTTTGTGCCGCGGCCGTGGCGGGAGTTACGGGGAGTTGCTGATAGGCTTGTGCCAGGTCGAGCTTAGCGAAACACTTTCCCCCATTTAGCCTGGCCAAAAGGTGGCTGACCACTGGCACCGGATATGCATTAGGGCGAATCGCCTTGTTAATTGTACACTTATAATCAGCGCAAATGCGCACCTCCCCGTTAGCCTTCAGAGCTGTTACAATTGGAGTTTCCCACTCCGCGGAATCAACAGGAATGAGGATCCCCTGGCCCACCAATTTGTCCAGTTCCGCCTCTATTTTGTCCTTAAGTGCGAAAGGCACCCTGCGCGGTTTGAGTCTTATCGGGCGGACCTCCGGGTCTAGGTCGAAGGCTACCGGGGGTCCCTTGAATTTTCCAAGTCCTTTTTTAAAAACGGCGGGGTGCGCATCGCACACCGCTTGTATTGGATCCGCCCCCACTGAATGTACTCCCCCTATGAACAGGCCCAAAGGCTGAAACCACTGTGTCCCTAGGAGGCTACAACTTCCCCCCTTGAGGACAACTAGGGGCAGTTCCGCCGAATGTCTCCTAAACTTAACCTGAAATTTCCCGACCCCCAACACCGGAATGCTGTTTCCCTGTACATCACGTAGCGTGGACCTCAATGCCTTAAGTTTGGGCCGCACGTGGGGGTCAATTTTCAAGAACTCCCTCTGGGGAATTATAGAATAGGAGGACCCTGAGTCAATTTCCATCCTGATAGGGGCCCCTTGTACTTGTACCTCAACAAAGTAATGGGACTGTCCCGCGGACACGCTGAACACTGGGGCGTCGTCCTCGCTGCCGTCCGAGACGCGGCCCACGCCGTCCTGCTTCTTTGTGGTCTGGGCGCCATCTTTGGGCCTCGCTGGACGGTCCGGCCTGGTCGAACGGTCTGATGACTGCCTCCGGCCCCCCTTCCGTTTTCTGCATGCCTTGGCGATGTGTCCCCGCCGGCCGCAGGAGTAACATTCGGCCTTTCTAAATGGGCACCTCGCGCGCTCGTGGGCCGCTCCGCAGCCATCACAACGGCGCCCCCCTTTTCGGACCTTCTGGACTTCCTCGCCGTCGCTGCCTTCCGAGGACGATTTTGAGACCCGTCGAGTTGCGTGCACCGATTTTTCCGCTTTGCCGGCTCTGGGACGCCACTCACGCCACTGGTGCATCTCGTCCACTCCAGCATTCGTGGACTCTGCGGCTTCTGCGGCCTCAACGACCTCTGCCAGCGTGGGTGGCGGCTCTTTGTTCATCAAACTGCGCTGCACCTCCTTGTCCTTCAGGCCGCACAGCACGCCGTCCCTGAGGGCCATTTCTTGGATATTGTCCCATTTGCAGGGGACGGCGGCTGCCCTCATGGCGGCCACGAATGCCTCAACCGACTCGTCCGGCGCTTGGACTCGCCTCCAAAACGCGCTCCGAGCGGGAAACATCGCCCTCGAGGGTCGGAAGCGCTCCCGTAGCAGCTTCATGATGTCGCCCGCCTTAAATTCGCTCACCTTCTTCGGAGTGATGATGCCCACCAGTGTCCGCTTGGTGTCCATCCCGAGCATTCTGGTGAGGATGGCCCTCTTCGTCTCCTCATCGTCTTCCTTGACTTTGAGCTCCACCAGCGCCGCATGGAAGTCCATCTCAAACAGCTCCCAGTCTTGCGGTTTGGTGATGTTGAACCCGCTCTGTGCCCTGGCTGCTCCTTGGGGATCCATGATCCCACCTTCGTCGCCAATTTAGTGTATGAAAACCAAGACACAGGACACAGCCTCGGGCTGGGTTAACTCAGGTTTATTGCATCGTGGACAGAGGGAACATGAGGTAATGGCGGATCGATAGCTCTTTATATACTGTAGTAATACAGTTGAACGTGGTGCCATGGTAGCCCATTGGCTACTGCCTGCGTGACGTCATTGCGAGTCACGCCCTTCTTGTCCAGGTGTAGGTGGTGGCGGGAAAGCTTCCCGCGCTGTTGCCTTTGATGAGTTCTGACCAATAGAGCTTGGACGCTCGCTGCTGCCAGCTGGTGGTCATTAGCTCGCGTCCTCATGCAGGGTTCATATGATACAGCTGAAGGTTACATTGTTGCTATAGGCAAGGTTACATTGGTTCAGATACATTGTAATCCATGTGGAAGGTAAAACCCTTAGAACACAACACAGTCCCAGAAAGTTTTAATAGCTACATCACTTAAAAGATGACCCAGTTGTCTAAAGAATTCAATGTATGGCTGAAATGTAAGAGGTGTTAAAACAGTAAGCTCTCTGTTCTGTGCTTCAGTTGTTGTGTGTAAACTCTCCTCTTGGTGCACTTGTATAACTGTGTTACAGCAGCCCAAATACAAATCAGAGCAGAAAAGGCAAATTATTATTTAGTATGTCTTTTTTTTTAATGAAATCGCAACACTGAAGTCTACCAGATTGCTAGTGTCCTATCAATGTAAAATAAAAATAAACCTATTTTATTCTTAATCCCTTGTAGAATACTTGTTTTCATTTTGACAAGAACAAATTGTAAAGACTAAAAGAGAAGATGGGTTCTGCGCTCTTGTAAAACCAATTTATAAATTTGAGCTTAGAAATAAAACTAAGAGCCATATTAGAAACAGCTCTTAAATGCATTTCTAGTTTCCTCTTCTTCCCATTACCATATAAAGCAACATCTTGCATTATCTTTACCTATAAGAATGGGATGTGGCTGTGCGTTTCCGGAATGCGTGTCCGCACACGTCCAGCCAATCCCGTAATGCACTTTGTACACTTACCTTACCTCCCGAAGATCACACCCGCAAGAGTCTGGAAACCAAGAGTGGGGCCAACGCCCCACAATTTGGGGGGGAAACAAACTACGATAACCAATATCCTCTGCGCTGCAGCACGCCTCAGCCAATCAGGCATGAGGACACGAGCGCAGAGGAGGTGGGACAGCCAGTGTGCGCAACAGAAAAAATTGCCGACTTACGAACCTTTTCCACCACATCAGCTGCTCTCCAGTGGCCCTAAAAAGCCGCCTCCCCACTGCCCCCGCTACCATTCCTGCTGCCGCCGCCCCTGTGGTTTGACCGGGAAGAAGGAGGTGGGGAGGAGAGACGTGCAACACGACGGGTCTCTCTGGTGGCCCTAAAAAGCCACCTCCCCGCCTCCATTTCTGCCACCACCGCCCTAACGGAGTTCGCCTGGCAGGTTGGCCAGGAAAAAAGGAGGCAGGGAGGAGAGACCCGCAACATGAAGGGTCTCTCCGGTGGCCCTAAAAAGCCGTCGCCGCCCCAGAAGGAGGCAGGGAGGAGAGAACTGCAACACGAAGGGTCTCTCCAGCGGCCCTTCATGTTGCAGGTCTTTCCTCCCCGCCTCCTTCTTCCCCGGCTGACCTGCTGGGCAAACTCTGCTGGGGCGGGGGCAGCAGAAACGGCGGTGAGGGCGAGGTGGCTTTTTAGGGCTGCCAGAGAGACCCTACATGTTGAGGGTCTCTCCTCTTCGCCTCCTTCTTCCCCAGTTGACCTGCCGGGTGAACTCCGCTGAGGTGGCGGCTTTTTAGGGCCACCAGAGAGACCCTTAGTGTTGTGGGTCTCTCCTCCCCGCCTCATTCTTCACCAGGAAGACCCCAATGGGGGGGGGGCTGTTGCATGAGTGTTGTGTCGGGTATGTTGTGGTGTGTGTGTTGTGTGTATATATTGTGTGTGGGGGGGGGTATATTGTTTGGGTGTGTCCTGTGTGGGTGTGTGGGTTTGCTGTGTCGGGTGCGATGTGTGTGGCAGTGTTGTGTGTGGGAGTGTGTGTATTGTGTGGGGGTATCGAGTGTGTTGTGTGATGTGTGTGGCTGTGATGGCTGTGGGTTGTGAGTCGTGTGTGCATGTTGTGTTTGTGTGTGTTGGGGAAGACCACATTTTCTGATGGATCCGCCACCAACACAAGGCCGGGCACTATACCTAGTATATTAAAAAGAATAGGATTCACCTCACTCCCAGTAATGGAACTGAGAACACAAGTCATAGCCTGGAGCAACTGAGGAAGAAACTCCTTTAACTACTGTATGTCAAAATATCCGTTCATTTTTTTTGCATCACATCTAATCAACCCTAAAAGCTTTTACTTCATGCTCTATACATGAACAGAGTAAACGCATAGGAGATGGCGCCTTCATGTCATTTTCAGCTCTTAAACCAATTGGTAATGTTTGGACCTCATAATAAGTCAGATATTTTTGGGAGCTCGTGATTTGGAGAGAGCAAGTTTGTCCAGGGCTGTTCCCCGCTAATCAAACCATGGACCATTGGCAATCTGGTTCATTTCACTACAGTAAGGCAAAAAAGAAAACTGGAGGACAAAGTCTGAATTCTAGAAAAAATATCTGGATTCTTTCTGTGTCTTATTTAAAGAGCCAAGCACAGCACCTGATGTAGCCTTAGGCAAGGAAGTTGAGAGGGTGGTGGAGGACCAGGTTCACACATTCTTGGAGATGAATTACTTTGATCCTTTCCAGCTGGGCTTCAGGTTGCACCATAGCATGGAGGCAGAACTGGTCACGTTGCCTGATGAGCTCTTTAAAAAGTCTGACAGGGCAACACTACCCAGTTAGTGCTGTTAGCTCTCAGAGACCTTCAGTACCATCAACCATGGTATCCTCCTGGACAGGCTGTTAGGACTTGGCTGTGACTTGATTCCTGTCCATATGGTGCAGATTGGGGATGTATACCAAACCCTTCTGTTCAACATTGTGGGGTCCCACAGGGTTCGACCACTTCTCCCATGCTGTTCAGAATCTGCTACAGCCTCATATCCATGCCAACATCTGTGAAACGACCACTTTCATCTTTCTTTAGTATCTACTATACCGCCATCTACTAAGGTGAAAAGTACAACTCTTGCAGCCCCTTTATGTTAAGAGCTCACCCAAAGGTCTCACAGTTTAACACTATGGGAGAAATGGCCTTGCATCTTCTAGTGGTTCAAGTTATATATAGTAAAGCTGGTTTAACTGTAATTAATAATTTGGCGAGTAAAATCAATAAGGTCTGAAACAAGTGAACCTTAACATCAAGGTCTGAAACAAGTGAACCTTAACATCATGAAGACGTGTTTTGCCTAATATTAAAGACCTTTCTATCATTATTTACAATGTTTGTGTATGAGGTTGAACAGCTGCTTTTGAGTAGAGCTACATGAACTGATGATTCCCTTTGCCCATCTTCACACTTGGAAGAGATTCTATTTTTACTCCTAATGATGCAGATGCTAGCAATCGAAGACTGATTACAGCAGTAACTGCAAATATAATTATGCTTATATTATTCATTGTTGCATATATATAATAATATGGACTGCCTGGGGAAAAGTGCTCTCTTTCACCCTTTAAATTCCTGATTAGCATAAGCAAATAGCTTTCAGAACTTTATGAAACATTATGAAACATGTGGCAACACCGCCGGCTCCCCACCCTGACTCGCCTTGGGTGGGTGGGAGCACGCTGCAGCATGCCCCGAGTTCCCGCCGCAGGGATACAAGAGCCGCTGCCACAACACCGCCGGCTCCCCACCCTGACTTGTCTTGGTCAGGGGTGGGTGGGAGCATGCCGCAGCTGCCCCGAGTTCCCGCCGCGGGGCTACAAGAGCCGCCGCCGCGCCGCCGCAACACCGCTGGCTCCCAACCCTGACTCGCCTTGGTCAGGGGTGGATGGGAGCATGCCGCAGCTGCCCCAAGTTCCCACCACGGGGCTACAAGAGCTGCCGCCGCCGCAACACCGCCAGCTCCCCACCCTGACTCGCCTTGGTCAGGGGTGGGTGGGAGCATGCCGCAGCTGCCTCGAGTTGCCGCCGCGGGGCTACAAGAGCCGCTGCCGCCGCTGAGCCACTGCAATACCACCGGCTCCCCATCCTGACTCGCCTTGGTCAGGGGTGGGTGGGAGCACAGCTGTTCCCTGAGTACAGCTGCCATGTGGTGGGACACCCCCTTTCTTTTCAGATGAGACGTTTTTAGGGGCTCCGTCTTAGACTTGTAGTAGCCGAGGGTACTAGTTGGTATTAAATGATAAATTGTATTGTGTCAGGATCTGTATTAGACTTTGTAATTTTGTATCTTTAACATTGTAGAAATTGCCATATTGTGGAGAGTTCTAGTGTAATTTATTTGCTTTTCCCCCTTTACTTATATTATGTTTTTTCTGACTTGTAATCTTGTAATTTGATGACATTATTGCTTTATTATTGTATTGTTGATTTATTGTGTTATGTTTACCTGTATTATTGTACTATCTTATTGTTACTATGTACACCGCTTTGAGTTGCCCGCTGGGTGAGTAAAGCGGTATAGAAATTAAACTTGAAATGAAATGAAAATGAAATGTGACTCTCACCTCTTTCTTCATACTTAAAAATGTGCATTTATAATGTTCAAATATTTAGCTTTCACCCACAACAAGTCTGTTAGCTCACATTTTTAAACACCATCAAGATATACTGTACAATCAGAATAAAGCAGCTAGAAAACAGTATGTTCAGAAACCTGAACAAGATGGTGGGCGAGTAGGACACAAGTGAAGCAAGCTGTGAGACAATGCATAAAAAGGTGGGGAATCGGAGGATGTCAAAGATAAATTTGAAGAAAACGACAGAGAAGAGCTGTGGTGGTGAAGTGCGTGAAGAGGTCGGGGGCGAGAAAGCTTGGGGCAACATGGCGGAAGTTGAAAAAGTTGAGAAACACTGAGCGAACGGGATGACCCAAGCCTGCAAGCCCCTGTAAGTCCTCCATTTGTAACCCCCCCAATGCTTTTTGCGCTGTAGAGCGGACTGTTTAACTGAGGCTCAGTGACGAGAGAAGAGTTCGAGTTGAGTCTCATGTTTTGGAAAGTGTGATTGGTAAGACCAATTAAAAAAAGCAGAATTGCAGGTCCCCCAGTGCGGAAAGTGAGAGAAGAGGGAACAAGAAGATTGGGTTCTAGAGGCAAGGTGAAGAAAGTGAGCTCTGAAAAAATAACCCCTGAAAGTAAAGGAAGGACAAAGCCCTGAAAGCACTAGAGCGAAGCTTTGAAGCAAAGGGAGAGAAGCTGTGTTTGGGAAAGTGGAGAATTACCACACCGGGACTTGGTATGAGAGAGGGGGCACAGTCTGTTAGCAAGACCAAGGAGAGAGGCTAGAGTGAAGAGACAAAAGGTGTCTGGAAGGGAAGAAAGATAAAAGGGAACTCTGAAAGTTTGACAGTTTGAAAGAGGGGTTGTTGTTGTTTTGAAATAAGAGTAAAAGAGGAAGAAGAAACCCCGAAGATGAGAAACAGCTGAGCCCTGAAGTGAGAAACAGCTGAGCCTTGAAAGCAGAGAGAGAAAAGAAGGTTGAGACTCTAAGGGGGAAAGAAAAGAATCATCAAAAGTGAGAAAATGCTGAGCCCTGAAAAGCAAGAGAGAGAAGAAAGTACAAAACAAGAAGGGGGAAGAAAAGAAAGTAAGAGCCAAAAGAAGTCCCTAGTTGAAGAAAATAAACTAAACTTAATGTAGAGGATTGGGGATTCAGGAAAGCAAGTGGATTAGTCGCCATCACCCCAAACACCCCAAAGATTCTAAAACCACCTAGAAAAGGGAAATATGTCAGAGCATATCGGATTGTAGTTACAGAAGATTGGTACAGTTAGAAAAAGAAGAAAAGAGTGCAGAGACGGGAAAATCAGTACCAGTAGAACAGGAAGGAGAGGAAAAACAACAGTTGGGAGCAATGGAGAAAGAAATGGACATTTGGAATAAAATTGAGAAAAGGTAGGACAAAATGGATGAGACAAGGAAGCAAGAAATGAAAGATATCATGAAAGGACAACAAGATCTAAGGGACTTGCTGGCCAACTTTATGAAAGCAAATAATAATTTCGTGGTAATGGAGGCAAAATTAAAATTTGTGGAAGGAGAGATAAAAGATATTCAAGGAAAAGGAAAGGACATAAGAATGGATAATCAAGAAAAAAGACTGTACATGCTGGAGGAGATAACGAGACAAAAGAACGTGGTGATAAATATTTCAGAGGAAAGTCCAGACCGATTGAGGGAGAGAATTATTAAATGGTTGAATGAATTGAAGATGGGGAGGGATTTTATACAGGAGGATATTCTAGCAGTTTATAGATTAGGGAAGAGAAGAAATGGGACATTCAAAAGGCACATTTTAGTAAAATTTGCAGGTTTGGATAGTAAATTTAATTTAATGGCCTATTTAAGAAGAAACAGTACACGAGTACCAAAAATGGACTGTGAACAATTGGAAATCTATCAGGACATAATGAAAGAAGAAAGATTGTGGCGGAAGAAAATCAAACAAATCACCAAATTGTTAAGGGATAAGGGAGTGAGTTATAATTGGCAACAATTACAACAGTTAAGATTCTTTTGGGCAGGGAAAGTTGCTGTGATAAGCAAACAAACATTACTTGGACATACAGTACTAGAATCATGCAATATTATCAAAGAAGGATCAGAAGAATGGAGAAAACTTAAAGAAGAGCTTTTAATTATGAGAGGTTATAGCCCAGAACATAGAAGTCAGAAATCTCAGGGAGAAGGATAAGGGTAAAGCGGGAATGTCTATAGAGTTTGAAATAAAAAGGGTTAGTGTGTTACGAAATTATAAAAATCCCTGTCAAGGAATGTTAAGGATGGGCAAGCTAGATGTAAAGTAACAATGTAAAGTGTGATATATTGTTTTGGAAATTGTTTCTTTTAAAACTGATCCTGTATGTGTTGTGATTTTGGTTCCCATATCTCTTCTGCCCTGAGATGGAAGAAGTTTGGTTTAAAGAAGAAATTAATTAAAGCATGTAAACAATTTTCTGTCAAGGTATGTTAAGATTAACTAGATAGATTGATAGATAACAATGAGGTGGTATTTAATGGGGAAGTCTACAGAGAGTACTGGATGTGTATAGATAAATATATAAGAGTATACCTGCAACTAATTTAGTAGGAAAATTGAATAATTTTGATCACCATAGTAAAACAACAACAGTATGTTCAAACTTTCACTTGGCAGGCCTAAAGCCAATGGCTGGCTGCCCCAACTAAGATACTAGGAAAAGAGAAAAACTTTCCTTATTCTAAAATTCCTTTCCCCTTTCCTGTCCTACCAAGTTTGAACTTCATAATGATTCTTCCTACTTAGGATGTGGTACTTCAAAACAATGATGTTGTTACTTGCAAACCAGCTCTTTACTGTATTTTTTCATGTTTAGTTCACTTCAAATGCTCAGCTGTAACAATCTGTATTTTAACCCTGTTTCTTAACGAATTTATGACCATGAACCTAGGTGTTAGAGTTCAATGCTGAGGGGGGTGTCATGATCCTAGGGTTGCCATAGCTACTTGCTTTGCTAGAGCTGGTCAAACTGTGACACAGCTGTCTGCATTCTTTCTTTTGTTTATACATATCTCAGATTCCATAGAGATTAGGTCAACACCAGGTGTCTGTCAAGACAGACATGACATCAGAGGAGAGGGAAGAGGTAAATGCATTCCATTGGCTTGGGAGCACAGGTGCTTTACCATGAGGGAAACACTTTCCATGAATGGTCAGGTGCCTTCCCATGATGTCAGGAATTCTTAAGGGGAGAGGGAAACACCTGCAGAGTCTGGAATACCCCATGAGGTCATTGAATTCCAAAGGTAGGAGGGAACACCTGTGGAGTGGGACATTCCCATTAGGTAATGCCATGATGTAATCCCATTAGGTAATGCATTCCTAGGGGTGGATAACCACTCATTTTGCCTTTATAAACCAGAGGTTTTGAGACTCCAAATTGGTTCTCTAATGGACTACTGAAAAGGCTGTCTTATTGGCTGAACTTAATCCCTAAGGGGAACAACACCCATGGCAGGATGAGCCCAACAGGGCTGGAATTGAACTGGACTGGATTCGATCTTGGAGATAAGTTTGCTGCCCAACACATCTGATGGATGGCTCAGAAACTTGGACTTTGCTGTGTTAACCTACGATGTTGCCATCCTAAGGATATTGGACTTTGCTGATATTTGGCCATTTCATGGACTGATGGACTTTGGGGGTTTCTTTTGCTCCACAGGCCTATGGACTTTGGGATTTGATTCTCTACAGGTACATGGATTGTTTATTCTATACAGCTTTGCTTGATCTTATGGAATAGAAAATAAAGTTGTTTTGGGACTTTACCTTGTTGGCTTCTACTTGGGCATATCACTGGCACCTAGTTCTCTGCTTCTACCACACACTGCTTCTGCTACATCCACACTACTATGGAAAAACCACACTCCCTGTGGTTGTGAATGTGAGCTGTCTTTATAGGTTTTGTTTTATTTTCAGCAACTGTTTAATTATCAAGGAATTTCCCCCATTCAGAAGAGTATTTGCAACATTTTTTAGTTTTATTTGGCAAAGCAGCACTGCATAAACTGTTCAATGATTAGGACATAGCTTACACAGTTATTATATTAAATTCAGGTACATCAAAGTTTGCAAGTCTACTACAAACAGCGTTTAACTATAAATCTCTACATAACTATGAGGGGAGGAGGGGAAACTATGTTAGTTATGTCCATCCCGAACAGTAGTTTATACAACAAGTGTCACTTCTGATGTCTTGAAGTTTATATACACTTTGATTCTGGCTTTTTAAAGGGAAGAAAACAGCTGATTGTGTGTGACTACATGCTAGTCTATGACACCACATTGACAACTCTGAAGTTCATTTCATTTAGTAGCATCTAGAAGTCAGCTGAACACAAAGAATCTTATATTGTGCATGTAGTGTCAGAAAGTGCACATAAGCAGTTTGATGAACACTGGAACTGAAATAAGTGTTCAAAAGCTTCTCGATCAAAAAAAAAGGTAACTAATTGCAGGTTTAACTGTATTTCTGCAAACGCTTTTCACTTCCCTAAGCAGGTGAAAACAAGGGCATGTTGGAAGAAAACATCTGCCCAAATTTAAACTTTCCCTCAGTTCATTATCAAGTGTGTATTATAACTCTACAAAATAAAAAATCACACTTTTCCATGCTGCTAACAGTGTAACAAAGTCCAAAGCAAGCTGCAATGCTGTTGGGTTTGAAAAAGCTCTTAAGAATTGGAGATGATCAGTCCACTTTTAACACCATGTTCAGGTCAGATGACGTAGCTTTCACATTTCATCCCTGCAAAAACAACAACAAGAATTACGATTCTAGTTTTTAAAGTTGTCCTTTAAAATAATGCTACCTTCCTACCTTCTTTATGAGAGAGTTTATGTCTTAGCTTTTTGTAACACATTTCACTATAGAACTTTATTTGCGGTAATGGTCCAGTAACAGTTTGCAGCTATATAATTAAAAATGAAACTTCATACTGTTGATAAGATGTCCCTCTAGTGAAACTTGTTTTGCCCACACCAAGGTGAAAACCACTCTGGGCCAAACTAGATATTAAATATGTGTAAACACTGGTACATATCTCCATAGTGGAGTGTAAACAAATGGTTTGGCCTAGAGAAGCAGAAAGTAAGGAAGAGTTAAACACTGGCCATCACTTTGGATTTTTTCAATATAAACTAATTCTGCTTTTTCAAATAGAAATCAGCTGTTGGGGTAAAGTTTATTTAAATTTGGACCCTAAATGAAGTGGCAGACTCAGAGCTGAGGATTTTGGGTCAAGTTTCTGGTTTGCCAAGTACTGGAACTCGAAAAATTAGAATATCGTGCAAATGTTCATTCATTTCAGTATTGCAGCTTTAAAGGTGAAACAAATATATGAGATAGGCTCATTACATGCAAAATGAGATATGTCAAGCCTTACTTTGTTATAATTGTGATGATTATGGGGTACAGTTTATGAAAACCCCAAATTCACAATCTCAGAAAATTAGATTACATGAAATCATTAACACAAGGATTGGAAACAGAACAATATTAGATCTCTGAAAAGTAGAAGCATATGTACTCAGTACTTGGTTTGGGCCCCTTTTGCATCGATTACTGCCTCAATGCAGCGTGGCATGGATGCTATCAGCCTGTGGCACTGCTAAGGTGTTATGGATGACCAGGATGCTTCAATAATGACCTTCAGATCCGCTGCATTGTTTGGTCTCATGTCTCTCATCTTCCTCTTGGCAATGCCCCATAGATTCTCTATGGGGTCAGGTGAGTTTGCTGACCAAGCAGAGTAATCCCATGGTCATGGAACCAGGTTTTGGTACTTTTGGCAGTGTGGGCAGGTGCCGAGTCCTGCTGGAAAATCAAGTCAGCATCCCCATAAAGCTCGTCTGCGGAAGAAGCATTAAGTGCTCTAAAATCTCCTGATAGATGGCTGCGTTGACCCTGGACTTAATGAAGCACAGTGGACCAACACCAGTAGATGACATGGCTCCCCAAATCAACACAGACTGTGGAAACTTCACAGTAGACTTAAGGCATCTTGCACTGTGTGCCTCTCCATTCTTCCTCCAGACTCTGGGTCATTGGTTCCCAAATGAAATGCAAAGGTTGCTCTCATCAGAAAAGAGGACTTTGGACCACCGAGCAACAGACCAGTTCTTTTTTCTTTAGCCCAGCCAGGTAAGACACTTCTGACGTTTGTTGTTCAGGAGTGGCTTGACAAGAGGAATACGACATTTGAAGCCCATGTCCAGGATCTGTCTCTGTGTGGTGGCTCTTGATGCACTAACTCCAGCCTCAGTCCACTCCTTGTAAAAGTCCCCAACACTTTTGAATGGCCTTTTCCTGACCATCCTCTCCAGGCTGCGGTCATCCCTGCTTGTGCACCTTTTTCTTCCACACTTTCCCCTTCCACATAACTTTCTGTTAAATGTGCTTTGATACACCACTTTGGGAACATCCAGCTTCTTTTGCAATTACCTTTTGGGGCTCTTCCTCCTTATAGAGGGTGTCAATGATGGTTTTCTGCACAACTGTCAGGTCATCAGTCTTTCCCATGATTGTGATTCCTACTGGACCAGCCTGAGAGACCCTTTAAAGGCTCAGGAACCCTTTGCAGGGGTTATGGATTCATTAGCTGATTAGAGTGGGACACTTTGAGCCGAGAATATTGAACCTTTTCTCACTATTCTAATCTTCTGAGATTGTGAATTTGGGGTTTTCATAATCTGTACCCCATAATCATCATAATTATAACAAAGTAAGGCTGGACATATCTCGCTTTGCATGTAATGAGTCTATCTCATATATTTGTTTCATCTTTAAAGATGCATTACTGAAATGAATGAACATTTGCATGATATTCTAATTTGTCGAGTTTTACCTGTAATGCTGAGAAAACACATTGCTTCAGCTGAACTCCTTATCCCCCAAACAGAAACAATGGCATCTCTGATTTTTTTCAGACAATAACATCCAAGCAGCTGACCAATACAATGCGCTGTACAAAATACTGCTAATTCTGCAGAATAAATTTGTCACCTGATTTTAATATCTGAGAGTAAATGAAACAGCAAAAATGTTTTTAAAGTTGTCCTTTAAAATAATTTAATGATTTTAATATATTAATCTTATACCTGGCTTTTTCACCTGATTTTAATATTTCTATCCAGGACTCAATCAAACCTGCATAATTGACATGTTTAAAACCACAGATTAAAATTCTAACTGAAACAAATAACATGTAGCTTTTCTATCAAGTGTTAGAGATACTCAGATAAACTTCTATTGGTATTCAAAGTAGATATGAAAACATTAGAAAACTGTGACTTTACCGTACAAGTATCTGGTTTAGTGAAGTATTTTAAGAATAACAATTCAGTGAATACTTATTCACATATTTCTAGTCCTCAATTTGAAACAAATGCAATCAAGTAGCCAGCATACAGAATATGGCACTATATGCCTACAAACCACTAAGCATCTATATGCAAAACCACTTACATTTGCAGCATTCTAGCATGGAATGGCAGCATGCACAACTGAATTCTAAAAGCCATATCTGCACAGAAATGGAAAATTGGGAAACAGTATCCAAAGAAGTTACTGCTTTTGTGCAGGATTTGTTTTTTTTTTTTTTACTACATTTCTACTCAACCCTCCTAAGCTCCCAAGGCTCTTCAATCCCTAACCAAAGGATCAGCACATCTTGTGTTTTCTGGTATTAGAAGAAATGAATATCGGGTACCCTGCTCAAAGTACTATGAAGTCAAGCCTGAGGATATTTTTTTTTAAAAAAATGGCATTACACATTTCAGGAGTCTTTCAGATAGACTGCCTTATAATAACATTGTCTGAAGAAGCAGACTTGATCCATGAAAGCTCACATTAAAATATAGTGTTAACCTTTGAGGTGCAAAAACATTGTCTCTTCTTTATTTTTGTTTAATTTTGATACTACTAGCAGAGAAATGCTTTGAATTTGTTACTGTTATCTATTTTATTTATAATAAATTCCATTCAAGTCCTATATAATACCAATATTTCTCTCTTTGTGCATGTCAGCACAGTTAATGTACTTGTACTGACGTAAGCCGCCCTGAGTCGGCATGCTGCTGAGTAGGGTGGGGTATAAATCAAATAAACATAAACAACATAATCGTTTTGGCCTAACAAGGAGCAGCATCAAGAGCATTTAGAGCAGCTAACTTTAAATCTTCAATAGTACATTGCTGAGGAGCATGGAGTACACTGACAAAGGCATGAAGGTGTTCTTCTCCATGCTCATAAAGGATTGTCAGTGCAAAAAAAAAAAAAACCTCTCCTTAGGTACACTTTGATTCTATCAACTCCACGCCATAACTTATTAAGCGATACTGATAATCTTGACACACTTCAATTGAGTTTTTGACTGAGATATGCGAATGACACTGCTTTGGTCGCCTTGGTAGAAAACCTACAGCAGGGACTGGATAAAGAAAGTGCAGCCTTATTCATTCCCCTAGATCAGTGGTTTCCAACGTGGGGGCCACACCCCATAGGAGGTCATCAGTTCCCAGAAGCCTAAGTCAGTATATTGGCTGATCAGTGAGGAATTGATTTAGGCGTCTGGCCATTTAAGTTCCAAAACCAAAGGTTTGGAAACACTGCCCTAGATCTTTCAGTGGCATTCAATACCACCGACTATGGTATCCATTGGTTTGCTTGGGTATTACAATACTTTCCAGGACACAAACAAAAAATATAATTTGATATAGTTTGATATCATGGCCATCAGCATGTGGCAGCAGGTTGGGCCCCTGGCTATCCAATGCATTATGGTCTTCAGGAGAGGCCCTTTAAAAAATAACAGCGGTTTCAGAGACCTACTTAATAAATGGGAGAAGGCCTTCCTAAAAGTATGGAAGACACTACTTCAGAATTGCAGTCTGTTTCTACTCTGATTTTAAGAAGTTAAAAGCATGGCTTTTAAGACTGGCATATCCGAGTGTTGAACCTACCTTGCTGTGCTGTTTTTAACTTTATGTTGATATTGGTGGTTTCAATGTATCTCCTTGATTTTAATGGGTTTTATGGTGGGACTAATTTATTTGATTTTATGATTTTTTTATTAAAAATGTTAAATGTGGATTTACCTGTTTATATTCTTTTAAGAAGTTTATAAGTCATCTTGAGCTCTACATTTAATGGAAAACGAGAGTATAAATGTAATAAATATTTCACTTAGAAATAAAACCTTCAACTGCAACCTCTGAATAATTTTGTAAGGAATTTGAAGACAAAAATGATGACCCACTGAAATCAATCAGGCTTTGTAGTGGCAAATATGTGTGGATATATCATTACCTATTGAATTTACATTCCAATTGAATTTTGGCTTTTTTATATTCTCAAATTTTATTACAGAAAAATTATAAAAGAAAAAAAAAGGTTTTAGGCTTAGAATGCCCTGTGTAGCAATTACAAAACCTATCCAAAATATAATTAAGCTATTTCTTACTGAAGATACTACTTATCTGATCTAACATGAAATTTCAATTTAACAAAGAGTTCAGATACCCATTGGGCAAATATTCAGACCTATAAATAGCAGATGTAAGGCATGATAGTACTTAGATGGCATTCAGGTGTTTTTACTAGCTGTGGATTCTACCACAATCTAGCTTCTGCCTCATTGGCTGTTCATCTTTACTAAATTAATATATAAAATTACCCCTAGACATAAGTTGTAAGATTCAAATAAGAGACAAAGGTGCAATGCAATTTATTCATTCAGAAGTATCAATGGGCTAAATCCAGGCTTTGTGCTCTGCAAAAGGAACTCTTTGTTAAATGAATGTTTACAGTTTTACATGCCCATCCCCTAAACAGCAGCTACCTGTATCCTTTCAGTCTGCTTTAGTAATCTGCTTTACAGACTTACAAATTTTGTTCCCCTCTATGAGTGGGGCAAATTCTGGAACCAACCTATTAAATTCAATACGCTTTAGGCCCAGGTTACTAAGCATAGAATTAGAGTTAATTATTCAAAATGGGAGCCATAGAAGGAGTCTCCTTGAAGAGTGGAAAGCACTCTTTTGGACATCCCATGGACAACAGCAGACAGCCAGACAATCCTTCAATTCCTGAAGTTTTACACTCTAAACTTATTGATATATAATTTTAAACTGTGCAATGTTTTGATATGAATTTAAAAATTGTTCAAAATATCTTGCAATGCTTGTGTATCAACTGTGAACTTAGTCATCACATTATGGGTGTACAGTGTGTCTTATACAGCTAATGTCGGAATTGATATTTTCACCAAATACACATAACTAGCGGTTCAAAAGGAAGAAATTGCAATTAGATCAACAGGGACCACTTCGGTGGGAAAAGATCTTGGGGACATGAAAGGAGCCTCATTTGGGTATCCCCTGAGCGGAGTTCCTCCAGGAAAAATCCTTTCAACCCAGAAAGCACCATTGTGTGCTTTTGGCACAATAAAAAAATGTGCCTTATGCAGCTAATGACAGGACTGATATTTTCACCAAATACACATGACTACGGGGGTATAATGAAGACTCCCATAGTCATGTGTATTTAATGAAAAGGAAAAAGTTGGGGAAATGGCACATTATTAGAAAAAAACACAATAATTTGCATAATATACAGTAGGGCAAAGTAGCAGCAGCAAAGTCTGCTGATGTGAAACTGCATCTTGTAACCATCATTCTATGTGGAGTTGTATGGTTTATGCTCTTTTGAATTGTATATGTTAAATATTTGTTTTCAATAATCATCTAAAGTATCCATAGAAACTGAAAAACAAGCATGATGTGTTTTTGATCATGAATTTTTTCAGATCACATTTGTTGTCCTGAATTCAATATTTTAGTATTTTTGTTTGTAAAATTGTTCTGAAATACTGGTACATTGAGGTTAAGTGTTTAAATGGCAGTTTTTATAGTCATTTTGTAGTAAGAGCCATGTAAATCACTAAGTACGTTGTTTAAAAAAAGTAGAATTTGGAAGGAAAAGGCATCATATACCTTTTATGTGCAAATCTGTCTTGCTCATAATAAATCAGATGTACACATGGCTTGCAGACCTTCACGGGCTAAGATGACTAACGCCCTTCAAGGGCTAAGATGACTACCG
Source organism: Bradypodion ventrale (assembly GCA_035047345.1). Classification (NCBI taxonomy): domain Eukaryota; kingdom Metazoa; phylum Chordata; class Lepidosauria; order Squamata; family Chamaeleonidae; genus Bradypodion; species Bradypodion ventrale. The sequence continues at coordinate 99,534,863 of JAWDJE010000001.1, forward strand.
CAGACTCACTGAAATGTAAAAATCCAGTCTAGCCACGCTACAATAATATACATATTTTAATTTTTCATTAAATAATTTATACAAGAACTGCCTCTCAATAACTACTCCAGCCGTGTTGCCTGTCTCCACTCCTTTCACTCATGTTACTCATACCTCTACTAGCAAAAGAACTATAATTATTAATGGGCAAACACAATTATAAATTTACTCAGTTAAAGAACATAAGAACAGCCTTGCTGGAACAGGCCACAGCCCATCCAGTCCAGCATTCTGTCTCACACAGTGGCTCACAATTTGCTTCAGGGTATTCCCAAGCAGATGCCTTCACCTGCTTAGGATTCCCTGGAAATGGCATTGAGAGATATCCTGCCTATCTCTCCAACCCAGAGGTTGACCTTAGGTATCTATAATTATAGCCATTGATACCCTTGTCCTCCATGAACTTGTGTAATCCTTTCTTAAAGCTGTCAAGACTGACAGCTGTCACCACTTCTTCTGGCAGGGAGTTCCATAGACCAGTAATCCTCTGGGTGAAAAAGTACTTTCTCCTATTTGTTTGAGAACTAGTACCCAAAAGTTTCATGGAGTGTCCCCTAGTTCTAGTGTTATGCGATAGGGAAAACAGGTTTTCCTTATCTACTTTGTCCACACCGTGCATGATTTTATAAACTTCAATCAGGTCCTCTTAGACACCGTCATTCAAGGGTGAAGAGGCCCAACCATTGCAGCATCAGATGGTAAGGAAGGTGTTCCAGTCCCCTAATCATTCTGGTTGCCCTCCTCTGCACTTTTTCCAGCTCCATAATATCCTTGTGGAGTTATGGCGACCAGAACTGTTCTGTGGCATCTTTGGCAATTTAAGTTTGAATGAGGTCTGTGCCTATAAAAGAGGCTTTCTAAACCAATTCTGGTTTAGGGTGGTTTTAGTTATTACTACTACACTTCAATAGGCTACTACACTACCATGAAATAAAATACAATCCATGCAATCGTCTTTTTCTCAGTATTTAATGCGACACTCAAAGCACATGCTGATGGAACAATGCAAGGGGGTGCTTTTTGTGATGTAGTCAAACGGAAGGCGAAGAGAGCAAAAGCAGCCTTGGCAAACTACTCTCTTAAGAATTAAGACCCTTTCACCTTGTACACATAAGTGTGTGGAAGAAGAAAGTCGAACAGAAAATCACTTCCACCTGGACCACTGCTTCTCCTTATCTGTTAAAGGCACATATATCACTCCCATCAGAGGTTTCATTTTGACACTGCCGTCTTCTAGTTTATCATACTGTTCCAGCATCTGGTTTCCTCCAGCAGGGCCAACAGGCAATATTAGTCTTCCACCAGGCTTTAATTGATCTATAAGCTGTACATTTAAAAAAGGGTTAGATACAACAAGTGCATTTTTTAAAAATTGTAATACAATGAACAAAACTCACACAGCCTTGAAATATACAGTCCTGGGAACCCTAGGATACTATAGATCTGGGATGTTTGGGTTGGGAACATCCTGATGGTACAGGCTCTCAAGTTAAATAAAACTATTCCAGAGAAGCAGCCATCTCCTCTTGTTTCCTAAAGCTCAACTGCAACATACTGGAAGGCAAGTTCTAAGACCAGGACAAATGGAAGATGAACAGAACAGATTGGAAAGGCTCACTTTTCTTTATCACCTCATTCAAAATCTAAAGGAACTGCAATTTACCATATATGCCGGCATATAAGATGCATTGGAGTATAAGATGCACCCCACTATTACCAAAATAGCCCACTATATACAATACAAGACGCACTCCATTTTCCCAGTGTATTTTTTTTTTGGGGGGGGAGTGGGTCTTATACACCAGCAAATACGGTATACCGTAACATGTATTTTTCTTTCCAAACCAATCTAACATCCAGTCTTAAAAGTTAGCAACAATACTTTAAAAATTGAAAATATGGAATCAAATAGGTCTAAGCATTGCAATATTTTCACTCTGTAAGAAGCTATTTAAACACAAAGCAAGTTTAAACAGCCTGCCAGAATATTTTAATTTAAAAGATGCTTCACAGCAAAAGTCATGCTATAAACAGAAATCACTCACTGCTTGTGGCACAACTGGAGCAGCAGCTCCAACATGAATAGCATCATATGGAGCTTCGTCAGGATATCCCATTCTTCCATCTCCCACTGAAAAAACAAGGAAGGGCTGATAATAAAATGTAATTAAATGGCCATCTTCTTAAGCACACAGAACTCACTGTTAAAATCAAATTCAGCTAATAGTGCATTATAAATCTGTATGCAAAAAATATGCAAATTTAATCTTCAAAAGAAGCCAACACAAAAGAACCCCACTGGAGTTTCTACTGGCTATTACTTACAGAATGTCACTCCTACTTTATTAATCAAATGGGATGAAAGCCAATGAACTCTTAATTTCTTTTAACACATAGGTAAAGGTAAAGGTTTCCCTTGCTTGAAAGCGGGGACAAAGACGGGAGCTCATTCCATCCTGCAGTACTCGGGAATCAAACTGCTGACCTCCCGCCTTCATAAAAGTTATAAAAGTGAACTTTCAAACCATGTAAACAATGGCATTGTTGCTTTAAACAAACTCTTTAACAATTAAATTTTGTGGGCAAGGGAGAGGGGAAGGTGGAAAAGCTGAGTTATTTAATTTTTCTTTCTTCTTTCCTTTAGAAAATTCTTCACTAATCTAATAAATAATTTATAATAAATTTTAAATAGCTTTTAAGAGGCAGTTAAAATAGGAAAGGAAAGGGCAGGGCATGCAGAAAAGGAAAAAGGGGTATCAAGGCAGCAGCTCCGGAGAGGTCTGCAGGGCTCATTTGCACAAGTGCAAGACCCATTTGTGTATACACATGGTGACTATGATGAACAAAATGTTTCTTGAAGATAAGGATGACTACAGATTTGAAGACATGTATTTGTAGAGGGAGTGCTTTCAATGAAGCCTATTTCCATATCAGCTGCACAGTGCTATATATGTGCTTAAGACACTAGAAAAAAACCCCAATAAATGTTCCACACAGAGGAGGAATGAAAGCCATTCCAAAGGCAGAGTCATAATAAAGTGGTTTATTCTGTGCCTGCTGTCAGAAATGTCCACCACTACAGACACTGTCTGATGATTCATTGAATGTAGTATGGTCAAAGCATTCTTACCAGTGCTCTAAGTCACAGAAGGAGAAAAGGAGGGACCAGGCACCTTTCCTTCATAACTCTCCAGATTCCATTTGCCAACGCTTCAGCCACGGTGCCCTGAATTTATCTGGCCTCTATCCTCCATCTGCATCCCCCATCTGCATCCCTTATTTTTCTGTGCAAGTCTAAGAGCAGAGACTGTCCTATTATCCATAGTACAAATCACCCTGAGAGCCATTTTTGGCCAAAGAATAGGGTGTATTTGCAATCAGTCAATCAATCAATCAGGCAGCAGTAGCTCAGCATATTAACAGGTCATCGGGTTTTTCTTAAAATATTCTGCAAGATTTGAGCAAACTGCTCAATTTGCTAGAAAGGTGCCATAAAGAGGAACCACCTTATTAGGAGGAGGCCAAAAGGAGTCCCAGGTTTGAGGGAATTAAACATGGTACTTGTACCAAATGCCAGGAGGTGGGAACCAAGAATAGTAGAAAATAAAATACTGCAACAGCAGGAGTTATACTGGGAGTTATTGCTAGCCTATTCTGTGTATTATTAAGCAATTAACTGTGCCAAACATGCATATTCTTTATCTATTTCTGTAGTTAACATACTTCAGGACTTACCAATAAGTTTCACTCTTCCTGAGGATAGCAAGAGAGGATCATCTTTTTTGACGTTACTTATTGAATCGTCTACTAATTCTTTGATATGGTCAATTCCTACAACCTGTCCTTTGGGACCAACCTGAAACAAACAAAAACAAGTTTTTGTTTTGGTGCTGCAGATATGTTAATTAGTTAATTAAAATTACTTTTCAATTTAAGGCATAAACAAAAAGTGCACAAAAATGGATGAATCATAGCACAGCTGCTGCTATTTTATGACTATGCATTTCTCTTACACAATCATTCAAGTACAATTTTAGCACACCTATTATACTTGGAAATAGTAGTTGGGAAAAGAAATCAGCCCTCAACACCCTAATGTTTCCTCCAACCTCAAAATTTTATTTGATTTTTTTCCCTTAAAGGTACTTTCTATTCTCTTTTACTTACAAAAAAAGCAAATCCTGGATTTTAAGTAGCATAGAAAGGCCAAAAACATGGCAGAACTGCCTCCTTTAGGGCACTTGTTTAGACCCTTTGAGTAAAAATGTTTTTTAAAAGAATGTGAGATAGGGGTTAATGCGAATCAATAAAGAAAAGACTGAGGTAAAACAAGTGGCAGAGTTCAAATATCTCAGAACATTTACTGAAGATAGCAAACTGGACAAAAAGATTAACATACGGTGCAATAAGGCAATCCGAATATTGGGACAGTTAGCTCTGCTCTTATAACACAAAACAATACTGATCATCACAAAAAACACCTTATACAAAGTATATTCAGTCCCACCCTATGTTATCAGTGCCAAACTTGGAAATTTACAACAAAACATAAACAAAAGTAGGTAACTAGGGAAATGAGATGTCCGAGGAAGACTGCTGGACTGACTTGAAGGGATAAAATCAGGAATGAGATTATAAGGGAAGGAACTGGACTAGAACTAATCTTAAATTACATACAGAGACAACAAATAAAGTGGTTTGTCCATTTGGAGAGAATGCCTTGAAATTCCATACCATACAAGGCTTATGTGGAAAGAGGAGAAAGGCAAAAAACACGAGGCAGACCCAGAGGAAGGTGGAGCGATAACATCAAAGAAATGTTACAAAAACACCAAATAACACCAGTAGAGGCCACTAGAAGTGTCAGAACAAGAACCTCGCATCTCTCTTAACATCCATGGTGAGGGTAACAGAGGAAGGAAAAGATCACTGTTCATACTGGAAATTTTTCCAGTATAATTAGAAATATGTTTTCAGTCAATATGACTGGGGTACACAGAAATAGCCTCCTTGAAGATTGTGATATTTTTGAACCACAATCAGGCGTATCTTGGTAATGGCAACTTTGGATTCTCGGCTAATCTTTCTCACACTAGGACAGGCAAAAGGAACTGCAGAATGAACTCACCAAAAGGTGCCTTCATTTTGGCAGTTTCGTGTCTGACCTAGACAGGGAAGAAGAAGAAAAAGTCAATATGACTGAAATATATTAATATATAAAACCAAAAGCAGTAACACACGTTATTTTATTTTAAAGTACACAAATGGCTGCATATTTTGCAAGTACAGCACTTTGTTATTCCCCCCCCCCCATTTCTGTTGCATTTAAACACAAACTATACATCAATAGTGAAATGCATGAACTAAGCACTACCAGTTCACCACTTACATTCTAGGAGTACCCTCACCATAAGAGTTACACCAGTTTAGGGTTTTATTTTATTTTAAAAAACTAGGTAAAGGTCGTCCTTGCTCGAAAGCCAGTCATATCCAACTCTAGGGTTCAGTCCTCATCTCTGTTTATAGCCAAAGAGCCAGCACCGTCTGCAGATATTTCTGTGGACACATTGCAGGTATGCTTCAACACCAGAGTGCACAGAATGCTGTTTACCTTCCCACCGAAGTGGAACCTATTTATCTACTTACAATTTCTTGCTTTCAAACCGCTGTTGGCAGGAGCTGGGACAAAGGTGGGAGCTCACTCATTCATGCAGTACTTGGGACTCTAACTCCTACCTTCCAGTTGTCAAGTTTAGCGTCTTAACCACTTGAGCCACCACAGTCCCTTTTTTAAACTAAGGTGGCACAAATCTGGTTTCTATTGAACTATAAGCAATGTTTACTTTGTCATGAAAAAGGAAAATATATGGGGGCAAAAAAAAGCTAGAAAAATGAAAATTATGGAGTTATATTTAAAAACATTTAAAAACCCATCTCTGAGTTTGAAGATCACTGCCATAAGAAGTGATCAGATAGATAACAATATAAGTGATACCCCTGCAACACAATACCTCCACTAATTTTCTAGTGTTTGAAGTGGCAGCCGTGTTAGTCTGGGCATATCTGAGAGTAAACAAAACAGAACAGCGAAAAAAGACAAAAAATGTTGTGGCACTTTAAAGTCTAACTCCTGTATTTAAATGTGAGCTTTCGTGGACCAAGTGGACTGATGAAATGGACTTGGTCACAAAAGCTCACATTTAAATACAGGAGTTAGTCTTTAAGGTGCCACAACATTTTTGTCTTTTTTTTTTTTTTTGCTGTTCCGTTTTGTTTACTCTCAGATGTACCAATTTTCTAGTTTTATTATATGCATTCAATAACATACATGGCTGAAGGTGGATACTGAGACTTCTACTTGAAGGCATAAATTAGTTGGCATTTCTTCACTATCATGGTTTGTTCTTCAAAATACTTAGTCCAACCAGTAGGCAAGTGACATTAAATACAAAAATAAGCAGATTGGTATAGTTCCAAATTCTTTATCATAGTACCGAGGTATACTGGGGATCATTTACAAGAATGATTTGTCTATTTTATGAGGAAAGAAAATGGTATCAGACACTTGTTTAAACAAAGCCTTTCTATTTATACAGACATAATATATACCGTATTTATTCGAGTATAACGCGCACTCGTGTATAACGCGCACCCCTAATTTTCCATGAAACCTCGGTATAAAATTTTGTTTCACACCACGCATTGAAATTGACATAAGAAACGTTGTTGAACACGTGCGGCCATGACGCAAGACGACAAGCGGGAGGAGGGCCGTGCCGTGCTCCGTGCCTACCCTTGCCGGCTCTTGAGTCGCGCGGCGCGGGAGCGCGGGTGGCTGGCGGTAGCGCCTCCCCCAGAGGGTTCCCGTACCGTTCCAGTGGGGCAGCGGCGGGTGGAGCTCCTGGGCGCTAGACGACAATCGGGGAGGAGGGCCGCGGCGTGCTCCGTGCCTACCCGGTGCCGGCTCTTGAGTCGCGCGGCCCCAGGAGCACGCCTCCCCCTAACCGTTCCGGCGGGTGCGTGCGGGTGAGTGGCGGCAGCGGGACCTGGGCGCCTGCCGCCGCCCGGGGAGGAGGGCCGTGGCGTGCTCCGTGCCTACCCGGCGCCGGCTCTTGAGTCGCGCGGCCCGGGAGCGCGGGTGGCTGGCGGTAGCGCCTCCCCCGGAAGGTTCCCGTCTCGTCCCTGCGGGTGCGTGCAGGTGAGCGGCGGCGGCAGCGGGACCTGGGCGCCTGCCGCCGCCCGGGGAGGAGGGCCGTGGCGTGCTCCGTGCCTACCCGGCGCCGGCTCTTGAGTCGCGCGGCCCGGGAGCGCGGGTGGCTGGCGGTAGCGCCTCCCCCGGAAGGTTCCCGTCTCGTCCCTGCGGGTGCGTGCAGGTGAGCGGCGGCGGCAGCGGGACCTGGGCGCCTGCCGCCGCCCGGGGAGGAGGGCCGTGGCGTGCTCCGTGCCTACCCGGCGCCGGCTCTTGAGTCGCGCGGCGCGGGAGCGCGGGTGGCTGGCGGTAGCGCCTCCCCCGGAAGGTTCCCGTCTCGTCCCTGCGGGTGCGTGCAGGTGAGCGGCGGCGGCAGCGGGACCTGGGCGCCTGCCGCCGCCCGGGGAGGAGGGCCGTGGCGTGCTCCGTGCCTACCCGGCGCCGGCTCTTGAGTCGCGCGGCCCGGGAGCGCGGGTGGCTGGCGGTAGCGCCTCCCCCGGAAGGTTCCCGTCTCGTCCCTGCGGGTGCGTGCAGGTGAGCGGCGGCGGCAGCGGGACCTGGGCGCCTGCCGCCGCCCGGGGAGGAGGGCCGTGGCGTGCTCCGTGCCTACCCGGCGCCGGCTCTTGAGTCGCGCGGCCTGGGAGCGCGGGTGGCTGGCGTTAGCGCCTCCCCCCGGTGGGTCGCCTTACCGTTCCGGCGGGTGCGTGCGGGTGAGTGACGGCAGCGGTTCATGGGGGATACCCGCCGCTCGGGAGGAGGGCCGTGGCGTGCTCCGTGCCTACCCTTGCCGGCTTCTTGAGTCGCGCGGCCCGGGAGCGCGGGTGGCTGGCGGTAGCGCCTCCCCCGGGGTTCAAAGCCACCCCCCCCGCCTCCCCTTCACCCGCCGCAGCAATAGACACCCGACCCAATTCTAAAAAGGAAGTAAAAGAGGCTCGTTTATAACGCGCACCCAGTCCTCGTGTATAACGCGCACCCAAACTTTGATTTCTTTTTTTGGTATAAAATTTTGCGCGTTATACACGAATAAATACGGTAGTTGACTACGAATGTTGCTACATTCATTCAACTGGTCAAAAATAATTATCTCACCATCCGTGCAAAGCATGCTGTCAGAATGCCACTTCCAGAGCCTACATCAAGGGCTTTGGCTCCTTCATGTAATTGTTCATATAGGAGTTCCAGAGCATACGCATGCTGATAAAAAAAGAAGAGTTTACTATCGTACTTTTGGATTATCCCAAAGCATGTTCTCTTTTCCAAAATCATTACAGCTACACAATTCACTCAAAACAACAGAGGAAATTCAGTATTTGAACATCAAACATTTGAAAATCTCAAATAATGTCAGTCTTATAAGGTTAAAAAAGCAATATAGATAGAAGTCATTTTATCAAAACATATTTCTTAATATCTAAAAACAATCTTCCTACCTTCCTGGGTATTTTTTTAAAACAAACCAATTTTAATCATTGTCACACTGAAAGTAGAAAGCTATTATTTGAAGAAGAAAAGAAGTTCAACTGCATTGTAACATCCAGTTAATATTTTCATGTCAGAGATTACTCTGGATTGAAAGGATTTTTGCTGGAGAAACTCTGCTCAGGGGACGCCCGAATGAGGCTCCTTTCATGTTCCTGTGCAGGCCTTGGGTATCAAAACCCGACCTTCCAGTCAGCGCCTTAGCCACTAAGCCACTGGGGGAGCTGTAACATCCAGTTAAAAGACCAGGATGGGCAAAGGTGGCCAATGGATGGCATGAAACATCCAGGAGAGTGAACCGCATGTGAGGCATTGTTCCACACTAAATCACTGCCTATAGAATACTCCTGCATGGGATAGACTATTTTGCCTTTTGCCCCTCACGGATTTGGGGGAGGGGGAGGAAGAGAAACTGATACTTACCATATGTGGAGCGCTGATTGTTGCTTGAAATCCTGCAAAACAAGGAAAATATAACATAATTGCTCAATTATCAGACATTTCAACACCAGCATTTATTAGTGGATACACATAATTTGGTCCAATACAAAAGAGAAAACTACTTCTTTGTTAAAATTTAGGTATTGTGTTAAAGACTTATCATTCAGAACTGTATTCAACTCTTTTAAAAAGCCATTTCCAAAGATACATCCATGCTAGTCTTTCTCAGCATGTTGGAAAAATTAAAGGGGGGGGGGGAGCAAGACAAAATATTGTGGCACTTTAAAAAAATAAAAAATTTGGTGTGAATTTTTAGAAACTAAATCTAATTTCTCAGACACTAAATCCTATTACTTCATTATCTGTTGTGTAAGTAATGTATCCTTTTTCTGCTCTAAATGTATTTCCTTGGGTGACTGAGTTGTAAAGTTGAAAGGGAAATTTCTCCATTCACATTTCATTTCAACAATATTTTACAGACATCTATCACATTGTTCCCCTCAGCTATTCTTTCAGTAAATTAAAATGTCCTTCCAATAATGTTGTTATATGTCATCAAACTCTAACAAGATTTGTGAGATATGTGAGATGTTGAATGAATGATTTGCCATCTCCTCCCACCAAAGAAGTTCCATGACTGAATTAGGGTTTAACCAAGACCGCCTGAGTTTAAATCTGACACTTTTATCTCTTCAATTTCAATTCCTTATACAGAAAAAGAAAAACACCTCTGATATTTTAGCAGTCCACTTCTGCACTTTTCCAGGCCCATGTTATTTATCTCCATTCCATACAGAAGCACAAAATATTCAGTGAAAAGGCTCAAAGTGTTCAAGAAAAGAAACATTTCCATACCTATTGACTGAGGTGAATCCATATATGGGTTACATTTGGCATAATGAGAACGGTCTGTTGCAACCATTACTTCAAATACTCTATCTGATTTGATTATTCCATTTTCTGAAAAGAAAAGAAAAACTTTGTTTAATTTAAAGAAAAAACAAGTGGATCCTAAATCCAGTCATGCCTGAACTATCTTTAGACGCAAAATGATGAAACGAGGCCTTCATACTTTGGCCACATCCTCACAATACAAAATTCACTGGGAAAGACAATACAGGAAAAGTTGAAGATAGCACTAAAAGAGGAAAACCAAATAAGAGATAGATTGACTCAATATAGGAAGCCATGGCCATGAGTTTGCAAGAGCTGGATATGGTTGTTAGTGATAGGACATTTTGAAGATCACTCATTCCTAGGATCACCCTAATAAAAAGACCATAAAAATTAATCAGCAAATGACATGTGAGCTATGTGCCATCAACCTATGGTGATCCTAGTACAGTTTCTGAGGCATGTGAGAGAGTGGTTTTACTAGTGGCATACCCCAGTGAGATTCCACAGATAAGGAGGGTTTTGAACTAATGTATCTTAATTTGATATTTTAGACCATGGAATCTGTACTATCTTGTCATTTAAAAATACAAGTTGAAGCAACCATTAAATGGTATGAAATCAGTTCCAAATTTTGGTAATCCTTTCCACAATTCTCTAGATATATTCGGAACTAGTTTATCTTTTCTTCTGGGTGCACTCTGTAGAGTTTGCCCAAGACCACAGAGGGTGGCTTTTCTCCTAGGAGGCACAATGGGGAATCAAATTCTCAACCCTAAGCTCTGCAAATGATCCATTATCTGTCACATTTGCTTATCAGGACAGGAGAAAGGAGCGTGCTTATACTTGCTTGTGAGTAAACAGTAGAAAAATGTAATCAAATGGGTTAGCTGGCTAGGCCAGGAAATATGGACAGATATGCCTTCCTTGTTTTATTTAGAGAAAGGGGGAAAGTAACAGTGTTTCTTTTTTTCTAATTTTGTACCTGATCCTGGACTTTGATTTATTTTTCCTACAAATAAGCCTGATTGAAACAGAAGACGTTGTACTTATTATATTGAGTATGAACTGGTGGGAGATTTCTAGTTCCTTTATTTCTTTATTGGCAACACTACATATTGCTACCTAATTTACATTGCTATTCCTACCTAATATGGTTGGTTTAAGCATAAACAGTCAGTGATAATAGTAATTTTGTGTCAGAAATTATTCTGGGTTGAAAGGATTTTTGCTGGAGAAACTCTGCTCAGGGGGCGCCTGAATGAGACTCCTTTCATGTCCCCTAGAGCTCAATCCGTCATGCGGTTGAAATCTATCACAGATTTCTCTAGCCTGGGCCAGAACCAAATGTACTCTGAAGGGTTTATGCTTGCTTCCTGAATGGGTGCAGGTATCTGTCAGGTGGAACAAATCCTATGGTAGTAGGATAACATGAGTGTATTATCCTTGCAATAACTATGTGCTATCAAGTCAATGCCAACTCATGGCGGCACTTTCCAGGATATTTTAAGTACTATTCCTTTCTTCTGAGGGCATTCTGAAAGTACGTAGTTTGTTAAGACCACACAGGCTGGCTCTGTTCCTGGGAAGCAGAGTGGTCTTACAACCTGAGCAAATATTTTCTTTTTACGCCCAGCTCACCTCATCTCACCGCTAGTAACCCCTTTATTTTAGCTCAGCTGGCCTGCTTTAAAATGCTTCCAGAACGAACTTGGCTCTGGAGAAAGATCAGATCTTAGTCTTGACTCTGACTCTCTTTTGCTTCCTGCCTTCCCCTCTAGCTGTCCAGCTTCCTTCTCCACTGTATGCTATTCTCTTCTTCCTCTCCTAGGTGCTGGACATAATCACTATGATTGCAGTATTCTTTAGCTCCCAAATGGTTGGTCTCTTTCTTGTCCAAATGTCTCATGAGGTGTCATCAATATGAATTTGATTTAAATCAAATTGATTCAAATCACCTGTCAGTAATCATGGTTTTCTACATAAAGACTCAAAAGGTTTCACTTTTATTTTTATTGCTTGCTTCTCCCTCCTTGTGCTTCTATACCACTTCCAACAATCTTGTTCTATTCACTGAATTATTTGACACATAAGCACTCATGAATGGGGTTGATTCTGCATATATAGAGTTGCAAAGGACCCGTGAGATTAAGACCTTTTTCTCGACTGTATATGTTTATTCAACTGAAGTCTCTTCTGGCTTCTTTGTGCTCTCATGTATGACCTGGTAGGAATAGGCCTCTGTTACGGAGGCGGATGGTCAGCAGTTCGATTCCGGAGTACTGCAGGACAGAATGAGCTCCCGTCTTTGTCCCAGCTCCTGCCAACCTAGCAGTTCGAAAGCAAGAAATTGCAAGTAGATAAATAGGACCACTTTGGTGGGAAGGTAACAGTGTCCCGTGCGCTCCGGTGTCTAGTCATGCCTGCCACCATGACCACGGAAACGTCTGCAGAAACAGACAGCGCTGGCTCTTCGGCTTTGAAATAGAGATGAGCACTGCACCCTAGAGTTGGATACGACTGGCTTTCGAGCAAGGGAAACCTTTACCTTTCTTGTTCTCTTCTCCTTCAACCTACTTGGTTGCTCAGTATCCCTCAACCAACTATGGCTTGGCTTTCTAAACATCCTGCCCTAACACCCCTGTAAGACCGCACTCTCAATTTGCATCATGCCAAGGCTCTATTAGACAATTACATCCTGAAACCAAGACACCATTGTTTCTCTGCCTTTGCACTTCATGCCCACGCTGTCTTCTAGCCTTCCTGCAAAACAAACAGTGTTGCTACAGCATTTAAGCAGTAATGTGCAGACAAAACAGAGCAAACAGAGAAACTGGCCACTTTAAAGACCCACTAGGCCTCAACATCATAAACAAGTTTCCTTTACATTGCTATCCTCATGACATAAATCTTAGGAGATCACTGTCATAATTCATTCTTACAGTGTTGCTGTTCCACTTAAAATCACATGAGCAACACTACTCCCTTTCACTTTCAATAGATGCCCTATCACAACAACATGGTTGTGGTGGTAACAGCACAGTAATGTGGCAACAAGCATAGAAGGGGGGGGGGGAAGAGTCATCATTTCAAATGTCTGTGTCAAAATAGCTTCTTGCTGTTACATCACCAAGCTGAGGTGGAAGGGTGAAGTAACTGGAGACGGAACTTCACCATATACATCTCTTTTCACTCACTGCCTATAGATCCAAAACACTCTTTGGCGCATTGATGAGATGCTGTTCACACACAAGTGAAGGAATTTAACATCCAGAGAAGATAGGAGATCAGAATGCATAGGGAACCATGAGGATGAATTAGAGCACCAGAGATAGAAGAGAAAGCCCAAACAGCGGAATGAGAGATCCACAGCAACTTTGTCATTGACAATGAAACAAACACACACCTGTAACACTATACTGTCAGTTCACTGTGCGAAGGAAATCCAAATATAGAAAGATATGTAAGACCACCTACTTTTACTGTAGTAAAGAAAAATCCCTCTCCTCTCAAAAAAAAAAAACACCTTGCTCACAGATGGGTATGAAGATTACCATCAGGATATGATGTGCTTCATTTAATTGCACAAGCACAAATGCATCATTCTAATACACCAGTGGTGGCAAACCTATGGCACATGTGCCAGAGGTGGCACTTGGAAACCTCTCTGTGGGCACCCATGCAGTCACCTCAGAACATAGTTTGTTCTGTCCCTCTGCCCAATGGAAGCACTTTCTCCCTCCCCCAGCACAGAGTTTACCTCACCCCTCTGCCCAATGGGAATGCTTCCTCCCTCCCCCAGCACAGAGTTTACCCCACCCCTCTGCCCAGCAGCCCAATGGGAGCGTTTTCTTAGTCCCCTGTTGCTGTGTTGGCACTTTGTGATAAATAAGTGGGTTTTGGGTTGCAGTTTGGACACTTGGTCTCTAAGAGGTTCACCATCGCTGCAATACATCATGACAACTGGCAGAGTGATATATGTTCCATGTGGTTCCTCTCATACATGGAAGAAATGAATCTAGGATGAACTGGAACTGTAAAAGAGGACAATCAGAGAGTAAACAAAACAGAACAGCAAAAAAGAGACAAAAGGTTGTGGCACCTTAAAAACTAACTCCTGTAAGAGATAAGTCACTGAGGTCCAGCTATTGTATTTATTCTCAGAGACAGCAAGAAATATAATAACGTAACTTTCAAAATTACATAAAGTCTGATGTATCCAACCAGGGTGGATTTGATTTAAATCACTTTGTTTTAAATCATGATTTAAATCACAATTTAAATCACTAGTCAGTAAGGCTCAATTTAAATCATGATTTTCTACATAAAGATCTCAAGATACAGAGTTCCGTCCTCAAAAGGTTTCACTTTTATTTTACTGATTGCCCCTCCCTCCTCAAACTTTGTTCCTTGTGTTATTCCATTTCAAACAACCTTCTACTCATTGAACTTCTTGAAACGTAGCAGCATTTAAGAGGTAATGGGGTTGATTCTGTGTACATAGATTTGCAGAGGAACAATGGGATTAAGGTCTTTTTCTCAATTCTGATGTTTATTTTATAACATTTTTTGCTATGAAGGAGGGATGTCTTCGTTGCAGATCCAAATGCACAGTTTTGAAAAGAGCAAAACCAAGCATTTGATTTGATAATATCTTCTAGACAGAAAAAGTGCCCCAAATAATCAGAAACCTCTGGGAGAACATGACATTGTGAATGGATTAAAACAGCCTTATGCCACATAATTAAAAACTAATTTCATGATGAATAATCTTTGGACTATAATGTATCTTAACTAGAACACGATCTTTAGAGAGATTTTTCCTCAAAAAGCATTTAAATCAAAAAAATCCGATTTAAATTTTAAAAAATCCCATTTTTTAAAAAATTAAATCATTGATTTTTATCCACCTTGTATCCAACCTATTTTAACCTGTCATACTCTCTTCAATTCAGCACTTCAAATAATGCCTATTTATGAAGAAAGTTTGTGAACCCCATACTGTAATTTCAACATTTATCTAAGACAGTAAAGAAAACCTGTGCAACTATCAAAGACAGTTACTCCCCCAGTAAACTCCCACTATGTCTCACCCATCACAGCCACAGGCTATCTGTTTGGGAGATTCTGGAGCTGTAATTTGAAAAAATGTTTCCAAGTTCTGATCTATACCTGCTTTTGTTACTGAGAAGAAGCAGGTTAAACCTGGTGAGCCTTTGCTTGCAAGAATATGGTCCCTATTTTACAAATAATAACTTTTGTTCCATCTCTCATAGTGATAGTTACAATCAATAAGCAACCCTATACTCACATCATGTTGTGGCTGGGTATATGCCACTCCTATAACAACAGAACAGCTGTTATAAACAATCTAGTTAAAAGTGGGGAAACAGATGTTCTTGGAAACTCCATCAATCACCACTATACAGTCTGTGCCAACAATGTTACCCAAATACAAAAGGAGCCAACAAACACAAGGCAACAGGTTCTCAGTACAGATGCCCTCATCACAACACAACAGGATTTAATCAATCCCAGTAACAATAACCACAAATGACTGTTTCTGTCAGGCTTCACATAAACTTTATGCTTCTCATAGCCACTGTATTGGAACAAAAAATGGAAAATCCTCCCAGTAAAGTGTCCACATAACTTCCTGGGAAGGAACACTGCAGTGAGCATACAAATTCATGATGGAAGAGAAAACGACCCACAACTTGGAAGCTCTCGCTCAAGCTCTCTCTCTCTATAGATAGATAGATAGATAGATAGATAGATAGATAGATAGATAGATATAGATATATAGATATAGATATATAGATATATAGATATATAGATATAGATAGATAGATAGATAGATAGATACACACACACAGAGATGCAAGCCAAAAGAACCAGATATTAGTTTATATTAACATTTTAAAATAATGTTATAAAATATATTTTTTAAACTAATTTTAATGTAGAAATGTCTTCATGTACTGCCTCTGAATATCCAAACAAAACTACTTCCACTGGGTCACACTACAAACTCTTGGGTTCACTCTTGTGCCATATAAACTTGTATTCATTTTAAAGTGGAATAGTAGTAGAAACAGCGATAATGATAATATAGCATTTCACGTGAACCTCTCTTATATAGCTCCTTCTTAAAAGTTTTATTTATAACTTTGCTTCACTTCTGCAATAACTCCTGAATGAGTCCCCCTCCTCAATTCTTCTTTACATTCAGAAAGTGAAGGTCCTCCGAAGTTCACTGGTTTAAAGATCATTAATTGCTTTTTAAAAATGCAAACATGAACTAGCAATATACTAGCTTCCCAAAATACAATCTATCCATTATGTTCAATACTCTCCCTGTTTCTTTATTGTTGCTGCAACCTCAATAAACGGAACGCTGGAAAAATGTAATTTGCTTTCCTTCTGAGTTGTTGTTCAGTTGCACAATTGAGTCCAACCCTTTGTAACCCCATGGACCCCATCACACCAAGCTTCTCTATCATCTGCCATCCTTTGGAGACTGCTCAGATCCATGCCAACTGCATCAACAGTAACATCTAGCCATCTCATCCTCTGCCTCCCCCTTCTCCTTTTGCCCTCAATCTTTCCCAACATCATGGACTTCTCCAATGAATCCTTTCTTCTTATTTGGTGGCTAAAGTATTTGAACTTCAGCTTCATTATCTGTCCTTCCAAAGTGAAGTCAGGGTTGATTTCCTTTAAAACTGACTGACTTCATCAGCCTTCCTTATGGTCCTGCTTTCACAGCCCTACATTATTTCTGAGTATAATTACAACTAAACGTCATATTTTCTGTAATGTGAACAGCTTTAGGAGCTTTGAAACAGTTTTCATATTGCATATTCTACTGCATATTAACAGATAGCTCTAAATTTGAGGGATGATTGCAATCAAATACTGCATATGTGCTCTCCATAGTATCAAAATTCTCTAAGATCAAATTTCAAGAAATGTATCATCTCATTTTAGCCATTTATGCTGCATTTTAGGCTGTGAAAATTATACTTGGTTTATATAATAAAAGTGTCAGCCGGATGATGCAAAACGACACCAGTTTTCGTGTAATCTTCCAATGCTTCTTGAAGCACAAAATTAATACCCATCACTCAGCAGCATGCAGGAGCAAAGGTTTAAATATGTCATGTTATACTGTCCTTACAAGAATTATATTATCTATGTTGAAAAGGGATCAGGAACAAATTCTAAAGAAATTAAGAGGCACTCCACTACCTTATTAATAAGTTATATTGAAGCCTTTAAAAGTCAGGGGGGAAGATAATAACCTTATCACTATACAGTACAAAAAGTAATAATCCTACTAGAAGTTATCACTACTTTTCCAAAAAAGACAATAGGCTATGTATGGGCCTGGATTCTAAAGCTTATTTCAGCAAGAATTTTAAAAAATATATTATTGAAGCAGCAAAGACTTACTTCTCAGCAAGCTTCCTCTTGTAAATTATATGTAAATATTTGAAACTGATATTTGACTACTGTTTTCTATAGCTATAATTACTGTGATATTATGATTCTACCATATATTTACTAGTCTACTACAATCTTCTTAACTGCACACATAATTTTCTACAGAAAATATATCCCACCCCATTCCTGTATCTTCACAAACAAGGATACAAGGATGCTGAAGCCATCAGCTTGTGACAAGCTGAAACCAGGAACTGATAAAACTGATTTTTGACTTAGGCCTATAGATGAATAATGTCCTGGCAGTCTCCTTTAACTTGAAAAATAATTCATGGAACAAGAGGCACAACCAAAACAAAATAAAAAACAAACACCAAGTATTATGACAACTTATAGCGTAACAATTCCTTTTCAGCGTGAACTTTCATGGATTCCTCAGACACATTTTGCTGGAAACGACTCATGGAGCATGAGCAAAAGTTTCTTGCCTGCTAATGCTTTAAGACAGACATCTTATTTATCCTAATGTATTTGGTCTAATCTCATATTTACTAGTGCCAAGTGTCTTTATAAGATAAATATCACCACCAAAAAATTAAGAAGGTAAAGATAGCTTTTACTGAATCAAATATCTAGGGGTGCAGAGATTTGGAGATGGTCTAGTCTAGAAGCTTTACAAATGAAATGGTATGTCAAACACAAAGTCAAATCTCAAAGTACAAAAACCAGAACCATCTGTCCTTAAAACTCCTAATACAGCACAAAAGTGCACAGAACAAACTAGACTCAGCCAAATTTCTCACACACATTCTTCTCTATTCTGTCCAGTTCATTATGTTCATTATGAAATACACATGCAATCACACATTTGTTCCCAGCAGGCATTAACATGGGTGGCAGCCTTCATCCAAAAACCACAATAACAACGGAAGGGACGAGAATCATCCCAAGAGGTTGCAGTTGCATAATCCATCATGAGCTGGTTAGAGACTTGAAAGGCAGCTGCCACACTTTCCAAAATATCTTTTAAAAAAGAAACTTCTGCAATCACACGGACCACGAAGTTATATTTATCTCCTGGTCTTAAAATCTGTGCAACACTTTCGCTTGCTGTGAGCCACGCCATCAGTGGAATACGTGAGTCGGAAGCTGAAGAAGGCCCTCAAAAATAAAGACCGCTCGGGGCACGTAGGTGCGCCAGAAGGAGGCTCACGAGTCACCGCCTAAATTCAATAAGCAGACAAGCCGTGTGATCCATACAAAAAACAAAATAAATGCAGGAAGAACGAAGGCGATACATTTATAGGATCACTTTTTAAAAAAAAAAAATCAAACATTGCGAGCCTTCTTCGAAGTGATCTTGAATCATGAAAGCTCGTAATGTTTGATTTTTTAAAAAAGTGATCCTATAAAGGTAGTCAACCCTCACATAACGCGTTCGGATAGCATCATTTTCGCTTAACGTGTCATTATGCACGCGTTTCCCCCGTATAACGTTTTTAGTGTCGTCCGGACAACAATGCTAAAATAACTGTCATTATCCGGACAAAACGTTGTTATGTGGGAAACTCCATAGAAACCCACATAACAAAAATCACTTAGCAACGCTACTTGGGGAACCAAGTAACGTCGTTATGCGAGGGTCTACTGTACTGTATCGCCTTCTTCCTGCATTTACAGTATTTAGCTTAACTTCAGTCGCGTTGCAGGGCAGCCCAGCGGCCTTGGAGGAAGAGGTTGCGGTAAACCCGGCCCAAGGACCCCCACCCACCCCCACAACTCGCCTCTGGTCGAGGGGCCACCTTCAAACGAGCAATTCTGGTAGCAAAAAGAGAGACATAATACAAAACACGCTGGTGGCCGCGGCTCCTCTTTAACGCCCAACACCAACACCCCTTGCTCATATCCGACTCTAGGGTTCAGTGCTCATGTGGCAGGCATGACTAGACACCGGAGCGCACGGAATGCTGTTTACCTACCCACTGAAGTGGTCCCTATTGATCTACTTGCAATGTCTTGCTTCCGAACCGAAGTAAAGGTAAAAGTTTCCCTTGCTCGAAAGCCAGTCGTATCCGACTCTAGGGTTCAGTGCTCACCTCTGTTTCACAGCCGAAGAGCCAGGCGCTGTCTGCTTCTGCAGACGTCTCCGTGGACATGGAGCAGGCATGACTAGACACAAGAGTGCTGCACAGAAATGCTGTTTACCTTCCCACCGAAGTGGTCCCTATTGATCTACTTGCAATGTCTTACTTCCGAACATACACACAAACACACGGCCATTGAGTGGGCGCGCGCGCTTTTTTTTCCTCTCTCCCCCCCCCCCTTCCCTCATAAGCGCGCTCGCGTGCCGGGCTGTTTGGGTCTCGCGCGGCCGTCTCGTGACGGTTGGCTCGAAAAGCTTCGTCCTCGCCGCGCGCGACGTTGAAGGGCCAGGCGGGCCAGGGATAGGAAAGTGCGCCTGCCTGTCCGCCCGGCCGGCCCGCGTGACATAACGGACTGCGCGCGCCCGCCCTAGCCCCTCCTCCCTCCCGCCCCCTACTTTCACCACACAGGGGCCCGCGCGGGCGCGCGCGCCCACACACGAAACGCGCGCGCGCGCCCACACACGACACTCACTGCGGAGGTTGTGGATGAGCTCGGCGTGGCTGGCGCCTCCCGACTTCCAGGCCATGGCGAGACAGACTCTGCGGAGCAGGTAGAGAGCCGCCTTCAGCGCCGCGACTGCGCAGAGCAGCTTGGCCAGGAAGGACACCACCTCCAGCGCCGACACAGGCGCCGCCTCCTCCCCCCCTCCCGACGACGACGACGCAGCCGCTGCTGCCGCCGACGCCGACGCGCGTCCGCCGGAGGGAGGGGCTGAGCCCCCGCCCTCCCGCGCGCTCGACATTCTAAACGGCCGCTGCCGCCCGCCGTGAAGAACCTGCCGCTGGCTGGCGCAGGCGCACTAGAAAAAAGCACAAGGACCGGCTTACATGAGAGATGGGGGGGGGGCCGGGGGGAGAGAGAGAGAGAGAGACGAGACCTGCTCCTGTAGTGACTCAAAAGACGGTGGCGGTTGCGCGAAAGCCAGCCGTGTCTGACTCTAGGGTGCAGTGCTCATCTCCGTTTATAGCTAAAGAGTCAGCCAGCACTGTTTGCTTCTACAAATGTTTCATGTGGCAGGCAGGCAGGCAGTTGGAGGAGGACACATGAACGCTGTTACTTTTCTCGCCGAATCAGTACCTGTTTATCTACTTGCAATTGTTTTGCTTTCGAACTGTAGGTTGGCAGGAGCTGGGACAAATGATGGGAGTGCCTTTCAGCACTCCGGTCTTGAACTGCTAAACCTTCCAGTCATCAAGCTCAATGTCTTAACCACTAAAGACCTCGCAGCCCCAGGTCTTGGGGTAGCGGAAGAGAATTGGTGAGGAAAGGTTGTGTTTGAGATTGAAAGGGAAACTCATACCGGATAATACGGGACCTGCGCAGAACCCTTCTATGCATGCGCAGAAGGCTTTGACGCATACCCTTCTGTGCAGAACCCTTCTGCGCATGCGTAGAAGGGTTCTGCGCATGCGCAGAAGAGGATGCACAGTAGCTACTTTCCCCCGCCGTCAAATTACGGGATGGCGGCAGGTCCGGGCGGAAAAATTGAAAAAGCGGCTATGAATTATGGGAAATCCTGGCCGATACAGGATACTTGACAGGTATGGAAACTGCCTGTGCCTTTGAAAAGAAGCGACGTGCGTGACTCTGGTTTCTGGCCAAATCTCCCCAGAGGTACAGAGTGTTCTGGGCACCACATGGGAAATGGAGCTGAACTTTGGCAAAGCAGCGCAAAGGCCGGAAATGTGCTGATGAGGCACCAGCCCCCACCTGACAAGGCCTGCGAACAAAAGAGAGGCATACGTTTCATTGTGTGCCCGCGCTAACATGGGTATTAGTTTACAGGCATTTAGCTGTGCTACGGAAAGCAATCTTATGCTCACCACAGTCTGGCCAGGTTATACTGCTATGGTAATAGAGTCAACCATACTGTCAGTGATTCAACACCGATCATCAGGTGACGGTTAACTAACCTGACGACTAACTACCTTGGGTGGCAAAGTCCATAGGGAAGGATGATGGTACCCAAGTGAATTAAATCTCACTTGAATCTATCTTGATGGAGGGAAGCAGCTTCATCAATAATGGTCTGGGGTTGAGGAGGCATACCTGTCAAGTATCCTGTATTGGCCACAATTTCCTGTATTTTACCGCACGTTCCTCCCCTTTGCTGCCACCGTCCCGTATTTTGAACAGCAGGGAAAGGGGTTACTGCGCATGCGCGCCCATCGCAAAGGGGTTCTGCACATGCGCAAATGGGTTCTGCACATGTGCAAACAGGTTACTGAGCATGCACAGTAATTCCCCGTATTTTCCGGAGCCGCGCTTGACGTGTATGTGAGGAGGGCTTTGTGTGCCAAAAGGGCTCTGGACCAGAAAGTGACTTGCAGAACTGGATCAGTGGTATGGGTGTCACACTGTGATGCGGAAGGGAAATGGAAGGTCATTGCATATTGTCCCAAGGACAATCTTCATGGTTTATCGCCATGAAGATAGCCAATATTCGGAATTGAATACGGCACTTATAGATCAAAGAAGCTCACCTTAAGGGGCGGGAATGGTGATGATGCAGCTGTCGCCACTGCTGCTGCTGCATCAGTGGTACCCAGATAAAGCTGAAAGCAAGGCGTTGCAGAGTGGCCATCATAAGTCAAAAATACAAGAAGAATGTACCAAGGGCAAAAGTCTTTGGAAATACAGCCCATGCCCATCCATCAGTCAGATTTCTTGATTTCTTTCCACTGTCCATTCAGAAGGCACTTACTTTGTTATAGGGATTATATACATCATTACTCAGCATAGAGCCTCTCCTGTGGGAACATTTCATTCCGCTAGCATCCCACACGCTAGAATTGTGTGTTTTCCCTCAACCATCCATTTATATTGTATTTAGTCATAGGCCATCACGTTGAAAACACTACCAACCCAGCTAGTGGGCAATTGCAAGTGTGGGTGCAATAATGTCACAGGCAGTACATAATGTAATGAATACTGAGGTACAAATGCTCCCCCCCCCCAATTATGCCTACACATTTTTGGATTTCACACACACGCCGTGGCATTCAAGTGTGAGAGTGCTCATACATCCACTTTCGAAACTGAATGACATTGTAGATATTATTGTTAGTTTCATGATTAGTATATTTATATTTTGTGTTGTAAAATAAAAACACCTGAATGAAAGTAGCAAGGCTATGCCTTGCCCCCAAACAACATATTTAAAAAGAAGAATGAGAAAACAGTTCATTCTTAATATTAAGCCTTCCAGTGAATGATTTGTGTTGAAGTCACACTAGTGTGAGTACAATTGGTATCCAACATGGTGAAGAGGGTAGAATGATGGACTAGGGCCCAGGAGGGCCTGCTCAACTATGGAAGCTCAATTATTGGCGCAGAACTGGTGAAACCACTCCTTAAACATCTTGCTTACCTTGAAAGCTCTATTGCGTTGCTATAGGTTCGATCCAACTCGACCACACATATTATAACACAGCATGAATGCAACTCTAGTAGAAGCAGAGTTCTTAAAAACCAATTTTGAAAGCTTCTTAACTTGAAGGGCGTTTTTTTAAAAAATACATAACCATTTTATATTACTTTTGTTAAAATTTTAAAATGTTAATAAAAATGTCCATCCCCTTTTCATTTGTTCTAACCTTCTTTGTAAGCCAGACTGCCAGAATCAGCATTTGTGCTTTTCATTTGACATGCAAAATAGTATAAATTGCCATATCAACTAGATTTATGAAAGCTTGCCATTATATGGTATTAATAAATCATTATATGGTACAGGTATTAATCTTTACCTATAAGAAAGCAGTGCCGGGCAAAAATATGCTAGTAAATTAATAAATCAAGGGTGGTGATGGAGTGTGGGCGTTATGCCCATGCCTCACCACTGCTGCGGGAGCTGCACTGGTTATCAGTGTGCCTCCGGGTGCAATTCAGGGTGCTGGTGATTACCTTCAAAGCCCTACATGGTAGTGGTCCAGCCCCAAGGACATCTGCCGCCCCACTAGAGCGGGCCAGAGGGGCTCTCTTATAGTTCCATCGGCTATAGTTCCATCGGTTGGCTTGTCTACGTTTTAGAACTTTTTAAGATTTTTTTTAAAATAATGTTTAACTGGATGGGTTTTCTTTTTAATGTTTTAGATGCTTTTGTAGAGTTTTATTGTCAATGTGTGAGCTGCCCAGAGTCGCCTCGGCGAGGGGGCAGCAATAGAAATACAGTTAAATAAATAAATAAATAAATAGCTGCATTCTTGTTGCCATTTCTTTTATGTGACCTATGAATGCCAAAAAAAAAAAAAAATCCCAACTGATGGCTAAATTACAGTCACCAGAGTGCTGGTATTACCAGAGTGCTAACAAAACTTCCTGTTTGCAGGGTTGCAATCCTTTGTACATTTATATGAGGTTACTCTCTACTAATCACAATTTATTTATTTCAATGTACTGTATTGGCAGTTAACCAGCAGACTAGTTCTATTATTGTTTAATGTAAACTGTGTGGCCTGATTTCTTATGTATGCTCAGCTCTGCACTGAATCAGGCTAAATATGTGATTATGTACTGCTTTTAAAAAATTGTGTGTGCTTTACTCTGCATAGTTTGTGACAGCGCATTGATGTAGCTTTCTATATGGACTAACTTTTGGGAGGTAAAATCATGTGGAGGGACTATGGCTGAACACATTCTAAATGTGCTAGGACAATAAGATGCTCCTAGGTTCAATCTCAAAATTTTCAGTTTAAAAGGTCAAGGGGTTGGACAAGACTTTTGCCTGAGATTCAAGAAAACATTGCCATTAGAAATAGTCACTAGTGGGGAAGATGGTCCAATCACTGGGCTCATTGTAAAGCAGCTTCATATGTTCAGTGTGCCCATGTATTAAAAAATATCCTTTCTGTATATGAAAGTTTTCTTTGAAAATTAATGGGGTCACTGTTTTCTTAGACGTGGTACAGTACTCTAGAGATATAATTCTATATTTAAATCTCACTCCATCTTTAACTAGATATGCCTATGTTTGACTTACTTTAACCAAGTCAGTGCCCCAGTTCCCATTCCCATATAGAGCAGGAGTGGCCAAACTACAGCCGATGGGCCGGATCCAACCCCCAACGCCAATTCACCTAGCCCACACCGCCTTCGTCACTCCCAGAAGTGGAAGTAACATGGGCATGTTTCTGGGAGCAATGAGGGCAGTGTGGGCTGGATGAATTGACATCAGGGGCCAGATCCGGCCAATGGGCCATAGTTTGGGCACCCCTGGTTTAAGCAGAGAAATGGCATCTTAAAATCTATCTCAGCCTGTTGCAAAACAGATTGCAAGGTGTGTTTTACTTCTGCTTCTGGTGGGAGGAATGTGGCCAGCCTGCTGAACCACATGTCTGGCCTGCTGTACCACGTGACTGGCCCACGGCCCAAAAAGTTTGGCCATCCCTGATGCAGAGCTTCTCTGCTGTTGAGGTCTTCTGCTTTGTGACCAATACTATCCCATGGCAAAAAGCTAGCATACAATAGCAAAAGCAGTGATACAAAACAGTTTCTGCCACAGTATAGTTTTTATAAGGATTATACAGTTGACTGCTAAAAATATTGTCATCCCCTTTAATCTTGCTACCCATTCCTTGTGGAATTAGGCATGGCTATCACTCAACTTCACTTCTGAAAGAATATCATGATCTACAGCTCTTGGGGTGGTTGTGTGTGGCTGGGCATGTGTGTGGGGTTGTGTGTGTGTGTATTGTGTGTGTTTTTGTTTGGTGTGTGTGTGTGTGTGTGTGTGTGTGTGTGTGTGTGTGTGTGTGTGTGTGTGTGTGTGTGTAGTTGTGTGTGTGTTTGTGTTGTGTTTGTTACCCCCCCCAAAAAAATCACCCCAAACACACACACAAAAAACCACGCAAAAAAATGCCCAGCAAGGTCGGGCAAAAAAAGCTAGTCTATACCTATAAATCCAAGGGTTAACCATTGGAACTTGCTATACGTTTCTGCACCCGTTCATCTTATCCTGTACCGAGCCTCCTGCACTCGCCCGAACCCAGCCTGCAGGTTACTGCAGTGTTGCCAAAGGCGCCAGTGGGGCAAGAGCCCCACGAACACGAAAAAAGGAAAAGAACTTCACTTCCCAACGTCCTCTGTGCCGCACCGTGCCTCAGCCAATCAGGCTGAGAGGCACGAGCAAAAAGAACATTGGGAAACGTGGCGTGGCCAATTAAAATCGAGCCGCAGGAAAAAACCACCGCACGAATGCAAACAAAAAATGCAAAACTCAAAGTCCGAGTGTCCTACGTGCTGTGAGCGTGCAGAACACTGAGAAATCCGGCACGCGAAAATTAAAATTAAAAAACGCAACGGGAGCGCAAGTTTGCCACAGGCAGACACAGCGTCTCACAGCCTCACAAAACAAACACCCACAAAAAAACATGGCGAGACACCCACTTCTTTCCCGGAGCAATGGGGAGAAGAGGGACTCCCTCTTCTCTACGCTACCCCACCGAAGACACGGTGAGACCACCTCTGGCCTCAAGGTACCTTGAGCCGGGGTGGAAAAAAAAACCAACAGCAAGCAGCAGTTCGTCAGGGGAAGCACCCTCCCTGGCGAATGACTGGCTGCTGCCTTTGTACTTCCGACACCACTGTTTCGAGAACTAACACGAAACAGCGGTGGAGGCAATACAAAAGCAGCAGCCAGCAATCCGCAAGGAAGAGCACTACCCCTTACGGATCGCTGCCTGTCAATCTCCGGTTAGGTAAGCCGGAAGAGAAAAGAGAGAGAGGAGAGAACCATCGTCAGGCAGATAGCTCTTCTCTGCCTCCTTCTCCCCTGACCTACCTAACGAACCTTACCAGGGGAAGAGCAGGCTGACTGCCGGCTCCTCCTTTTCCCCATTGCTGCATCGAAACCAAAATTCGAAGCAGCAATGGGGAAAAAAGGAACCGACAGGCAGCCCGTTCTTCACGTAAAAGTACACACCAACAACAAACACCAAAATTAATTAAAATTAATAAAACCAAAAAATAAATAATTAAAAAACCATTAATAAATTAAAAAGTAAACCACAAAATCCACAAACAAAAACATCCACAATAACACAAAAGCACAGACAAAAAACTAACTACAACATGAAAATACCTAACTCTAACAACACAACTACCACAAATAACACAAATAAATACCAACGAAATCACAAAAATAAACAAAACCAGAAATAAACAAATCAATTACACACATCTAAAGCCCAACCAAAACAAAAAAGAACAAAGAGAAACACCTCCCAGCCCACCACCACAAAATCAAAACAAATAAAAATCCAAGAATAAATAAAACCAGAGAACTCACCAGCACGTCCTCCCTCCACAAGACCGGAACAGAAATGAACAAAGACTACTTACTGGAAGATGCCCCACCTAGAGGCCAGGAGAGAAAAAACAACTGAAACAAAAAGAAAACCAACACTATTACTAACAGCCCCACCTGCAGGCCAGAATATTAAAAACAAGTCAAAAACAAAACAGCCCTACCTAGAGGCCACAAGAGTAAAATCAAGTAAAAAAAATAACAATAAATCAAAAGTTTACACAAATAACAAACATATGTTAAATAAATTTAAAAAAGATTTATAGCATCCTCTGTTAATTTTTAACTCATCCCCCCTCCCCCCCCCAAAAAAAGCAAGACACAATTTATAACAGTCCAGCAACGCTGGGCAACCTATGCTAGTAGACTATATAATTGGAAGTAAGAAATGGAGAAGCTGTATTTTCTATGCCAAAATATGATCAGGTGTAGTATATGGTACTGATCATAAACTCTTAATACCAACATTAGAGTAAAGCTGAAAAAAATATGCTATAAGAGTCCTGATGCCAAAGCATAATTTAAACAACCTTTCTGCTGAACTAAAAGTCTCAATAAGGAACAGATTTGCATTACTAAACTCAATTGACCATTAATCAGAAGAACTATGGTTTGAAACCAGAGATATTGTTAGGGAAGAATGCAAAAAGTCAATTTCTGTAGCAAAAAGAAAAGAAAAATCAAGATGGGTGATGGAAGAAAAAAAATTGTAAAGAAAAGGCAAGAAGCAAAAGTAAAAGATGTTGGAAATTGGGTCAGAATCCTAAATTCAGTTCTTAGAAACTGTCAGTGCAAATAAATAGAGAATAACACAAGAGGAAAATAAGATATTTACCAGGAGATCCAAGAAATCAAGGGGAATTTAAGCCTAGATTAAAAATGCTGAGCAACCAACAGGAAAGCACACTATCTGAACAGGAGAAAATAAAGAAAAGATAGAAACAGTATACCAGAATAACTATACAGAAGATATAAAAGAATGGTGGACTCCATTGAAGAGGAAGTACCTGCTATTCTAGAAAGTGAAGTGAAAGCTGCTCTGAAAGCACTATGAAGAAATAAATCACTAGTGGTAAATGGGATACCAATGGAACTATTAGAAGCCACAGAGATTAACTATCAGATTAAGATATGCCAATAAGTCTGGAAAATTAACAAAGCCCCACAGACTGGCAATATTCAATATACACTCTAATCCACAAGATAGGAGATGCCAGGAGTATAGTAAATTTAGGACTATTGCTCTAAATTTCCCATGCAAGCAAAAGGATGATGAAGGTGATGCAGCAAAGGATTTTACTCCTATATGGATTGAGAAATGTCAGATGATCAAACAGGATTCGGTTCAATTCTGTATGTAGAACATATATTGAAAGTCAGACTAGATTAAGGTGAAGGAGGATGAAAATTGGTGAAAGAGTTTAATCATCTAAGATTTGTAGATTATACCATTTTACTGGCAGAAATGACTTTTAGTTAAAGTGAAAGAAGAAATTGCATATCTAGGTGCAAGTCTGGCCAGGGTACCCTGCTATGGTAATAGAATAGACTATGCTGTCAGCGACTTAGCGCTGAGCGTCAGGTAGAAGTTAACTAACCTGACAACCCTGAGAAGTAGCGGCTTTGGTGAAGTCCACAGGGAAGGGTGATGGTCCCCAAGTGGATTAAATCCCACTTGAATCCATCTTGATAGAGGGCAGCAGCTTCATCAATACTGGTCTGGACTTTGTGTGCCAAAAGGGCTCAGGACCAGAAAGTGACTCGCAGAACTGGATCATTGGTATGGGTGTCATGCTGCGATGCGGAAGGCAGATGAAAGGCCACTGCATTCTATTCGCAGGACACTTTTCATGGCTGATTGCCATGATGATTGCCAATATTTGGAATTGGATACAACACAAGAAGAAGGTTCAGTTATTATATATCTAATTATATCCAAATAGACTTCAGTCAAGAAATCAGAAGAATACTCAGACACAGGACAGCAATGAAGGAATTAGAAAAGACCATGAAGTGTAAGGTTGGGTCCCTGGAAACCAAGATCATCCAGACTATTGTATGATCACCATGTGTGTGCATGAAAGCTGGACAGTAAAGAAACATGACCGAGAAAAAAATGACTTGTTTGATAAATGGTGCAGAAGGAGAGCTCTGCAGAAATTCTGGAATGCCAGAAAGAGTCACAACTGGGTTACTGTTGTGTTCTAATAGTGTAGTTACAGAGCAAATAAATCCTGAATTATCTCTGGAGACAAAAATGATGACATTAAGTCTATCCTATTTTGGCCACACGAGAAAGCAAGATTCTCTGGAAAAGACAATAATGCTGAGAAAGGTTTAAGGCAGCTGGAAAAGAGGAAGACCAAATACGAACTGGATTGAGTCCTCAAAGGAACCTAGGTTTGAGCATATCAGAAAGCAAAAAAATAAAAATAAAATAAAATATGCCTGAACTACACAGACTAACACGGCTACTATTCCAAAAAAATTCAACTATGAATGCCACAGGTTTGAGTTAGTAAGAGTTGAGCAAGGCTGTTGAAGGCAGAACATTTTGTAGGTCAAGTCGTCATAAGTCGAGGCTTTTAACAGCAGCAGCAGCAACAACAAAATGTGCCTCTGCAAACTTTGTTGGAAAAGTTTATTCATCTTCAGCGACCTGCTAAATAGCGGCATAATCTGAGGTGAATAAGGCATCCCCCATTAGGTGAAACTCATAGGTAAAGGTTTCCCTTGCTCGAAAGCCAGTCGTATCCGATTCTAGGGTTCAGTGCTCATCTCTGTTTCAAAGCCGAAGAGCCAGCGCTGTCTGCTTCTGTAGACGTTTCCGTGGTCATGTGGCATGCATGACTAGACACAGAATGCTGTTCCCACCAAAGTGGTCTCTATTTATCTATTTGCAATTTCTTGCTTTCGAACTGCTAGGTTGGCAGGAGCTGGGACAGAGGCTACTACAGTATTCCTAAAAAATTCAACTATGAACATAAGAATTAAAAATAAAAATCACATATTTAAAAATACAATAATAACAGGTAATATATATTCATATTGGATGTATTTTTTCTTTTTTAAAAAGTTCTTATAGTTTTTTGTAGTTATTGTAAAATTTAATAAAAATATTTTTTTAAAAAAAGAAATCATTTCTCAAAAAATGTGAACATAATTTATTACCATTTGTTGAATGTGCCAATTATATTATATAAACAATAAACTTTGATGGAAATTTTAAAAAAATCAATTTATGAAGGCCACAGGTTTGAGCTTGTAAGAGTTGAGCAAGGCTGTTGAGGGCAGGACATTTTGGAGGTCGAGTCTCCATAAGTCGAGGCTTATAACAGCAACAACAACAACAACAACAACATGATGTGCCTCTGCAAACTTTGTTGGACAAGTTTATTCATCTTCAGCGACCTGCTAAATAGCGGCATAATCTGAGGTGAGTAAGGCATCATCCCCCATTAGGCGGAACTCATAGCAATTACTGTATCGCCCCCCCCCCCCGTGTCTAGTCATGCCTGCCACATGACCACGGAAACTTCTGCAGAAGCAGACAGCGCTGGCTCTTCGGCTTAGAAACAGAGATGAGCACCGCACCCTAGAGTCGGATACGACTGGCTTTTGAGCAAGGGAAACCTTTACCTTTTTATACCGCCCCATAGCGCTCACCTCCCTGGGAGGTTCGCAAGTTAATTAGCATGTTAATTAGCACATTAAATAGCGGGGGTGATATATTCACAACTTCGCGTCTGGAGGGGTGCCTTTTTTTTAAAGTTCTTGGCCGCTTGTAAGGGGGACTTTGGCAGGACCCCCCATCCTGATGAATGGGATGGAGAGCACCCTGTTTGTGGTACTACAGTTCCCACTATGCTCTGAGCGCGCCGCTGTCTTGTGGTACGTGTTGAGGCACTTTGTCTCACGTGGCCCTGGTTGAGCCAATCCAAAGAGTGAGTTGAAAGCATGTGCGGGGGGGGTGGGAGAGAAGAAGAGGCATCCGTCCGTCGTGGCGGGAACATTGCGCCGAGCATGGACGATTTGTATGCCAAGTACGTGTCCCAGAAAGTCAGCAAGGCCCGCTGGAGGCCCGGACCGCCCTCCGCCTTACAGCCGCCCGAGGTCTTCGCCACGGGCTCGTGGGACAATGAGGTAACCGCTGCCCGCTTGCGTGGGCTTTCTACTTCCAAGTCCCTCGTTTTGCCCCGGACAGCAGGCAGGGCAAAAGGTTCGGGCTGTGGGCCGGTCATGTGGTTCAGGGAGCTGGTCACTATGGCCCCGGGGGCCGGATCCGGCCCCCCAACGCCAATTCATCCGGCCCGCGAAGCCCTCGTCGCTCCTGGAAGCGGAAGTAAAACGCGCCCATACGGGCGCGTTTTACTTCCGCTTCCAGGAGCGACGAGGGCTTCGCGGGCCGGATGAATTGGCGTTGGGGGCCGGATCCGGCCCCCAGGCCGTAGTTTGGGCACCCCTGATTTAGACCACTAAAGCAAAAAACATTGCGAGCTCTCGAAATTTATTTATTTATGTATTTACATCCCGCCCTCCTGGTGGGAAACACCACTCAGAGCGGCTAACAACAAAAGAGGGAAAAGGAATAGGGGGGAAACGAAAATAAAAATATAAAACAATTTTAAAAAAACATCCACAGCTAAAAACCCTAGCTAAAATCCACATTAAAACACACAAAACATTAAACACATTAAAACACACAATTAAAACTGGGATCCAAGACAGCCAGGACAGGTCCCCCGTCTCCCGGGGAGAACTCTTCAGCAGGCAGGCATAAAAACATTAACGCAAGTTCGTGGCATGGTCTTAGTGTGGCAGGCTCTCTTCATAGGGATGCATGCTGGACAAACAGCAAAAAGAATACATGGTATTTTAATGCTCGCCTTCAGGAAGCTGGGTGCTCACCGTCCTCTTGCATCCTTTGCATCTTTTTAAATGCTTGAACATGGACCATGCAGCCAGTTTCCTTTGTTTGCCTATTTAAGGGAGTGTTCAGTGGCTCAAGTGGCTAAGACGCTGACTGGGAGGCAGAACAGGTCAGCAGTTTGATTCCCGAGTACTGTCTGCAGGGCAGAATGAGCTCCCGTCTTTGTCCCAGCTCCTGCCATCTTAGCAGTTCGAAAGCAAGACATTGCAAGTAGATAAATAGGGACCACTTCGGTGGGAAGGTAACAGCGTTCCGTGCGCTCCGGTGTTTAGTCATGCCTGCCACGTGACCCGCAAACGTCTGCAGCAGCAGACAGTACTGGCTCTTCGGTTTTGAAACAAAGATGAGCACTGAACCCTAGAGTCGGATACAACTGGGTTTCGAGCAAGGGAAACTTATGGCCTCACTTGTTAGCTCTCTGTCCCGACTCCCCTCTAGTGAGTTGAAAGCTGTATATAATTTTTGAAATGTTCATCTGTGTTTCAAGCATATTAGAGCGTAAACAAGACAAAAAGTGCTGTGGCACCTTAAGGACTAACCGCTGTATTTTAATGGGAGCTTTCCTGGATCAAGTCTACTTCGTCAGAATAAGAGTGAGCCTTCATGGCATCAATTTTTACACATCAGGTACAGAGGCACACAAGGGTTGGCTAGCACAAAAGACAAGCTTACAAATCACTGTGACAATTTACAAATGGTAATAACAGTTGTAAATAGTCTGCCAGTTAACTAACCTAATAACCCTGAGGACTAATGGCCTTGAGTGCCGAAGTCCACAGAGAAGGGTGATGGTCCCCAAGTGGATTAAATCCCACTTGGATCCATCTGGATGGAGGGCAGCAGCTTCATCCATACTGGCCTGGGGCTGGTGAGGACTTTGCGTGCCAAAAGGATTCAGGACCAGAAAGCGATTTAGGGAACTGGATCAGTGGTACAGGTGTCACGCTGTGATACAAAAGGCAGATGAAAGGCCAAAGCATTATATTCTCAGGACAGTCTTCATGGCTGATTGCCATGAGGATCGCCAATATTTGGATACAGAAGAAGAATAGAAGATCCTTGATTGAAATTTGCTGTGAAGTTTGGCCCTGTTGAGTTGCAAATGGTTAATAGATGGATGCAAGACAAACATTGTGGCATTACACATTAGCATCTATCTATTGACCATGCTGTGTGGAAATATACAATAGTGTGAGTAACCCATAAGGGTTATCCACTCTATAACCCATAAGGGTCATCCACTCCATCCTTACAGCCCTGTGGGATAGGCCAGGTGGAGAGGGTGTGGCGGTTACCCAGCAAATTTCATGTCAAAATGAGAATTTCAGCCACAGTTGCCAAAGTCTTATTGCAACATTATTAAATACTGCATTACAGTGGCTTTTTTGCCTGCTTCCATTTAAATAACTTGAGTCCTTGGGACCAACTGAGATAAAAATTAAAATATATGGATGGAGCACAAATATGGATGGACCAGAAATAGTGTACACATACTAATTCATATTTAATTTTGCTTTCTAAATTAACTTTTTTATTTTTCAGAGCCAAAGGACAGATTATCCAAATTGCACACTTATTGTCATTTCTATAATCCATCAACATAGGCTTTCTTGGCTGGGGTTTATGGAAATTGTAGTTCAAAAATATATGGTGCACAACAGATTGCTTACTTACAGATTTCCGTATAAAATCCTACTAAACTGTCTTAATAGTTCTGTGCATAAGAGAACAAATCTCAAGCTCCAGTACTGATATTCTTTGTGTGTTGCACACAAAGTATATCATTACATAAGGTCAACATAACCTACATATGGGCTTGTCGATTGTGATGTGATAGCTTTCTTAAAATGTTCTTGGTCATTTCTCAAGATTGCCCTCTTAAAGTGAAAATACAGTTCATGCGTGTTGGCAGATTGTAAAGTGCTGAACTACAAGAATGTGTTTATTTGTTGTTTTTGCAACTGTATAGGAAAACAAGATATCTATTTGGTCTGTTGGAAACTTTGGAGGCTTGGGCCCAAATGGAGAATATCATGGAGAACCACATCTCTTGTGTGATATCCAGCATAGTGGTGATGTTATGGATATGCAGGTAAATATATTGTAAAAATTACTTAAGAAACTGTAAGGTGTGTGTTTCCTGTGTTCAGAAACTATTTAATTTTGTAAGTAGCATAACGTTGTGAAGTACCATCTGTGTTACACAGTGTGGGAAATTACATTTTGGAAGAAAGGTGCCCTTGAAATCAATCAATCAATCAATTAAATAAATAGGGAACACTGATGGAATTTGTCCAAGGTCTTATTCAAATTAATATATTAACACGTTTGAGGTTTTGCCTTTAGTTTCTGGATCAGGAGAGAATTGTGGCTGCTTCATCCAATGGAAAGGTGACCATTTTCCGACATCATCAAAATAATCAGGTAAATCGTTTACATTTTTTTAAGCTACTGTGACAATTTCCCCAGTACTTTTAGGGTTCTCAGACTCTCCCAAATGAATACATGTAAAAAGGGTTATGTATAGGCCAATGGTGATTTGTTAGATTAAACAGATTTTCTACAACCATGTTGATGGAGATTGGGATCGGTTGTGGCAAAACTTTCTTTGTCCCATGTGAGATGATGTGTAATGGGAGGAAGATCAGGACAGTATGGTGCTGCTGATTCTTCTGGACCTATCTAGTATTTCAATATCGCCCAGAATATCCTTCTGGAAAAGTTGAATACTGTACAGCTAATTTTTTTTACAGAGTGTTTATTCATCTTGGATGTATTTTTCTAGAAGGTGATGCTATATAATTTGTGCATAAAATCTATGTTTTGGGGTCTTTCTAATGTTTAGTAATGCTATTTAGTAGCTACATGAATCAAGCTAAGTGAGATCATTTGGGGATTTAAGCATTTATTGCCATTGCATGCCATGCATGGATAGTGTAAAGCTCTAGTTCTTTTTCATCTGATCCAGGTGAGTCAGTAGAAATAATTTGTGGCTGTCTACGATAATGGAATAAATTATGCCCAGATAAAATTCAGTCCAAATAAAATGTGAGGTATCGTTTGTATGCTTACGTATGCAGTGTTCAGCCTGTTCCTCTCCTGGGGTACTTCTGAATTAATCTTTGTCATAAGTGACTTCTGCCAGCATAGGCTGGTAGGACAGCTGTAAGCATTTTTGGCTGGACATTACTTGGTTTCACGATCCATGCCTTAGTAGCTTCCTGTTGAGATTGCTACAAAGTGGTTTAAATTGAATTGCTGTGGAAGACAGTCCAGAAACATCAATTGGTACAAAATGTAGTCCCTAGGGCAGTGATGGTGAACCTTGGCACTCCAGGTGTTCTTGGACTTCAATCACCAGAAGCCCAAGTCAGCGTTCCTGCTGATTAGGGCTTCGGGGAATTGAAATTCCAGAACACCTGGAGTACCAAGGTTCACCATCACTGCCCTAGGGTAATGACTACAATTAGGTGTGATCCTATTGCGCCAATATTGTATAATATTCACTGGCTCTGTTGAGTCCAAGCCCAGTTGTAACTGGTAGCTGGTGCCAACTTACAATGTACAGGTGAAACTCAGAAAATTAGAATATCGTGCAAATGTTCATTCATTTCACTTAAAAAGTGAAACAAATATATGAGATAGACTCACTACATGCAAAGCAAGATATGCCATGCCTTAATATGTTATAATTGTGATGATCATGACGTACAGTGTACATGAGATTATGTGATGATTATGGGGTACATGAGATTGGGGGGGGTTGGGGTTTTCACAAGCTTTAAGCCATAAGCATCAATATTATAACAAAGTAAGTCTTGAACTATCTCGCTTTGCATGTAATGAGTCTATCTCATATATTTGTTTCACCTTTTAAGTTGCATTACTGAACTGAATGAACATTTGCACTATATTCTAATTTTCCGAGTTTCACCTGTACAACTTTGTAAAGATTGAGCCATGTATACTGGCTTTCAAGCAAGGGCGACCTATATGGCTCTGAAAATAAAATTTTATTTGTTAATATCAATAATCCTTTCAAAGATGAGCATGTACACGGATAGCCATGAATCTGTGTTGAGTTGCAGAATGGAAGGGATACTTACTGATAATTTTATGCAATACTTGTATAATGTTGCAATCTTTCTTGTGAACTTCAAAAGTGTCTTAAGATTTATGGAAGTAGTAGCTATGCTGTTTTTGTTATACAATTTTATTTCAAATCATCACTCTTTAATTCTTACAACACTTCATGAACTGGGCTGGACTAAAGTATATTTCCTATAGTGAATCAATAACCTGAGAAATTTGAACTTGGAGCTGTTTCTCTGCCCCTCCTTAAATTACTTTTTTTCTTTCAAGGCTGGGTATTTGATTCTTTCTCTCTTGTCTTTTTAGACGCTTTCCATAAGCCAGAAATGGGAAAATGCACATTACTATAATCCATCCCGTGGGAGTGCACCATGCACTGGGATAACCTGCAACAGCCCTGAAATTGTTACAGTTGGTGAAGATGGCAGGATAAATGTGTTCACAGCTGATCGTAAGGAAGCTGTACATAGTGTAGGTAGGGAGTTGAAACTTTTGCGCTAAATACTTCTTTCAAAGTATTGTTGAAAAATTCCCATATGTTAGAATCCCATATAACTGCATAGAAGTTGTTTCCACCCATCCCCCTCAGTCCCTCCATCACGCAACCCACCTCACTGTCAAGGTCCCTGAAACTTTCCAATGGGCATAAAAGTCAGCTTCCACCAGTGTTCTTACAATATAATCCATTGCAAGTAATACTGGGTGGAAAACCTCCCTACATGACGTACACAAAGACTTCCTGTCCCATATTCTCTATGTGTAGTACTTTTAGAATGAAGCAAGGACCTTAACTGTTTGTGTTCGCTTATGAACACAGACTAGGAAAAAACCCAGAGCATACAGATAATAACAACAGCAGACAAGTAGGTATTTACACTAATTGTAGCACAAATAGAAATTTTATTCCTTAATATCCAGTGAGTTGTCCTCTTTTAATAAAGTAAAGGTCTACTTTCCTTGTGCAGTTCTCCTGAAGGTCGGTGCTTCAATGCTTTACCATGACAGAGCAAAAATCACTGCTGACATTTAGTGCAGCTAGTATATAATGGCAGTGTGAATGTTAAAACATCTAACTTAGCTGTTCATACTCTGCTTAGTATTATATTAAAACTCCATGTGCTGCCATTGGGCTCAGTGTGGGAAGCAGGAACAAGGCCCAAGTATACTTGCTAATGAGAGAGACTAACATAACATTATGCTGAACCAATCATTTACATGCCAGACAATGTTTCTCCAACAGTGACTCTGTGGGAAAACCTTACAATTGGCTATTAGATAAGATTTTCTTTCTTACAATTTGCTTGCTCACTGTGTTGCTAATATGTAAACAAGTTACACTTGCTAGGAATGGGACTTGTGAAAGTAAAATTGCTCATGCCAGTGTCTTTGCTAATTTCCTGTAGACAATGCTGACAGCAGCACACTCCATGCCGTGACTCGACTCCGTACAACAGAAATTCTGACAGTCAATTCCATTGGTCAGCTAAAAATATGGGACTTCAGACAGCAAGGAAATGAGCCTTCACAAATATTTGCACTGTAAGCAGTTAATTCATCTATAGTGCTATTATTTTAAAAAATCAAATACCATACAGGAGCTAAGTGAAATTCTGTCCAATTAGTGCTATGATGACTGTCTTTATTAATCCCCCTCCCATGCATTTGCAGGACTGGAGAAAGAGTTCCACTGCACTGTGTTGATAGGAATCCCAGTCAACAACACATTGTAGCTACAGGGAGCCAAGATGGAATGTTGAGTATTTGGGATGTAAGACAAGGCAGCATGCCAGTGTCTCTCCTAAACGCCCATGAAGCAGAATGTAAGTATGGTTATTCTTGAGTCGTCTATTGTCATATGTCATATTGTCATAAGGCTTATTAGAGTTCTGTTTCTCTAGTGTTGTTTTTGATGTATACCATTAATGTTGCATCTGCCTTATATCAACCCTACTAAGGTCTTCAAGATAATGCAAGATATTTACCTGTAAAATATAGTTTTATTAATGCTAGTCTGGTCAGGTTATCCTGTTGTGGTACTACAGTAGACCATACTGCCAGCAACTCAACACCAAGTGTCAGGCGGAGGTTAACTAGCCTGATAATCCTGAGGACTAACGACTTGGGTGCCAAAGTCCACAGGGAAAGGTGATTGTCCCCAAGTGGATTAAATCCCACTTGAATCCATCTTGATGGAGGGCAGGAGCTTCATCAATGGTGGCCTGGGGCTGATGAGGACTTTGTGTGCCAAAAGGGCTCAGGACCAGAAAGCAACTTGTGGAACTGGATCAGTGGTATGGGTGTCATGCTGCGATGCGGAAGGCAGAGGAAAGGCCACTGCATTATATTCTCAGGACAGTCTTCATGACTGATCGCCATGAGGATCGCCAATATTCGGATTTGGATAAGGCATGAGAAAAAGTTTTAACAATGCCATCTCATGTGAGTTTCTATAGCTGAATGGAATTTGAACCCAAGTCTTCTGAGTCGTAGCCTGTCACTATCCACTACATGGGTTCTCTTTCTCTATTCCTTAGCATATATTCCACAGGCACATGCTGTATCTCCATTCATTTTCACAACAATAAAAACTGGACAAATTTTGTTTGGTTGGGAGGTGGAGAAAAGTATCTGTTGTTTTTAAAAGGCATTTTAACAGTTAACTATGAAATCTATATTTGGGAGAATAGGCTGTGGTGATTGACACTTTCTCATTCAAAGGGGGGATTTTTTATTTTAGAAAACAAGCTGAGAAAACTAGATGGGAAGTGAAATACTCTTTTCCTTATGATCTGTTCACCATGTAGAAGGTGTTGGAATACTAAATGTACACTAAATCTAAAGAAAGAGGTAGGACAAACAGAATTTCTTTCACAAGAGAAAGACTTTACAAGACAGAGTTCACTGAATGTGAAATTGGAGAAAAGGGCTACTCAAAGCTGGGGTTTCAGAAGATAAGGAAGAGTAGTGTAGTTCTAGAATGGACAGTTTACATAATATATTCCTATTTTGGCCCATTTGATCAAGGGATTATATTTTGTGATAAATTAAGGCTGTTAATAGACAAATGCCAAGTTGGTGGTGGCGGCGGCAACTCTACCTGAGTATACGTTTCTCCCCTGCCCCTGGGCACCATGAGGCCTGGTCTTAGAGGCCAGCTGGCTCTGGGCCGTCTTCGCCCTCCAAGGCAAGCAGGAAAAATGCCAGTGGCATGAATTTGTTTAAGGTGGATGCCAGCTTGCCATTAAGTGACCCACACACTATGATCACGGAGCCATCTCCTGCGGCGCATATGAAATGAGACATGCAGGATCTAACACCGGGACTGCAATGGACTGCTGCAGCCTTGAGGATATGGACAAGGTGCGCCTTCACAGCCAGTCAATCTGGCATGGCCTCTTCCGCCTCCATGACCATTGAGAATCAGAATTCCTCTACTCATTTTGCCATTGGGCCAAATATGATGGTTTCCAGTGGCATTTCCTCCACTGAGGGAACCATCACCCCACGCCCCCAAAGGGGCTCATCTGCCCCTTTTAAGGAGTCAGGTTATTTACTGCCGCCCAACACTTGGCATTGAGTTGCTGGCTGTATGGTCTACTCCATTACTATAGCAGGATGTCCAGCCAGACTACCAAATGCCAAGTAACCTGATTAAATTAGGAAACATTGTAGTAAAGGTAAAGGTTTCCCTTGCTCGAAAGCCAGTCATATCCGACTGTAGGGTTCAGTGCTTATCTCTGTTTCAAAACCGAAGAGCCAGCATTGTCTGCTTCTGCAGATGTTTCCGTGGTCATGTGGCAGGCATGACTAGACACCGGCGCGCACAGAACGCTGTTTCCTTCCCACCGAAGTGGTCCCTATTTATCTACTTGCAGTTTGTTGCTTTTGAACTGCTAGGTTGGCAGGAGCTGGGACAAAGAAGGGAGTTCATTCCGTCCTGCAGTACTCAGGAATCGAACTGCTGACCTTCCGCCTCCTAGTCAGCATCTTAGCCACTTGAGCCACTGAATTGTAAGATTATGCATTATTGATCCCAGGAGGTCCCATGATAGTGGACCAGGGTAAAACAATTCTGTTTCACTAAGTGGTTTTGGTAGGAGCCTTATGTATGTTTTCTTTTGCTAGATCTTGTTAGCTAATCTTTCCATCCAAGATGGAGATAAACTACAAAAGGCTGAAGTGTTAATAACTGTCACAACAATCTGCATAAAGCCTGCTTATTACAAAATATGTCTTATGTTTCTGTTCAGTATGGGAAGTACATTTTCATCCTTCCAATCCTGATCATCTATTTACTTGTTCTGAAGATGGGACTCTGTGGCACTGGGATGCATCCAGTGATGTTTCTGAAAGAAAATCTTTTCTTCATGCAGGTAACATTTTCTTTCAAATTATGAGTAGATGTGCAAGCACTAGGACAGTGATGGCAAACCTTGGCATTCCAGATGTTCTTGAATTTCAATTTCCAGAAGCCCTGATCAGCAGGAGTGCTAACTTGGGTTTCTGGGAATTGAAGTCCAAGAACACCTGGAGTGCCAAGATTCGCCATCACTGGACTAGGATATAACTGTAGAAAAGATGGGGATACTGTAACATGTTTCTTCACACTGACACGCACATACAGACTCCGAGCCTGGTCTGCCTCTTTTCTCTATATATTTTACTCTGTAACATTCCTTTGTGCTACATTGGTACAGTAGTGTTATTATATTTGTTTTAAACAACTCTTACAGGCTGAGATACAGGTTTAACGACACTTTTATTTTCAAAACATAGACACAAGAGCATGTTAATATCACATTTTCTCATAATTTAGTATCTTGTCATATTTATAACTTTAATTATAACCAACACCACATCACCTTCTCCCTTGAATATATTACTAAACACTCTTATCT
Organism: Bradypodion ventrale; assembly: GCA_035047345.1. Taxonomy (NCBI): domain Eukaryota; kingdom Metazoa; phylum Chordata; class Lepidosauria; order Squamata; family Chamaeleonidae; genus Bradypodion; species Bradypodion ventrale. The sequence continues at coordinate 99,575,719 of JAWDJE010000001.1, forward strand.
CCTCAGCAACCAAGTTTCTCGCTATTTAAATTCCCGCCTAGTATTCCATTCTGCTAGGGATGTTCTAATTGGTCCATCAGAAATCAACCACTTCATACATAATAAATAGGCAGTTTGTCACAGATACTCAATAATGAACTGAAAATCAGAACAATTTATATTTCAAGTTCAAAAATTTTAAATTATTCATCCTCTGCTGTCCCATCTTTGTAGAGGGGAAGATGGAGAATATAAAAATGCTTATTTTTGTGCTAGTTCCTCATAAACTGAGTAGGCAAAAGACACTGTTGATATGATGGTGGAGTATATGGAGCATAGAGTATATTTCTGAGATAGTAATGAAAATGCCGCTAGGTGAGAGCCTTGTCGGGGTGCGGGGACTTGAGCGGCCTAACTAGGCAGTGTTGCCCATCTCTTGTTAATGATGTCAGGCCAGGACTAAAACTCACCAAAGGGTTCTCCGTTAGGTCCCTTGGGCCAGGTGAAAGGAGAGGGCACACGTCATGGTCTGCCTAGCCAGTGGGTGACATGATATCCTAATGACTAAAAGACTGTGTACAAATTGACTTGATTTCTCAAGTCTATTTGCATGTGTGGAATGCCGTTGCGGAGATACCTACCAATGTCCGGACTCCTCGTTGAATAACAACTCCAAGGTATCCAAGATATTAATGAAACCATATTCCATATAAGCAATGTTATGTCTAATTTTAATGGTTAAGTGTTTGCTTTCATGTTTAATATGTGCAACATGCATTTCTCAGACCCATATTGAATTTAAGATAACTTGTGTGTTGATTTTTTAGGTGGAAGAAGTACTACATTTCTGCCTCAATCTCTAATAAGTACATGGTTAAGCAATGATCCTACGAAAGACCGCATGGAAATCACAAATTTAATTTCAAACCCAACATTATCTGTTAACACTTTAGATGTTTTAGGATCATGTCTTGTATATGGAACAGATGCAGAATCAATATATGTTAAGAAAAGTCTCTTTGCATAAGTATTTCACAAAAATAGTCCTGCGCTGTAACGTGACAGTTCAGCTTCCAAATACAGTACTAGACTCTAAGGATATACTTTGAACTGCAGAAGGGATACAATCCATGTTACAGCCTCACTCTTATGTTATAACCATTTCAGCAGCTCTTCCATACCAAGAATCAAAGCCAGGTGTGTGTTTTCCCCCTTATTAAAGCTGTCACAACTTTCATTGTTCTGAGTAAAACATTGTATTGGGAACATTTGATATAAAAAAATTCAGTACATTAAATTTAAAGACTTCTCATTGAAATGAAATGGCGTATAATTAAGGAAAGCCGATACTGTAGTTTAATTAAAGGTTGTGATAGTGATAGGGACCTATTAATGAATTACTACTTCCATCATTCCTCAACACTGAAACTGAAATCCAGCAACTTTTGGAAAGCTATGGGTTCTGCATCTCTGCAGTTGACAACACTTGCTCTGTAAAATGGATTTCATTTGGATTAATGCTGTTATTAAACGTTTTTTTACTTCAAAGTAAGGTTCTTATCTTTCAGTGTCATTTACTTTGGATAAGCAAGTTTTGGTTTAATTGCCTGTGTGACTTTTTTAAAAGCCTGCTTGTAAAAAATTCAAATTTCAAGAACTATTTGTGATAATAAAAATATCAAGAAACTTCATACACTGTCACTAGAAGTTTTTTTTATTGCTTTCAAGATGTTAGCCAAATCATGTGAAACTTGAACTTAATGAACAATGCTGAACTTACCCTTGTTTGTTCTGAAGTAGACTGGTAGTACACCTGCCTAATACACCTGCGACTGGAGTCCGGCCCGGAACTGAACCCCCAAAATGGGTGGCAAGGGGGTTGAAGCAAGAAGGGGACGAAGCATTTAAGGGAAATTATTTCACTTTTCATTTAGGTAAAGTTCGCCTTTGCTCGAAAGCCAGTTGTATCCAACTCTAGGGTTCAGTGCTCATTTCTGTTTACAGCCAGAGCCAGCGATATTTGTGTTTTACAGATGTTTCTGTGGACATGTAGCAGGCATGTCTCAACACTGGAGTGCACGGAACACTGTTTGCCTTCCCACTGAAGTGGTCTCTATCTTCTTGCTTTTGAACTGCTAGGTTGGCAGGAGCTGGGATGGAGGCGGGAGCTCACTGTCGTGCAGCACTCACGTCTCGAACTGCTGGCCTTCCAGGCGTCAAGTCCAGCTTCTTAACCACTAAGCCACCACAGTCCCCAGTTTTCATTTAACACCCTCCAAGTAGACTGGGGTGCTCAAACCTTTTCATCCGCACGCCAGTAGCGTGGTTCATCCCACCAAAAGCAGAAGTAAAATGTGCCTTGCTATCTGTTTTGCAACAGGATGAGATAGATTTTTAGGCTGCCATTTTCTCTCCTTAAACCAGGGGTGTCCAAACTACGGCCCATGGGCCAGATCCAGCCCTCGACGCCAAATCATCCAGCCTGCACTGCCCTCGTCGTTCCCGGAAGCGGAAGTAAAACGCACCCATACTGGCACATTTTGCGTGTGTATATATAGTATCTTGAAAATATATATTTCTTCTGATGGTAATAAAATATATGCACTTTAAGCACTTCTTCAACATATATGCTTTAAGAATTACATTACTAATTATGGTTGCCTGAAGTCAAGGATTTTGTGTTTAAATACTGATTGGACTACAGTTAGTGGTTATTTCTGAAGCATACCTGTCAAGTTTTGGGAAATTTCTGTCATATAAGGGAAATTTCCCGGCCAAAACGGGAAACTGGACAGCTATACTTATCCTGTGCTGGCCTCCAGTCTAACTCCAGTCTAACTAATATGGGATGACGATGGGAAAGAGTGTAAAATACGGGGTTTGACAGGAATTTCCTGAAACTTGACAGGTATGTTCTGAAGAATAAGAAGAGACTTCACCTGTTGACCAGGATTTTTCGGTATTTTGTCGAACCTTGGATATTTTATTACCATCACAAGAAATATATTTCCAAGATACAATCTATATAAAAATATATAGAATAATGCACTTTTTTCAGTGTCTATGTGTTTTTGCTTCACAACGGGTTTTTTCCCCCCTTGCTTCTCGTGTAATACCGTTGGGCCCCCTTTTTGCACTGGATGAATTGGTGTCAGGAATCGGATCCGGCCTACTGGCCGTAGTATGGACACCCCTGAAGTAGACCATTTGTATCCACTCTTTGGGTTCATTCTCTTCGCCTGCTTGGAAGCGGCAGCGCTAGCGCCGCATCCTCCCGCGCGGCAGCCGCGAAGGCGCACGAATGGGTTAATTTCGCGCGCGCGTTCGCGGCTGCCGCGCGGGAGGATGCGGCGCTAGCGCTGCCGCCTCGGAACCATGGAGGTATTAAAAAAATAAAGGTGACATGACGTCACAAACTTGAAGCCGACTAATCTGACAGTCCGCCATGTAGGTTGGCCCAAAACATTGCCTTATGGTGCTTTGATTGTGTGGAGTCGTGAAGAAAGTAGATCGGGGTTTCCCTTTTAATATCAGTGGGTGGGGGGGTTGCGATCCCCCTCTCTGCTGGCTCCCTTGGGTTTGGGAGGTTTGAGGGGGGGGGACAAAAGGTCTGTCCCCCCAACCCTTCTGGACCCAGTGGAGCCAACAGAGAGGGGGATCGCAACCCCCCCCCAAACACTCCGTTTTAAAAACGGAGTGTTGGGGGGTGGGGGTGGAATCGATCCCCTCTCCCTGGTCCCCTGGGGTTGGTAGGTTTGGGGGGGGGGGACGACAAAAGGGGTCTGTCTCCCCAACCCTCCTGAACCCAGGGAACCTAGCGGAGAGGTGATTCCCCACACACACACACACACACACCATATTAAAGAGAAGAAACCGCTCGTTATAAACAGAGTGTTGGGGGGGGGGTGTAATCGATCCACTTTCCCTGGTCCCCTGGGTTTGGAAGGGTTGGGGGGGACAAAAGGGGTCTGTTCCCCCAACCCTTCTGGACCCAGGAGACCCGGGAAAGGGGATCGACTCCACACACCCGCCCAACACTCCGTTGTTGAATAACGGAGTTATTCAATAACGGGGTGTCCTGCGGGGAGGGATCCCCTCTCTGCCGGGTCCCCTGGCTCTGGAAGAGTTGGGGGGACAGACCCCTTTCGTCCCCCCAACTCAGGGGACCCAGGAGAGGGGAGCAATCCACCCCCCTCCAACACAAGAAGCAATCGTAAACGGTAGTCTGCTAATGTTTTGGTCCACCTAATATGGCGGCAGGCCACGCCCACTGGCTTCAAAAGACTTACAGCATGAAGCCTGTAGTGCCATCTCCTGTTATTTTATACCTCCATGTTCGGAGCAGAGACCCCTTTTCGAAGCCTTCGCCTCCTCCTTCGATTCCAAAGGGGGCGGGGCGAGGGAACTCTGCGCAAAGGCTCTCGGGAAACATGGTTTCGCATCCGGGAAACTTAGAGTTAGCGGCCCACCAACAAAATGGCGGCCCGGAACTGAACCCCGAAAAGGGGGGGGGGGAGAGCAAGCAATAGGGGGTTGAAAAGCGAGAAGAAGGGGACGGACGACGAAGTCTTTTGGCCTCATTACCGTTGGGGGTCCGAGCGGTCGCTTTGCCGCCCGCCGCCGCTTTTCCTCAGCATCTCCGGCCCCGTCTGTCACGGCCGCCTTTCTCGTCCGGTAGGGAAGGTGTTTGGCTCTCGCGCGCGCCGTCGCCTGAGGGAAGGGAAGTTGGAGTGGAGTGGCTACTAGCAGTGCGTCGGGAATGCCTGACACGCCTCGGCCTGGAGTGTTAGAGCCACTTGACGCCCCGAAGCGCACTCTCTCACAGTTGGGCCGGTTTAAGTTTCGTCCCGTTTCCCCCCCCCCCCCCTACCCTTCCATGCAGGTTCGCGCCCCCCCCCATCCCCCCTTCATGTAGGTTTCTGGCCTGTGGCGGCTCTACGTTATCCATATGTCGGACTCACTCGCCGCTCCTTTGAACCCAGGCTTGGCCCCCCCGACCCCCACCCCTTTTCATACCAACAGTATGAAAGGTAAAGGTTTCCCTTGCTCGAAAGCCGGTCGTATCCGACTCTAGGGTTCAGTGCTCATCTCTGTTTCAAAGCCGAAGAGCCAGCGCTGTCTGCTTCTGCACTGCAGACGTTTCCGTGGTCATGTGCATACCTGTCAAGTTTTGGGAAATTTCTGTCAAACCCCCGTATTTTACACTCTTTCCTGCCGTCATCCCGTATTAGTTAGGCTGGAGGCCAGCACAGGATAAGCATAGCTGTCCAGTTTCCCATTTTGGCCGGGAAATTTCCCTTATTTGACAGAAATTTCCCGAAACTTGACAGGTATGGTCATGTGGCAGGCATGACTAGACACCGGAGCACACAGAACGCTGTTTACCTTTCCCACCAAAGTGGTCCCTTATTTATCTACTTGCAATCTATTGCGTTCGAACTGCTAGGTTGGCAGGAGATGGGACAAAGACGGGAGCTCATTCCGTCCTGCAGTACTCAGGAATCGAACTGCTGACCTTCTACCTCCCAGTCAGTGTCTTAGCCACTTGAGCCACTGCAGCCCTTCCTATACCAACAGGCAGTAGAGCGTAATTTCATTTTAACAATTTGCCTGTTCTGGGTTAATAGTTTTCCTTTTCCTCCTCATTTGCTGTTCAGTCTTTTACCTTTGTTTTTAAGGATAGAGCTACACAGAAATGGGTACACAGAAAGAGCCTCTTTGAAGATTGTAGTATTTTTGAACTATTGTACAATCGGATTATTATTATTATTATTATTATTATTATTATTATTATTATTATTATTATTATTATTATTATTATTATTATTATTATTATTATTATTATCATCATCATCATCATCATCATCAAATAAAATATATCATTAGATACACTGTCAAAGACTTGTATAAAATTAACAGTTCAAGACCTAACCAAGGACATAAGAACTGTTAAGGTTGTTATGTAAGGGAGGAAAAACGGCATGGGTGTAAATAATCAAGGAGGGGAGGAAAGTATACACCCAAAATAGAAACAGAGGTTTTAATATATCATGTGTAAAAATGCAATTAAGGGCGGGAGAACCAGCTAAAATATGGACGGTATAACAAACACGTAGCTGGGGACTTGAAAAATATTATGAAGACTAGACAAACAAACAGGTAGAGACCAGGTGGCCAAAAGCCACAATGTACATGCATAAGCAACGTCTGAGAATATATAGATGTAGCAGTCTGAACAAATAGAACAAATAGTTGCTAAGGAGCCTAGTCACAAAGTCCATATCGAAGAGTCCATATACAATAGAAGCAAGGTCTAATAGTTCATATCCAAAAGTCCGTATCAAAAGACCATATTAAAGGTCCTATATCAAAGTCCGTAGGTAACAAAGAGAGGTACATATGAATACATATCTAGGAGAACAACGTCGATGCAGAAAGAACAGGTCGATATCCTTCCGGTAAAAGATATTTCGTGATCTTTGTCAAGATCTGTAAAAACGCGCTCAGAATCACCTCTGGTAGTATTCTCACGCTCTCACCCATGTTGAGAATACTACGACGTTGTTCTCCTAGATATGTATTCATAGCCTTCCTGGCTGCCTCACCTTGTACCTCTCTTTGTTACCTACGGACTTTGATATAGGACCTATAATATGGACTTTTGATACGGACTTTTGGATATGAACTATTAGACCTTGCTTCTATTGTATATGGACTCTTCGATACGGACATTGTGACTAGGCTCCTTAGCAACTATTTGTTCAGACTGCTACATCTATATATTCTCAGAAGTTGCTTATGCATGTACATTGTGGCTTTCGGCCACCTGGTCTCTACCTGTTTGTTTGTCTAGTCTTCATAATATTTTTCAAGTCCCCAGTTACGTGTTTGTTATACCGTCCTTATTTTAGTTGGTTCTCCCACCCTTAATTGCGTTTTTACACATGATATATTAAAAGGTTGTTATGTATGCATGTGTGTATGTATATACCGTATTATCATACCTACCAAGCGCGTCTCCGGAAAATCCGGGAACTGCTCCGGCTCGGCTGTGCATGCACAGCAACAACTCCTGCGCATGCGCAAGATCCTTCTGCGCATGCGCAGGACCCTTCTGCGCATACGCAGAACCCATGCGCAGTAACTACTTTCCCTGCCGGTCAAATTACGGGATGGCAGCAGGAAATTGGAGGAACAAGAGTTGAAAGGCGGGAAATCCCGGCCAATCCAGGATACTTGACAGGTATGTGTATTATACAAATCTAACATTCGATTCACAGTTGATTGGTATGAAATTAACAGTCCTTGACTGAATCGAATGGTAGATTTGTATAATACAGTAGTACAAGTGGAACCTCATACAACAATTGCCCCGCATAGCAACGGAATCACATAACAATTAGGTTGTTTGTTTGTTTGTTTGTTTGTTTTTGGGGGGATGGTGTCCCGCATAACAATTTTCCCTATGGAAAAAATTGTACAACAATTTTTCAATGGGAAAAATCACTTAGCAAAAAAATTGTATGATGTATCCCATAGGGAAAATCACTATACGATGCATGTATCATATAGCAATAGTTTCGTACAACAATTAGTCCTGTGGAACGGATTAAAATCGTTGTATGAAGTACCACTACATACTTGATGATGAGTACACAGCGTGTTGGGGCAAAAATGCTAATTACCTTGTGAACTGCCCAGAGAGTGCACTAAGTAGAATGGGGCTGTATATAAGTGTAATGGTTATTATTATTACGTTACTGGCTATTTTTGCTCAGCCTTGCCGGACAGGCTTTGTTTTGGGGTTGTGGTGGGGGTGGTTGCAGGCGCGCATGCGCACACACACAGAGAGAGAGAGACAGAGGAGAGGCCGGCGGCAGGTGAGTAGGAGAGGCGCCGCCGGGGGGAGAGGCAGGGAAGGGAGGGAGGTGGACGTGTTACGTTCTCCCTTCCCTGCTGGTGTTGGGGGGGAGGCAGGGAAGGGAGGGAGACGGACGTGTTCTGTAGTGTCCGTGGGGGAGGCAGGAAAAGGAGGGAGGCCGCCAGAGAGACCATTGCTGGTCTCTCCTCTCCACTTCCTTCTCCCCCGGCCGACCTACCTAGCAAACTGCTGGGTCAGCGTGAATGGGGGTGGCGGCTTTTCAGGGCCACGGGAGAGGCCCTTCGTGTTGTGGGTCTCTCCTCCCGGCCTTCTCCCCCGGCTGACCGGCCGGGCAAACTGCTGGGGTGGCGGCAGCGGGAACTGCAGCGGCAGCAAGGCAGCTTTTTAGGGCATGCCGGAGAGACCCTTCGTGTTGCAGGTAGGCCGGGGGAGAAGGAGGCAGGGAGGAGAGATGGCCGCAACATGAAGGGTCTCTCCGGCGGCCCTAAAAAGCTGCCTCCCTGCCTCCTTCTCCCCCAGCCGACCTGCAACACGAAGGGTCTCTCCGGCAGGCCCTAAAAAGCTGCCTCGCCGTCCCAGCGGAGTTCGCCCAGCAGGTCAGCCGGGGGAGAAGGAGGCGGGGAGAGGAGATGGCTGCAACACGAAGGGTCTCTCCGGCGGCCCTAAAAAGCTGCCTTGCCGCCACCTCCGGCCCAGCGGAGTTTGCCCCGTAGGTCAGTCAGGGGAGAAGGAGGCAGCTTTTTAGGGCCGCCAGAGAGACCCTTCGTGTTGCGGGTCTCTCCTCTCCGCCTCCTTCTCCCTCGGCCAATCTACCAGGTGAACTCCGCTGGGATGGTGGCAGTGGGAATGGCGCTTTTTAATGCTGCCGGAGAGCTCCTGCTGAGGGGGAAAAGGCACGTACGATTCAGCCGGTTTTTTCCCTCTCACGCGTGCCGGCTGTCCCGCCTCCTCTGTTTTTGCGTCCTCATGCCTGATTGGCTGAGGCGTGCTGCGACTCAGAGGACGCTGGCTAGGGTAGGGTTTTTCCCCCATTCGTGGGGCGTTGGCCCCACTCTCGGTCCCCGGATCCTCGCAGCGATGGTGTCCGGCAGTTAGGGTAAGTGTGGCGGGCTCATTACGGGATGGTCTGGACACATACCTGTCAGCCATCCCGATTTGGCTGGGATTACCCCGTAATTCAGCGCTGATTTGCGCCATTTCCCGACCCACGCTGCCAAAACCCCGTAATTTGGCAGCGGGGGAAAGGAGGCACTGCGCAGCCCATCTGCGCAGGTCACGTTGCATGCATGCATGCGTGGAAGGGCTCTACACTTCCGTAGCTCCCTTCCACACATGCGCGGAAGGCTATGCCGCCTGCGTGGAAGGCTACGCAAGTGGCGTAGCCCTCCACACGCATGCGTACAACACGACCTGCGCAGACCTGGTCTGCGCAGGTCATGGATTCTCCAGAGCCGCGGTTGACAGGTATGGCTGGACGCGTGCGTACACGCATTTCGGACACGCACGGCCCAACCAATTCTTATAGGTATAGATATATTTCTCAGAAAAACCTTCACAGAAATTTCAAAACATTTAAAATGGGCTGAATCATCATCAGTTATTATAATATGAAAAAAGACATTTTGGAATGGTTGATTTTAATAAAAATCATAAGCAATGGTACAGTTATTAAGCCATTAGAAATGCATTCTACAACCTCAAGATTGCTTTTTAAAAAACAGGGCTTTTGTCAGTAACCAAAAAGAGTCTCCTCAAAGTTTGTGGTATTTTTCAACCACAGTTGGGTATACTCCAGGCAACTGCAACCTTGTTGTGCCGGCTAGTCTTTCTCTCACTAGTCAGGCGGAACAAACTACAGAATAAATTCACCAAAAGGTAGCTTGGTTTTGGTAGTTTAAAATCTGACCTAGACACAAAAGGAGGAAGCGGAGGAGGATAGAGTTGTACTGCTACTCTTCCTGAAACACTCTTCTCTATAGGCCTCTAAAATGTTTTGGGGTGGTTTCTTTTTCTTCTAACAACTAAAGTGAAAAGAAAAAGAGTGAATATTAGTGTAGCACTGTTCTGAGGTGGAAATTGTAATAAGTGCAGAGTATGATGCTAGTATACTTTTCTTTTATTTAAATATGATGGTAGAAAGTTCCATTGTAAGTATTTTGCTTTCCTAAGTGGTAAATTGAGTTGAGTCCAATGTGTTGTAGTGAAAATTGACTAAGATTTGGAGGACAGGCTTTGAATCCCCACTTAGCCATGAAAACTCACCCAAGGAGTGCAGCTGGTAAAGCCACACATTAAATATTTCACTTTGCTTTGAAAGCCCTATTAGGGTCACTGTAAGCCAGTTCCAATTTGACAGCACTAACTAAGTTTGCGTTAATTGCTAGCCATACATATCTTAATTTGTATACATGATCCTGAAGTAATCTTTATTTTGCTCTTTTAAAACGTAATTTAAACCACTGGTTCCCTTTCAGATACTTTTTGAAGTCAAGCACTATGGATAGTAAGGACAGTATTTTATTGCTAGTCCCAACCAAAGCAGATTTGTGGAGCCAATAGGTTTTCCATGATGGTTCAGTAATTCTCCTCTGCAGTTGAGACTAGCAACAGGATATTGGCCCAAATGTTTAAAACTACATTAAGTACTGTATGAACTATAAAATATACAGTGTTTTGTGTAGAAGTCCCGTTGTCTGAGATGAAACAGAAATGTTAGGGGGAAAGGGAGACAGAATGATAATAAAGTTCAGATATATTTAGTGAAGGTTCCTTTACGGCCTTCTCTCTTTTTTTTCCTGTGGCTGTGGTGTACCTAAATACAGTAGAACCTCGGTTAACGTAATTAATGTGTTCTCCGGGACGTTTCTTACAGCGAAAATTAATTTAACCGAATTTCCCATAGGAATGCATTAAATGTGGTTTCCCATAGGAATGCATTGAAAACCAAAATATTTCAACTAAAACACGGTTTCCCATAGGAATGCATTGAAAACCAAAATATTTTAACTGAAACGCGGTTTCCCATAGGAATGCATTGAAAACCAATTAATCCGTTCTGAAAAAATTCTGTAAACTGAGCCACTATTTTCTATGGATTTCCTTTTGTTATGCGATTTTTATGTTAACCAAGCCATTTGTTAACCGAGGTTCCACTGTGTTGTGTTTTGGTCTGCAGACCTAATTATTCTTTTGAGGGCAAAGTTCTCTCATCTTTTAATCATCAGAAAAGTAAGATGTTTCTCTCCCAATCCTCCCTCCCTCCCCGCTGTTCCCTAACTTTGGAATTGCTTTGCTCTAATTTAAGGCTACATTCTTTTGCATACTTATTCAAAATTAAATCTTGGTGAATTAAGGGTTTATTCCTCAAGCAGAAGCGTGTATAGGATTGCCATCTAAGGGAACTGACCTACGTGGGGCAAGCACACTTTGCTGCCAGAAAGCATCGCCGACCCCACCTATCAATCAAATTGCATAGTATCCAAAGGCAGCCAAATTATTTTGATGCATGAAGCAGAAAATCCTTTAAACATGTCTCTGTATCCTTAGTGATAAAAATAATAAAGTAAGTAACAATTTGTTGCCTTTTCATGACATTCAACTTTTCAAGCAAATGTCTCATTCTGCCTATTGGTAAACCTACTTATTCATGTAAATCCCATTTAACTTAGCGAAGACTTAATTTTAAGTTATAGATGATGACAATATTGGGCATGCAGAATTCTGGCTTCAGATTTTGGAAGGTGTATTTCCCATTCATTATTCCCCCCCCCCCCCCAAATGGCTAGTTGGGAGTCTGGGACAGCTGACCTAGCAGGACAGATAAGTAGGAGCTTCTGTAATGTGTTCTTGCTTTCTTTGCTTAGACAGGTGCCTTGTCAGTGACATGGAACATTTGAGGCAAAGGCTTTGTCAGATAGCTGCTGAACTTATCCCCAACGTCAGTCTTGATTCTGTACTAGCTGAAAATGGTCTAAAACTAACAACTTCATTGATGTGAAGGGTTAATTTCTGACAGTAATTGAAAATGAAATAGGACTTTTCTGAAATGCTGTAGAAGGAAAAGAGCTAAGTTTGTAGCATCTTTGTTCAAAACCATAAGTTAATAAGTGCATGTGTATGCAAAAAATCTAAAGGTGGAAGAAAATATATTTTATTGAGCAGCACACTTTTATTTACTTACAATGAATAAAGGATTAACATTTTACAGACAATAACCCACAGCAAATATTTTAAGAAAACAGTGTCAAGTATTTACTGATCTAGTTTCATAGTTGTGGGACACATAACTGGTCATCTGCTGAAGAGCTCAGATTCCAGATAAGCTGATAAAGGAGAAAGCCTTATTTCAGATACCCTGACTACAAGACAATTAGGGCTTTGTAGGCCAAATGCAGTGGCGGAGCTTGTAAAGCAGTTGGAAGCCAGTGTAGTAGGCCCAAAATCAGTACAAAGGTGTTTCCAAAGTGCACTCCAGCAGTGTTGCCATTGCCTTTTACATAACACTGCCTTTTACATAAGCAGTAGCTTCCAAGCACAGATAGAGATTCTGCTGGGTACTGTATATGTAGTCTAACATAGCTGATAAAAATATGTTAATGTCTACTATGTATTGTTGTTGTTCAGTCGCACAGTCGACTCCGACCCTTTGCGACCCCATGGACCATTTTCCTCCAGGCGCCTCTGTCCTCCACCATCCCCCTCAGCCCTCCCAGCTCTGTGCCCATTGTGTCTATAATACCATCTAGCCATCTCATCCTTGGCCTCCCCCTTCTTCTTTTGCCCTCCACCTTTCCCAACATCAATGCCTTCTCAAGTGAATCCTCCCTTCTCATTTGATGTCCAAAGTATTTTAGCTTCATCTTTACTATTTGACCTTCCAATGAGCAGTCAGGGTTAATTTCTTCTAAGATTGACCTATTTGTTCTCCTCGCTGTCCAGGGGACTCTCAAAACCCTCCTCCAACACCACATTTCAAAGGCATCTATTCTTCTGCGTTCAGCCTTCCTAATTGTCCAGCTCTCACATCCATACATTACTACTGGGAAAACCATTGCTTTGACTATTCTAATTTTTGTTTGCAATGTAATGTCTCTGCTTTTCACTATGTTCCCCAGGTTTCTCATCGCTTGTCTCCCAAGAATCAGTCGCCTTTTTATTTCATGGCTGCAATCCCCATCTGCAGTGATCTTTGATCCTAAGAAAGTAAAATCTGTCACTGCTTCTACTTCTTCCCCGTCTATTTTCCAGGAACTGATGGGGCCTGTTGCCATTATCTTGGTTTTCTTGATATTGAGTCTCAAGCCAGCTTTTGCACTCTCCTCCTTCAGCCCAATCAAGAGATTCTTTAGGTCTTCCTCACTTTCTGCCATTAGGGTGGTATCGTCTGCATATCTCAGATTATTGATGTTTCTCCCAGCGATTTTAATCCCATATTGTGATTCCTCCATCCCTGCACTGCGCATTATGTGCTCTGTGTATAGGTTGAATAAGCATGGTGACAAAATGCAGCCTTGTCTTACTCCTTTTCCTATTCCAAACCACTCTGTTATTCCATGTTCTGTCCTAACTGTTGCTTCTTGGTTCATGTACAGATTTCTCATGAGACATATAAGGTGTTCTGGTATTCCCATCTCTTTAATTACTTGCCACATCTTGTTGTGGTCCACACAGTCAAATGCCTTAGTGTAGTCAATAAAACAAAAGTAAACTTGTTTCTGGTATTCCTTTGTTTTCTCCATGATCCAGCGTATGTTGGCGATGTGGTCTCTAGTCCCCCTGCCTCTTCTGAAACCAGCCTGCACCTCTGGTAATTCTCTCTCCACATGCTGCTGAAGTCTGTCCTGTATTATCTTGAGCATCACCTTGCTGGCATGTGGGATGAGCGCGATTGTTCGATAATTTGAACATTCTTTGGCATTGCCCTTTTTTGGGATTGGGACGTATACTGATCTTTTCCAATCCTGTGGCCACTGTTTTGTTTTCCAAATCTGCTGGCATATTGAATGCAGTAATTTGACGCCATCATCTTTTAGCGCTTTGAAAAATTCAACTGGGATACCATCATCTCCACTAGCTTTGTTGTTTGCAGTGCTCTTTAGGGCCTTTCTGACTTCACTCTCCAGGATGTCTGGCTCAAGTTCAATTTCTTCATCATTGTGATTATCAGGAGTGTTGAGGTCCTTTTTGTAAAGTTCCTCTGTGTACTCTTTCCATACTATGTATATGTATATGTATATGAAATAACAAAATATTTTTTTGCAAGACATCAGACACATTTAGGATTCAACACTTGAATCAAGACTTGACAAAGTAAAGGTTCAGTTCGAACCAAGTGTTTAGTTAAAAATAGGGTTATGGCTTCTTGTAATAGATGTACAGAAACTTGCTTGTTGTAGCAGACACCAATTATAGAGACTTACTCTATGTTTCCCAGCAATTCCTGCTGAGCTTTTTGAAGACAGATTCTCATAATCATGAATGGTCCTACTTTTGTAGACTGTTATCATGTACTGTATATCACTTTGTTCTGCCTCATTTGGCAAGATTATGTATAGTCGTATGCTTACTTAGATAAGATATTGATACATATTTCAGTACCACTAAACAGATCATATGCTAAATAGTAAAATATATTTTTCTCTCTGGTTGTATATTTTATTAGACTATTTGTTCTCAGCAGTTACTACAATTGTTTACTTGCAGCTAGTAAATTCCAGATACGATTGTGATTCTAATGAAAGTATGTTTTGCTGAAACAAATGTAATGTAGGTACAGTATCATAAATATATCATTTGGGCTGTACATGTGAAACTTTTTTCGAGACAGTAAACAACATTTTGTCTCTACTTACCTCTTTTGTGAAAAAAGTTATGAATCACACATTAGGTATATCAGAGTAAACAAAACAACAAAAAAGACAAAAAACATTGTGGCACCTGAACATACCTGTCAACCATCCTAATTTGGCCGGGAAAACCCCGTAATTTGATGTCGATTGACGTCATAACCCGCCCCGCGCTGCCAAAACCCCGTAATTTGGCAGCGGGGGGAACGCTTTCCGCGCATGCACGGAAGCGCTACGCTGCTTGCGCAGCCCCTACGCAAGCAGCGTAGCGCTTTCCGCGCATGCGTGGAAGGGTTTTACCCCTTCCGCGCATGCGTGGAAGGGTTTTACCCCTTCCACGCATGTGCGGAAGCGCTACGCCGCTTGCATAGGGGCTGCACAAGCGGCGTAGCACTTCCACGTATGCGTGGAAGGGGTAAAACCCTTCCACGCATGCGTGGGAAGCGACCTGCGCACAAGCGATGTGCGCAGGTCCCCTTTTTCCGGAGCCGTAGGTTGACAGGTATGCACCTGAATAACTCCTGCATTTAAATGTTAGCTTTCATGGATCAGGTCTACTTCGTCAGACATAAAAGTAAGACCTCATGGCATCAATTTAGTAGAGGTAGTGGTTTACTCATGATTTCTTTCATCTTAACATTGTATTCAGGACAGAACAGGGACCTTGCATTTGTAAACTGTAACACCAACTGACTGTATGATAGGGGTGGGGAAACCCTGCACCTTTAAAAAAATTATTTCATCTCTCCCACTTAAAAAGCCACAGAGGTACAGTACTGAACCCAGCAACCTCACTCAGAGCATTTGTGCTATTTCTTTAAAGGATGATGTGACTTTTCTTTGTTAAATGGCAAAAGGAGACGTATTTAGCCTCTTAGGGACTAAATGCAGTTTAGGGTTGCAATACATCACGGAAACCCGGGAATGTCCTGGGTTGTAACTATCCTGCCCGGTTCCATAAAAAACATTTAAAATTCCCGGTTTTCAAACCAAGGGGCGTGCTTGGTTTGAAGGAAAAAAATCACGCCTTTTTCTTGCCGCCTTAGAGCGGTGCCTCTCTTTAAGCACCAGCAGCCAGTGTCTGTAGCAGCAGCTGCAGTCGCAGCAGCAGCAGCTTGGTGGCCAAAGAGGAAAGAGATCGGGTTAAGTTTTATGCAAATAGAAAGTTAATGTCAAAACAGGAGTTAGTCTTTAAGGTGGCACAAAACTTTGGTGTCTTGGAATGCCTGTTGCCACATGTCCACGCAAACGTCTGCAGACACAGACAGCACTGGCTCTTTGGCTTTGAAACAGAGATGAGTCGGATACGACTGGATTTTGAGCAAGGGAAACCTTTACTTCTGTCCCGGTTTTGTGGGAGAGAATTATGGCAACCCTAAATGCAGTTCACCTGAACAAAACTGAACTACTGCATGTTGTTATAACAACAGCATGTAGAAAGGTTCTTAACTGGCTTGTTCACACACGCATAATTTACTTGTTAAAAAATGTCTGCTTGCCATAGCTATTACATGAACAGGATTTTAAATATTTTTTAGTCCTCATTCCACAAGTATATATGTGTGAATCAAGTATGAGCGGTTTTGGTAATTCTCTTTCTCTGCAAGTAATCTTCATGCTTGATCTCTCTCATTGGAGAGGACGGTAGTAAATACAAACATTTGCTAAACTCACTAGATTGGTTTATTTTGAAAGAGAAACATGAACAGCATTAATTATACCAATAATGAATAATTGACATAATATACAGAACATACTGACATTTTGTTACTGAGTTATACATTATTTATATTAAAAATGTAGAAAAATATGAACACCATATCATATGCGCAGTTACCATTGAAAAGAGTTGTTCTGACCAAACTGCAGAATTATTGAATAAAAAGACTAGATGTATTTTTCTTAATAATCTACAATGAGTGTTATTCCTTTGTTTAGGTTTGGCTGGTCAAGACTTAAATGAATGTTTGTACCACTGAAAACAAGGTCACCAGTGAATTTTAAAGTTATCATCCACATTGTTTTTGAAAGTGAGCTTTTGTTGCGAGTCCATAAGGTTTCATGAAGAGAAGTGAGAAGCCAGAAGGATATAGACAAATGAGGCCAAAAACATTCCCTGCCAGTAATTGCCCTGACAGTCAGCAGATGTTGCACGAAATACGAGAGAGCCTTAAATATTTGCCCAAGCCCTCTGATGTGGCTAAACCTGAGCAAAATGTGGTGAAAATATCTGCTGAAGATCCCAGGCAGGGTCGAAACCATAAATTTGGGACCTACCATAAAGCTTTGCAAGAAATACGAAATTCTTTGCTTCCTTTTGCAAATGAAACAAATTCGTCAGCAAGAGGAACATCAGAAGTTAATCGACAAATGCTGCAAGATCTACAAGCTGCTGGATTTGATGAGGTAAAAACAAATTGTCTCTTGCTTTAATGATAATGCAAAAAGCTTATTTAAAAGGGAATCTCAAGTCTCCTGTTTTCTTAATACATGTTGGAGGCAAGAGGATTCATAAAATAGTGCTTCAGATAAACTCTTCCTCCTGAAATTCTGTTGCTTAGCATAGTAAGTTGCAATAGAATAGGCCCATTGAGTCATTAATGCAGGGGTGGCCAAACTACAGCCTGCGGCATCATTTCATGTGGCCTGCCATTGTCCTCAGCGGTACCGGAAGTGGAAGAAGACAACTATAAAACACGCCCGTGCACACGTAAACACACCCTTGTCTGCCGTAAATGCACCCACGGCTGTTGTAAACGTGTTTATGACAGCTGCGGATGTGTTTTATGGCAGTGTTTACAGCAGGAGGAACCTAGTATATTTATATGTATTTTTAAAAATGTGTGAGGGATTGCAGTGGCTCGAGTGCCTAAGACGCTGACTGGGAGGCGGAAGGTCAGCGGTTCGATTCCCGAGTACTGCAGGACGGAGTGAGCTCCCGTCTTTGTCCCAGCTCCAGCCAACCTAGCAGTTCAAAAGCAAGAAATTGCAAGTAGATAAATAGGGACCACTTCAGTGGGAAGGTAACAGCATTCCGTGTGCTTTGGTGTCTAGTCACGCCTGCCACATGACCACGGAAACATCTGCAGTAGCAGACAGCGCTGGCTTTTCGGCTTTGAAACAGATGAGCACAGCACCCTAGAGTCGGATACGACTGGCTTTCAAGCAAGGGAAACCTTTACCTTTAAAAATGTGTGACTGTTTATAATGTGTCAGTCTTCTGTTGTTAGCCACCCAGAGTAGGAAAATTTCCTAGATGGGTGGGGTATAAATATAATAAAATAAATAAATAACCAGCTGTCCGTGGGCATGGTCAGGTCTGTGGCACTAAAAGTTTGGGAACCCTGCATTCTTGTTTAGTAAGTCAAGTCCTCTGTAAGTTCCATTTGATTCAAATGGTCTTATTTTAATTGCAACTCACTTTAGCGCAGCGAGTTACAACTAGAATTTATGGATTTCAACCTTTGTTTCCTATGTGCCTTCTAAGTGTATGTATAGTGCTATGGTTGGGCATCCAATAGATACACAGTAAGTACTGTTAAACATAAAGTCTGTCAGGTTTAATTTTAATTTAATTTTAATTTCCAATTTGTATAGCCACCCAACTCAAAATGACTCAGGGCGACTCACAGCACTAAAACAATACAACAATACAAAAGACATTAAAACCACACCCATAAAAACCCAATTTAAAGTACTACAAAAATTAAAAAAACGAGGATTAAAGAAAGAGGATTAAAAGAGGGAGCGATGTTGCTGTTACTTTATCAGCCAGCCGGCGGGGGTCACCACATCACCGGTGCCCTACACCTGCTTCGCCAGCCAGGTTTTTAGTTCTTTCCTGAAGGGCAGCAACTCCATCTGGAGTCGGAGCTCAATTGGCAGGAGGTTTCATAGGGCCGGAGCAGACACAGAGAAGGAAGGCCCTCCTTCTGGTGCTAGAGAGGCAAGCCTCTCTAGCAGATGGCACAGTAAGAGAGCCTCCGGTCCACTCTGGTGGGGCGGACAGATGTTCTCGGGGTGAGTATGTTAAATATGCTTTATATGTCTACATTCATCCTGAAGTGAATTGCTTAATTTTAACTCTCTGTGTTTCCTTATTTTTCAAAATAATGTTCTTACCCGTTTGAGTGGTTTATCCAGATGTCTTTTATTCCTGGTTCACATAATGTTGATTTTCACCCATTTCATTTTAGTATTCCTTCTTTTACTGTTTCTCTTTGATGTTAGATTGTCTTTTTTACAGGACAGTGAGAAAAGCACAGTTTTTCCAAAACAATTGCACATTAATTAGGGAGTACTAGAATTCTTCTGTATGTGTTTGTAAGTGTAGAAACTTTTGAACTGATACTAGTCTATTGTTTCTTTGTTAACTCTTGTTTAGGTTTCAAGAGAAATGTCTTTTTGTGTCTTTATAAAATCTATTTTTCAGTTATGAGTTCTAGTAAACAATATTATCTGTGTTTAATTAAATGGAACTGGGAAGTTAAAATTATTAAAGTTCAGAAGTCTGGGGTAAGGGTTTGGGAAAAAAAATCCAGAAACCTTTGGGATACTATAGTTGCTTGCTTGAAATTCACCCTGTTGATATAGAGATTTTACTATGGATTCCTGTAATGTTTTTGATGTTTAAATGTCATAACATTTTGGCCACTTCTTACACATTAGGTTACTGTATTCTGTTGAGAATCTGGACTGTCCTGCAGGCCTCGTATTGACTGGAAGATAGGGTGGGAGTTTAATAAATAGATTTCAGTAGGAATTGAGTGCTGGATTTCCAAAATGTGGTAGGCTTTAATCCACTTATGCTCATCTATGAAGAGGTAATCGCCTTCTATTTGTGAAAATATCACAACCTAGATTAGGCACTTGAAGAAGGATTCCGGAAGTTATTTTCACTACTCACCTGCATCCATCTCATTTTCTGGAGGTGACTAACCTTGGCACTCCAGCTGTCCAGAAGCCCAAGTCAGCACACCCAATGATCAGGGTTTCTGGGAATTGAAGTCCAAGAACAACTAGACTGCCAAGGTTAGCCACCACTGTCCTGGACTGTTCTTGTAACCCATCCAGAGTGTGTGTTTCTATCATAATATCTTTTACAGAAGTCTCCATGATCTTTTATTTTAATCTTCTCATTGTTCTTTTTTCATTACCTTTAATCTACATCTATGGTTCTCATCTTATGCCTTTGCCTTCCTTTTGTAATATATCTGTTTGTGGTTCTGCAGTTTCTGACTAGATAAATTATTATGCTTCCTTAGAAATATTTAGAACCTGTATTTTAGCCCCTAAGTAAAAATAAAATTTAAATTATCCACGGATGAGTCATTAGCATAATAAATACCTAAATCCTAGCCATATTACCAGTATAGTATATAGATTTTTTAGGCCATATTATTCAGTTTCACGGGTGTTAAGTGGCATCTCCAAATTAGTTTATAAAAACTTTCCTTTATTCCTACATACTTACACTTCAAAATTCTTTTACAGTAGAACCTCGTATAATGAAAAAAACCTCTATTCCACGGAGCTCTTCGCTATATGTTTTTTCCCATTATATGGATCCCTATGGGCGATGCACCTTATAACGAAAAAATGTTCGTTATATGGATCACTATTGGCGATACCCCATACAATGGATTTCCCCCCCCCGTTGTACAGGATATCACCAATAGCGATCCGTATAATGAACATTTTTTCTCGTTATACGGTGCATCATGAATAGCGCACAAACGTTTCGTTGTACGAATTTTTTGTTATACGAAGCGTTTGTTATACGGGGTACCACTGTATCTCAAACATTCTTCCACCCCTCAGTACTTATTTCCCCACCTAAATCTACATCCCATACTGCTTTAAGAACATCATTTTGGTTCTCTGCCTCTATTAATATACAGTAAAGCCCCTACTTACATAAAAAGTCTGTTCCGTAGGCTTTTATGTAAATCGGTTTTTCATTTAACTCAAAGCAAACCCATAGGAAAAATGAATTTTTACATAACTCGAAGCAAACCCATAGGAAAAATGAATTTTTTACTTAACTCGAAACAAATCCATAGGAAAATAATAATAATAATAAAGTTTAATTTCTATCCCGCTTTCCTGACACAAGTGCCACTCAAAGCGGCTTACAACATATATAAATACAACAGAGCAAAATATACAATAAACTACAAAAGGCAATACACAATTAATATAATCAAAACATCAGAATATGCAAAAATACAATAGAAAATATAAATAATTAAGCAATATCACAATGAGAAATTACACAAAAAAAATCAACCTCAACCACCCAGCAGCCACAAAGGCACCCTATAGTTCAACGTCTGTGAGACAGCTGTGTCGGTGGCGGCAATGGCTCCCACCTGTCTCTCCCCAACAGGGCCGGTGGCGTGGGCTCCCGGAGCGAGACAGGGAGCTGCTTGAGGCGGCGGGTGTCGTCGTCCCTTTCTGCTCTCCGGCGGGCCGTCCCGGAGAGCGAGGGCAGCTGCATCGGCGGCGGCAATGGCTCCCACCTGTCTCCCCCCAACGGGGCCGGTGGCGTGGGCTCCCGGGGAGAGACAGGGAGCTGCTCGAGACGGCGGGCGTCGTCGTCCTTTTCTGCTCTCCGGGCGAGCCGTCCCGGAGAGCGAGGGCAGCTGTGTCGGCGGCGGCAATGGCTCCCACCTGTCTCTCCCCAACGGGGCCAATGGCGTGGGCTCCCGGGGAGAGACAGGGAGCCGCTCGAGGCGGCGGGTGTCGTCCTCTTCTGCTCTCCGGGCGGGCCGTCCCGGAGAGCGAGGGCAGCTGTGTCGGCGGCGGCAATGGCTCCCACCTGTCTCTCCCCAACGGGGCTGGTGGCGTGGGCTCCCGGGGAGAGACAGGGAGCTGCTCGAGACGGCGGGCGTCGTCGTCCCTCTCTGCTCTCCGGGCGAGCCGTCCCGGAGAGCGAGGGCAGCTGTGTCGGCGGCGGCAATGGCTCCCACCTGTCTCTCCCCAACGGGGCCACATAAATGATATTTATGTAAATTGAAGCAACCCCATAGGAAAAATGAATTTTTTTACGTAACTCGAAGGAAACACATAGGAAACTGTGTTATGTAAATCGGGACATTTATGTAAATAGGGACATGGTTTTAGTGCAAAAATCATTATGTACTATAAATCATACCTATCATCCCGTTCATTATTTCATCTTTTCCCCTCTGCATTATAATTTCTTCAAATTTTGTCAACTCCCTAAACTTTTAACATTTATTTTCACCAAACCTCTGGTCCAGTATTTCCCAGTATTTGGTTTTTGGACTTCAGTGCCCAGAAACCGAAGTCAGTTCCCCAAAGCACTGATCAGTCAGTGTACTGTCTTAGGCTTCTGAGAATTGAAGTCCACCAGTGTTCTGCGGAACATAGTTTGGGAAACACTGCTCCAGTCCATTGATCCAATCGAATCAAGATATTCTTGCCCATTTTAAAATCTCCTGTACTTATTTTGTACAGTTCATCTTTTCTAACCAATCTTTTAATCTAATACATTTTCTCTTTTTCTCTTTGTGTTTATTGACATTTGTAGACTCTAAAATTTACTGGAAATTTCTCTAATTCTAATATTGGGTATAAAAGGGAAATAACTAGAATAAATATTATCATATACAGTATATATATTCCAAATTTGTAACACATTTCTAAGCAAAGGTTCTTCTCCTTTTTTTACCTTACTCTTATTTTGATTAAAAAGAATAGTATTCTCGATATACACAACAACTTCCTTTAGTTCCAAATTAAACCATATTATGTCATTTGGATGTATGTAAGTTAATATCTCATTTGATTAGCAATATAATATGTAGAGTAGAACCCCGTATAGCGATTGCCCCATACAGCGATGAAATCGCATAGCGATGAGGCTTGGAGGAGGGAAAGCCATTCCGCATAGCGATCGTTCCTATGGGAAAATCCATACAACGATTTTCCAATGGGAAAAACCGCTTAGTGCCAAACATCGTTGTATGGTTTTCCCCATAGGGAAAATCGTTGTATGGATTTTCCCATAGGGAAGATCGTAGAACAACAAAAACTGCATGGCGATCAGCTCTGTGGAACGGATAAAAATCGCTTTACGGGGTCTACTGTGTTAGGAAAACCTAACTGTTCTAGTCTTCAAAATTTATAACACAATTTTTAATTTATACTTGCTCTTTGGTCATCATTACAAAATGTATTGATTAAATTCTGTCAATTTTTTTAAAATTTTATTAAATTTTTGACAAATATACAAAAAAGAAAAGCAATAACAGTACAATATAATAATAAAACAAAAACAACATCAATACAATATTAGCTCAAATTCATAAGAGCTAGCACATAATAGTACTTAAACTAATTATTTACCATATAGCCCCCAATATTAAATACCACATTGTAAATTATTACTATGATCATAACAATAAAAGCTTTCAGTGCTACCACTATTTTTATTTTTTAATAATTACACATCACCCTGTGAGTATATACAATGCCCGGAGAGTTTAGTTTCTGTTTCAACTCCAAAAACCTCTTTGAGATGGTACAGGTCCTAAGCTATCATTTGCCATAAGAGAATGATCCACAAACGGTTTCCAAATACTCCAGAACCTATTCTCTTTTAATTTATCTCGTTTTACTTTGATCTCCCATGTCAATTTGTCATTCAATGCTAAACTCCACATTTCTTTATACCACTCTCCAATCTGTATATCTACATCGTTTTTCCAATTTCTAGCTATGCATTGTCTACCTGTAGTTAATACAATTTCCAATAATTCTTTTTCCTCCTTATTCAAACCCAAACCTTCCACATTTGTTAAAAGAATGGTACCTCTGTCAAATCTTTCAGTTCATCTTTATCAGTAATATTCAAAGCAAAAATTATTGTTAAATATAATTGTTTTACATTTATCATTTTACACAATGCAGTTCTACCATACAATGGTAATTCTATCTTCCTATATTCATTTAATGTACAGTGGTACCTCATATAACTATTTTAATCCATTCCATGGGGCTCGTTGTTGTACGAAACAATTGCTATATGATACATGCATTGTATAGCGATTTTCCCTATGGGATGCATCGTACAACAAAAATTTTTTTTGCTGAGTGGTTTTTCTCATCGAAAAATTGTACGATTTTTTCCATAGGTAAAATTGTTATGCTGGATGCCATTTCCCCAAAAAACCTAATTGTTATGCGATTTTGTTGCTATACAGGGTGATTGTTGTATGAGGTTCCACTGTACTGACTTTTTGTTTCAATTTATTTATTTTTATTTATTTATTTATTCATTGTTTTTTCCCTAATGCCTACAGATTTTTGGTAATATACCTAGGTACTGTACTTCATAATTTTACTTACGTTAAGATCTATTTTTTTTAATCATCTGATTTTTTTTTTAAAAAAATCTTTTTAAATTGACACTTAACATTTCATGTATTCTTGGGCCCACTAACATTCTTAGTCCTACTTGAGCTTCTCTTTGGGTGTTCCTTAGGACTTAGTTCATTTCAGCTTTTTTTTCTGTGCTGGCATTCAGCCAAGCTTACTGACAACGTATTAGTTGCTCAGTTGCACTGAATTTGTAATTAGCATCCATGTAGTCCTGAAAGAGTTATATTAATGAACCCAACACTAGCAAATCTATTTTCTATGAGCATTTAAGATGAATTATCTTCTAGGGATTTTGTGCTTTTATGTGAACTTTTTTTTGCAATCTTTTTTCTTATACACTACATGCCTTCCTCAAATAGGATATGGTTATCCAAGCTCTAAGACAAACCAACAGCCGCAGCATAGAAGCAGCAATTGAATACATAAGTAAAATGAGCTACCAGGATCCCCGGCGTGAACAAATGGCAGCAGCAGCATCTAGACCAATTAATGCTGGTACAAAACCACCAGGTACGTGTATACAACATGTATACTCTTATAAAGGAGAGGTAAAACGGTCTCCTCTATACGTAGTTAATTTTTGATAGGAATAAGAGGAATATGCTGAAATAAATTATAAGAATTGAATGATAGAGATGAAAAGTTATACAACTAGCAATTCTGTTACTAATATTAGTGGTAGTTTCAAAATGTTTTGGTTGTCACAGACACTTGGCATCTCAGTTTACTATGAATATTGAGTCATTTTGTGTTTGTATTTGATTAGGTGGATGTAAGAGCACCCTCCTTTTCAGACTAAGAATTAACACCTATAAGTTTCTCTGTATAGATCTTTAGAGAGCACATTGAAATATAGAATGGCCAGTAGCCTGCTATGCACTCAGTTCTTCTTACAGCTATACCTGCACACATCTCTTGTCTCATCATTTTCTTTTTTCCCTTTGCTCCTCCGTAGTGAAAAAAAATGTAAGATTGTAGCATAAATGTCTACTAAGCTTTAGTAATACTGGGTATGTACAGGTCCGTAGCCAGGATTCTAGATTGAGCGGCCGAAAATTTTCCAGGAGGGCAAAAATGTCACACATATATAACATTGGCACCACAGGGGGGGCGGGGGGGCTGTTAGCTCAAGAAGGTTTTCAGAGCATTTTAGAGCCCCCCCCTTTCTCTCTCACTCACACACACACACACTCACACAGAGACACATTATTGTTACGGTCTGTTAGAGCCCCCTCAAAGATTGTGGTATTTTGGAACCACAATAGGGTGTACCCTGGTAAGGGCAACCTTGTGTTGCCGGCTTATCGTTCTGATACTAGGTTAGGCAAAAGAAACTGCAGAATACTCTCACCAAAATGTGCCTTCATTTTGGCAGTTTCAGGTCTGGTCTAGACACGGAAGAAAAGGAAGAAGTAATCTTCACAGCAACCCATAAGAAAAAAAGGAGTAATAACTTCAAACTTGGAGATGGTGGTGAAAGATGGAATAGTTGTTGTTTAATTATAACCATTTACTCACATAATGAAAGAGAAAACATGAATTTTATATTTGATAGCTGCCTCCATTTCTGTCAAACACATGCCATTTATTAACTTGTAAGAATTCTGATCTGGAATAATAGTGCAGTAGTAAAAATACTTTATGAATCTTTTTTTCCTTTAAAAAAAACAGGAGGAGGACAGCAGTCTGTTAACCGCAGGCAGAGCTGGAAAGGTTCCAAAGAATCCTTGGTACCCCAGAGATTTGGAGATGGCCTGGCCTTTCATTCTGAAAGCCCTGTCTCTCAGCCTGATGTAGGAAGACCTTTATCTGGTTCTGGAATAGCAGCATTTGCTCAGGTTCACCCTGGCAATGGACAAAGAGTGAACCCCCCACCTCCACCTCAAGTACGAAGTGTTACTCCTCCACCACTGCCTCCCAGAGGAACAACTCCACCTCCCCGAGGAACCACACCCCCTCCCTCTTCCTGGGAAACTAATTCTCAAACAAAACGGTATTCTGGCAACATGGAGTACATGATCTCTCGCATTTCTCCAGTACCACCTGGAGCATGGGCAGATGGCTATCCCCCTCAGTCTATGAATCCTTCTACTCAGGGACAAAGAGGAATGAGTGCTGTCCCTGTTGGCAGGCAACCAATCATCATGCAGAGTTCAGTTAACAGCAAATTTAGCTTTTCATCAGGAAGGGCTGGAATACAAAATGGCAATTGTCAGACTGATTATATTGTCCATCAGAATATTGTGCCTGGTAACTCAGCAAATCGTCAACCTCCACCTTACCCGATGTCGCCTACAAACCAGCAAAGTCCTACGCCTTTGCAGATGCAAGCAGGAGGGCCGACAGCCCCTTCTTCGTATGCTAATGGAAACATTCCTCAGTCCATGTTGGTGTCAAACAGAAACAGCCACAATATGGAATTATATAATATAAATATCCCTGGAATTCCAACATCCTGGCCTCAGTCATCACCTGGCAATGGACATGAAATTCCAGTGTGGCAGCCCAACATTCCACTAAGGTCAAATTCTTTCAATAATCCTCTTGGAAACAGACAGAACCATGCTGCTAATTCACAGCCTTCTGCCACCACAGTGACTGCTGTTACCCCTGCTCCTATACAGCAGCCAGTGAAAAGCATGCGTGTATTAAAACCAGAACTGCAAACTGCCTTAGCTCCTACTCATCCTTCTTGGATTTCACAGCCAATGCAAGGTATGCAGCCAGTCTCCATTTCTGAGGGACCGTGTACAAACATGACAATCATATCCCCTAGAGCAGAGGCTCCAAATTATCAAGGTCCACCACCTCCTTATCCAAAACATCTATTGCATCCAGCTGCATCTGTCACACCGTATGAATCTGTGACAAAGCCTGGAAAAGAGGATCAGCTCAATTTCCCTAAAGAAGAGGAGAGTGAAAAGAATGATGCCAATGAAGCAACAGATAAAGAAAATAAACAAATAACAACCTCACCTGTCCCTGTAAGAAAAAACAAGAGGGATGAAGAAAGGAGGGAGTCCCGTATTCAGAGTTATTCTCCTCAGGCTTTTAAGTTCTTTATGGAGCAGCATGTGGAAAACATCCTCAAATCACATCAACAGCGACTGCATCGTAAGAAACAGCTAGAAAATGAAATGATGCGGGTAAAGCTTTTTATTATTATTCTGTTTTGTTATTATATGGAATAAGCTTAAACCCACCCACCCCCCAATATTAACCTTACAATGAATATATGTGGCACTCTAAATTGGTCAACTTAGGTTTTTTATGCAATGTCTGCATTTAGTGAGAAATCAGTCTTACGAAGTTCGGTGAGACTTAGTTCAAGGTAAGTAGATTTAGAATTGATCAAATATTAACGGTTAAACTCTTCTAATCAGAGATATTATGCCCAGATCCAATAAATTATTTGTCATGGTAGATGTATATGAGCTATAGTCTTAATAATAGGGATGGTTAAAAGATGGATAAGGTATTTGAATTCAAACACATGCTTATATGAATAGTATGTTCAGCCTGTGGAGTGAATCCAAAGTTATCCTTCTGCATTCTGAAGGGGTTCTGATCTGTTGGAAGATCCTACTTAGGGGGAAATCCAGATTTCTGATTTCTCCCTTGTACTTCCAGTGCTGCTTCATGTACTGTTCTGGAAGGTTTGCAATCCTTCTGCCAGTAACAAGGAAGTTTCGTGAACAGAGTGCTGCTCACAGGAACACAGGCTCTAATCCTGTATTTGCACAATCTCCCTTTCAGTTCTAGGAGTTAGGCTGTGATGGCTTTATATTTCACTCTTCAGTATAATGTATTTATTTATCTATTTTATTTAATCATTTATAACCCGCTTTCCTCTCCCGAGGGAGACCCAAAGCAGCATAACAACATATAAAATAACAATTAAAAACATCAAATAAAACCCAGTTAAAAACTCCTATCCAAAAATTACATTTAAACCTCATAAAACCTCTAAAAGAACAACCCTCATCCACCCTCCATCCATGTTAAAATGACCCAAAAGACTAAAAGAAGAACTACATAAAACTGGACCAAAAAAAAGGACTAACAGGCCAACAACTCCCATATGGCTAGACAAGCCAACATAAGAACATAAGAACAGCCTTGCTGGAACAGGCCACAGCCCATCCAGTCCAGCATTCTGTCTCACGCAGTGGCTCACCATTTCCATCAGGGTATTCCCAAGCAGATGCCTTCACCTGCTTAGGATTCCCTGGAAATGGCATTGAGAGATATCCTGCCTATCTCTCCAACCCCGAGGTTGTCCTTAAGTATCCATAATTATAGCCATTGATACCCTTGTCCTCCATGAACTTGTCTAATCCTTTCTTAAAGCTGTCAAGACTGACAGCTGTCACCACTTCTTCTGGCAGGGAGTTCCATGGACCAGTAATCCTCTGGGTGAAAAAGTACTTTCTCTTATTTGTTTGAGAACTAGTACCCAAAAGTTTCATAGAGTGTCCCCTAGTTCTAGTGTTGTGCGATAGGGAAAACAATTTTTCCTTATCTACTTTGTCCACACCGTGCATGATTTTATAAACTTCAATCAGGTCACCTCTTAGACGTCGTCGTTCAAGAGTGAAGAGGCCCAACCATTGCAGCCTCAGATGGTAAGGAAGATGTTCCAGTCCCCTAATCATTCTGGTTGCCCTCCTCTGCACTTTTTCCAGCTCCATAATATCCTTCTGGAGGTTTGGCGACCAGAACTGTCCACAGTATTCCAGATGGGGCCTCACCATAGATTTATAAAGAGGCAAAATGACACTTGCTGACTTATTTTCTATACCCTTCCTAATGATCCCTAGCATTGTTTGCTTTTTTCACTGCTGAGGCACACTGGGTTGACACCTTCATTGAGTTGTCCACCAGGACACCAAGGTCCCTTTCTTGGTTTGTCGCAGAGAGTTCAGACCCCATCAGTTTATAAATGTAATTGGGGTTTTTTGCCCCAACATGCATCACTCTGCACTTACTAATGTTGAAGCTCATTTGCCACTGTTTTGCCCACTCCCCCAGTGTCGAGAGATCCCTCTGGAGCTCCTCACAATCTCTCACAGTTTTAACTGTGAGGGTTGGGAAGTAGAGTCATTCCTACCCCACACCCGCTGGCATAGCCAAATTTTCAGCTCTTTTTCTAAAAGGGAGCAGCTCCGTCTGGAGGCGCAATTCTGCTGGCAAGAGATTCCAAAGGGCCGGGGCGGACACAGAGAAGGCCCTCCTCCTGGTCCCCGCTAGATGTGCTTCCTTAACTGATGGGACCAGCATGGAGCCTCTCCGGTCCGCCCTCGTAGGATGGGTTGAGGACCTTGGAGCGACGCGGTCTCTTAAATTTCCAGGTGCTATTCCCACTATGCTCTCATGTTCTCGGTGATCCTTGTTATTTTTCTCTGTTTAGTTTGGCAGTGTAATTTAGAGCCTTGCACCACATAGAAAGTTGCTTGTCTCCTTAAAATATTAAAATACAGAGTCAAATCCAGATGTTGAATAGAGTAGAACCATTAAATCGGAGAGTGCCAACCACTAATTGTTGTGGGAGGGATACAAAACAAACAGACTTGCATAAAGACGCATTTAGCTTGTAAATTCAAATTTGAAAAGTCATGTAAATACTCCAGAAACTTCAAGATCTTGAAGGAAACTATGTAGGGAAAAATCTTTAAAAATCAGTTGCTTTATAAGTCAATGTGAGTTTTTCTAATCATGATATATTAGGGGGGCGGAGGAAGACTTGGTTCTTTCCAAATGTTTTCTACCTGCATATAAAGTCTACTCGTGTTTTGGAGAAGGGGTTTTTGGACTAATAGAAGGATATTCATATCTTTAGATATTTGCAATTATCAATGCAGTAGATTGGCAAAGCAAAAAAAGAAAAACAGGCAGGCCAGAAGTAGTAAGAAAAAGCCATGGCAGAAATGCAATGTGCCACCTTATAGTTCTAAATAGTGGGCAGAAATGTGGAGGCCATCCTGTGACACAAATGAACCACGTTGCCATCAGAACCGGTTAGTTGCACAAGTCTGTACAAGCCTACCAGTTCAAAAACTAAGACTGCACTAGGGAGGTTTAGTGTCCAGTCTAGTACCAGTGAAATTAGCGCCACCAAAACATTCAGTCTGATTGATGCATTCCCTGCTGGTGCTGTAGTGTCATTACTACAGTTTGGCTCAAGGAATGTGAAATTCGCATGAAAAAAGTAGATTAATGGAATGGAAGACTTTCCTGATTCTGTGATAGAAGCAAGGTATGTGTGCTTTTCATGGCCTCAGCTTAAATAATTGCTTTTTTATGACAAGTGGTCAGTTTATCACTTTAAAGTTTCTTTTAATAACAAGTCGATTCTCTGATACAGGGCGGGCAATAATCACCAGTTCCCAGTGTGGGTCTTATTAGTCTCCCAAAATGAAAATGGAATTCTCTAAAATGTTTATTCTGGTTTTGGAAAACTCTTGTTTTTCTTTCTTTTTGCTCAAATAAGGTTCCCCTCCTTGCTCGAATAAGAAGGAATTATATATATACGGTGCATCTTTGATTAGTTACAAATAATTGATAAAGCCATACCTGCCATACGCGTCTTCTACGTGACCTGCGCAGAACGGTACTGCGCAGATCGCCTTCTACGCATGCGTAGAAGGCTTTTACGCTTGCGTAGAACCCTTCTACGCATGCGTAGAAGGCTTCTACGATCCCCTTCTGCGCAGATCGCCTTCCACGCATGTGTAGAAGGGTTCTACGCAAGCGTAAAAACCTTCTACCCATGCGTAGAAGGTGATCTGCGCAGAAGGGATGCCCAGTACCTCTTTTTCCCCCACTGCCAATTCCGGGGTTTTGGCAGCTGCAGGCAGGAAATGGCGCAAATCGGCACCGAAAATTGGGAAATCCTGGCCAATCCGGGAAGGTTGACAGGTATGGATAAAGCGTTGGAATTGCCTATTTTTATCTGAATTAAAAACAGATGTCACATTTTTTTAAAAAAAATTGAAGTTCATAATGTGTTTTTATTTGAATTTGAGGTGTTTTTCTCTGCTTCTGCGCCGGTCTTGAGAAGAACTATTTTAATTGTTTCAGAAAATTCTCCCTATTGAATTTATCTTCATGAAATAGCGACTGATGTATAAAACAAATAAAGTTTCTTGTTCTTTCTTCATGTTCATTCTTAGTGTCTTTCCTTTTCAATTTCACTAACAGCTGATTTAAACTATTAAGGTGTTGGAAGCTTTCCTGACATCTATAGCCTCATTACAGGATAGGCAAGTAATATTTTGGAGATGAGTATTCTGTTTCAAGAACAGCATGGACTCTTTCCTAGGAACTTTGCATGCTTACTTATTTAAATTAAGCATGTTTTCTTTCACTGTACTAGTGTACCTGGATTTGTTTATATGAGACTACTAATCTTGCTTTCCTTTTTAATTGCATTTTATTCCTTTGCAGCACTTTATTACTTATGATTATACAGATAAACAACTGAATAAATAATTTTTTAAATTGTATAATTATATTTTACTTAGTCTTATATATAGTTAAGCTAGTTTATGAAGAACTTTTTTGTCACATACTCATTCATGACACTTTTTAGTAAATAGTGTTGGATGTAAGACTTTCTAGAAAGTGAAGGACAGAAATTGGGAAGTTAGCTAGGAGAAAATTATATGCCTCCTTTAGATTTTAGTCATGACAGAAAAATATTACCATATTCTTTTTGTAAACAGAAGGAATGTGACAGATCTGGTGCAGCTGACTGCATGGGAATGTTCATCAAGGAGAGAAGTCATGGCTTTCCTTTCTCCAAAATATGTAGCTTTGAGGGATAATAGGGCTTTGCACTCAGCCTGCCCATTTCCACCTCCCAGATTGCTTTTCAAAACAATTGTCTGTAAATCCTCAGTCTTCTCACGCATTGCTGTTGATGTGTAGCTGTGCATATAATCATTTTTTTCTAACCATCCCTAAATATTCCAAATTTATATAATACTTTGAAGTGCTTTTATTGACTCTTAACACTGCTGTTAAAAAGCCCTGAAGCATCATATTTCCTACTTCAGGAGTTTTTAATGTAGATTTTCTTGTGTTAGACTTGAGCTTCTAGGCATTTCCTAATAGAAATCCTTGGTGGTTTTTCACTTGTTACATTTTCATCTTGTTTAGGTTGGGTTGTCTCCAGAGGCCCAGGATCAGATGAGGAAAATGCTGTGCCAGAAAGAGTCCAATTATATCCGTCTCAAAAGGGCTAAGATGGATAAATCAATGTTTGTGAAGATTAAAACTCTTGGAATCGGGGCATTTGGAGAGGTCTGCTTAGCAAGAAAAGTAGATACCAATGCTCTTTATGCAACAAAAACTCTGCGGAAAAAAGATGTGCTGCTTCGGAATCAAGTTGCTCATGTTAAAGCTGAGCGTGATATCCTTGCAGAGGCTGATAATGAGTGGGTAGTTCGTTTATACTATTCATTCCAGGATAAGGACAATTTATACTTCGTTATGGACTATATTCCGGGAGGAGATATGATGAGCCTGTTAGTTCGCATGGGCGTCTTCCCAGAAAATATGGCTCGGTTCTACATAGCTGAACTAACATGCGCAGTTGAAAGTGTTCATAAGATGGGCTTCATTCACAGGGACATAAAACCTGATAACATTCTAATTGATCGTGATGGCCACATCAAATTGACTGACTTTGGGCTTTGTACTGGTTTTCGGTGGACACACGATTCCAAGTACTACCAGAGCGGTAAGAAAAGCATTTTCATAGAGTACCTTTTTTTCTTGCTTGTCTGTTAACATATTTAGTCAGTAATCACTGTTGTGATTTTAGTAGATTGTCATAACATTTAATTAAATAACAATCAAAGGAAAAGTAGTCTCCATTTGTTGTAGAACATGGGCTATCCTTTGTAACTACTGTATTTGCTGGTGAATAAGACGCATCAGCGTATAAGACACACACAGTGATGGGCTACAAAAAAATTTACTACCGCACTGTGGGTGTGGTATGGTGGGCATGGCCAGGGGGAAAGCCTTGCGTTGCACCCGAATTAGGACTACTTTATTTCGAAACATGGATGGGCAGTTCTGGCGAACTGGTGCGAACCTGCTGATGCCCACCACTGGACGCACCCTGTTATTAACAAAATAGCCCACTATAGGCCACTGTATAAAGTACATGACACATTCCATTTTTTCTGTGTATTTTAAGGGGGAAAAGTGGGTCTTATACACTACCAAATACAGTCCCTCTTTAAAAATCTGAATGACTAATGCTAAATCAAGTATGTATTCCAGTGATGGCGAAATTTTTAGAGACTGAGTGCCCAAGGAGGAGGAGGAACGCAAGCAGGCACTGCGCGTGCCCACATACTCATGTAATGTCACCGGCGTGCCACTGGAAAAGTCACATGGATGCACACACCCCCACAGGGCCTTCCCCCCCCCCCCAGACACACACACATGAGTTCCTCCGACACCCCTGTGGGGCTTCCCCACCCCCCATGAGTTCTCCCCACCTTACCTCGCCCAGCTGCAGCCTCCCTGCCATGATTTCAGCCTCCCCTCTTGCTTCCCCTTTGGCGAGTGAGGGGTGGTGGGGAAGTGGTGTGGGTGGGGTGAGGCTTCCCCTCAATGGCCCATATGCCAGAAGAAAGGCACCTACATGCCACAAGTTCGCCACCAGGGATGTGTTCAATTGTACTCTGTGGCTTAAAGTTTTGGATACTTTTTCTCATAAATAGCCATTGTACCACAGGTCTTTCCTTATTGGGGAAAAAGTATTCTATATGTACAATTAAGCTTTTCAGCACAGCTCCAGTTTACAATTCTGTATTTAAAAGTTAGCTTATTTATATACTTGTCATTCACTTGAAGCATCTTTCTGGCCTGAAAAAGACCTTTTTCTAGTTTGTAAAAGTTAAACTTCCTTAATCATTTAACACATGAACATTTTAATTTGTAGAGAATACATCTTTAAAAACTGAAAATGTTGGCAGAAATGAAGAGCAAATATCTACACTTTCCAGCACCTTGTTTGCATAGGAAATTAAGACAACAGTCCTATAGTTACTGCACTCCTTGGCATTCTTTCTTGGAGATTGGAATGTATATTGAGTATTGCTTTTCTGTGGGCCATTGTTTTGTTTTTGTTGTTGGCATATTTTTGTTAGGATTTTGACAGATTCAATCTCTGTAGCTTGAAATTCCATCAGCTCCTGGTGATTTATTTCTTCCTAGTACTTTCAAAGCTGCTTTCACTTCATTTTTTAGAACTGCAGGTTTTTCATTATAGGATTTTTCTTCAAAGGCATCTGTCATCCTTTTATAACTTTTGTATAGATATTCAGTAAATGTTTCTATTGAAAAGAAGAAGAACCTCTCAGAACCCTCTCAGTAAAACATAAGTTTTAATCTAACAAGCCTTTTTTAATAAAAGGTGAGAGATAAAAAAGGAACTTGACCTGCATTGCTTTGAAGGGTTTCCTTATATGTAATGTCCTTTGAAAAATATTTTGGTTAAAAATCTGTGGGATGAAAGCAGCTTATTCTTCAGCAATTGTTTAGGGAAAATGAGGTATTTCTTTGTTAGTCCTTCTCAAGTTGTATCAAGAGGAAAAGTTAACAATCCTAGAAAATTTCCCTTTCAAGACATACATATATAGATTTTGTAATTCTTGAACAGCTTGATGGAATAAAGTTTCTTCTTTGTGGTCTGAAACGCATACGTGGATTTTGCACATGTGCAGACCTGTCCTTTGGAATATTCAGCACTTCACTTATCAGTTTTTGTAAACATATTTGCAGTGTTGATCATGTGTACAAAATGATTAAGCAGACAGATGTGTAGAGAGACAAGCTTGTTAAGAATCTGATGGGATTTACATAGATTTATTGGTGGACAATGTGACTAACATATTTCTATCAGTCTTGTTACCTTTGAGTTCAGCCTTGCAGATTTTTTGGGATTGAACTCCCTAAGACAAGGGTTCTCATCCTATGGCCCATGGGCCAGATCCAGCCCGCAGTACCCCCCAAAAAATGAGCCCCCGACCTCGCTCCGGCCACCACTGCCGGAATCAGCAACGGACTCATTTACGGCTATTGTAGACATGTTTACGATAGCCATAAATCAGTCCATGGCCATCGTAATTGTGTTTACTACAGGGGGAACCACCAGTATGGCCCGCTCAGCTGCCTGAGGGAGCGTGGTCCGGCACACGTCTGAAAAACATTGAGAACTCTTGCCCTAGGACCTAGTCAGCATAGACAAGGTGGGGGAGGTATGCTACCACTGCAGTCTAACAATATCTGCAGAGCTGCACATTGTCCACTGTTGCTTCAGTATATTACATCTACAGTCAGTGATTCATGGGTAGTCATTGTCAGAGTTAAAGCGTGCACAAATTCGGCTTTAGATCAGTTGTTTATGGAAATGGTAGAAATAATTTGACCTCCTGCTTAAGCTATTGGCAAAGTAGTTACACACATGCTGCAACACTTAACAGACAACTGATGTTCAAATTAAGGCTTCATTTTTGCTTTGTAGGGGATCACCCACGTCAGGACAGCATGGATTTTAGTAATGAATGGGGAGATCCAGCAAACTGTAGATGTGGAGACCGGCTAAAGCCACTTGAACGGAGAGCAGCACGTCAGCATCAACGATGTCTAGCACACTCACTTGTTGGGACACCAAATTACATTGCACCAGAAGTATTGTTACGAACAGGTAAATTTGTCCACTTGTTCTCACTCTTAATGAAATAAATCAGCTGCTCGTTTCTGAAAACTATTTCTCCCTATTGTTTTCCAATAATAAGAGAGCACTAGTGTGTTACAGGAGCGTTGCATTCTGCTGGCATTGATACTAAAATGGATTAGATTGAACAGGTTGAAGCTGAATCCTGATAAGATGGAGGTCCTGTTGCTGGCAGGGACTGTCTGACATGCAGGGGAAGCCACCCCTTACCTTGGATAGAGTAGTCCTTCCCTCGAGGGACCAGGCTTGCAGCCTAAGGTTCATATTAGATCAGGCCCTTAACTAAGCATCAAATAGTGGCAGTCTCATAGGCTGCATTTTTTCAAAGTATCAAATTGTTCAGCTTCATCCCTACTTGGACAGACTGTCTTTAACAACACTGGTCCATGCATTGGTAGTCTTCAGAATTGACTACTGTTATGCTCTCTATGTGGGGCTACCCACGTCCCTGATACAGAGATAACAGAGAGTCTCAAAATGCAGCTGCCAGGGGTGAGAAAGTTGATCATGCTATCCTGGGTTTAGGAAATTAAAAGTCCTATATTCAAAGCCCAGCTCCAGATGCTGGCACCAGATGGCCAGGAAAACATTACCAAGAAATAGGGTTTTCTCCGTAGCAGCACTAGTACTGTGCTAGTTGAGCTGTGCCAGGCCCCATCCCTGGATATATTTAAACATAAGCTTTCTCTTGTTACATATTTAGGCCAGATATGAAACTACCGAAACAACAACACCTTTTGATGAGTTCATTTTGCAGTTCCTTTCACCTGACCTAGTGTGAGAAGGATTAGCTGGCACAAGGTGGCCGTTGCCTGGGGTATGCCTGATTGTGGTTCAAAAACACCACAATCTTCATGGAGGCTCTTTCTGTGTATCCCAACATCAGCTTAAAATAATGCTGTTTAAGGAGACTTTTAAGACCATTCTTTCTCCTAACTAATTTATGTTGATATGCTGATTTCTTTTATTTGTTCTCCAGATCTTGACTTTTGCCTAAGATTGGTTAAAGTGCTTGAGTTAAGATTTGATCACCAAGATGAGTTAGAAATACTTGTAATTGTTTAATTTGATTAACTTGATGGTTACTGTCATGTTTTAATGTTGTAAACTACACAGAGTGGGATGATCTCCCAGATGGGCATTAAGTAAGAAAGTAAGTAAGTAAATACAAACTAGTATATTAGTATTGCTACATGTGAGAATCAGTTTACTGCACTGGAACTTAGAACTGGATTCAAATTTAATTTTTAATTTAATTAAATTTTCAAATTTCTACGCTGCCCACTCAGGGCTGCTTACATCAACTCTAAAAACATATAAACTACATTAAAAAACCCAATTATCCCACCCACCCCACCCTATACATAAAAAGAGAAAGAGAAAGGGCTCCTGATTACTATCTTGGTGTGGGCCAAATCTCCTCAGTCATGGAAAATCACAGGGAGGTAGTACTGGTAAAACTATCCATTAAATGTGTCACATACCTCGAAAATTCTATTGGAATTGTTGTAAATGAGAAATTGATTTGATGATACATAACGAGACATTTTTAAGTGGGAGCCATGTTAGTCTGTGCAAACATATCAGACAGTAAATACAACAAAAAAAGACTAAAAAGTTGTGGCACCTTAAAGACTAATTCCTGTATTTAAATGTGAGTTTTTGTGGATCAAGTCCACATCATCAGACATAAGAGTAATATTACCTCATGGCATCAATTTATACACAGGTACAGAGGCATACAATGGCTGGCCAGACATTGTTACATCTGCCTATTGTTTTGTTTCAGGATATACACAACTGTGTGACTGGTGGAGTGTTGGCGTGATTCTTTTTGAAATGTTAGTAGGACAGCCTCCCTTCTTGGCTCAAACGCCATTGGAAACACAAATGAAGGTAACTTATAGAACCTAGTATCAAAGCCAGTTTTAGAAGCAGTTAGAAAACTAATATACAATATACACAAATTATGCAAGTGTCAGCTTTCATTTAAAGTAGAATAGTGCCTGTCATGCTTTTCCTGAGTTTTCCACACCGCTTTTTTGTAATTTCAGTTGTTGTCTGAAGTTTTTACTGAATTGGTATATCCACATTCTAGAAAGCTAAAGTGATACCTCATACAACGTCCAAACTTGGTTCCACAAGTTTGGACTTTATACGGATTTGGACTTTGTAAGAGGCATGCAAAATCCTAGCCGCGATGCCGCATACAACGTCCAAATCCTTGCCGTGATGCCTCATACAACGTAGTTTCCATAGAGATACATTGTACTGTAACAGCTCAGACTTCAGGGCAAAGTCAAGGAAACAGACAGAACTTTCAGAAATCATTGTTTAAAGGCTAAATACATTACAAAAACATGTCAAACAACCCTGATTTTAGGGGACAAACCATACAACAAGTTTTTTACTTTTGAAAACTTTATGAAGTGCATGTTTAAAGGTTAACATGTCCTATCATGCAGCACAGTGTTAATCTGCAGCCATGCAGCCGATCATCCATTTTGTACAAGCTACTGTAAACAATTACTGGATGGAAGCAAGGACAAAATGGATGCCAACATGTCCCATCATGCAGCACAGTGTTAATCATCCAAATGGCAACAACCAAACAATTGCCCACCCCACCAAACAGCGCTCCCCAAGAAAGACC
Organism: Bradypodion ventrale; assembly: GCA_035047345.1. NCBI lineage: Eukaryota > Metazoa > Chordata > Lepidosauria > Squamata > Chamaeleonidae > Bradypodion > Bradypodion ventrale. The sequence goes on from JAWDJE010000001.1 coordinate 99,614,244, forward strand.
AACATAAGAAAAATTATGGAGCATGCAATCTGTTTTTAAAAACCACAGCAGCAAACACCAAAAAATTGCCCTCCCCCATCCACCTCCCCACCCCAAGTCAATCGGAAACAGAAAACCTCATCTACCTACCTTTCCACTGTGCCAAAGAATGGTCCAAGAACCTGAAGAATGCTGCAAAAATCCCAGGAATGCTTCCAAAAATTCTGATGAAAAAATTCAAAAAATCCAAAATTACACTCAAAACCACTCCTAAACACTCTTTGCCTTGTGCAAAACCCACAAGAGCAATGCACGCATGCGTCCTGCCTTTTATACTGCCCAGGCACAATGCAACCTGGGAAAACCCCCAATGCCTCATACAAAGTTGCACGACTTTGTATGAGGCAACTTTTTTCAAGGAATTAGGCGATGTTGTATAAATTTGATGTTGTATGAAGCGGACTTTGTATGAGGTATTACTGTACAAGGCTTCAAATCACTTTGTTCTTTCCTTGTAACGTAATTTATCCCAGTGACATAGCTGAAATAAAGCACATGCTTATTGTATCAAAACCTCTTGGTACAAAAATGGATATCTTTCTGAATGGCTGTCTGGCTATGTTTGGGGCACATATGTCTTAATGGGCTCTAACTGTTCTTTTCTAATGATATTAAACAGATTAAGAATAAGTGATATCTTCATCTAAGTCTTTAATTTCAGTTAGTACATGTAGATCAACTGGAGATTCCCCTACATATTGGGGGCAGCACACAATGATTTCATGTATAGCAGGTTCAGATAAAATAGCGTGTATAGCACCCATGGTGCATGAGTCCTGTATTTTGTGAACTATAGTGAGTTTACTTAATTGGAAATTCCATATATCTTTTGTCCAGTATGCCTCCATAATGAAGACTGGATCAGTCCGATCGTTTTGTCAAAAAGGATGTACAGTCCCTTTTAAACAAAAAGTAGTGTTGACTCTCCAGCTCTTGCCAAATTCAATAGCCACAATGAACACTGCCTTCCACATGAGCTGCTCACAGTTTCTATTTGCCTAAATAATCATTTAGTGAGGACTCTGCTGAGGAACCCATTGATGGGAGAGGACAGATAAGAAATGACACACAAGAAACTTAGAATATTGGAGGCGGAGTCAACAAAGCAAAGGGACATACTTAACTTCCAGGACACAAAATGTCTTTGTGGTAGAAGGTGTCTGGGCTAAGATATCCATGCTCCTTTTTTTGTAATTGAAACAGCCCACTTGTTTATTTTAGACTTCTTGGAATATTTTGCCTAAAGGGACAAAAAATGAGTTTCCATTCAGAATAGAAAAACCCCTGTTCTCCTTCGTATAGTTTGTGAATCCTCACTATTGGGGTTATGCGCCTGCGCAGAACGCCGATCGGAGGCTTAAAAAGCTATTGGTCAAAAGTTTTGGTGGTAAGACCGCCCACCGTACCGCCCACCCTGAGGCGCCAGTCCGCCATTTTACCTCAGTTCTCTTCTTTCCGCCTTAGCAGCAGGACGATTGTTGAGAGCTTCCTCAATTTTTTCGTCTTTTCTGAGGGAAAGTCTTTGACAAACTTTAACAATTTTTTCGGCGATCTTGTCCCTTGGGCAGGATTGCCACCCCGGTGCTGTTTCTTCCTTCTGGTGGACTCAGTTACCTTCTCGCTCCGGTCACCATTTCCCCCCTCAAGGGGGTGGCGGCTGGCCTGCCCTTCGGGGTGCTCGCCTTCTCGAACCTTCCGTCGGAAGAATTTTTTGATGGCTGCAGCCTTCAAGCAGTGTTCTGCTTGCCTCAAGAAGTTCCCTGCCTCTGACGGGCATAGCCTCTGTCTTTTTTGCCTGGGAGAATCTCACCAGAGCCAATCCTGCACTCACTGCAAGAACTTTACTCGACTTGCAGTTCAGAACCGGAGCAACTGGTTGAAAGCGCACCTTATGGAGCTCGCTTTGGCTCCCGCCGCGGCTGCTTCCACCTCCGCTGGTGCCTCTCAGCCCTCTCGGCCTCTGCCGCTTCCCTCTTCTTCTTCCGCTCTCTCCATCGGAAAGAAGAAAAAGAAGGATAAAAATGGGGAGAAGAAGAAGAAACATAGGTCGGAGGAAAGGCGATCACTCCCACCTACGCCTCGCCCTCCTGTCTCCCCGGGGCCTTCACCCGGATCCTCGATATGGGGCGGACGGTCCTCTTCGGGATCTCCTGCAAAAGGTTGCAGGGCTGGGGCTCCAGCTCGCCCACTGCAGGTACTCTCTTCTCCGCCTCGTGAGAGGGGCCGTCCACCCACGAGGCAGGCGTCTGTCTCCCCGAGGCCTAGGACTCTGACGATTGACGAACCGGCAACCACCATTCCGGCCACCGTTTCGTCTCCGATCATTCCGACCACCGTTTCGCTGGCCACCGTTTCGTCCCAACCATCGGCGGTGGATTGCGTCCCAGGTGGAATTCTTCAAGGGGATGTTCGAGGCAATGGCAAAATCATTTGCCCAACAGTTCAAGGCCTCCATGCCTGCGGCTTCTGCAGCTCCGGTGCCGACCACCGCAAGCCCCAGGGATGTTGGTCCTGCTGTTGCTCCGCCGACCTCTCGAGGGTCGAGCGTTCGCTCCGCTGGCCCACCCATATCGTCTTGGTGTGGTCCAGACGTCGATGCGGTGAGCTCCCAACCCGTCGACCCGCCCAGGCCGTACTGGCGCGGTCCCGACGTGGATACCAGGATTCCTCCCTCGTCCTCCGATGATTCCAGCGCGTCTTCGGAGGAGGACGAGGGAGACGTCGATGCCGACAAGACGCCGGACCAGGCTATCGGCGCGATTGACCCACCGCGTGGTGAGGATCAACGCTCCCTCACGGCGATGCTCACTCGTTTGGGGACCGCTCTTAATCTGAAGGTGGACCAACCGCCACTGGAGGGCGAGGACCAAATGACCGCCAAACTGGACAAAAAGGCGATTCGACCGGTCCATATCACCATGCTTCCTTCCATGTTGACGTCAGCGAAGGCAACATGGAAGAAGCCGGTGTCGTCGCACTCCGTTTCGTCCAGACTCAATGGAATGGATAGGGTCTTGGACGAGAACGTCGAGTTTCTCCAGGCGCACCCTTTGCCGAACTCGTTGGTGGTTAAGGCCTTCCAGCATAAAACGGCCGTCAGCGGTTTTCCGGTACCTTCGACTCCGGAAGGGAAGAAACTGGACGCGGTGGGCCGTAAGTTTTACGCCACCGGTTCCCTCTTCCTGCGAGCCGCTAATTACTCAGCAGCCATGGGCCTCTATCAGTCCCACCTCTGGGAGCAGGTGAAGATCCTTGCTGCTAAACTGCCTGCCGATGCCCAGAAAGGATTCGACGCGCTGGCGGCAGAAGGAGACTTTCTGGCAGAGCAGCAGATGCGGACGGCCAGGCACATTAACGATTACGCGGCCAAGGACATGTCTTCTGCCATTCTGCTTCGTCGCCATGCCTGGCTCAGGGGCACCTCTCTCGATGACGCCATGAAAAAGCTCATCGAAGAGTTTCCGTTTGATGGGCAAGGCCTGTTCGGACAAGACACTGATAAGGTGCTTAACGAACTGCGGCAGATGAATTCAACGGCTAAGTTCCTGGGGCTCACCACGCCAGCTCAGCCTGCCAAGCCGCGATTCCGACCCTTTACGCATCGGTATCGGGGGAACCCACAACAACAGGGTGGCTCGACTGACCAGCCCAGACCCGGCTTCTACAAGCAGCGGCGCCAACACAAGCCTCGCTACCAGCCTTACGGACAGGGCAAGCGTTCTGACGGAAAATCCAAGTCCCGGGTTTGAAACTGCGAAGGCCAAGTCTCTCTCGCTCCACCTCCCATACCTCCCCCTCTGGAATTTCCTCCAGGTGTGGTCAGGCATCACGGACGACCGGTGGGTCTTGAAGATCTTGTCCTCTGGTTACGCCATCGAGTTCGTGCAAGTGCCTCGGGTAGGAAGACATCGTTTCACCACCTCGTCCCCCCATTTGGAGGAAGAAATATCAACTCTTCTGTCCAAGGGAGCCATCGAGCGGGTAACACCGTCCGATTGGGACAACGGTTTCTACTTGAGGTACTTCGTGGTTCAGAAGAAGGACGGAGGGCTTCGCCCGATTCTGGACCTGCGCCACCTGAACAGGTGCATCCACACCAGGAAGTTCCGGATGGTGACCCTACAGACCGTCCTTCCCCTCGTCAACAAAGGGGACTGGTTCACAGTCATAGACCTCAAGGATGCTTACTTCCATGTCGCCATCCTCGAGGAGCACAGACGGTTCCTCCGGTTCCGAATGGGCAACTCTGTGTACCAGTACCGGTGTCTACCGTTCGGTCTGGCTATGGCACCGAGAGTCTTCACCAAGTGCATGGCTCCAGGGGCTGCCTTCCTCCGTCAGAAGGGGATCAGGGTCTTCCCATACATCGACGACTGGCTGATTGTCTCCCCCACCAGCTCGTCGTCCATTCGGGACACGCAGTTCACGGTTCACCTCATGGAGAGTCTTGGCCTCAGGATCAACTTCGCCAAATCAAAGTTGATTCCTTCTCAGCGCGTCGAGTACATTGGAGCGGTACTCGACTCGCTAGTTACCAGAGCCTTCGCCCCCCAGAAGCGCTTACTGGACATTGCACAAGGGGTAAGCGAAATCCGGACCAAACCGTTTATCAGGGCGAAAAAGGCACAGAGACTTCTAGGCCTCATGGCCTCAACGACGGCGGTAATTCCTCACACCAAGTTAAAGTTCCGGTCCCTGCAGTCGTGGCTACTCCACGAATTCGACTTGCTCAGGGAGAGCCAGTCCAAACGGCTGACTCCGTCTCCAGAGCTGATGGACCAGCTACTGTGGTGGACGATGCCACTCAATGTGGCCACGGGGAAGAGTTTTTACCCCCCCCCAAACCTTCGTTGCAGGTGTTGACCGATGCAAGCAACCTCGGCTGGGGGGCTGCCTGCGGGACCCTCACGGTCAACAATGTTTGGTCGCCTCACAAGATGGTTCACCATATCAACTATTTGGAACTGTTGGCCATTTGGAAGGCCCTACATTCCTTCGAGGCCCTACTCACCGGCAATGTGGTTCAAGTGGCCTCGGACAATACCACGGCGGTGGCATACCTGAACAAACAGGGAGGAACACGGTCCACCATCCTACTTTACCTTGCAGTGCAACTCTGGGAGTGGTGCCTGGAAAGACACATCTTTCCGATTGGAGTGCACATTCAGGGCAAGCTGAATGTTTTGGCCGACCACCTCAGCCGTCTCACCTCGACGACCCACGAATGGGAGCTGGACGACAGGGTATTTTGGTCCCTTTGCGGGGCCTGGGGGACTCCGAGCATCGACCTCTTTGCGTCGGAGTCCAACAGGAAATGCCACAGGTACTGTTCCAGGGCAGGCATCGGACTGAACACCGAGGGCGATGCCTTCATGAAACAGTAGGATCAGGACTACCTCTACGCCTTTCCTCCGTTTCCTCTGGTCCAGAAGGTCCTCACCAGGATGTACCAACACCGGACCAACACGATCCTCATTGCTCCAGCGTGGCCTCGCCAGCCCTGGTTTCCGCTACTGTTACGCATGTTGTCACAGTATCGCACGCTGCCGGAATCACCAATGCTTCTCCAAATGGAGCACAGCCAGCTCCACCATTCGGACCTACCCAGCCTCCATCTCACCGCGTGGAGGATAACCCCAGACTGTCCAGGATCTTGGAGCTAGCACGGCGCCCTTCCACAAGGAAGTCTTATGCCTCCAAATATAGACGCTTTTGTGCTTTCCTGGCATCCCAGCAGACATCCCCTCCACAGGTGGGACTACAGGACATCATGGCCTACCTCCTCCATTTGGCGGAGTCTGGCCTTAGTATTACCTCCATCCGGGTCCATCTTGCAGCAGTGGTGGCTCACTCCCCGGCTGGTTCACCTGCCTCTGGTGCCTTTCACGACCATATGGTAAAGCGTTTCCTCAAGGGACTGCGGAACGCCTTCCCGCCGGTCAGGACTCCAACAGCACAATGGTCCTTGTCTGCCGTTCTCAACGCGCTCACCAGGACTCCTTTTGAGCCTATGGCTACCGCGGATGTTTGTCTCCTCACATGGAAGACGGCATTTCTGGTGGCCATCACGTCTGCTCGACGAGCTGGTGAACTGGTTGCTCTGCGGGCAGACGCACCGTTTCTTCAGTTTTTCAATGACCGCGTGGTGCTCCACATGGATATCACCTTCCTTCCTAAGGTAGTCTCCGAGTTTCATATGGCACAGACTATCTCGCTGCCAACCTTCTTCCAGAACCCCACCAATGCCCAAGAAAGGACTTGGCACACGCTGGATGTGAAACGAGCTTTATTGTTTTACACCAGCAGGACAAGGGAGTTCAGGAAGTCACAGCGTCTCTTTGTGGCCTATGGAGGAAAGTCCAAGGGTGAACCCATCTCTACCCAGAGGTTCTCCAAATGGATCACGTCTACCATCTACCTGGCCTACGAGTCGGCCTCACTGCCACCTCCGCCGCATGTCAGGGCGCATTCTACGAGGGCGGTTGCCACATCCACTGCCTTTCTGGAGGGCACACCGCTTGAGGACATATGTAAGGCTGCCACCTGGTCCAGACCTTCTACATTTGTCCAACATTACAGGGTGGACACCAGAGCCACTGCGGATGCCAGACTTGGCCGTGTCATCCTCACCAGGGGGCTCCGGGCTCATTGCCCTTGACAGTTCACTCTACCTGACTCATCGTGGGATCATCTCATCCGACTGCCCACCGACCAAATGAGTGTGAGCTTGCTAATCTCCCAACAGTGGGAATTCACAAACTATACGAAGGAGAAAGTTCGGTTTCACTTACCAGTGATAACTTTTGTTCTTCGAGTATATAGTTTGTGAATACACACTACCCACCCTGCCTCCCCTCTTGAGCTGCACGGATGAGATCAATTGGTTTATCCTGTGTTTGGCTTACGTATGGAACTGAGGTAAAATGGCGGACTGGCGCCTCAGGGTGGGCGGTACGGTGGGCGGTCTTACCACCAAAACTTTTGACCAATAGCTTTTTAAGCCTCCAATCGGCGTTCTGCACAGGCGCATAACCCCAATAGTGTGTATTCACAAACTATATACTCGAAGAACGAAAGTTATCACTGGTAAGTGAAACTGAACTTTTTTGGTTGGAAGCTGCTGAGATGTGTGCTGCTTTTGCTATTTCTAGTAGGTCTTGCTGGCTTATTATTGCTTACTTTTGGGGGATGTTAAGGAGGCATCTTTTCATGTGATTGAAAATGAATTGTAACTGAAGAAGAGCTACTGATTTGGAATAGTCTGGGATGTGGTACAGCTTCATCGAAAATGCATGTCCGGTGATGATCAGAGATTGGATGTCATAATGGCTTTCCTGATTTTGCATGTAGCAACTCTAAACAATGATGTGTTACAACCAGTGGGAACTGGTTTAGATGCAGTTAATTCTGCCATGAGAATTCTTGCAGAACTTTGGGAGTTGGACTCAAAAACTGAAGGGCATATCTGTGCATACAAGAACATAATAATCTAGACCTACCAAATCCAGAGTCAAAATAACTATGACAACACCCAGGTTGTGCAGGGAACAGAAAAAGAAGAAGAATTTAATGAAAAACTGACTAGCTATTTATGTAATTTAAATTTGCATATAGTAATATAATTGAGTATACAGTAGAACCTCGTATAACGAAAATAATTAGTTCCACAAGGCAATTTGTTATACAATTTTTTCCGTTGTATGATCCATGCATCGTACAATGAAAATCTCTGGGGGAAATTGTACAACAAAAATCCCTAGCGAAAAATTGTACAAAGAAAATTTTCGTTGTACGATTTTTCCCTAGGGATTTTCGTTGTACGATTTCCCCCAAAGAGATTTTCATTGTACGATGCATGGATCATACAACGGAAAAAATTGTATAACAAAGTGCCTTGTGGAACCAATTATGTTCCAAAATTCTCTTCGTTGTACGATTTTTTCATTGTATGATGCATTCGTGATACGACGTTCCACTGTATACACATTTTAGGCTCATTTGTGTCCTGTGAGCTTGAGCCCTAAATATTTTGTCTTTCCTATTTCTGTACACATACGGTAATGGTATTCTAGCAGCATGCATGTAATTAGGCTTTGTAGAAATATATTACATGAGAAATTCATTTATCAATGGAATCAAATTCTTTTTTTTCCCCTTTGGCAATCTTATATGCATCTTTAGGTTAAGATTTGTTATTTTAAGTGTTATTGTGTTTATGCTTTGTTTTTAATACAGGTTATCAATTGGAAAACATCTCTGCACATCCCAGTACAAGCAAAACTAACTCCAGAGGCATCTGACCTTATAATTAAGCTCTGTCGAGGGCCAGAAGACCGCTTAGGCAAGAATGGTGCCGATGAAATAAAAGCACATCCATTTTTTAAGTCAATTGATTTTTCAAGTGATCTGCGGCAGCAGCCTGCTTCCTTCATCCCCAAAATTACCCATCCCACAGACACATCTAATTTTGATCCAGTTGACCCAGATAAATTGCGGAGTGAGGATACGGAAGGAAATGTAAATGACACGCTTAATGGCTGGTTCAAAAATGGCAAACATCCAGAACATGCTTTTTATGAATTCACATTCCGAAGGTTTTTTGATGACAATGGGTATCCATACAGCTATCCAAAGCCTATTGAATATGAATTCAGTGATCCTCGAAAATTGGAATTGGAGTCAAATGAAGATGATGAGAGGACTGATAGAGAGGACCAAAATCGTGATCTGGTTTATATTTAGTGGAGAACATGATACTATATCATTCTGTGGGATTCCTCAGATATATTCTCAAGAAAATCAGAGTTAGTATTGGAAATCTAACATTGTACACACCTGGTATAAAGAGAAGTTTGATTATTGTTATTCCAGTATCTTTTTTCCTGGATCTTTTCTCCCCTTCTCAAGTAATTCCTTTTTCAAATTTAATTTATTCCAGCATGTTAGTAATTAATATAGTAGGAAAAATAAATTATAAAATAAAATTAAGCTTTTTGTAAAGAATTAAGTAGGAAATAGCAATTTCATTAGGAAATGAGATGATTGTCTATTTGTATATAGACTATATACAGTTCCTTGATTTCCCTCCATCAGTTTTGCAGTAGTATCTTTGCCTTACACAGAGCAAATATACACATAATTTGTACTAAATTGGTAGACATTTTATTTGCCTTCTCACATTACCCAACCCCTCCGTAGATGAGGCCGGAGAGAGTACAGTGGGTGCTAGGGATTCCAGTTTGGAACAAGTAAGCCTATGGCATCAATCATGAACTTAATTGTAGGTACATCCTCTCAAACTTAGCAGGATTTCAGAGTAAACATATATAGGATTGCATTGTTCATGTGTGATCATTCTTGCAATAGACAATCACATATTAGCTCATAACTTTTCAATTTCTCTAACATTTTGTGAAGCATAACTGGATGGTGATGTGCTATAACATGGATTTGAGAGAAATGAATGATACTTGGCTTTTCACAAAATGTACGTTACCGTTTAATAAAATTTGGGTTTAGTTGCAACTAGTTCTTCTAATCCACGGGTGCCCAAACTTTTTGGGCTGCGGGCCGGTCACGTGGTTCCTCCCACCGGAAGCAGAAGTAAAATGCACCTTGCAGTCTGTTTTGCAACAGAATGAGATAGATTTTTAGGCTGCCATTTTATCTGCTTAAACCAGGGGTGCTCAAACTACAGACTGTGGGCTGGATTCAGCCCTGACACCAATTTATCCGGCCCACGCTGCCCTTGTCACTCCTGGAAGTGGAAGTAAAATGCACCCGTACGTATGGACACGTTTTAATTACACTTCCAGGAGTGACAAGGGCAGTGTGGGCTGGATGAATTGGTGATGGGGGCTGGATCCGGTCCACAGGCTGTAGTTTGGGCACCCCTGTTATAATCTTTAGCTATTACTAAGAAAAGACTACATTTGTTTGGGTTCCCGTAATACTTTACTGCTAAAATCTCTGATGGTATCTCATCCACTGAAAAATGCCTTAGCTAGGCTATCTTTGATTCCATTAGTACTCCTGGAACTATATCATTCCAGCTCAAAGGACATGGCTTTAAAAATAGGTGGTTCTAAATTCCTAGATTGTTTTAGGATAAATACATACCCCTGTTAGGTAGCCTCCTGGTTGGAGGGAGTTTGTTCCTCTTGCAGGAAACTGTTTTGACTGCAAAAAGTACAGTTCAGTACAAGTGATTGTGTAAAATAAATAGTTCTTCATCCCAGAATCAGTAACTTTGAAATAAAGGAAAATACAGTTCATACAAGCATTGCTTGTTTGTTGAATGCACTTCTCAAGCTGAAAATACTGAAATCCTTATTTTCTGACTAAAATTAATATTAAATAACTCTTTGAAATGTCCTTTCAAGTCCACATAACCATCTTATCTGCTCCTAAAGAACAAGCAAATTCAATATCCTAAGTCATCTCTCAAAACAGTACTTTAAAAGGGTACTGCTGCCCTGTATGAACAGGAAGGACGCTTTGTGATGAAGACCCCCTTTAGTTTCAGAATTTAGGCTGTTGATGAAATATGTTGGTTTCTGGTTCTGAAAAAATAGATTTATGACATGAAAAATATCATTTCCTATTTAATTCTTTTGCAATACATTATTTACTACTTATTATACTTATGTTCTCTTTACCCTCTAAAAAGAAAGAGCTTAATGGCAGTGATGGTGAACCTTGGCACTCCAGGTGTTTTTGTACTTCAGTTCCCAGAAGGTCAAGTCTCTGTGAATCCACACGAATGGGTTTACTGCTCATACAGTAAACCCATTCGTATGGGTTCACATAAACTTGGGCTTCTGGAAATTGAAGTCCAAGAACACCTGGAGTGCTAAGATTCTCCATCGTGGGCCTATGGTATCTTTGTGATAACTTTCCGTTCAGCTAGTTTTTCAGGACCAAACCTGCGTGCCTTTCTTAGCAGAGTATGTAATGTTAAGTGCCTTCAGACCATTATCTACTCTGCTGTTCTTTGGAATATATATGTATTTGTGTTAAAACATACTTTAGTCTGTTTAAAAAAAATAGTGGAATGTAGAGTAATGCAGAATGGTTAAGTGAGTACTGTACCTGTATTTAAGAAATTTACAGTGCAATCTTACGCATGTCTATTCAAAAGCACCTCATTGTTTTCAACAGACTTAATTTTCAAGTTACTGTGTATGGCACTTCAACCTTATTGTCCCCCCTCTATTTAGATTGTGCTTGACCATCTGAATCCATGTTCGTGTTCTTCATAAATTAGGTATGGCAGCCAGCTAAATAGAACTCCAAATGTGTTACGTGTATTGAGGTAGTCTTGCTCTTACATACCATAACATAGGTGGCGTTTGGAGCCAAACTTTAGAATTTTATCATTATAAAAGGAGGATTTTTAAAATTGTTTTTGTAAAGTAAGTTCTGTTTTTAAAAAGGCTTTGAGAGCTGTCCTTTGATATTTAGAACTTCCAGTTAAACTGGCAAGTTTTTTATTATATTTGTCCTGCAATAAAATATAATATTTATTGCTTTTAAAGCCACAAATTTAATCTGCCTTTTGCAGGTACATGCATATTGAAACTCTTCTATAAATTCCAAAACAAAGTTTTTATTGTCTAAATTAATTGCATCTAGTTCAGAGTAAGCTAATCATATATCACATTGAAATCAATAGGTTTAAGTGCACAGATAAGCATTTGAGGTCCATTAATTATAATTGGAACTTCAGGAAATTTAGCTTTTATGGATTGTGGCAATTATTGTTTTTTATCTGAGAAGTGATATTTTATGTTAATCACAATATATCCCAGATTTTACTTAAACTCGATAGTATTTATAAACGCAGATAAATTATGTAACTCATTCTAAAACATTTTCAAAATAAAATTCTGCCTTGTTTATTTCTTATGAGGCCATTGATTAAATGTTTTTAAAGTTACAGTGTAGGTTACTAAATTGGGTTAGCTTTAACGCAACAGATCTCATACAAATGTAGAATGTCATACAGTGATACCTCATACAACGTCCAAACTTGGTTCCACAAGTTTGGACTTTATACGGATTTGGAATTTGTATGAGGCATGCAAAATCCTAGCTGTGATGTCTCATACAACGTCCAAATCCTTGTTGCAATGCCTCGTACAATGTCGTTTCCATAGAGATACCTTGTACTGTAACAGCACAGACTTCAGGGCAAAGTCAAGGAAACAGACAGGAAACTAACAGAACTTTAAGAAATCATTGTCTAAAGGCTAAATACATTACAAAAACATGTCAAACAACCCTGATTTTAGGGGACAAACCATACATGTTTTTACCTTTTGAAAACTTTATAAAGTGCAGGTTTCAAAGTTAACATGTCCCATCATGCAGCACAGTGTTAATCATCCAAACAGCAGCAAACACCAAACAATTGAAATCGCACTCAAAACCACTCCTAAACACTCTTTGCCTCGTGCAAAACCCACAAGAGCAATGCACGCATGCGTCTTGCCTTTTATACTGCTCAGGCACAATGCAACCTGGGGAAAACCCCAATGCCTCATACAAAGTCGCAGCGACTTTGTATAAGGCAACTTTTTTCAAGGAATTAGGCGATGTATGAATTCGATGTTGTACAAAGCGGACTTTGTATGAGGTATTACTGTATCTAAAAAACATGTGGAGCTCCTGTTTTTACTGTTGCCTTTGGTGAATCTACCTTTTTTTCAGCTGTCACTGTAGAATTTTTTGTGGCCAACATTTACTTCATTAGATGCAAACAGTTGTATCATAACAATAATTCTCAATTAGCTTTTTTAGAAATTAAAGTTATGTCCATAAGTAATTGTGATGTCACCATTATTTGAGCCTAGGACACTGCACTTCCGTTCTGTTCATGCGCAACATTTCATTTTCAGAGTAATTTCTACTGCAGATCCAGGGTATGCTGTAGTCTGCACACTCCATTTTTGGGTGTGGATATTTCAGTCCTTTTGTTATATATGTCCGACAGTATGTTCACGTTGTTTCAGCTCTGTAGTGCAGCGAGAAGCAAAATCAAATTGCTCTACATTTGGTTTCTGAATGAATAATTTTCATTTAAAATACCATTGCTTTGCTCTTCCACATATATCCATGTGTACTGTATTTATAAAATATTCTATTACCATGTAATTTTCTTGTAAATACTGTACTGTTGTACTATTCACTTTTTATCTTAGGGCAGGCCCTCTTGCTGGATCTTTTCTACTTTATTTGTAACAGAACTTAGTAGAATGTATGACTGAAACTTTTTTTGGATACTTAGTATCTGCTATTGCAGTTTGCAAACCTGTAATGGAGAATAAATTTGCTGGTCTTTAATATTGTACATCTGCAGAATGCAGTTTGAATGGATTAATAAATGCTGCTGTTGTTTCCCAAGGTACTGATTAAATTTGGTGGCAAATATCTCTCATATTTCCTATGCGACATCATTTACTTTAATGCAATCAAAGCAAAACAATGATCTATTAGGGCCAACATGCAATAGTCAACCTTTGGAATGCCTTATGATATTTTCCTGTGATAGGCAATACTCAAGTTTACTTCTATATCTCAATTTTAAAGATATATATAGATATATTGCAAACACTCTGCTGATAAAACATTACACTTTTATAAATAGCTTGAGAAGTGCCTTGGCAGACAATATAACAAGAACCATCTTTGCCTATTTTTGCATGTAATAATTTTTTGGTACTCTGTTAAATTCCTGAGTGTCATATGGATCTTTTTCCTCTATTAAAATCAGTTTTCACTAGTGTATTTGCTGGAATAATAAAAATTTAAATTTTGTGAATAAGCTTCTAATCAAATATAATTTTTATATTGATCAAAAGTGTTGGTTTTGGTTTTCTGCTGGATTAAAATGGAAAATAGGATTCCTATTCAGTTAAGGTGATTCTCTGTTCAGTTCATTGGTTGTCATTCCCTGACCTTGTCATGGTTTGTTAATAAGAAAAAGGTCCTATAGCAATCTAAAATCACATTTTTAAAGAAAAAAGTCAAAGTAATTACCCATTTTAGAAATAAAACTCCCAGGAAAACACATAGCAATTTACTTTGCTAGCTCAATTTAGCAAAATAAAAGATCAGTTTAAAATATAATGTTCATAACTATATTATATTCATAACAGTAATGTTAAAAGGTTATTAGATGAACGCTGTATGTTTTATTTGTTCTTTGCTAAGCATGCCCAGCACTAACAATTTGCATAAGTAAAACTGAATGTCAAAGTCTGGTGCTAAATTACCATAGTTCTTTCTTTATTCATGTCAGATGCACCATCAACATACAATAGCATACAAGGCTAAAATTAACAGATCTCAAAACAAAATAGAATTTAAAAAGGCTAAATGTCATCTGCCCAATATTGAACCACTTCAACAGTATTTCCTCTTGCCAACAGAAGGTGCACATTGGGGGGCATCGTGTGCATTGTATCATATGGGAGATAGTTTGTACTTCCCCACATTCACACAGGCTGTCATCTACAGGGAAACCCCACTTTCTCAGATTAGCCCTTGATCTTCCTACCCCGGCACTCAGTCTATTTAAAGTTTTCCACAGAAGCCATGGTTGTTCTTAGCCAGGCGGTAGAGAGTCATGTGGTTCTGCCCAGTTTACTGGTAGCTCCTTGCTCGCCTTCCATAGTTCTAAGGCGGTCTGTGGGGACTGGGTTTTTTTGGAGGGGCAGAAGTTGTGAGGAAGCTATGCCTAAATTTCAGTCTCTGCTTTGGTGATCAAATCGCAGGTGTGTTTCCAAGGCACCTGTTTTGACCCACTCTTTCTGACATGAAAGGAGCCTCCTTGAAGTTTGGTACTTCAGCGATCAGGTGTCCTTTGGGCAATGGAGATTTTTCGCCAGCTAATCCTTTCAACCCAGAAGCACCAGAAGTAGAAATGACTCCAAAAAGACATTTTAAACAGTGGTCCTTCTCAGGGCCCAAACGGACAGTGATATCGGTCAACATTGAAGAAATATTGTCAGTTAAAGAAAGCCTGCTTCAGGAACTCTGCAATAAACATAAATGTGACCTATTATGCATGCAAGAAACACAGGGAATTACCTTAGATAAAACATCTGGATACTTTTAGTGTCAAGTACATGTTAATCTAATCAATAACTGCCTGGAGGGAAATCTGTGAATCAGTTTGAATACAAATTTTCCTTACCATTTTTAAGGGAAGCTTTGAAATTATAAAAATGTTTCTTTCATAATGAATTGGAAGCTAGCAATTGAAGTACATGCTTTGATACGCATGCAAGCTATAGTGAATCTACAGTACCCTGTTGTAACAGTTTGGTACAGCTACAAATGGATGTTATGGCTGTGACCAATCCAGTTTCCTCCATGGCTCTCTTGATAAGCAAATTGAGACATGTTAAGGGTCTAGTAAGCAAACTTCAACTTTTATTCACAGGATAAGAGCAAAATGCAAGGAGGAATTCTCCTTAGCTTGCCCAACGGTTAGTTCCTTCACTGTTGTCATGGGGAAATGGCACAGTTCTTATGTTTCAGCTGGTCCACCTAGTACCAGCGCACATGTTGGTGGCAATCCAGACATTATGAAGGGCAGCGGATCCCCAATACAGTACCTTCATCTGGTGGCACAGTGGTTAAACTGCTGTACTGCAGCCAGGAGGTTGTGAGTTCAATCCTGGAAGGAGTCAAGGTTGACTCAGGTTTCCATCCTTTGGTAAAGGTCAGTAAAATGAGTACCCAGCATGTTGGGGGGGAAAATGCTAATTAATTTGTGAACCACCAGAGAATGCAATAAGTGTTATGGGGCAGTGTAGAAATCTAATTGCTATTGCTAATTGCTATTTTGTCTGCTCTGCTAGACCCATTTGGCATCTCCTTTTGCTCTCATTCTTCCCAATAAGGGGCTTTCTTTCCTGGGTCCACTTTTCTTTAGGGATTTAGTACTGCACCCTTTTGCCTTCCAGACCCAAGACTAGCCTGGTAGCTCAACTTTGTCTCCCAATCCAGCCTCTGGTGCACCACTTTCCCTTCCTGAAGCCTCTCTTCTCCAAAGTTTTCTCATTACTTAGGCTGTTATTCAAAGGCCCTGGTGGTCTCAGCATCTTACATCCCTCAGTCCACTGGGGAGCTATGTGTGCAGAACTCTGGCCTGGGGCTTCCAATGGGTGCCATCTACAGGCTTCACCTTACATAATCCTGGGATTTGTTCTTTGGTGAGGCACCAAGATCTCTCATGTGTTCCCCTCATCTAAATATCATATCTGTCAACCGCGGATCCGGACAATCCGGGACCTGCGCAGAACGGTTCTGCACAGGTCGCTTTTTATGCATGCGTAAAAGCCTTCTACGCATGCGTAAAAGTGACTTGGGCAGAACCGTTCTGCGCAGCTCGCTTCTACGCATGCGTAGAAGGCTTTTACGCATGCGTAGAAGGCTTCTATGATCCCCTTCAAAATATAAGCCTTCTACGCATGCGTAGAAGGGTTCTACGCAAGCGTAGAAGGGTTCTACATATGCGTAAAAGCCTTCTACGCATGCTAGAAGCGAGCTGCGCAGAAGGGGTGCGCAGTTACGCCTCCCCCCCCACTGCCAAATTCCAGGGTTTCGGCAGCTCCGGGCGGGAAATGGCAAAAACCGGTGCCGAAAAACGGGAAATTCCGGCCAATCCGGGAAGGTTGACAGGTATGCTAAATATGAGTGCATTTTAGCAAATAATTCTAAGGACAATAAAAAATTACATATCCTAGAATTCTATAGAATGGAACAGTGGCAATTAAAATGGCATCAGATTACTATAACTGGGTATGCAAATACACTCAGTGTATTTACTTAAACTTCTCAACCTGTGCAGGCCATCAATTTAAGTCAGTGATGGTCAACCTTGGCACTCCAGGTGTTCTTAGACTTCAATAACCAGAAGCCCAAATCAGCACTCCTGTTTGTTTGTTTATTTATTTATTTTCTGGACATATAGGCCACCTTCCTCGCCTCAGTGACCCAAGGTGGCTTACAATAGTTAAAACCATCTCATACATAAAATCAACTATTAAAACAGTAGAAAATGATTAAAATATACATAAAAACACCATAACCCCTGAATTAAAAACCCAACAGGGCTAGATGAGCCAGTGCTATTTTTCCCCGATTTTCATAAAATAACATAAATATAATAAACATTACAGAAGAAAGGGAGAGAAAATATAAAACATAAAAACAAATTGAATGCATTAAATTTACATATACATTATGGTAGTATTGTATAAACAATACTAAATCTTGCACCTCCTTTTATACCAAACCCTTCTTTAACTCTATATCTTTACAACCTACATCTTTTCATAAACAGTCTATACTGTTCATCACTTGTCATCAATTATATTATCATTATTTCATTACATTTAACTATAGATTTAACATTACAAAAACATGGAGGATTCAGTCTAATATACTACAAAATAATAATTATATCACCCGGTGATTTATACAAGCCATGAGGATCACATTTATTGAATAATTTAATCTTCCCAAAAACTCATGTATTCAGGTACTGGTTTATCTCCTTTATCCTCTACTAATACGTATTTCACAAATAGTCTCCATATTTCCCAAAACTTGTTTTCCTTCAATACACCTTTCTTCACATTCAGTTCACGTGTCAATTTATCATTTAATGCAATTTCCCACATTTCCTTATACCATTCTTCTACTTTCAAAACCGAATCATTTTTCAAATTTCTTGCTATGCATAATCTTGCTGCTGTTAACATTATGGAGAACAATTCTTTTTTATTTATATCCATATTTATATTATCCAATTCTGTCAATAAGGCGGCACTTGACTCCAACTTTAAATCAATTTTAAAAATCTCTGATATCTTTTTCTCAATTAATTTCCAAAAAGCATTTATCACTTTACAACTCCACCACATATGCTCATATGTTCCAAGATTGCTTTTACATCTCCAACAGTTTCTCGTTTTGCTATAATGCATTTGATGTAACTTAATCGGAGTCAAGTACCACCTCCATAATATTTTATAATTATGTTCTTTTAACCTAATCAAAAGACTTCTCATAATTCTTCTCTTCCATTTGTTTTTCCGATTTAATTCGGGAATTCTTATGTTTAAATCCTCCTCCCACAATGTTCTCAATACATTTTGTAATTTTTCATCCTTATTTAAGATTTTGTATATTTTGCTTACTAACTCTTTTATCCCCATTTCTTCTTTTCTTATTTTATAAAAAGGCTAGGTAGTGCTGCCAGATGCACCCCATGCTTGCTGGCAGAACCATGTTTTTAGGGCCTTCCTGAAGGGGTACAGCTCTGCCTGGAGCATACCTGTCAACCACGGCTCTGGACAATCCGGGACCTGCACAGAATGGTTCTGCGCAAGTCGCCTACGCATGCGTAGAAGGGTTCTACGCAAGCGTAAAAGGGTTCTACGCAAGCGTAAAAGCCTTCTACGCATGCGTAGAAGGTGACTTGCGCAGAAGGGATGTGCAGTACCTCTCCCCCCCACCCCGCTGCCAAATTCCAGGGTTTTGGCAGCTCCCGGCGGGAAATGGCTCAAATCGACGCCGAAAAATGGGAAATCCCGGCCAATCCGGGAAGGTTAACAGGTATGGCCTGGAGGTGCAGTTCTGGTGGCAGGAGGTTCCAAAGGGCCGGGGCAGACACCGAGAAGACTCTCCTCCTGGTCCCAGTAAGGTGTGCTAATGGGACCACCAGAAAGCCCCTACGGTCTGCCCTTGTAGGGCGGGTCGAAAACCTTGGGACGATGCGGTCTCTTAGGTATCGTGGCCCACTACCATGAAGGGCCAGGTGTTGATCAGGGGTTCTGGAAATTCTTTCCTTCTCTCTTTCTTTATGTCAGAGGCACCACAAGCATATAATAATTCTGAGAATTGAAGTCCAAGAACACCTGGAGTGCCACAGTGTACATTTTACTTCCACTTCCAGGAGCAAAGAGGGTGGCGTGGGCCGGATGAATTGGCATCAGGGGCTGGATCTGGCCTGTGGGCCGTATTTTTGGGCACCCCTGGGAATTTAAGCAGAGAAAATGGCAGCTTAAAAATCTATCTCATCTTGTTGCAAAACAGATCGTTGTAAGGTGCATTTTACTTCCACTTCGGGTGGGGAGGATCCACTGTGACCGGCCTGTGGCCCGAAAAGTTTGGGCACACCCCCTGCGCCTAGAGAAGAGTCGGACAGGCTTTTCAAGCAAGGCAGGGTTCGAAAGCAAGACATTGCAAGTAGATAAATAGGGACCACTTCGGTGGGAAGGTAACAGCGTTCCGTGTCTAGTCACGCATGGCCACGGAAACGTCTGCAGAAGCAGACAGCGCTGGCTCTTCGGCTTATAACAGAGATGAGCACTGAACCCTAGAGTCGGATACGACTAGCTTTCATTCGAGCAAGGGAAACCTAGGGCGACCCTAAGAGGCGGGGCAAGGCGTGAGAGCGGACAGACTGGCCCCGCCCCCTGCCGCGCTCCCTCCTCCCAACAGTGACGCAACTGAGGAACGTAGTAAACACGAGGCGACAGTGGCGGGGCTGACGTCGTGGGCGGGGCAACGTCATGGGCGGAGCTAAAGGGGCGCGCCTGCGTGTAGGCGCCCGAGCTTACCGAGCCTCCGCCGGCGGGACAGAAGGGCGAAGGAGGAGGCGCTGAGATGAGTGGGTCGGGGTGACTCCCGCGCCGCCGCCGTTACGGAGCTGAGCGCGCCGAAGCTGCGTGAGTGTTCGCGTCCCGTCGCCGCCCCCGCGGCTGTTTCGAGGGGTGGTCGCTGCTTCGCGTCTTGTTTCCCGGGAGTCCCGAGAGGTTGGGCTTGGGGAGCCCACTTGGGAGGGCTTGGAAAGGGGGGAGGCGAAAGTCCCTCTTGAGCGCCGTCGGGTATGGGGGGTGGGGGTGCGACTCCGTCCCCGCTCCGGTTGTGGAAGGCTGCCTGGGCTCTTTGTCCCCTCCTCCCTTCGCTCGCTCGAACTGAGAATAACTAATACTTTGGACATCTACCACGAGAAGACAACAAAGCTCATTAGCAAAGGCAATAAGAAGAGAAGGTGAAGGCAGCAGGGAAAGAGGGAGACCCAAAGCGAGATGCATGGACACAATGAAGGAAACTCCCCCCCTTTGCTTGAGTAGTAGGGATGCTAATGTTGGAAGGCATGCGTCGGTAGGGGCTCTAAAAGTGGCTCCATGGGAGGAGTCCAGGGCGCTTGACCAAGCCAGGGGTGCCTAAACTACGGCTTGTGGGCCGGATCCGGCCCCGACGCCAATCTATGCGTTTTACTTCCGCTTCCGGGAGCAACGAGGGCTTCGCGGGTTGGGTGAATTGGCATCAGGGCTGGATCTGGCCCCTGGGCCGTAGCGACCAGCTCTCTGAACCATATGACCGGCCCGCAGCCCAAAAAATTTGGGCACCCCAGTTTTAGGGTTTTGGGGGTGAAGGAGAGCACCTTCCGTGGATTGCTTTCCAGAGGGAAAAAGCACATGGTCACAAAACCTCGCTGCCGGACTAGAAGTCGAGCTGAAAGTCTCAAGTTCTAACAGTCCCATTTTCGTATCATCTGTACCTGTTGTGTATAAATTGCTGCCATGAAGTTTCACTCTCGCATCTGATGAAGTGGTCTTGATCCACGAAAGCTCACATTAAAACACAGCGGTGAGTCTTTAAAGCAGGGGTTCTCAACCTTTGCCGGATCGCGCTCCCTCAGACAGCTTCGGGGGCCAGATGGCCATTTTGCCCTTCCTCCACCTCATGGCACTTCCTGGTGTGGTGGAGGCAGTGGGGGGCACATGAAACTGTGCCGCAGGCTGCATCTGGCCCATGGGCTGCAGGTCGAGAATCCCTGCTTTAAGGTGCCACAACTTTGTTTTGTTACACTCATATGCTTGCACAAACTAACACGGCTTAGACAGGGGTTGGCATGCAGCCTTTTTGTGGTCCCAGTGTGGGCTTTTGATGGCATTTTATAGAGCAAAATCTGTTTATTTTCATTAATATGTTTTAATTTTAATAATGTACATTTTAAAGTATATCAAATTGAAGTTTCGAGCATGGCCTTATTTGAGTACTGTACAGCTACATTAATGCGACCTTTCAACAGGAAAAGGCTCATATTTTCTTTAGCTACAGAGCAAACATTTGTCACTGTATAAATTGTTCAGTTCTTAAATTAGGATGACCTCCTACCACTGTTTTACTATAGTCTAAGCAGTGATGGCAAACCTTGGCACTCCGGCTGTTCTGGAAGTTCAATTCCCAGAAGCCCTGATCATCAGGAGTGCTGACATGGCTTTCTGGTAATTTAAGACCAAGAACACCTGGAGTGCCAAGGTTCGCCATCACAGCCTTAGCTGAACATTTTTAGAGTACAGTATTGCAGGAATAGATAACGCAGGGTTGTTTTGTGGTCCCAAGTAGGCCAGCATTGGAGCACGCAACTTCTTTTCAGCATCCAGACTGTGATTATTTTATTCTGTATAAGCTGGTGTAAAATAGCCACTTGGGATCTGCTACTGCAGAGCAACATTTTAACACTTCTGGTAACAAATGAAAAGAAGGCTTTGATTTTTATTGTTGACTTTTGTTATTTATTTTATTACTTGCTTGCTAGCTCAAACGCAGATTGTGTGGAAACAAAATGAACCAGTGGCTTTGGAGGATGAATGGCCTTCCAAATGTTGTCAGGTTGCAGTGATGGAGAGATCTGCAGTGGTAGAGAAGTGGGATGGAGATTCCATTGTGGTGGTGAAGCAGTGCCAGAACACTGATGGAATTAGGGCAAAATCTGTTTATCTTAAATCAGACTATGTTAGAAGCAGAGTATAAAAAGAGATCTCACTGCAGGCAGATCAAAACAGTTGCTGAAGTGGTTCTCTAGGACTGAATGTGAAACTTCCACTCATGTGTGAGGAAAGTGGTTTTAAGCATTGCATTTTTAATGTGCTGTTTGTGCTTTACTTTACATGGAAGCTGGAACATTTGTGTTCTGAGCTGCATTCTGTCATTGCCAGTGTGGTGTACTGGATGGATTGAGTAGGGCTCAAAAGACCAGTGAAACTCACCTGAGGTGGAGTGGGATGGTGAATAATAACTGCATGCTATCAAGTCAATTTTGAGTCATGGTGATCCTTTTCAAGGTTTTCTAGATAGACAACATAAAGAAGTGGTTTACCATTTCCTTCTTCAGAGGACTCCTTGGATTAGGCTAGCTCAGGGGTTCTCAACCTTTTTAAGCTGCAGGCCAGACCACGCCAACTCAGACAGTTGAGCGGGCCCAACTGGAGGTTACCCCTGCTGTAAATGCTGCTGTAAAATGCATCTGTGGCTGTCGTAAATGTAATTTACAACAGGCACATTTACGGCTGTCATAAATGCATCTGCTTCTGGTGGTGGTGATGTGAGCCACATGAAATGGTATCGCAGGCCAGACTCGGCCCATGGGCCATAGGTTGAGAACCCATGGCCTAGCTCTTCTCCCAAGAGGCACAATGGGAATTGAACTCATGCCATCAAAAGGCCAGTCTGGCTTCTCAACAGATACCTAAATCACTGATAAAACTACTGCTTAAACATCTTTCATATTTTGAACCCCTGTTAGGATTATTGTAAGTTTTATGCAACTGGATATCACTTAACAAAACAATTCTGAATAAAAGGCATCAATACTGCTAGTAACGTCTATTACTATTGGCAGTGGTATATAAAATATAGGGAATTATGGTGGCCGTTTCAAGAAAAATCAACAATACATTAGCCAACATCTGTTTATCAGATGTTAAATTCTTGTTCTTAAAAACGAATAGGACATGGTCAGTTTGTCTTGGAAATAAATTAAAATTGAGACAGAATTATGCTTATCAACTGTGTTATTTTCACAGCTAAAAACCGCAAAGTATTTCAGTTCTATGAATTAAATATTAGAACACAATAAACAATCCCAAACTTAACATGCCAATACCATAAGCATATTAGAGAGAGAAAAAGTAGGAATAAAAATTATATTAGTGTAATTCAGGTTTTTAAAAACTGAAAATATTGAAAATATCTAGAAGCCCTTAATATCCTCAGCTCTTTTCATCAGATGGGATGTTACAATAAATATGGTTGAAGAGAAATGATGGCAGATGTCTTTCCATTGTTTGATCAATGACCATGCGATGCCATTGTTTCAGCATTCTAAAAGCAGAAAAGTGTCAACAGTTGTATTAACTACCCATAGAAAGTAGTTTCCAAACATTCAGACATAAATATATTGGAATAATTGGAAGGCGTGTGTGTGCGTATGTTTGTATAGCTATATAGATAAAGCTAATGGTAATTTGTCAAAAATTATTCTGGGTTGAAAGGAGATTTTCTGGAGAAACTCTGCTCAGGGGACGCCCGAATGATGCTCCTTTCCTGTCCCCAAGATCTTTTCCCACTGAAGTGTTCCCTATTTATCTACTTGCAATTTTTTTTGTTTTAAAACTGCTAGGTTGGCAGGATCTGGGGCAGAGACGGGCGCTCAAACCATCATGCAGTACCCGGGTCTCAAACCGCCGACTTGCCATCCTTCCAGTTAACAAGGCAAGCTTCTAATAATATATACAGTATAATGAATGCAATGCAGAACACTAAATACAAACGCTAGCTGAACTCTTGTTGAGCATAATGAGTCACGCTATATACCTGCTTCAGTCGATGGACCTTATGGAAGAGTTGACTCACCAAATCTCAACAGATTAAGTGGGCCTACTTTAGTGTGACTTAGTGCTCTTAAGGAACATGATTTCAGCCAATATGTTGGATACAGTTGTTAAATTGATGTATACAAGCAGGCAATAGTTAAAAACAAACAGTGGAAGGATTCAAAATAAAGTTTTGTTTTGAAATTCTTCTTTAATTACAGTTGTAAAATAGGTTTCCTGAAATTTACATTTCATCTTAAATTTAAAGAATTTACATTTCTTGTAACTGGCAGAGTTCATACACATAAATATAATTGGGTTGATTATGATAAGTTGTTGCAAGGCTACACCTGAATGAATTGTAAGGAAGGTGAATGTTTTTAAGGGTTGTGATTGCACGTTGTGTGTAATAGCTTTTATGAATGTATCCACATGTTGAATTAGGTAGTTGATTCCCATAATGAAATTTTAAGAAGCTGAAACACTGATGAATCATTTACCTATTGAATCATATAGTTTATGCATTGTAAAGGAAACAATTGAAAACTGTTAGGAAACCATAACACTCACCTGCCAGTATTTTCATTTTTATTGGGATCTGAAAATCAATGATGATGGGGTTGGAGCAGGGACAGGGCTCATTTCAGTTCTGCCTAGCTTTCTACTGCAGGTCTAAATTCTAAGTTTATCATTTGGAAGTTTAGCAGTCACTTGATTTGGAGCTATAATATACTGCTCAAAAAATAAATAAAGGGCACACAAAAATAAGGCATCCCACAATCCGAATGACTGAAATACTGTACAGTATTCCTATTGTTCACATACTATAGTCGAATGTGCTAACAACAAAACCATGCAAAACCTAACAATGGGAATCAAATTCATCCGCCCATGGAGGTCTGGATCTGGAGTTACACTCACAGTGACAGTGGAAGCAAACACTACAGGCTGATCCAACTGTGATGTAATGTCCTTAAATCAAGTCAAAACGAGGCTCAGTAGTGTGTGTGGCCTCCACGTGCCTGTATGACCTCCCTACAACACCTGGGCATGCTCCTGATGAGGTGGCGAATGGTCTCCTGAGGGATCTCCTCCCACAATTCCTGGACAGTCTGTGGTGCAATGTGGTGTTGGTGGATGGAGCGAGACATGATGTCCCAGATGTGCTCAGTCGGATTCAGGTATGGGGAACGGGCGGGCCAGACCATAGCATCAATGCCTTTGTCTTACAGAAACCGCTGACACTCTCCAGCCATATGAGGTCTAGCATTGTCATGCATTAGGAGGAACCCAGGGCCAACCGCATCAGCATATGGTCTCACAAGGGGTCTGAGAATCTTATCTCGGTACCTAATGGCAGTCAGGCTACCTCTGGCGAGCACATGGAGAGCTGTGTGGCCCTCCAGGGAAATACCACCCCACACATTACTGACCCATCGCCAAACCGGTCATGCTGGAGGATGTTGCAGGCAGCATAACGTTCTCCATGGCATCTCCAGACCCTGACATGTCTGTCACATGTGCTCAGTGTGAACCTGCTTTCATCTGTGAACAGCACAGGGCGCCAGTGGCAAACCTGCCAATCTTGGTGTTCTCTGGCAAATGCCAAACATCTTGCACGGTGTTGGGCTGTGAGCACAACCCCCACCTCTGGTTGTTGGGCCCCCATACCACCCTCATGGAGTCTGTTTCTGACCACTTGAGCAGACACATGCACATTGTGGCCTGCTGGAGGTCGTTTTGCAGGTCTCTCGCAGTGCTCCACCTGCACAAAGGCGGAGGTAGCGGTCCTGCTGCTGGGTTGTTGCCCTCCTACGGCCTCCTCCACGTCTCCTGATGTACTGGCCTGTCTCCTGGTAGCCACAGCTCGCATTGATGTACCATCCTGGATGAGCTGCACTACCTGAGCCACTTGTGTGGATTGTAGGCTCCGTCTCATGCTACCACTAGAGTGAAGGCACCACCAGCATTCAATAGTGACCAAACCATCAGCCAGAAAGCAAAGGAACTGAGAAGTGGTCTGTGGTCACCTCCTGCTGAACCAGTCCTTTATTGGGGATGCCTTGCCAATTGCCTCTGATGTCCACCTGTTGTCTCTTCCATTTGCACAACAGCATGTGGAACTGATTGTCAATTGGTGTTGCTACCAGGGTGGACAGTTTGATTTCATAGAAGTGTGATTGACTTGGGGTTACATTGTGTTGTTTAGGTGTTCCCTTCATTTTTTGGAGCAGCATATATTTTTTCTTGAGAAAGGCAAGATTCTTATTAAGCATTCAGGGAATTTTTTTAAATTTTAGCCTTGTACCAAGGGCTTTTTAAGTATCAATAGCACTGAATGTTTCTTTATCACCAACTGACTGGTTGTACATGGTGTATATGTAATATATTGTTTTTATTTAACAATATTACATTCTATACATAGACTTCTTAGCTATTTCAAAACATTTAAAATGGCCTGAATTATCTTCAGTTATTATACTATCAAAAGAGCATTTTGGAATGGTTGATTTTAGTAAAAACCATAAGTAAAGGTACACTTAAGCTAAGCTATTAGTAAGAATACCTTCTACAACAGGGGTTCCCAACCCAAGGCCCATGGGCCGGATCTGGCCTGCAGTGCCATTTCATTTGGTCCCACACCCCTCCAAGGGCATTTGAGAAACAAAATGGTCACCCACTTTGAAGCTGTTGGGACAAAATGGCCACCCCCATTGTGCAAGCTGGGCAAAATGGCCATCCGGCCTTCGAAGCTGACTGAGAGAGCATGACCTGGCCCCCGGCTTGAAAAGGTTGGGAGCCCCTGTTCTACAACGTCAAGATTGCTATTTAAAAATAGGGCTTCTGTCAAAATTATAAATAATCTTGAAAACAGTAACAAAATCCTTGTTTTTACATAAAGAAAGATAGTTTCAGGATTTCGGCAACCTCACATAGGCGTGTGGGTTAAGTGAAAATGGTTTTCATACTTGATACACCTGTTTGCCATTATGAACAGATGACTAAACTGGTTTGAAATTACAAGTCTGGCAAGATGATGACAACAATTAAGCATGTAATGGCAAGTCACAAGTTGATCTACATTTTAAGATTCCAAGTGTTTAAAAGAATCCCATAAATCTATTTCATGAAGAGAATGCAAGCACACCTGATTATACTCTGATAATTAATAGGCTCAGAAAAAATATGAGTTATTGGAATACTTATCCTTCATAAGATAAATCAACCAAAGCTTTCTTCGTCTTCTAGAGGCGTTTTTTCTTATGGGTGTGTGCTGGTTTTGCTGACAATGTTTACGTGCACTGTTTTTCCCCAGCACGCTTAGAACATATTGCAGAAAGGTTTGAAAAACAATGCATGTCCTATTAAACAAAATTCCACTCTCCATCTTTTTAACACAATGATTGAATCCTGTTGTAACTTTCTTTATTCGTGTCAGATGCACCACCAGCATATAAAGTAATTACTTTCGTAGATGGCGCGTTAAACCAAATGTCACCAAGACAGAAGTTGTTTGCTTTCATTTGAATAATAAATTAGCACATAGAGAATTAACAAGTATATATGAATGGGAAAGATCTTGATTCTTGATCACAATAAAAAGCCTAAGTACCTGGGCATCATCACCCTAGATCATACTTTGGCATTTAAATCACACCTAAAAACCGCAGCAAAAATTAGAACAAGAAACAATATCATACAGAAATTATGCGGCACAATTTGGGAATCCTCAGTTAGTACTTTACGAACTTCTGCACTAAGTTTAGTTTACTCCGCAGCAGTTTGGTTAAACAGTGCCCATGTAAGCAAGGTTGATGCGTAGCTTAATAACACCATGTGCATTATATCCGGAACAATTAGTTCCACACCTACTTACTGGCTTCCATCGTTAAGTAACATTCCTGCACCAGAACTTCGCAGGAAAAATGCTCTCTTAAGAGAGTACAACAAAATAGTTCAGAATTCAGAACTACCAGTAAATTCTGATATATTAGATTTGAATATTAACAGACTCCGCTCAGACATCCACCGTTATCTAGCACCACTATTGGAGACAATGAAATGTTCAACCTGCAGGATGTATGGAGAAGAGAATGTTTGAAAAAAGCACCACACCAGTACCAGAATTTTCAATGTGTAACTGAAACACCACCCGGTTTTGATCAACCTCTCAAGATATGGGCTAGCCTTCATAGAATACATACAGGATGTAGTAGATGTGCAGACTTTTTGCATAAATGGGGGAAACTACCATCAGCAGCCTGTGAGTGCGGGACACCACGACAGACTTTGCAATATATTATAGAACAATGTAGTCTTAGAGCATATGAGGGCAATAGTGAAGATTTAGTGGGGGTTTTTTTAATGTGGGTTTTTAAGAGGAATGGGGTAGGTGGGTGGGTATGTTGGGTTTTAATTGGTTGTATTGTTTTATGTGTGTTTTAATTTGTTGTGAGCCGCCCAGAGTCGGGTTTACCTGATTGGGCGGCATATAAATTTGAATATAAAAATAAATAAATATTTTTTGTTATATGTTGACTCAATGTGTAAAAGTGCCATATGCTAAACAAACAAATTAGCATATAATAACATACAAAGCTAAAATTAACACATCTAAAACAAAATAGAATTAAAAAGGGCTAGATGAGTACCCAGCATGTTGGGGGCAAAATGCTAATTAACTTGTGAACTGCCCAGAGAGTGCACTAAGCGCTATGGAGTGGTATATAAGTGTGTTGCAGTTAGTTGTATGTATCCTGAAGTCACCTTTAATCAGTGGCAGTTTGCCTCTGTTGATGACATCGTCCCCATGGCACACTTGGAACTACACAACAGGATATCAGCCATTAGGTATGTGAGTGTTAGAATTTACCTGCCAGTCATGTTTTCTACTGCTTCACGTGCTTTTAATTCTTGCTAAATTTTTGCTTAATGATAAATGATAGTAGTTAATTTTAGCGACTCATAATGTATCAGTGCACAACAGAAATTTACACCAGAGAATGTGACAACCATTCTTTGATAAAGCATACTACATCTATTAGGAGCAAATGTCTTTTGGGTCTGTTGAGAACATGTTTTGGGGAACCTAGCTGTATAAACTTCTGTGTTTTATACAATTCTATATCTTGTCAAGAACATACTTTACACTTCACAGAAGTAATAGAGAAAGGAATCACATACTGTACTATCGAATCATCTTTTGGAATGCTCAAGGGAGTAAAATTATAGAGGAACAACATTTGTCTACTATTTTGAATTCTATTGATTGCACTTTATTGTTTTTCAAAGTAAAAGGGGGGAAGAAGGGAAAAGGAGGGGAAGAAAAAATTATACTAAGTTAATTGTATAATAAATGTTCATAATACAGTGGTAACTTGCTTAAAGAGCATAATGAGTTCCACATGATTGCTCTTTAAGTGAAACACTTGGAAAAAGCACCACCGCCGCCATGGTAAGTGACCGATTGTGACTTCTGGCAGGGGGATTATGAACCCCGATTTAGTTATTAAGTAATTTGGAGAAAATACTGCTCTTTAAGCGAGTTAGTCTCTAAGTGAGGCGTTCTTTATGCAAGGTTTTACAGTATATGTCTTTAAACGTCAAAGAGGATGGGAATAATATCCTTCTTTTTTATGCAGTCTTATAAACTCTTAATACAGAAAAAACTCACAGTGGCTTTATGAGTAGGCCTCATGTTCTTTTCTTCGAAATGTGCCTCACGCTTTCGTTTACTTTTTCCTTATTTCACTACCAATTTGCCAGGTTTTTTTTTTGCATAGCCTGTCAACTTTCATATCTTGAAGTTACACCGTGTCTTTATTTCCCTTTCAGCTTATGTTGACCATGAGTCTTGTCATGATAAGTGAGAATGTGAAGCTGGCTCGTGAGTATGCCTTGCTGGGAAATTATGACTCTGCAATGGTCTATTACCAGGGAGTACTTGACCAAATGAATAAATACCTCTCTTCTGTCAAAGATGCATTTCTCCAGCAGAAATGGCAACAGGTAAGCCTTCCCATTGCCCATTCAGTCCTTTGGGCTGTCAGTTAAATAAGTTAGTTCCTTATTTTAAACAAATATTAATTAGAAAGGCTGTACATGTTATTAAAAGTTTGTTTGGGTGCTTTATTGAATTCTTGAAGTAAGTATAAAACAACTTAGACTTTTAAGGCTACATTATGTGAATCATACATATGGGTGTTTCTGCACCTGTTGGAATATCCTAGAGCCGTGATGGCGAACCTTGGCATTCCAGATGTTCTTGGACTTCAATTCCCAGAAGCCCCTGTGAATCCACACGAAGGGGTTTACTGCGATTCATCCGGCCCATGCCGCCCTCATCGCTCCTGGAAGCGGAAGTAAAACGTGCCCGTATGGGTGCATTTTACTTCCATTTCCGGGAGCAATGAGGGTGGCGTGGGCCGGATGAATCGCAGTAAACTCCTTCGTGTGGATTCATGGGGGCTTGGGCTTCTGGGAATTGAAGTCCAAGAACATCTGGAGTGCCAAGCTTCACCATCACGGTCTTAGAGGTTAAAGAAAGAAATATTCAAGCTGCTTCTCCCTGCATATGTCCCTGGGCCTAGTGGTGATCTCTCGATTCCCTTTAGCTGCCCCTGAGAAAGCTTTTCAGAACATTCTACTAGAGCAATAGTTCCCAACGTGGGCCCGACGCCCCACTGGTGGACTTCAATTCCCAGAAGCCTACAGGTAAGTCAATCATTGGCTGATCAGTGTTTTGGGGAATTGGTTTAGGCTTCTGGGAATTGAAGTCCAAAAAACAAAAGTTGGGAAACATTCTACTAGAGCAGGGGATCCCAACTTAAGGCCAGCCCGCGGAGCCATTTCTTGTGGCTCCCCACCCCTCCAAGGGCATTTGAGAATCAAAATGGCCACCCCTTTGAAGCTGTTGGGATAAAATGGCCCCCATCGTGCAGGCAGGGCAAAATGGCCATCCGGCCCTTGAAGCTGTCTGAGAGAGAGTGACCTGGCCCCTGGCTTAAAAAAGTTGGAAACTCCTGTAACTAGAGTATTTTTGTGTGTTTTTTCCATCGGAAACCTTAGCTGTTTTTATCTGTTATCATCATCTCATTTCAGTGTTGTATTTTCCCCTTGTCTGTAAGTCACCTAAAAAGAAATGTAATTATTTATCATTATTGAAGTCTTTTATGGACTTGAATAGAGCCCCCCCTTTTTTTAAATGTGTTTTCATGCACCAACAAAAGTAATTCTGACAAGACATTCTGAGTGCTTCTATTGCCTCAGTGACGAGCACCAGCTGCTGACTTGTCAGCATTGTTGCAAGCTCCCAAAGGTAAGGTAAAGGTCACTCTTCCTCGAAAGCTAGTCGCATCCAACTCTAGGGTTCAGTGCTCATCTCTGTTTATAGCCAAAGAGCCAGCACTGTCTGCATTTGCAGACATTTCCGTGGACACGTGACAGGCATGCCTCAACACCTGAGTGCACAGAACGCTGTTTACTTTCCCACCAAAGTGGTACCTATTTATCTACTTACCATTTCTTGCTTTCGAACTGCTAGGCTGGCAGGAGCTGGGACAGAGACTGGAGTTCTCTCTGTCGTGCAGTACTCGGGAATCGAACTCTGACCTTCCAGTCTTTGAGTTCAGCATCTTAACCACTTGAGCCACCGCAGTCCCAAAGGTTGCTATTATTGAAAACCAGCAATCTCATCTCGAAATTCACCTTTGGGAAAAAAATTGCTGTAGGCTAGGTTGTTGAATGATTGTCCTGGCAAGCACCTTTAGTTTTAGCACTGTCTGTTGTAAAACACCCTCCAAACAAATCATCATAGAGCCCCTTCAGTTGCAGCCCACCACCAAAACCCAAGTTGGCCAGAGATGAAAGGAAGCCAAGATGTCACAATTGCTATCTCAATACTGATGGCATACCATCAACCTGAAGGGCTCTGCCAGCTCCAAAGTCTACTTCTTCGAGGGCAGCATCAGCATTGGTTTTGAAGAAAAGAAACCCCCTGGCTCTGACTTTTTTTCTTCATGTGAGAGGTTGCATAATTTAAATTATGAATACATGTGAATTATTATAAGTAAAATTCAAAACATTAAAATGTTACAATAATTAGACTATTGAAGTGGGCAACTTCAATAGTGTTATATACTGCCAGGCCATTTGTTCATTCTTTTGTACACGTGGTAGGACATAAATTCGCTACCCAAGGCTGATAGTCTTCAGGGTTGTCAGGTTAGTTAACCACTTCCTGACGATCGGCGTTGAGTCCCTGGCAGTCTATTCTATTATCATAGCAGGATAACCTGGCCAGACCGCCAATATACAACTAATTCATCTAACCATGGGATAAATCAATCTGAAAGATGCTGTTAAGATCTTCACTCCTGATGAGCACTTTGAATTTCAGAAATTATTCTGGAATAATTGTATTGAAGAGTCCATGGATTATTTTAAAGAGTAGCACTTGAAGGAGAAACTTTCTGGCTTTCCTGGTTTATCAATTATCTCATTTTGCCTGAATCTGGTGAGAGTAGGGGGCTGATGATGCACGGTAGGCCTGATGCCAACCTGAAGAAATAATAAAGATTTGCCTCTTAACATGCGTCTTTAAACATCTTTAATCAGTGTAGGTTTCCAAACACTAAACATTTTCAGTCTGTTTGCTTCTACGTTCCAGTAGTTTAAAATTCAAGAGTACAACAGTCCTTTTGTTCTCTCTGAGAAGGAGAAAGCTAGGATCAACTTATTCAAATTCCCAGAGTGATTTGAAATAAACAGTCATCACTTTAAAAAGGGCACCAGAAAGTTTATTCTGCTATAGTTAGTTGAAATGAGTCATACTAACTTGTCACGTGTCTACAAGTTAACAGTATTTCTATTTATATTTCATGTTTTCAATAAGGTTAGGCAAGAGATAAGCGTAGAAGCGAAGCATGTGAAGGATCTAATGAAAACTCTCGAAAGCTTTAAACTTGACAGCACTCCTTTGAAAGCTACACAGCAAGAATTACCAGCTCATGACGGAGAAGTCTGGTCCTTGCCTGTACCTGCTGAACGGAGGTAAGAGACTATGAAATGGTAATAGATAGATAGAGTAGATCAGGTAACTCAAACATTATGCTACCAGTTAAATATGAAGTTCACTTATTGATTATAGATAGTTAATGTAGAATAGAAGCATTATCTTTGCATTATCTGGCATGAATATAGGTAAGCTTGGCAGTATTTTTATTTATTTATTCAACTTATACCCTGCCCATCTCGGACACACTCCCACTTTGGGCGGCTCACAATCTTTAAAAAGAGCAGAACACATCATAAAAACCATAGAAAAACGCCCACTCACCCAGTCCAATCGACACCAAGGACCACTAGCCCAAGTAGCAAACGATGGGAGGGTCTCCTATTGAAGCCTCAACAAGCTGCTAAAGGCCTCCTCAAAAAGAAAAGTTTTCAGATGCTTCTTAAAGTCCCTAAAGAGTCAATCAAACGTAGCCCCCTAGGTATAGCATTCCATTTACCTGGAGCCATCCTGAGAAAGCCATCCGACCAACAGGTAATGGACTTTCTAGCAAACCTTGGGAGTTGGTACTTGGGGTTGAGTTGTAAGTATGGAAGCCCACCTGCAATAGCTGCAGTTTATTGATCTGTTTTCAACTACGAACAAATAGACCAAATTTACATGTGAGTTCGGCAGCCCAGAGACATAAAGTCTTGTAGGGTAGGGCCTTTGTCAAGAGGTTTGTATCCATGTATGAAAGATTTCTGTATTTTTGGTTTGATAGTAAACATATTTTTGTGCTCGTGATTTTTGTCTTGTTTTGTTTCTCAAGCAGATCCTCACCAGGACTCAGGAAACGTCAGTCTGCTCAGTGCAGCGATTGCAGAGTTCCGAATAACCGGCCAAGCGCAGCACCTAGAGCCCCTAACCGCCCTTCATCCCGAAACACAAATGATAAAGGCAAAGTAGTCCGTAGCAGAGAGAGAAAGGACCCACAAAATAAAGGAAAAGAGGTAAAAGTGAGTTTCACAAATATAAATCCAGTAAATCCTGTTTGGCCAGGCATTGTTAACATTCTGACAGGTAGTCCAAGACTTTGGAAAAGATTTCACTGTGAGAAAAGCCTGATGGTGTAAAACCTACACCAGTCTACTTAAAAATAAGTTCAGTTGAATTGAACAAGGCTCATCTCCAGGTAAGTGTTGATAGTTAAGTATAGGATTGTAGCCTAAGTGGGCTGAGGCTATGATGTTTTTTTTTACCTATAGCAGGGTTTCTCAACCTTGGGCCTCCAGGTGTTCTTGATCTTCAATTACCAGAAGCCCAGGTCAGCACATCTGTTGATTGGGGCTTCTGGGAATTGAAATCCAAGAACATCTGGGGCCAAGGTTGAGAAACCATGGTTCCAGAGGGTTTAAAGATGAATTTTTTCCAAACTCTAGAAACAGTATCCACTGTTGTCCTCCTTCAAACAGAAGTTCTTGTTCTGCTCACAGATGGACTCCTAAAGTAGAAGAGGTTTCTGTTTCATATACTCACTTGGCATCCTGCAGAATCCTGGCCTTGTTGTTTTTATAAAAAAAATACCCATATATACTCAAGTATAAGCCGACCTGAATATAAGCCGAGGTACCTAATTTGACCTGAAAACCCGGGGAAATATATTGACCCAAGTATAAGCCAAGGGTGGGAAATGCAGCAGCTGCTAGTGAATTTCAATAATCAAAATACATGAAAATAAAGTAAAATTATTACATGTCAGCGCATCTCAATCCGACACGGTCTTGGGACCCTCGTGGTCATTGACCTGCGTATAAGCTGTGTCCCCTTTTTGAGGCTCATTTTTAGGGCTAAAAAACTCGGCTTATACTCGAGTATGTAACGTAGTGCTTTCAGAAAGTATTCCTCAACTTCACCTGTGTATAAACTGGTGTGCTCCAAGATTGTTTATATTAACACAACATGAGAGGCAGTCTACAGAGACCCAACAGTAGGACTCCAAGAAATTAAAATGCAAATGCTTATGCAGATTGGCAGATTAAGGGAAGTTGTATGACTATGTTTCGAAAATATAGTTAGATTAACAAACCTGCCGGAAACTTGGTTGAAGTAATAAGCAATCGTTTAGAGTTCTGAGTTGTCTTTCATAAAAGTGTCCGTGGCAGAATCCATTGTGGTGGTGCAGTGGTTAAACTGCTGAACTGCAACGAAAAGGTTGTAAGTTTGATCCTGACCAGGGCTCAAGGTTGACTCAGCCTTCCATCTTTCCAAGGTCAGTAAAATGAGTATCCAGCATTTTGGGGGCAAAATGCTAATGAACTTGTGAACCACCCAGAGTGTGCAGTAAGAGCTATAGGACGGTATAGAAGTGTGATTGCTTTGCTATGTCTGTGCTCTGTGACATGTACTTCTCCCACTGCTTCAGATGTAGCTCTTATGTATAAGAAAGAAGTGAAGCAGTATAGTTAAAGTATAGAAGAGGTTCTCAACTTTTGGACCTCTAGATGTTTTAGACATCAATTCCTATAATTTCAGCCCATTGGCAAAAATGGCTGGGGCTTAAGGGGAGTGAAGTCCAACAATCCACCATACCTTATATTGAGAACCCCCGTAGTAAATGAAATACTGTAAGTGAAGGCACAGTACAAACTGGAGCTCAAGTCATCCCATGTCTCTTGGGAAATTTATTTTTATGGGGCTGGGGCCAGCTGGGTTTTCCCCAGATTGCAGTCCATTACCTCTTTCCAGAGGACATTGGGGTCTTTTTAAGAATTGAAGCTAATCTTCACAAAAAAGATGAAGAGCCATTAATTTGTTTGTATGATGGCTCAGTTGGTCATGCTATGTGGAGAAGAGACTAGATGTTAAAAAAATTACAGATTCTGTATTAGAAGATAGGCTATGGCCTGGCTAAATTGAATAATAATCTTACACGAGAACCTTCTGGATTCACTTGCTTTAAAATTAGCTAAGAGATTCTTTCAAGTCCCTGTGCTGCACTATAGTGTTTAAATATAGAAATGCTGATTCCCATTTAGTCAGTTCTTAGGGTACCTGTTGTCATACCTGTCAAGTTTTGGATTTGGAAATAAGGGAAATTTTCCGGCAAATATGGGATACTTGACAGCTATGCTTATCCTCTGCTGCCCTCCAATGGTGGCAATTGCAGGCTAATTAATAAGGGATGACAGCGGGAAAGAGGGTAAAATAAGGGGTTTTCCTGGCCAATAAGGGATATTTGACAGCTGTGCCTGTTGTTGTGCTTAAGGTATTTGTGCAGTGAAGCTAATGCCAGCTGCCTTCAACCCACAGTTGGTCAAAGGAAGATCATCTACTGTATTTGCCTTTGTTTCTTGTAGATCTGTTGTGTCCTGATTTTTCTTTATAGAGAAAATGTTTAGGATGCTTTATGTACTATGCAAAATAATATCGTGGCTTTTACCAGTTCTGTGCAATGCCATATTTCTATTGTTTGTAATTCAGAATAAGACCTCACCTGACATTTCAGAACCTGAACCAAAAAAATTTGATGGAACTGGGCATGATAAGGACTTGGTAGAAGCTTTGGAAAGAGACATCATCTCTCAAAATCCCAATGTTCGATGGTGAGTTTAAAGCATTTCTATCCTTTTAACTTGGGACTGTTTTGTATAAAAGCAAGAGACTTTTAGGGAGAATACATAGCATTTTGGTTACAACAAATTATCTCTAGTAAAAGACTGCAGGTCTTAAACTTGTTTCAGTCAAAATATAGCATGATCCTAATGCAGTAACTTAAGGTACCCATTGTAGCAGGCCAAGTTTTATGTGATGAGCTATCAACTCACATTTTGTGATCCCCGCAGAATTTAGCTTTGTCAAGTAAAAAAAAAACATTTCTAGAGGGACAGGATGATTTTAGACTTACAGTTCTGTCTCATCTCAAGGTCTTCAGTACCCTAAAGCTAAAGAGTTCTGATGACTACAGAGCTCCTCTTTGAGTATTTTTAGTGATCCAGTAAAATTTTTGCCCAACCCCAAATTTAGAAACATAACCAGTTGTTTAAAAGAGGGCACAAACTAACCATACAAATGCATTCATAATATTTAATTTCCCACAAAATATTTGTTTGGCTGCTTTCCTGGCTAACCATGCTTACCTATGTTATATAATTTTAGAAGATGAATGGCTTAGAACAGCTGGGAGCCAATACTTTTATATGAGTTTTCTTGTGTGGATGCAGGGATGTTGAGTATCTGCTTATGCAATACCTAATTTATTTGCCATGAGCAAAATGTGGCTGATGTACAAATGCTTGCTGGTTGTCCTGGGATAATTAAAAGTAGCTAAGGATGCTTATTATCTAAATAAATCCTCCTTTCTTTGGATCCCAATGCTAGCAATGTGGCCTTTTGCAAACACCCCCCCCCCCCCCCCCCCGGAAACTGATTGCTATGGAAGCAGTGCAGTTGTAAAAAGAGATGTATTACTTCATGTGCTGTTGCAGCAAGAAATGAAATTCATTATCTTGAAAAGATTGCAAACCTGTTCAGTAATCTTTCGCCAAAATATTATTCCTCAAGCAGGTTTTCAGTGGAAAAAATATATAACCTTATCTATTTTCAAATTATCTAGCCATTTTACCAGTTAGTTGTGGCAACATCTTGTGATGCTTGTTTGGGAGCCTTTTTTGTCATATCTCAGGAGTTGCATGGAAGTAATTTACTGCCTTTTCTTTCTGAAGCTGTCCTATATAAACTTAATTGAAACAAACATTCCATTCCATGCACAAGAAACATAATGTAACTTGCGGTGGTTAACTGACAAAGTGCTGGGCAAATGCTAGTTGTATATCCAGTCATCATGACTAGCATACATCAGTCACTTTACCAATTAGCTGCAGAAACATTATTCCTCATATTAGCATGGAAAATTCCCAACAGGATTTGGCCTTCGTCTTTACTATTGAAGTACTTCTCTCTTGCTAAATCCTAAAAGTAAGCTCAGCTTTCTGAGAAAAAAGCTCATAATTATACTGTTAGAAAACCTCATTTAGAAAAACAGGCTGCTGAAACTTTAGGTGTAGTGATGTCTTTTGTAGTATAAAGGAATTGAGAAATCTAATATATTTGCAGCGATTGTTCGCCTCTGCCAGTGAAGAGAATTTAATTGGTAAATAATTGAATTTTCAATCAGTGGTAAATAATTCATAATTAAATCCAAAATAATTATATTTGAATTGAGAGTTTCCATGTGGGGTTGGAGTTTCTTATAGGAACTAACCCAAAATTGTTCTGTGAACAGGAGTTTTGTATTACATGGTAACTCTTGCTTCTTCCAAGTTAAAATTTCCTTTTCTTTCCTGTCTTTTTTTTTAATAAGGGATGATATTGCTGATCTAGTGGATGCAAAAAAATTACTCAAGGAAGCTGTTGTCTTACCCATGTGGATGCCAGAATTCTTTAAGGGGATTAGAAGGCCTTGGAAGGTAAAGTTATCATTGCAAGTGGATCTGAAGTAATGAAAGCTTGCATGAAACTGATTTGGTCACATTCTTTAAATGTTTCCATGTTAATGTAAAACATAGATGGGTTAAATTTTTAACTCAAAGGACCCACAGTCTACAATATTTTTTTACATAATACCAGTGGTGGCCAATTCTTGTTTTGAAGACTAGGTATTATGTGTTATTTAGTGTAGCAGAGGGGAGTGTGTGCCTGTTTAAAGAGTTATAGTTTTCACTGTAGTAGCCAAGTTAGTCTGTGTAGCATATCAGAGAATAAAAGCAAAAATAACAAAATAGACAAGGTGTTGTGGCATTTTAGAGATTAACTGCTATATTTTAATATAAGCTTTCATGGATCAAGTCCATTTCAGACTTGACTAAAGAAGTTTTTAAGGTATCAGAACATTTATGTCTTTCTATTTTTAAATTGTTTTTGCTGAGTCTTGTTTTTTTGTCTTATTTAGCAATAGCAATTACACATATATACTGCCCCAAAGCGCTTAGTTATAAATTATTTATTCAATTTATACCCTGTCCTACTCGGCACAGGCCGACTCAGGGCAGCCTACAACAGGTAAATCAAATATAGTGATACTTCATACAATGTCCAAACTTGGTTCCACAAGTTTGGACTTTATACGGATTTGGACTTTGTATGAGGCATGCAAAATCCTAGCTGTGATGTCTCATACAACGTCCAAATCCTTGTTGCGATGCCTCGTACAATGTCGTTTCCATAGAGATACATTGTACTGTAACAGCACAGACTTCAGGGCAAAGTCAAGGAAACAGACAGGAAACTGACAGAACTTTAAGAAATCATTCTCTAAAGGCTAAATACATTACAAAAACATGTCAAGCAACCCTAATTGTCCAAGAACCTGAAGAATGCTGCAAAAATCCCAGGAATGCTTCTAAAAATTCTGATGAAAAAATTCAAAAAAATCCAAAATCACGCTCAAAACCATTCCTAAACTCTCTTTGCCTCATGCAAAACCCACAAGAGCAATGCACACATGTGTCCTGCCTTTTATACTGCCCAGGCACAATGCAACCTGGGGGAAACCCCAATGCCTCATACAAAGTCGCAGTGACTTTATATGAGGCAACATTTTTCAAGGAATTAGGCGATGTATGAATTCGATGTTGTACGAAGCGGACTTTGTATGAGGTATTACTGTACAATATAACAAATGAAATACAATATAACAATATGAACAACACACAAAATACAATAAAGCATACAATTGCAAATTACAGGTTACAAAATTACAAATCAATACAAGATAAATATGCCATAGTCACTAAACCTATTGAGGATGTCACTATACATTACAATACAATG
Source organism: Bradypodion ventrale (assembly GCA_035047345.1). Lineage (NCBI taxonomy): Eukaryota > Metazoa > Chordata > Lepidosauria > Squamata > Chamaeleonidae > Bradypodion > Bradypodion ventrale. Next base: position 99,653,793 of record JAWDJE010000001.1, read on the forward strand.
CATAGTTACTCTGGGCGGTTCACAAGGTAATTAGCATTTTGCCCCAAATATGCTGGATACTCATTTTACCAACCTTAGAAGGATGGAAGGCTGAGTCAACCTTGAGCCCTGGTCAGGATCAAACTCAAGATGTTCCGGCTGCAGGAAGTACTTTGACCTTGTTTTCTTCTATCTCAGAGACTTTATTGGGGATCATGCTGCCATTCACCAGGGTCTAAAATGCAGCTGCTTCTGCTTCTTCCGTGTCGAGGCCAGACATAAAATGGTAAAATGGAGCCACCGTTTGGTGGGTTCATTTTGCAATTCCCTTCGCCTGACCTGAGCTTTGGCTTTTAGTCCTTAGATTTGACTGTTTTGCTGAGAGTTAAGTCCAAGAGCCAAATTGTCATTTGATGAATAAAATGGTCCGGAGAATGATTCTGGCAAATAAAACTAAGCCAAAATAATCCTTATTTTATTTTGCAATGTTACTTACAAATTATATGGTTTATAATTAACATTGCAAAAAAAAATATCAAACTGTGATAAAACAAAAAAGCTGCTCATTAAGAAGAAAGAGTAGCTGGCAGAATTACAATGCAGAAAATGCTTGGGCAAAGGTAAGAAGTACTGAATGCATTCTTTCCTAGCATTAAGAATTGGAACAGAGTTTTTCTTAACTATGAATTAATCCTATGTTGTGCTGGAGAAAGTTCAGTAGTGCATTAGTAAGGCTCCTGGCCTTCACCAGTTGCACCTGAAAGTCTGCTTGGTGGATGAAGAGATACAGGTGCTGGGAGGTGGGGGTGGGATAGTTCTTCTGCAAAGTGACAGTACAAAAATGTAAATTACATACTCAGGACTTCAAGTAGTTTTAATACCATACTGTTAAAAGTCTTTGAGAGAAAAGGAGTTATAACCATGCTTCTTTGTGATAGCAGATGAATTCAAGATACCGGAAGATAAATTTTTCTCTGTGTTTCTTTTTGAATCTTTTTTTGAACAGGGTGTTTTGATGGTTGGGCCTCCTGGCACTGGGAAAACGCTCCTTGCAAAAGCTGTGGCTACTGAGTGCAAGACAACCTTTTTCAACGTATCCTCATCAACACTAACCTCGAAGTACAGAGGAGAGTCCGAAAAACTTGTCCGCTTGTTATTTGAAATGGTGAATTAAAGATCCTTCTAGATGTTTTAGAGTAAAATTCTAAGCATTAAGTATATATAAAGCCTGTACTAAGCTTTATGTCTATGTAAGAATTCAAACAATCATGGCTCCTAATAAGAATGGTCACATAAAGAACTTGTTAAATCAGGGGTGCCCAAACTATGACCCATGGGTTGGATCCGGCCCGCACTGCCCTCACCACTCCGGGAAGCAGAAGTTAAACGCACCCATGCATGTGCAAAATGCTGCCGTGAAGCACCCATGGCTGTCGTAAATATGTTTATGACAGCCGGGGTGCATTTACGGCAGCGTTTTGCACATGCATAGGCGCATTTAACTCCCACTTCTGGTGGGAGGAACCATGTGACCGGCCCTCTCAACCACGTGACCTGCCTGCGGCCTGAAAAGTTTGGGCATCCCTATGTTAAATGACTGACTTGTTACAACCCTGAAGCAAAGCAATCTTCAGAGATAAAAAAAAAGCAGCCAGGAAGGGATTGCCACAGAAAGCAGGCTCCACCTCAGTATTGTTGCAAACGTAGCACCTTGTATTTATTGGGATTGTATTGTATCTGCCAATCTAATAAAGCAGAGAAGAGAACATTAAAAATTGCCAAGGGAAAGGCCTTTTAACTGAACAGGGCATTCCAGCTTTATGTGAAGGGAATAGTAGCCCTAGTGATAAAGGGAGAAAAAGATTTCTGGGTAGCTCCTAATCAATGTCAAGTAGTTTCCATTTAGCTATCGATTTAGGACCATGAGTAAATTCATGTGATATATTTTAAAAGGTAAAATCCTGTTCTGCTGCTCCCACTTGGAAAGTTGGCTGTGTCAGATTGCCATTGGGAAAAAGATTTGAGGGGATTGATTATGGTTATCAGGGTACACATGCATCCTGGAATCACAAAAAGAAGCCTTAATTAGGGACAGTCTACTGTTGTTGATAGTCATTCCATGTGCAAACAGATCTCACCCAACACAATTTTTCTCAAAGAGTTCATACCCACCTTGATATTGAGAATTGCTCCAGCAAATAACTGTGGGACCTCAAATATTAAGTTTAAGAGGAAAGATTGAGTTCCTTCAAGCAATCTAAAAGCAAGGAAACCAAATCAATGCCTCAGAAAATTTGGGCAATTATTTTAGCCTTAAAAGCACAAATACCATATTTTTGGACCATAAGACACACTTTTTCTCTCCCAAAAGTGGGGGGGGGAGGGAATTGAGGGTGCGTCTTATAGTCCAAATGCTGGTCTTCGGCCAGCTGTGGCTGTTGTAAAAGGATATTTTACAAGAGCGGCAGCTGGAAGACCTCTACTGCTGCTGCTCAGCTGTTCCTGGGCAGGGGAAAGAAAAACATGAAAAACAGGTGGCCACTAGAGAGTGAAAATCACAATTTCCCATTTAAATGCATTGGAAATAAATTTCTTATATTCAAAAGTTTTCTGTTTGTATGTTCCCAATGCATTTAAGTGGGAAATCAAACCTGTGCTTAAAAAGAAAGGATTTCACTTACCTTCAATGCCTTTGTCTCTACTCCATGTGGACAAAATGGAGGGGGGAAACATGCTTCCTGGTTGAAAGGAGAGCAAGAGGCTAGGCTAGAGTATCACTTCCTTCCTCAGTGCAATTGGCCTGCTTGCCCATTTCCCCTGCAGCACCACCACTGGTTGGTGGTGCAAAATACAGTACTAATTTTTTTCTTGCTCTGAAAACTGGGTGCATCTTATGGTCAGGTGTGTCTTATGGTCCAAAAAATACGGTAGTTGCCAAAGAAATGTGATGTCTTTTGTGCAAGTGGATTGTGCTTCCAGTTTTAATGTTTGAAGAATTCCAGAAAATGGACCTGTCTCTTGGTTTTCAATGAGGCAAAACTTATCGAGCACACAGGTGTAAACAATATTCTTAATTTCATAAAAACAGTGATATAAAGGTTTCACTAACAGTCTTCTAAAAGAGTGATGCTTTTAAAATTGTGTTCAATGTAACATGAAGTACTTTCATTGATTTAAATCATTATTCTTTTCCCAATCTATATTTCCAGGCTCGATTCTATGCACCAACCACAATATTTATAGATGAGATAGACTCAATCTGTAGCCGACGTGGAACTTCTGAGGAGCATGAAGCTAGCCGCAGAGTGAAAGCAGAATTACTTGTTCAAATGGATGGTAAATAACCTTAATTAGAAGAATCTTAAGGGAAAAGTGGAAAGTTAGATATTGAAATGTGTTTTGAACTCCGAATTCTCTATATTCTCTTTGTTTGTTGTATTTATGCTTTGCTTTGTGGCAGCTCAATGATATTTTGACCTTAGTCATAGATGAGGTAAGATGCAACCACTAATCCATGTTCTGTATTTGATTTCCATTTCTCTATCTGTGGCCCATTTTTATGTTTTAGTCTGCATAATTTGAGATTCTCCAAATTGTTTTCATTGAGTTTCACTGAACCAGGGTATGGCATGGCAAAACAGAGAGTAGATTCCATAAATGGAAGGCTGAATAAGGAAAGGTAAGAAAAGGAGCCATGGCAGGTCAAGGAGGCTGAGTCTTGGGCATGTTATTTGCTAACTCTCCACATCCCAAATGTTACCCAGTTAGAACTTTCCTATGTGCGTGGTGTGCAAACTGTGTGACCTGTTAATTTTTAAAAACATAACAGTTCTTAAAATTCTAAATTAACTGCAGTTTGTATATAGATCCAATTTTCAGTTCCTCTGTTTCTAGAGGTGTTTTGGTGTTCAGTTTGCTTTCTTGGATTCTGAACATTTGTATTAAAAAATGGGAAGGCTATTAAAAACTGAAACCAACAATCAAAAAAAATGAGCCATTTTATTCAACATTGAGGGCTTCTTTGTATGTTATAACTTCTCTCTAGGCCCGTGATGGCTAACCTTGGCACTCCAGATGTTCTTGGACTTCAATTCCCAGAAGCCCAAGCACCCTGTAAATCAACATGAATGGGTTTACTGCGACTCATCTGGCCCGCACTGCCCTCGTCGCTCCAGGAAGCGGAAGGAAAACGCGTCCGTATGGATGAATTGCAATAAACCCATTTGTGTGGATTCACAGAGTGCTTGGACTTCTGGGAATTGAAGTCCAAGAACATCTGGAGGGCCAAGGTTCGCCATCACGGCTGGCTCTAGGCCCACGAACAAGATGTTTTTTGTACCCAGATAAAACAGCCAACTAACCTTGCAAACCTTTTTTTTTTATCGTATTTTGCTGTGACAGGTCACACAAAGAATACATATAATGAACAGCTGGGATGTAAATCTTAAGTGTTCCCTTTCCTGCACAGCTCTCAATAGTTCTAATTTTAATGTTTAAAAAGTTATTAACAATGCAGTATTGTATGTATCTACTTACATATAAGCTCCAGTAAAACCAGTGGAATTTACTGCTAATAAATGTAGAGGTATTTTATTCAAAGAGTGAAGAGCATGCTTGTCGCCTTGAAATGTGAATCACTTTTTAAAAACTGTATTAATTTCAACAGTTTTAGTGCTCGTTTGTCCTAGAATTGTGGACTTGAACATTTTTATTTTTATTTATTTATTTATTTTTCACGCTTATATACCGCCCACTCAGGTACAACCCAACTCAGGGCGGTTTACATAGCGGACAGTAAATACATAAAAGACACATGATAAAAAAGTTAAAAGTTTTAAAAAAACAAACCCACCCCTAAAAGGTGCGCAAGAACCGAAGGGACCTTGGGGGAAGGCACACTTCTCTATACCAACCACCCAACGGTACCCCCATCCCCACCCACACCCCAAACTTGGCCCGCCAGCAGGTCTTTAGTTCCTTCCTAAAGGGCAACAACTCCGTCTGGAGACGCAGTTCCACAGGCAGGAGGTTCCAAAGGGTTGGTGCGGACACGGAGAAGGCCCTCCTCCTTGTGCCAGAGAGGCGAGCCCCCCTGGCTGATGGCACTATTAGAGAGCCCCTCCGGTCCGCACTGGTTGGACGGACAGACGTCCTTAGGGCGATGCGGTCTCTAAGATACCCTGGCCCATTACCATGTAGGGTCAAAACCAGCACCTTGAATTGCACCCGGAGACAAACTGGTAACCAGTGCAGCCCCCAAAGCAGTGGTGAGGCATGGGCATAAATAACGTCCACACCCCATCACCACCCGGGCCGCGGCATTCTGGACCAGCTGCAGCCTCCGAATGGTCATCAAGGGCAGCCCCATGTAGAGCGCATTACAGTAGTCTAGTCTGGAGGTCACCAGAGCGTGAGTGACCATGAGCAAAGAGTCCCGGTCCAGGAGTGGGCGCAACTGCCGAATCACCTGAAGTTGGGCAAAGGCCCTCCTGGCCACAGCCGCCACCTGTTCTTCTAGCAGCAACTGCGAATCCAGGAGGACCCCTAAATTGTGCACCGGGTCGGTCTGGGGCAAAATAGCCCCATCCAAAACCAAAGATGGTAGCTCCCGGGATAACACAGGACCTCCTATCCATAGCCACTCAGTCTTGCTAGGATTCAGCTGTAGCCCATTTGCCCCCATCCAGACCCCAACAGCCTCCAGACAGCTGGAAAGGACTTTGACTGCATCACTGGGGTCCGTCCCCACGGGCCGAGATGTACAACTGTGTGTCATCCGCGTACTGGTGGTACCGCACCCCGTGGGAACGGATGATCTCACCCAGCGGCTTCATGTAGATGTTAAATAGGAGAGGAGAGAGTACCGAGCCCTGAGGCACCCCATATTTTAGGGGCCTAGGACTGGACTTCTCGCTCTCCAACCACACCGACTGGGTCCGGCCCCTCAGAAATGAGGAAAACCAGGACCACACCATACCCTGGATCCCCAATCCCCAATCCTCGGAGCCGTTCCAGAAGGATACCGTGGTCAACGGTATCGAAGGCCGCTGAGAGGTCAAGAAGAGCAAGGACGGACGGATGACCGCCATCCCGCTGTCGCCAGAGATCATCCATCAGCGCGACCAATGCAGTCTCAGTACCATATCCAGGCCTGAATCCTGACTGGAATGGGTCCAGATATTCCGCTTCATCCAGCACCCCCTGCAGCTGACGTGCCACTGCCTTCTCCAGAACCTTCCCCAAAAAAGGAAGGTTGGATACAGGTCTGTAGTTGGTTAGGATTGCTGGATCGAGGGATGGCTTCTTCAGGAGGGGGCGCACAAGAGCTTGTTTCAGCAGTGCAGGAAATATCCCCTCTCAAAAAGACGCGTTAATTATAGCCCCGACCCAGCCACCTGTCACCGTCTTAGAGGCTTTTACCAGCCAGGCGGGACAGGGATCCAATGGACAATTAGTGGCACGGACCGCTGCAAGGAGCCTGTCCACTTCATCCGGGGCAACAGGATCAAACCGATCCCAGGTACACCGCAAGACTGCGCACTGGCTCCCCCCAGACCCTCCCCGTCCACACCAAGTTTGAACCCCGAGCGGATCCGATCGATTTTCTCCACCAGATGGTCAGCAAAGTCCTCAGCCGATCCCTGCCAACCAGGCACAGGCACAGGCCCCGCCCTACCCAGGAGGGACCTGGTCACCCGAAACAGGGTGGCTGGGCGATTATCAGCGGAGGCAATAAGGGAGGTGAAGTACTGCCTCCTCACCACCCCCATCGCCACTAGGTAGGCCCTAATAGCGGCTCTAGCTAGTGTCCAATCGGAATCGCTCTGGGTCTTCACCCAGCGGCGCTCAAGGCGTCTCTTTGCCCGTTTGAGCTCCCGTAGTTCTTCAGTGAACCACGGGGATGATCTAGCTCCACAGGCTCTGAGAGGCCGTAGTGGAGCGATTACATCCAAGGCAGATGTCGTCGACCCGTACTACAGGTCAACAATTGCCTCAGGTGAATCGTGTCGCCGATCCAGAGGAAATTCCACCAGTTCCCTCTGGAATCCATCCGGATCCATCAGTTGCCGGGGGTGGGCCACTTTAATCGACCCTGCCTCCTTACGATGAAGTGTCGCCCCCAGAAAGTCTAAAGCCACCAGATAGTGATCTGACCATGGCACAGGTGTTATGTCTAGCTTCTGTAAACTCAAATCACTCTGCCACCGCCCCGACAAAAAGACTAAATCTGGCGCGTGGCCACTGCCCCTGGTCGGGCCCTGAATTACCTGAGCCAGGTCCATAGCTGCCATGGAAGCTATGAACTCCTGTGCCACCTCGGAACCAGACCCCAGCGAAGGCAAATTGAAGTCCCCCAAAACCATAAGTCTAGGGAACTCCAAAGCCAATGCCGAGATGGCTTCAAGGAGCCCAGGCAGGGAGTCCCTTACACTGCAAGGAGGCAGGTACAGGAGTAGGACCAGCTGCAAGGGACCTAGAGGTGAAACCGGGGGGCCAGAACGCAGGACAGATACTAAGCATCGGTCCCGCGTTCCCCGAGTGCGGCCCGCCCCACGGTTCCTGCTATAACGCCCCATGCCCGTCACAACCTCTAAATGAGCCCCTGGAACCTCCACCATTAACCCAGACGGAGTGTCGCCCTCTCTTCCTGGCTGGCAAGGCCATCTCCCCCTCCCTCCCTCCCTAACCCACTTAAAACATACCCGCTCACTCCCTCCACCCCCCTAACAGAAGTCCAATGACGGGAGTCTCCTCCTCCCGGCCCTGGTCCAAGCACTGTAAGGCCACGGGGGTGATGGGGGGCGCCGCCCCTAAGGCCTCCAAGAAACCCCAGGTGCGGCCATAGTTCTCCTCCCCACCCTGGTCCACGCGGCACGAGGCGCGATGCTGCAGGGATGGCGAGGGGTGCCACTTTTGAGGCTGCAAGCAACCCCAGGTACGGCCAATGTTCTCCTCCTCGCCCCAGTTCTGGCAGCGCAAGGCTTGTGGCTGCTGGGATGGTGGAGGGGGCCGCTTTTGTGGCCGCAAGCGACCCCAGGTACAATCAATGCTCTCCTCCCCACCCCAGTCCTGGCAGCGCAAGGCTCGTGGCTGCATAGATGGCGGGGGGCGCCATCTTTGGGTCCACAATCGACCCCAGGTACAGCCGATGTTCTCCTCCCCGCCCCCGGTCCTGGTGGCACAAGGTCCTTCCTGTAGCTGCTGCGACGGACCTGCACAGCCAGGAAAAATATCCCCTCTCCGAAACCAGCCATGGGACGGAAGACAAACATCCAATGTTCTCAACGGCCTCCACTCCCGAAGATGAAACCGGCTAAGCGGTGGTGGAGGCGGTGGAAGTGGCCTTGGAACCCAACCAGGAGTCCAGAAGCCGCCCTGCCTCAGGTGTTCTCGCCAGTCTCCCTCTCGAAGGCAGTGTTCTCGGCAGGCCAGGGGCTGGTGGCTTTTACCTTCCCTCAGGCTGAAAGAAGCAGCCCAGGATCAGCTGTGGCCTAGGTGTTCTCGGCAGGCCAGGGGCTGGTGGCTTTTATCTTCCCTCAGGCTGAGAGAAGCAGCGCAGAATCAGCTGTGGCCTTGGTGTTCTCGGCAGGCCAGAGGCTGGTCGCTTTTATCTTCCCTCAGGCTGAGAGAAGCAGCCCAGAATCAGCTGTGGCCTTGGTGTTCATTTAAGTTTTAGCCCTTCTGTTCCCTCTTACTTTCTGGTTTAGGTGTTGGAGGTGCTTCTGAAAATGATGATCCCTCCAAAATGGTCATGGTGCTGGCTGCTACTAATTTTCCATGGGATATTGATGAGGCTTTGCGACGTCGTTTGGAGAAGAGAATTTATATTCCTTTACCATCAGGTATGAAGACTTTATCAGGCAAGTGCAAAAGGGTAGGTTACCTACCATAAACATTGTTCTCTGAGTGGTCCTGTGAGCATTCATACACTGGGTTAGTCTTGTGCAAGCACGAAAGGTCGGCTCTCCAAAGCTAATTTGAATAGCTATATCCCAGCCTGCCTAGCGCTGGCATTCCACTCCTTTCCCCCCCAGTTTCATTTGCATTGCCGCGATAGAGGGTGGCTCTACAATGTGAAGAGGGGAGGTAGGGTGGGACATATGAATGCTCACAGGACCACTCAGAGAACTATGTTTATGGTAGGTAACCTACCCTTCTCCGTCATGGTCCGTGAGCATACATACACTGGGTGATTCCTAAGCTTGACTTACCAGGACGGAGGGAGCATCAGTGTAGAGCCGCAAACAAGACCCTTCTGCCAAAGGTTGCCTCGTGAGATTGTCTCACGTCCATGTGGTAATGGTTATATCCATGTTGCCGCTAGGCAGATGTCATACAGAGAAACGCCTCTTGAGAAGCCGAACAAAGTGGAAACTGCTCTGGTGGAGTGTGCTCATGGAGCCACCGGTGGTTCCAGATGTGCTAGTTGGTAGGTAAGCTTGATCGTCTCTGCAATCCACTTAGAGAGACATTGAGATGATACTGGGAGGCCCTTATTGTGGCCTGTGTGGCAGACCAGAAGGCGTTGTGTTTTCCTAAAGTCCTTGGTCCTATGCAGGTAAAAGGCTAGAGCCCTCCTCACATCTAGTGTGTGTAAGGCTCTTTCCACGTCCGTAGATGGAGAAGGAAAGACTGTAGGAAGAACAATGGTTTTTTTAAGGTGGAAAGCCGAGGCAGCCTTCGGTAAAAAGAAAACGTCCTGGTGTAGTACCACTTTGTCAGGGAAGAATTTAGTATAGGGTTGGTCAGCACGAAGGGCTGAGAGTTCGCTAACCCGACGGCCTGATGTTATGGCTAGCAAGAAGGCAGCTTTGTATGTTAGAAGATGGAGGGCTGATGTGGCCATAGGTTCAAATGTTTTTTTGGTGAGTTGGTCCAGCACAATTGGAAGAGACCATTGAGGTGTGGGTTGGCATACATCTGGATAGGTATTGGCCAATCCTTTTAGAAATTTCTTAACAGTAGGGTCTTTGAAGAAGTGTTTAGCCATTGCGGTGGGAGATTGATAGGCAACTATGGCTGACAGGTAGACCCTAAGGGATGATACCTATAAGCCAGATTGTTATAGATAGAGGAAAAACTTTAGGACAGTGGAGAGGCATGGAGAGACTGCAGTTTCGCCCAAGAGAACTGCTGGAATTTGGCCCACTTGTACTCTTAGGCTTTACGAGTGGACGGCTTAGTAGCGTCTGTGATGATGCACATTAGCAATGGAGAATTATCCACGCTGTCAATTGAAGGGTTTCTATGTTAGGGTTGAAGACCTCTTGATGGTCCAGAGATAGGAGATCGTGGTGTCTGGGTAGATGCTGATACTCCAGCGCCATGTCCCGAAGTGCGGTGAACCAAACCTGCCTCGGTCACCATGGAGCAATCAGTATCGCATTCACAGGGAGGTACGTCAGGAGAGATACTACTCTGTGAAGCAATGGAAGTGGAGGAAAGGCATAAACCATGCCCTGAGTCCAATCTAGTAGGAACACATTGCTTAGAGAGGCTGGGTTGTGACCTGCTCTGGAGGCGAACAGGGGAAGTTTCGTGTTGAGGTGTGTTGTGAAAAGATTGATGGTTGGGGTCCTCCAACATTGAGTCAGATCAAGAAACACTTCCTGGTTTAATTCCCACTCGTGAGACTGTGAGTGGGTCCGGCTCAGTGAATCCGCTAGGACGTTGTGTTCCCTGGAGAGATGAATTGCTACTGGAAAGATAGATCGTGGGATGCACCAGTTTCACAGTTTCATGGCTAGGGCTAAAAGCTGACGAGAACGGGTGCCTCCTTGCATGTTTATGTAATACTAGCAGGAGTACCTGGCTGCGCTCGGGTTGGATCCAATCCTGGGCAAAGAGAGTTCTGTGTTAGGCGCCTCCGCCCCATTCCCTGTCATGTAGGCAGTCTGCTTGTCTGGAGGCCCCTGTTGCCACAGCAATAGCAGGCCCTTTTCCCTCAGGCCTGCCAGCAAGGCCATGGCCACCGCCAGCTTGTCCGGGTGTGTGTTGTTGTTGTTTTTGAAATGAGGGGGCTTTTCCTTCCCTCTTCCTCTTTCCCCATTCTCCCTGTGTTTCCTTCCTCTCCCATCCTCCCCATTTTCATATTCTTCCCCTTCTCTCTCTCCGAGGGCCCGATGGTGGCGATTTTGGTGGCATGGTAAGGCCGTATAGGTTTTGGCGTTTCACTCAGGGTTGGTAGGACACCGAAGGCATCTGCGCTTCAGAGGTACCAGTGGCAGTGGCAATAGTTCAAAGCTTTGCTGCTGTGAAGCCACAGAAACCGAAACACTTGACCCTGAAAAGGGTGAAGGAGAACGTGACCGCCTAAAATCAGGTGGTTGTTCTGTATTAGGTTGCAGATTTACAGAGCAGCAAGAAGCCCAACTGTGCTATGCTGATGGTTGTTGATAAGCCTGGGCCGGAGGATAAACAGGCGCAGCCAGAAATTGAATAGAATCCAACACCTGGCTGTAATTGAGAGGAGCATAACTACTATGAGCCTTAGGCTGGGCGAGGGCAGTCTGATGGGTAGTGGAGGAGTAATTTATTTATTTATTTATTTATTGTTAAATTTCTATACCACCCACTCAGCCAAAGCCGACTCCGGGCGGTTCACAACAGTGGGTAAAAACAGATAAAAACAAATAAAACTGATAAAAACCAGCAATAAGAACCCACCCCTAAAAAGAGGGGTGCAGGAACTGAAGAAACCATGGGGCAGGCATCCTCCCCTATATTAACCACCCAACGGAAGCCACCCCTCTACCTCCACCCCAAACTTGGCCTGCCAGCCAGGTTTTTAGTTCTTTTCTAAAGGGCAACAACTCCGTCTGGAGACGCAGTTCTACTGGCAGGAGGTTCCAAAGGGCCGGTGCAGACACAGAGAAGGCTCTCTTCCTTGTGCCACAGAGGTGAGCCCCCCTGGCTGATGGCACTATTAGAGAGCCCCTCCGGTCCGCACTGGTTGGACAGACAGACGTCCTTAGGGTGATGCGGTCTCTAAGGTAACCTGGCCCACTACCATATAGGGCTTTAAAGGTCAAAACCAGCACCTTGAATTGCACCCGGAGGCAAACGGGTAACCAGTGCAGCTCCCGAAGCAGTGGTGAGGCATGGGCATAACATCCACACCCCATCACCCGGGCCACCGCATTCTGGACCAGCTGCAGCCTCCGAATGGTCATCAAGGGCAGCCCCATGTAAAGCACATTACAATAATCTATTCTGGAGGTCACCAGACTATGAGTGACCATGAGCAAAGAGTCCCGGCCCAGGAGCGTGCGCAACTGGTGAATCACCTGAAGTTGGGCAAAGGCCCTCCTGGCCACAGCCGCCACCTGTTCTTCTAGCAGCAACCGCGAATCCAGGAGGACCCCTAAATTGTGCACCGGGTCGGTCTGGGGCAAAATAGCCCCATCCAAAACCAAAGATGGTAGCTCCCGGGATAGCACAGGACCCCCCATCCACAGCCACTCAGACTTACTAGGATTCAACTGTAACCCATTCACCCCCATCCAGACCCCAACCGCCTCCAGATAACTGGAAAGGACTTAGACTGCATCACTGGGGTCCCCACGGGCTGACATGTACAACTGTGTATCATCCGCGTACTGATGGTACCGCACCCCGTGGGAACGGATGATCTCACCCAGAGGCTTCATGTAGATGTTAAATAGGAGAGGAGAGAGTACCGAGCCCTGAGGCACCCCATATTTTAGGGACCTAGGACTGGACTTCTTGCTCTCCAACCACACCAACTGGGTCCGGCCCCGCAGAAATGAGGAAAACCAGGACCATACCGTGCCCTGGATCCCCAATCCTCGGAGCCGTTCCAGAAGGATACCGTGGTCGACGGTATTGAAAGCCGCTGAGAGGTCAAGAAGAGCAAGGACGGACGGATGACCACCATCCCGCTCTCGCCAGAGATCATCCATCAGCATGACCAATGCAGTCTCAGTACCATATCCAGGTCTGAATCTTGACTGGAAGGGGTCCAGATATTCCGCTTCATCCAGTACCCCCTGCAACTGATGCGCCACTGCCTTTTCCAATACTTTCCCCAAAAAGGGGAGGTTGGAAACAGGTCTGTAGTTGGTTAGGACCTGTAATTGGGATGATTTTGAGGCATGGCAGCGGCCTGGCGATCCTTGTAGGCAACAACAGGTTGTGAGTGGTGTCGCCTGCTTCAATGCTTATGATCTCCAGCATCACAGTGAGGTGTGGGCTGGGTCAGAGGTTGCTTCCAACTCATGGTGTTGAGCACCGTGACGAGGGGTGGGCTGACCCATAGTAGCCACATGAGCGTGATGACCATGATGGCGCTCAGAGACTGGCTCATATCCATAATCTGCAGGAGATGTATAGTGTGATTCTGTAACCACCTGAGTTGGAGCCAATGATCTCTGGTGGCATAGGATATGGGATCTGTCCCAGCCATGTGGCGGAGGAGGACTTCAGAAGGGGAAACATGAGTAGAAGCATGTCCCCTATCAGACCTATGAAATTGATGGGAGTGAGCTCTACCATCGTGCTGATCACGCAGCCTTGGTCCATGAGTGCTAGTCATAACATCAAGTTGGTCGGGTAGCTGTAACAAAGGAGGAGAGATAGAGGAGCGACATGACCCTTTATTTTTAACCTGTAAGGAGACATTGCCAGAATCATGAGAAGACAAAGTGGTTAACTTCACAGGAGATGGTTATTTGCACAGAAGAGGTGTATCGGATTCCAGACCAACAGTAATAGGTTGAGAGACTGAGGGGCTTTGGGACATGTTAGGATTTTAACCCAGAGCCTCAGAAGTTGGTGAAACTGAATGAGAAGGCTTTTCCTTAGGTATCGGGACAATGTTAGATTTGGCCTTCTTAGGCTTTTTAGCTTTCTCACTGTCAGCCTCCTCCTCCTTTGCAGGGACAGTTGAGTCTAAAATGGCCACCTGCATTTTTGGCGCCTTTTTTTCTGGCGGGAATAGAGAATTGCGCCACAAAAAGCCTCTCAAAAAAGCAATCCTGGCCTTATATGCAGTTGACTTTAAACTTCTACAGAAAGGACAATTTCTACGAGCTAAATGTACTTCTCCCAAGCAAATTACGCAAAGAGAATGACCATTTGAAATAGGGATTTTATCCCCACAAGAAGCACAGCATTTAAATTTCAGAATAGCAGGCATATGAAAGAATCACTTCGATATCTAAAACCACAAGAAATATGCAACAATAAATGCTATACAATGAGTAGATAAATAAACAGTATTTGAAAAATCCCTTGGCGGAGTCCGCGCAGCGCGGGGCGCCACGGACTCACCTGCGCTGTAGATTTAAAAGTTTTTTTAAAAAACAATAACTATAACTGCAGTACAGTATATGCAAGCAAAACTATAGCAAAAAACAGTTCAGTGACTATTAATAAATGAAAAGAGTTACGACACGACTGGGAGTTCGAGTAGAGCACGACCAATCAGTGGCGGGAAAAATGAAACTGGGGCAGAAAGAGTGGGACGCCAGGGCTCGGCAGGCTGGGATATAGCTATTCACATTAGCTTGGGAGAGCCAACCTTTCGCGCATGCACGAGACTAACCCAGTGTATGTATGCTCACGGGCCATGACAGAGAACTTTTGTGCATCCTTGAATCCTAAATACCAAACCTTTAGGTATGGAGTTTTGAAGGAAAGATAATTGGGGAAAGGAACGCTTCTAAGCGGGTTCAAGGCAAAATAAAGGGATAGGAATAAGCGAGAAATGGTTGGTATATCCCACAAACAGTCTTAAAGTACAGCTGAAAATGGGCATCTGGAGAGACCATAGGATGGCAAAGAGAAAATTAAGTGCATGCGCAGGAAGGAGCATGTATAGAACCCCGGTGCCTTAATTAAAATGATTACAATGTGTGACTGAGATTATATTTTACATCATATATGCAGTTTAATTATGTAACGATCTGTCTACTTGTAGTGCAGGTATTAACTCTGCTTTCCCCCACTGTATTACATTTTGCTTATTTTTGTGGACTGTTTAGCCAAAGGTAGAGAGGAGCTTTTAAAAATAAACCTACGAGAATTGGAGCTTGCTGCTGATGTTGACCTTACCACTATAGCACAGAATATGGATGGGTATTCTGGAGCAGATATTACCAATGTATGCAGGTATGTTAACACCTCAACACTATTCCTCAGTATAATATACAGATATTTCATTTAATTGGGATTTCTTTCACAGCATAGATACCGCCTACTTGTAGAAGCGGGCCTCCATCATCCCACACCATTCACTGTGCTGACTAGAACTGGCAAAAATTGTAGGTCCCTGTTTGGATGCCTAACTGTATAGTTAGATGGGTGGTACATACCTGTACATTTGAATAAATGGATGGGAAACTGTCCGGTAGGAAATCCATAAGCCTCTTTTCAAAGCAAAATTCTCAGCCATTTTTCTAAGCAGCTTCTGGCTAGCCTAGGTCCTTGCAGGAAAGCAGCAATAGATACAAAGCTACCTCGTTTCTTTCTGCCTTGAATCTCTGGCTGTTTCTTTCAGCCCCCTCGAATGCTGGTTCACTACTTATTATGCTTTCTTGCTCAGTTTCTTCTGCTTTTCTTTTTGTCCATTAATTTCTTAATTTGCCTACTTGAGGGCAGCCTCCCTCTTTCCCCCATTTTTTGTCTTTCCTATCATCTCTTTTTTATTCTTGGTCTTACCCGCTTCCCCTCTTCTCATTTGTACTTTTCTTTAGCCTTTGGTCATGTTGCAGCTTCTCCCCTCATATCCACAGACCTTTCCATGCTTAGACTTCAGGATACTATTCAAAGCACTACTGATGTCAGCATCTTAAATTCCTAGGTTCTCCAAATAAATGTGACATTGCACTGATTGTGCTAATGGATGACAACTAAAATTGGTAACAGTCCCTTATGGAGGCAAAGAATAAGCCATGATCAAAAAGATTCCTGAAAGAAAAAAGTATTTAAAGAGCCTTGGTGACATGATGGCAAATGTGCCCATCACCATTTTGTCTGAGGTGGAGTTGTTCACTGCAGCCAGAACGTTGTGAGTTCGATCCTAAGCTAAGCTAAATCTTTATTGTCATTGTCCTGCACAGAACGAGATTGGGAACAACGAGACCAGGGTACAAGGTTAACTCAGCCTTCCATCCTTCCAAGGTTGGTAAAATGAGTACCCAGCATGTTGGGGGGGAAATGCTAAGCACTCTGGGGCGGTATAGAAATGTAGTTGCTATAATCTAAACTGCATGTTGAATCTGGATGTTAAGTTTGCAGATGTCTGCATTAGGTCTCCTTGCATACTGAAACTCCTGGTACACATGAAGTCTTCAAATGTATTTCAAGTCATGTATTTCCTGATAGGCCCCATGTGATCATCTAAGCCTGGCGTTGTTTATCTACATTTAAATTTTTGGGAATGCCAGTTATTTTGCATTTTGTATTATTATTATTAAAACCATACTTGCCTATCAACAGGGATGCTTCACTTATGGCCATGAGAAGGCGCATTGAAGGCTTGACACCAGAAGAAATCCGAAATCTTTCCAGAGACGAAATGCATATGCCAACAACAATGGCAGATTTTGAAATGGCTTTAAAGAAAGTTTCAAAATCAGTCTCTGCCGTGGACATTGAAAAATATGAGAAATGGATATTTGAATTTGGATCATGCTAAGTCGCCTTATCTTGGGAAATCTGCCTCAAGTCTTCAACAAATTCCACAAGTAATGAAATGAAAAAGTAGTGCTGCTGGGCACCGAGTACTATTTTTTAACTTTTTGTAATCACACGTAACAGCAATAAACTTAATAATAAAGTTAGTTTTTTAAACTGCAGCTCACTTATTTCCTTTTGAACCAATTGTCCTTTCTGTATAGTTCCACTTAAAAATTTATTGAACAATTTTTGTTACAAGGCATTTTCCAGATAAACTGAGCATGTTTTTGCAGCCTTATTCACTTCATGTCATGGCAGATCAGCTTTACTTCTCTTCAGTTGGTTGCTGAAATACCATGTTCCTCAACTGTTATCATTTTAGGCAATTATTAACACACAATTATGTATAGTTTGGTGTTTTTATTTTTGTTTTCTCTGCAAATCCTGAAACCTCCCTCATAATTGTTCCCCACCCTCAAAACAACAGTGTTCTGTCATGAGGGAAAAGTATCCCCTCACCATTGCAACTGATTGTGTGTTGGCTTTATGCAGCTGGCAAGACAACAAAGTTTTTGATGCTGAGCCACAGTTAGGAATTAGTACAGGGAAGTACTGAAGCTCATAAATTAGTAAACTTGCTCCTTGCTTTTGTTTGCCCACTGCTCACCTTGTTACAGAAGGAAATGTAGCTGTCTCATACTCCTAAGTAAACAAACAGTGAGTTACGTTGGCTTGATCAATTTACCAAGTGATTACTTGTATGATAAAATAGAAAGGTCCATATAGCTGTGTCCTATCGATAAAGGGTGGCTGGTCCTGGAATCAACTAGAAAGGTGGTGACCCTGGATTTAATTCTGAGTGGTGCTAATCTGAATCCAACCAGTTGACCAATAAAAAGAGCAGTGCTGCATCGCTAGGAAACTAAAAGTGGTCTTGTTTCAGAACATTTGTTCTGGATATCATCTTGCCAAGTTGCAATACAGTTGCAGTACTACACAACCACAAGACTCTTGAGTTCTCAAGTTCCCTAGAAAATGGGCAGCATGATATTTAATGAGTGGTATATCTGTATAAAACCTGGGAAACGTCCTTTCTAGAGGGAGAGCGGAGGCCTGATACACACTGAATTCAGGTCAGCTTGCCTGCCTTCAGAATCGAAATACTGTATTTCCGAGTTTCACCTGTATGTGCAAAAGAATATGTCCTTTGTTTGTTTTTGCCACCCTCACCTTTCATAATAATTTTCTCTAGGATATTACTTTGATGTCTTGTTTGTTCCAGACATACTTTTGATCACTTAGAAAATATCTTCATGCCCTTTTTACCCTGAAAAGATTCACAAAGGCATCTTTTACAGTATTTTCAGGTTTTTCTCTGCTGTGGTGTATGATATAGTTTACAGTGTTTGCTGGGTGATTTTAAAGTTCACAAATTTCTGAACTGCCTGGGATACACCAATCCTGAATGATGGCTTAGAACGAAGATGGTGAATATATGGTTCATCAGGTGCTGTTGGAATATATTTCCTACCACCATGTATGCTGGCAACAAATGATGGGAGTTATTTCCAGTTATAACTAGAGGGCCACACATTTCCCCACCCGGACCTTAAAAAATTGTAAAATAAATTATCAACTGTAGCATAGCTACTTAAGCCAGTTGTTGGGCTTTGTTGTCCCAATCTGCCTTGAGAAAGGAACTGACCTTGTTTCTCTCAACAGTTAAGAATTTATTATAAAATGGTGTTCATACAGGTAGGTAAAACTGCTTGTTTAGTAAACTGGCATTTTAAAAATGCAATTTGTGCGTTTGGGCAAGAGACATTTATATTGTACTGCAACTTCAAGAAGCACAGTTTTACAAACGGAACAGTTTAATTGAGCGAGGTCTTGAATATCTAAATTAACTTCTTGTGATGTCAGGTTATCTTTGAGGCACTGCATCCTTCACCCATTTGTTTTGAGAACAGTCTGAAAGAACTTGCCCTCTTCCACAAGGTATGCTAAATACCATAGGCCAAAACTAGCTTTCTTATCAAAGACAATCCTGTTCAGACTTTTACTTAGTTGCTAGGACCAAATAACTTCTTTCTTATTGCTCCATGGAAGGCAAGGCTATAATCTTAGTCATGTATACTTAGTACTGGAAACCTCTTATTCATGTCTCCATATTTCCAAACAGGTTATTTGAATTAGCACAGCAGATTCACACATCCAGGGAAGTTGGAATAATTCAATGAATTGTAAGATCACTTCATAGAAGTTAGAACTTAACTGAAATCCTTAAGTAAGGAAAATACTGCTTTTTTCTTTTGTAAAAAAATGTATTGGGATCATTGAAATGAAAAGTAAGTCCTTTGGGGCCCCAACCTTGAGCATTCTTTTAACATTGATAATTCATAGACTTAATAAAGGTAAAAGTACACAATATATTAATTGAGTGCCAAATATCAGGTTAATAAACTCATACAATTATGGCCAACTTCTTTTTAAATACTTTTCTCTTCTACATTGTCTGTCTTCTCTGGAATATCAGGAAGTAAGCTGATTGCAACCACAGGTATGACATTGGCATCAAGCTGAAGGATTCCCCTGAAAAAGACAAGCATTCCTTAACATGTAAACTCTCATACGTCAGATATTTATCAGTTGTCATGTCTAGTTTAACAGTGCTTCGATTTCACAATGATGAAAGGGGCCAGAAAATGAACTGAAATAGATTTAAAGTTTGTAAAGCAGCAGATGGAGGGGAAGACAGTGTTCATTAAATAAGTGTCTTCCTTCGACTTTCTGCCAACAGGTATGTTTTGAGTATAATTCTGTTTAGTGAATGCCCTCACTAGGTAAAAATAAGCTGGATCTAATCCATTATGTATGTTTCTGTTACAAGTTCTATTTGTTAAATGACGTTTATTTGATTCATTAGATTTTTATCTCTTCTATCTTCACTAGTGGGGATCCAAGGTGGCACACAAAAAATTAAAAATAAGCTGATTAGTTCAATTAAATAAGATTAAAAGTTATACATATTTAAGACTTTAAAAAATTAATTGTTAAGACCTTCCCATATCAACAGCCACTTACCTCCCAAAAAGCCTCTGTAAAGGGGTATGTTTTCATCTGCTAGCTGCAGCATTTTCCAACCTATGTTCCGCAGAACACTGGTGGACTTCAATTCCCAGAAGCCTAAGTCAAGTACATTGGCTGATCAGTGCTTTGGGGAATTGACCTAGGCATTGGGAATTGATGTCCAAAACCAAAGATTGGGAAACACTAGTGGAAGGAAACGAGATGGGCCCCAACTGCAGCTCCCAGTGGGAGGACGGGGAGTTCTGTAATGTGGAGCAGCCATAGAAAAAGCCACCCGTTAGGTCCCCACCAGATGAGTTTGAGAGAGGTGGGATCAAGAGAGGGCACCCTGCCGCGGAGCTTAATAGATGTCAGGACTCGTATAGAGGAAGACGAGGTCTTTCAGATAGCCTGGATCTAAGCCAGGGGTTCTCAACCTACGGCTCACAGGCTGGATCCGGCCCACAGCACCAAATAATCCGGTCTTCACTCTAGCAGCCACTACTGACGGAATCGGCTGTGGACTCATCTACGGCAGCCGTAAACCAGTCTGGCTCCCTCAACTCTTTGAAGGTGTGTGCCCCAGCCCCCGACTTGAAAAGGTTCAGAACCCCTGATCTAAACTCAAAGGGCTTCAAAGGCCACAACCAGAACATTAAATAAGGCCCTGAAACAAACCGACAGCCAATGAAGGTGTTGTAACCGGAGGCATATGGTTACAGTAACCAGCCACATCAATAGTCTGGATGCAACATTTTGCACTAGTTGAAGCTTCAGAGGTCACCTTACACACAGAGTGCGATGAAGTACAGTACTGTAATTCCAAGGGGATTTATTTATGTTTTAGTACCTTAAAATGGCAAGAATCTAGCTATTCCTTTCTATTTACAGGTGAAACTTGGAAAATTAGAATATCGTGCAAATGTTCATTCAGTTCAGTAATACAACTTAAAAGGTGAAACAAATATATGAGATAGACTCATTACATGCAAAGCGAGATAGTTCAAGCCTTACTTTGTTATAATACTGATGCTTATGGCTTGCAGCTTATGAAAACCCCAACCCCCCAATCTCATGTACCCCATAATCATCACATAATCTCATATACGCTGTACGCCATGATCATCACAATTATAACGAATTAAGGCATGACATCTCTCGCTTTGGATGTAGTGAGTCTATCTCATATACAGTGGTACCTCATACAATGATTTTTATCCGTTCCACAGGGCTCATTGTTGTATGAAACAATTGCTATACAATGCATGCATCGTATAGCGATTTCCCCTATGGAATGCATCGTGCAACGATTTTTTTCGCTAAGTGGTTTTTCCCATTGAGAAATTGTTGTACAATTTTTTTCCATAGGGAAAATTGTTACGTGGGATGCCATTTCCCCCAAAACCTAATTGTTATACGATTTTGTTGCTATATGGGGAGATTGTTGTATGAGGTTCCACTGTATTTGTTTCACCTTTTAAATGAAATGAATGAACATTGCACGATATTTTAATTTTCCGAGTTTCACCTGTAGTTGACAAACTATGAGAATGTCATAAGATTCATTCATAAATTCTATCAGGCTTATACACAAACCACTTGATTTTGGATTCACAGAAGTTTGAAATCACCAAGTGAAATAACTCCTAACTCTTTGCCTGGGTACAGTACCTGGAAGTTTCTTTCCTCCCTGTTCTCTGCAATAGATGCCTTCCTGCTTTTCTTTCCTAGTTTACCAGTTACAAGCTTTGCTATTCTTTTCTTTCAAGTCAGAAGAACCATGAAAACACAATAGTACAATGGGCCACATTTAGAACTCAGAAAAATGAGTTCAAAAAGTTAACGCACGGGACATTCCAATCTTCCCCATAATCTCAGCAGCTGGTAAACATGGAGTCTCCTCTGCCACATTTGTAGCAGGGTAAGGAAAAGATGCTTTATTTGTTAATGATCGAAATGTATTGCAGACACAATTTTACTTTCAGAGAATGGAATGTAAAAAATAAAATACCTGGGTTCACATGAAGGGCAAAATATTTTTAAGGCTTTTACGATGAAGGCTGCTCCTGTAACTCCAAGCACAATGACCTCCATGAGGCTAAAGAACACGGGAAAAGATTGAAGCCAGATTTTGCAGAGCTTTTTTCTTAGGTCTTCAACCCACTGGCACATGACCTGCAAGTGCAAGTACCCTATTATTGAAAGGGTATATTTACACCATGAGCTTCCAAATACAAGAGACTACCCTGAGGTATGAATCTGTTTAGTCCATTGGCCATTGGCTGGAGCAAACCACTATGAATGGCTTATAGACATACCTGTCAACCCGCGGCTCTGGAAAAACGGGACCTGCACAGATCGCTTGTGCGCAGGTCGCTTTCCACGCATGTGTGGAAGGATTTTACCCCTTCCACGCATGCGCGGAAGCGCTACGCTGCTTGCGTAGGTGCTGCGCAAGCGGCATAGCACTTCCGCGCATGCGTGGAAAGCGTTTCCCCCCGCTGCCAAATTACGGGGTTTTGGCAGCGCGGGGCGGGTTACAACGTCAATCGACGTCAAATTACGGGGTTTTCCCGGCCAAATCAGGATGGTTGACAGGTATGCTTATAAAAGACATTTCGAATATATTTATAGATAGTGTTTGTAGCAACAGGAAATTACGGTTCAATATGTTCCACATTAAGCATTTTAAAGTTCCAACAGAATGTAAGAAATGCCAACAGACTAGACCAGACTAGGTGAGGAAACCTGGCTTTCCAAGGAGGTGCTCTGCTCTGTATTTGGAACTGGTTAAGGGATGGAGAACTGCTCTATTATATAGAGTTGATATGTGGAGTCTAAGTATGGGGTCTAAGTACAGACTGTGGAGGTTGGTTCTTGGGTTTTTGTTGTCGGTTATAGTCAGACTGGTACGGGGCGATTGACACTTTGCAATGTGTATTGTAATGTACTGATATATTGATTGTTGACTTTCTGTACCATAGAGGAGTTTTTAACAACTATTGATTACTTTGTATCATATTATTGATTATTTGTATTATTATATTTTTGATAATTGTATGTATATTAATTTTTTGTTGTAATTGTATTTATATTATTGTGTTGTAAGCCGCTCTGGGTCGGCCTTTTTGCTTGAGCAGAGCGGGGTATAAATCCAATAAACACAAACAAAAACATTTCCAGATGTTCTTGGACTTCAATTCCCAGAAGCCCAGATCAGTAGGTGTACTGACTCTGGCTTCTGGTAATTGAAGTCCAAGAACACCTTGTAAGGGTCGTTCAGATAAATTCAAGCTTGCCCCACCCCAGGGAAAGGCAAGCTGAATTCTATACACCTGGAGAGCCAAGTTTGAGGAACCCAGAGTTAGACCCAATAGTCCACCTAGTTGCTTCATGAAAGTCTCCAGGCAGGGCATGAGAGCAGATTGCTCTCCCACTTAACACCCCAACTAGCTTTATGCCTGAATATGATGCCTTCAACCAGAGGCAATCTGCTTCACAAGACAAACATACAGAAGGAAAGTTTCCCTTCCCTTTTCTCTCATAGACATCCAAGAGGAGAGCAGGTTGTATGAGGTCACAGATGATCACTCAAAGGACCAGTTACAGGTAAGCAACCTTCTCTTCTTTGTTGTGCACTCTGAATACACAGTAATGGGTCATTATAAAGCTTAATTGTCAGATGGGGGCAGATATTAGCACAGAATAAAGGACAATACAACTCTTTTAAGGTAAAGGTAAAGTTCACCCTTGCTCAAAAGCCAATCGTATCTGACTGTAGGGTTCAGTGCTCATCTCTGTTTATAGCCAAAGAGCCAGTGCAGTCTGCGTTTGCAGACGTTTCTGTGTACATGTGGCAGGCATGACTAGACACCAAAGTGCATAGAATGCTGTTTACCTTCCCACTGAAGTGGTACCTATTTATCTATTTGAAATTTCTTGCTTTTGAACTGCTAGGTGGCAGGAGCTGGGACCGTTTTACTTCTGCTTCCAGGAGCGACGAGGGCGGCGTGGGCCGGATGAATAGCAGTAAACTGATTTATGCGGATTCATGGGGGCTTTGGCTGCTGGGAATTGAAGTCCAAGAACATCTGGAGTGCCAAGGTTCACCATCACAGATCTATGTGATGGTATTAGACTTTTCTGAAGGTGTCAGGAAAGTAACTCAATTGGGAAAATTAGGAATTGTGTACAAAATCATGTAAGCTTGGCAATTCCAAGAAGGGCTCTGAGAAAGAGTCCAGTCTGAACTCCTAGAAAGCCATCACCTATGACCAGGAGAGGGCATCATCTGTGACAGGGCCAGAGCCAGTTTTGCAGGGACTCCACCCAAAGCTATACTTCTGCAAAATGCTTTGTCAGTATATATATTTTTAATACAGAGGTTTAAGGTTGTAGTGGCTTAGTGGCTAAGATGCTGACCTTGACAACTGAAAGGTCAGCAGTTCGAGACCCAAGTGCTCCATGAAAAAAGGGAGTTCCCATTTCTGTCCCAGCTCCTGCCAACCTTGCAAAGCAAGGCATTGCAAGAAGATAAATAGGTATCACTTTGGTTGGAAAGGTAATAGTGTTCTGTGTACTCCGGTGACTACTCATGCCGGCCACATGACCACACAAACGTCTGCAGATGTAAACAGTGCTGGCTCTTTGACTGTAAACGGAGATGACCACCGAACCCTAGAGTCGGATACAACTGGCTTTCGAGAAAGGGCAACCTTTACCTAATGCAGCAATTCTTTTTTACTTGGCCTTTTAAAAAAAATTAGGGGTCAGGCAAGGAGGCAAGAAAGTCATGGGCTGCAAAAACGAGAGTCGCTCTGTGACTAGGGTGTCATACAAGTATAATAATAATAATGATGACGACGCCGACGCCGACCACCAGTCCTCAGACCATACCACTGCCCATCACAATGTAGTCAAGACTGGGCTGGGTGGACCCTGACCTAACTTGGTGTAAGAGTATGAACTGTGTCCCAACACTCCTAGTCTGACAGATTTCACCAAGACCTTGAACAATGGTGGCAAGGAACATACCTTGTAAGAAGATGGAGGCTCTGCTCTAAGGGGAGTCTCTGGCAATTTGCCAGGCATGGATGCTTCATCGACTGTCGTTTCTACTTGTCTAAGAAGGTAGTGACTGGTTGTTTGTAGTGGACTTTCAATATCTGCGCAAATGAAGATACAAAGAACAAGTTGTTTGTTTTTACATTTGACTTCTGTAAGTGTAATGGAAAAGAAACAGAAATGAAACAATAAAGCAGTTGTACATCTGAAAATGTATCCCCCAAATTCTCAAATATTTTGTATTATTATAAAAAAAGAACAAACCAACTATGATCCTATTAACCTGCTCTGCCTTTAAATGTGAGGAGGAAGGCATCTCTTTCTTCCGCCCCTACAGTCAGTTGAAAGACTTTGCCAGGCTTTTCTTGATTAACTAGTTTGGAGAGCTGTCACTTGGTGTTTTATCTTCTGGCTTTAACTTACTGCATTGTTTTGAATAACACTTTAATAATAATAATAATAATTAGAAATTCATCTTTCTGGTATATGCTTTCCAGGAAGATGTAAAATGATAGGGCAAAAATAAAAATGAATTAATAGCAGCAGCCTCTAGAACAGTGATGGCAAACCTTTTAGAGACCGAGTGCCCAAACTGCAACCCCAAACCCACTTGTTTATTGCAAAGTGCCAACACAGCAACAGGGGAGGAAGGAAACTCCCATTGGGCTGCTGGGCATAGGGGTGGGGTGAACTCTGTGCTGGGGGAGGAAGGAAGTGCTCCCATTGGGTTGCTGGGCAGAGGGGCGGGGTGAACTCTGAGCTGGGGAGAGGGAGAAAGTGCTCCCATTGGGCTGCTGGGCAGAGGGGCAGGGCGAACTCTATGCTGGGGTGACTGCATGGGTGCCCACAGAGATGGCTCCAAGTGCTACCTCTGGCACGCATGCCATAGGTTCGCCACCAGTGCTCTAGAATGAATGGATGGATTTGTTTATTTAATTTATATACTGCATATCTAGCTACACCACAACTATATTTATCTGTATTGTTATTTGCTTTGATTGCTGTACGCCGCCCTGAGTCGGGTTTACCTGAGTGCGCAGCATAGAAATCTAAGAATTAAATTAAATTAAATTAATGGATGGTTTACAGTAGAGCATTCAATACAAATATAAACAAAAAGATCTGCAGTAAAGTCAATATAAACGCATTATAAAAATACAAAAAAAGGTAAAATAACACAATTAAGACAATAGAGTCAAACATAATGGCATACCTTTTCCTGCAACATTTGGAAGTGTAAATAAGACATCATTTTCTCGGGGGATGGAATATAGCATGCTTTCCTTCAGAGGAACAGTATAGTTTGTATGTCTAAGTACTTGTTTATCCTTTACTAATATATCTATTTCAGTTATTTCATTTTGCTGAACCTGCAAAAGGAAATGTAACAATATCAGTAATCTTTTCAAAGAAAAAGAGAAGGAGATTTTACTGAAGTAATGAAAGCAAGTGGCTTCATAGGAGTGCCGGATTTCAAGATAAAATGTTGGTTCAAATTAATAATGAATCTGCTCTTTCTAACAATCTTCTGCTCTCCCTAAAATCCAATCTGGTCACTGATGAAGTGTGTGGAGGAGCCTTCATGTGTTGTTGAAAGAAAACTATTAGTTCTTCCATCCTCCTGCTAAACACAGAAAAATGACTGTCTGAAGGAGGTAGGTTGGATTCTGTGCAAAAAGTAACACAACGACTGTATGACTGTTCTGTGATATGCAACAAAGAACTGTTTGTGGCAAGACCTCCCATGCTGGTATAGACTGTATTTTTAAAACAAGTTACCTGGTTATCAAAAAATATTTGGCAGGGCAAAGAGTTCTGTCATTAGGTGATTTAATTATTTCAAAGTGTCTTTCTTTATTGCTGGTGCCAACCAGGAAGACTGAAAGGTGTGTTTTGACAATACCTTGATGGTTTTCTTTATTTGTACGAGAGTGATTCACAATTTAAAATTATGGATATATGTGACATATAGGTACAATTCAAAACAAATTAAAATATAACATTAATTAGACTTTTTTTAAAACCAGAAGCAGGCTACTTCAATAGCATTATCTTGACCATCTAAATGTGGCGGGGCATAAAATGCATGCACATAAATGCTGCATTGATTGAATTTCTCCACATTCACTGAAAATGTGTCCTATGTCCAAGTACATTAGTCCCACTTTACTTGATTATTCTTTGATTTTTTCACTTCACTTCAAAGTCTATGATGTGACTTCCAGATAATCCTACCAGAATCATGTCCTGGTGGGAGACACTCTTTGGCAATACATAGAAAAAGCCTCCTCAAAGAGCAGAAAGTATTTGCAAGCACGCTCAGACGTTCCCTAGGCAATGGCAGAGTTTGCCAATCTTTCTAGTCTAGAAGTGTTACACCAGGGATTCTCAACCTGTGGTTCGCGGGCCGGATGCAACCCACGGCACCATTTCATGTGCCCCCCCCACCGCCTCCACCACACCAGGAAGTGCCATATGTTGGAGGAATGACAAAATGGCTGTCGAGCCCACAAAGCTATTTGAGGGAGCGTGACCCGGCCCCTGTCTTAAAAAGGTTGAGAATTCCTGTGCTACACTGTAAAGTTACTGATGAGTAAAATATCCCAAAGGTCCTTTTTAAGGACTACAAATAACAATAATTTCTATTAACGTAACGGGAATCACTTCATCTAAGGATAAACTCTTAACTTCACTTTGCCATAAATGGAGATTCCTTGACTAGGATTACCAGTTTCTACAGTACAGTATTAAAGTGACAATGAGTTGCCACTAGGATTGTTGGGTGGTGAACATCCAATGGCTTGGCAGGCACTCATGAACCCCTGGAGGGACTCAATAATTGTGAACCAGAAGTGACTGAATGTTACACCATAATGCCTTCCACACATGCAGAAAAGCACCATTTCTCCCAACATTTTGTGTTCCACATTAGCTAGAATCCAACTGAATAAATTTTCAACTGCAATTGCCACAAGTGAAGAAGTCAGTAGGCATTTGCTTTATGTGCCAAGTCAGATGCCTGGCTTACTACATTCAATGCCTATGTCAGTGACGGTGAACCTTTTAAAGACCGAGTGCCTAAACAGAAGGGCGGGGTGAACTCTGTGCTGGGGGGAAGAAGGAAGTACTGTCATTGGGCTGCTGGGCAGAGTGAACTCTCTGCTGGGGGTGACGGCGCACGTGTCAACAGAGAGGGTTCAGCATGCTCTCTGTGGCATGTGTGCCATAGGTTCGCCACCACTGGCCTATGCTGACTTCTTTACTTGCAACAATTGATAAATCAGATTGACAACAATGGTTTTGCACCAGTGAGCATAATAAGGAAGATTATGGCCACTGAATCAGTTTGTTCTAAAGAACATCTTAGACCAGGGGTGGCCAACCTTTGTACGTCATGCCCCTGACCATGCCTCCAGACAGCTGAGCAGGATGAACCATGCCCCCTGGAAGCAGAAGGGGGCACATTTAGGGCTGTCGTAACTGTGCCCACTTCTGTGTTTGTGACAGCTGTGGGCGCGTTTGCGCATGTGCGGGCATGTTTTATGGCTGATGTAAACGTGCTGGCTTCCACTTCTGGGTGTGGTGGAGGCAGTGATGGGCCAGATGGGATGGCATTGGGGACCGGGGCCGACCCTTGGGCCGTAGGTTGGGAACTCCTGTCTTAGACAATCAGGCATTTTAAATAAAAATTGCTAATAATGCATATAAAAATAAAGGAAATTTCAGACTTAATTTGTATAATTTATAAAAAGCTCATTATTTACTTGACAGTTTGGTATGCCATGCTTCCTCACAAAGTGCTTTGGAGGCTGTATCATCAACACAGAATTAGAGCCTGGAAATAATTCACTGATCTGAATCAGAGTCATAGATTCACCAAAGCAGACCAACTCAATCAATGACATTTACAAAAGAATTGACCCACTTTGCAACATTTGATGCACTGGACTTACTCTGTTTAGGACCAGTAACTGATTTACAGTTAGCTTAACTGCTTACTCCAATCCATTAAAGCAGTAAGAATGATTTTAGAAGTCATAATTTAAATTATTTAAAAACAACATGAACAGTAATGGCAGATACTTCATGTTATTTTAATTAGCTGTTTTGGAACGTTATTGGGGGCTAACCATTTTAATTGTTGTTTTTTAAATTTTAAAATGAGCATGGCATTAATGCATTATTAATTATCTGTGCACAAATTAACTGCTAAAACAAAGCTTAGTGGATTACTTTTGGAACTGACATCAATAAATTAGTGCTGATCCAGTAGCAGATCTTACATGACAATCTTAAAACAGAAATTAATTGATGTGTGAAGAACTCTGAAATTGAGACGTGGCAAAAATACAAACTAAAAAGGATTTTTAAAAGGACTGGAAGAAAATCTGATGTCATAAAAAAGCTGCCCCTTTTCTGTAGATGGCACATATCCAAATGTCATGTTGGCTTCAGTCTACTAGTGTGATGGAACTTCCTTCTTCTCTCTTGAAAACCCTCCCTATCACTTAAACTCCAAAGGGTTTCCTCAGCTACCTGAAGAAGGGCACATGGAGGCTACAGTTCCATCAGAATAAACCTGTTGGATCCTTACCTGTATCTACATGCATACAATTTATGAAAGGCAGATTAGATAAATCTCTTCTCAATGTTTCTACTGCAGTTAGTAAAACATGTGTAACTAAGGTTTCTCTAAACAAACAAAGACAGCAGTGTGATCCATACATAAAACAAAGGTGATTTTTTAAAAAGTGATGCAATAAAGGTATCACCTTCCTTCTGCATTTATTTTAAGGTTTCTGTGTGGGTTTTTTTAAAAAAATCAAAAATGGAGAAGAATTATGTGCTCCAGTCCCACATCCCAAATGGTGAGGTCATAATCTACTCTGGTGACACAGCCTAGAGAACAAAACTACACGTTCACGTTCATGCCGGGAAGCAGAGGGGATGACTCAGCAGATTTATCAATAGACCAGGAAATACAGTGACCTGAAGAAATATGAGTTACCTGCTTTCCATCAAGTTCTGTCACTTCCTCTTGAACAATGATTAACTGCAAATTAGAGCTGGATGCCATTGGCCATTCATGGACCATAATGCGAACACTTACAATTCCTATTCGCTGTGGATCTGATCTGCCCGAATTGCCACTCCCCACTGTCAAAAAATATTTGTTTTCTATAAGATAGTGGTTATGCAGAGACAAAATCTCAAAAAAAAAAATTCTGTATAAAATATGTGACAGATACAATGAAGATTGGAATTAGCCTCCAGAGGCTTTACAGAATGGAAACAAGAAAAACTTGCTGTTTATTTATTTATTTATTTATTTATTTGGTGTAATTCCTTACTGCACCAGGGGACGTTTCATCCTTCCCCACCCGATTCTATTCTGGAGGGACCCCAATTTCTGAATCAGATTAGAGCCGTGTATGCGAACCTTGCGACTCCAGATGTTCTTGGACTTCAATTCCCAGAAACCCAAGCCCCCTGTGAATCCACACGAATGGGTTTACTGCGATTCACCCGGCCCACGCCAGAAGCGAAAGTAAAACGTGCCCGTAGGCTCCAGAGTATTACTGTACAGTATATCTATTCTATACTAAAGTGAAAAGGCATAGAAACAGTTTCCATCCAGCTATGATGATCTCTCAGTCTAGGGAAACAATGTTTTGTTACTAATGTATGATGTTTTAGGCTTTCAAAATCCAATTTTAAAAATATATAAGAGCATGATTTAGTGAAACAAATGATCATACAGAGCAGATTATCTAAGAAAAGAACGCTGAGGCCAGTCATAAGCAGCACCTAAAGAGACCATTCTGTGCATAATGTTATTCAATGACTTATATTTGCTGTGACTTACTGATTATGTAAAATGTTGCCTGTATACCCAAGTTGGGCTCTACCCATACCTATCAAGTATCCCGTTTTGCCCAGGAAAACCCCGTAATTTAGAGCCCCTAATCCCACTATCACATTTTTTTTAATTTCCCACATTTAGAAATAAAATCTGAAGCATATAAACCTCCCATATAACATTGTGTTATATCTTTATGAGGTGTGCAGCTCATACCAGAGGAGTGTTGGGCTCCCCCTGGTGGAGGAAGAACCACCCCATAAGTACAACTGCTTCCCCTCACAGGGAAAAATGCAGTTAGCAAGCCAGGTTTACTGTAATAATTCTATTCTATATTTCCCCCTACTCTCCTCCCCGCCCCTTTGACTGCATTTCATATTATGGTGATTTTTCATGGAACTGTTTTTTACACTTTAATCAGTTAATTGTCTCCTGTCTTAGTGTTTTTTGCCTCAATTTCATTTTTTAAAACTCTATGTTTAGGAGAAAACCGCGGAAGTATCCTGTTTATGCTGTATGCAAATATACTTGAAGCCGATTGGCTCATTAATTTCCCTTTAACACCCTCTTTCCCAGGAGAGAGAGGGCTTCAAGTATAAAAGGTTTCCCTTGCTCGAAAGCCAGTCGTATCCAACTCTAGGGTGCAGTGCTCATCTCTGTTTCTAAGCCGAAGAGCCAGCGCTGTCTGCTTCTGCAGACATTTCCATGGTCATGTGGCAGGCATGACTAGAGACCGGAGCACACGGAACGCTGTTACCTTCCCACCAAAGTGGTCCCTATTTATCTATTTGCAATTTCTTGCTTTCGAACTGCTAGGTTGGCAGGAGCTGTGACGAAGACGGGAGCTCATTTCCATCCTGCAGTACTCGGGAATCGAACTGCTGACCTTCCGCTTCAAGTATATTTGCATACAATATAAACAGCATACTTCCATGGTTTTCTCTTAAATACAGAGTTTTAAAAAATGAAATTGAGGCATAAAACGCGAAGACAGGAGACAATTAACTGATTAAAATGTGAAAAATAGTTCCATGAAAAATCACCATAATATGAAATGCAGTTGAATAGGAGGGAGAATAGAGGGGAATATAGAGTAGAATTGTTGAAGTAAGCCTGGCTTGCTGGCTGCCTTTTTTCCTGTGAGGGGAACATAAGAACATAAGAACAGCCTTGCTGGAACAGGCCACAGCCCATCCAGTCCAGCATTCTGGAAGCAGCGTGTGGTTTTTCCTCCACCAGGAAAACTCAACATTCCTCTATGGCTCCTCATCTTCTAGGTTCTTGGATGTGCCTAGATTTTGGGGAGAAGGGTGTGTGGCCTGGGAGAGAAAGGTGTGGCCTAAATTTTCCTTTATTTTCATGTCCAAAACTTGACAGGTATGGTTATACCTTTCAAGAAAACTCCCAGCATAAAGTAAGAAAGCCACAAGGAAAAACAAAAATGTTTTGCAAAGATTATCTGAAATAACTTTTCAAAAATAACTATTCCAAAAAAATTGAAATAACTTTCACAAGATTGTACTGTATTATTAGTTCTCCTACAGTAACTGATCTGGGTATGTGCCAGTTTAAAAGAAGAGGCAGACAGGATTTATCAGGGTGGAGTTGCATTTATACTGTCTCGTTTCTTACGCAAATTCTTTGGCTTCTACAAATAAATTAACTGAACAGGAACTTTGCTAAGGACTTCCATTCAGCCAGCCTTAGCATTTCCTGCAGACAAAATATGTGAGCACTGTGAGCAAGAACCAGAAAGGGCATCTACTTTTGTCTTTCACTAGTTTGAAAATATTATCATAATAGAGGGAGCTTTTTAAATGAACAGACTTATAGAGAATATTAAACCTCTGTTTTAATTTAATTTAATTTAATTATCACATTTATATACCGCTCACTCGGCCAAAGCCAACTCAGGGCGGTTCACAATAAAAATTAAAAACACAAGTTAAAACAGTTAAAACTACCCACCCCCTAAAAACAAGGGCTGCAGGATCCAAAGGCGCCATGGGGAAGAGCTCTTCTACACCAACCACCCAATGGCGGTTACCCTTCCACCTGCACCCCACACTTGACCCGCCAGCCAGGTTTTAAGATCTTTTCTGAAAGGCAGCAATTCCGTCCGGAGACGTAGCTCTGTTGGCAGGAGGTTCCAGAGGGCCGGTGCAGACACGGAGAAGGCTCTCCTCCTTGTGCCAGAGAGGCGAGCCCCTCTGGCTGATGGAACAATTAGAGAGCCCCTCCGGTCCGCTCTGGTTGGACGGACAGATGTCCTCAGGGCGATGCGGTCTCTTAGGTAACCCGGCCCACTACCATATAGGGCTTTAAAGGTCAAAACCAGCACCTTGAATTGCACCCGGAGACAAACTGGCAACCAGTGCAGCTCCCGGAGCAGTGGCAAAGCACGGGCATAACGCCCACACCCCATCACCACCCGGGCTGCCGCATTTTGGACCAGCTGTAGCCTCCGAATGGTCGTCAAGGGCAGCCCCATGTAGAGCGCATTGCAATAATCTAGTCTGGAGGTAACCAGAGCGTGAGTGACCATGAGCAAGGAGTCCCGGTCCAGGAGTGGGTGCAACTGGCGGATCACCCGAAGTTGGGCGAAAGCCCTCCTGGTCACAGCCGCCACAGCCGTTTTAACATTTTCTGTGAGTTGTGAATTGCACAAAAGCACTCTGATCAGATATGGGATTAAGCAATACTCACATATTAAAGTCTGACACTTTATCCGAGCGACACCACTCTTCAGTGCAAAGTCATTTACATACACCTGCCCATTAACATAGGTGATATTGAGGACAACCTAAACAAAACAGCCAAAAGATGTGTATATTACATTTACATATTTTGAAATACCAGGGCAAGTTTAAACTTTCTTTCTTTCAACTGCACCTTATTTATACTCTTCTGTGTTATAAAGGATAGTTTACATCTTGTTCCTTTAAAAATATATAGAATAAATTGAAATCTAGTTAAATTAAAAAACTGTACACCATGTCAAACTGAAATTCCTAGAAATTACAAGGGTTGTGGATGGCACCCTAAAAATATACCTGTGAAATGTCAACATCTCCGATATGAAATAAGTTAACATGCAGCAAAAGGAATATTAACAATATGTAGGTGATGGTGCAGTCTAGTGGATGAAACACTAGTGCTGAACTTGAAAAACCTAGATTCAGACTCACAATCAGCTATTAAATAATGGAATAGCAACTATTTTCCACTATCAACTGGCCTCTTTAAAAGGGGAACAGTTTAGCCCCACCCTTAATAGCACCATCAAAACTTTAAATATTGTTTTCCAATGCCTCCTTCAACTATTGCCCTTAAAAGCTAAGTCCTGAGAAGTGTTAATAATATCTCTCCAAAACAAAAGCTGAAGGACATTTAACCCTACACACTCCAGACTAACCTTAACTACCTGAGCATTTATGGGGAAAAAAGATGTCATATGACCCTGCTATGTGAAATCATCATTGTATTTGGTAGTCTAGATCTACCTTTGTGAAGCCAATACGGTCTACAAAGTACATTTGATTGTATTAGCATGAACTAGTGAGAAACACAGTTGTTCAAAAACAGTATACATATATGTCAAACTAAGTATATACATACCTGGAAAGACTGTGGGGGAAAAATAGTAATGGCCAGTACAGGTATTGTATTTGGAACACAAGGACAATCATTTAAACATTTCCACACTCTCACAGGTGTGTTGCATGAATCAGCATGAAAGCAATTGTTCAACCAATCTCACAAGTAGCGTAAGAGATGGCAGCCTTTTGGAGCAGTAGGAACACTCCCCTAACTTCCCTTCAGCAATCAAACTAACGCAACAGGATTCTGGCCTATAAAACCAGTTAGTCTTGAAGTAGAAATGCAGGAAGTCTGACATACCTGTTCATCTTGATTGTCCCCATCATTTCCCAGCCTACTAACTTTAATCTTGACACTTTCCTGCAAAAATATAAGGAGAAGAAGGTGAAAGAAATGTTTTATGAATTCTTCAAGATACAAAAACATTAAGTTGTTGACTCTATTTCTAGTTTGAGAAAATAAGATCTTTGTGCTTTTCTATATGACATAATATAGAATACAGGTAGAAAGCAAAGACAGCAAATGAGATGAACAAAGCATCATATTAATCAGAGGCAATGTTGCCAGAGGAAATGGGAGACAATGCTACTGACAGAATTGACAGACAGACTTCCTTCCTTCTCTTCCTTCCTTTGCATCTATCTGGCAGGAAATTTCCAGTTTCAATACATACCATTTTTATCTGCTGTTTGATTGTACAGTTGATAGATTTGAAACCAAGTTGCATATTCTGATGTTTACTGCATACCCTGGGCAGCTATTTACATATAAAATTCTTGTGTTCCATATAGTCCATACAATTCCCATCCCAACCCTTGGT
Source organism: Bradypodion ventrale (assembly GCA_035047345.1). Lineage (NCBI taxonomy): Eukaryota > Metazoa > Chordata > Lepidosauria > Squamata > Chamaeleonidae > Bradypodion > Bradypodion ventrale. The sequence goes on from JAWDJE010000001.1 coordinate 99,688,826, forward strand.
AAATCTACATTCAGTACTTTTTTTGTTCTGTTTAAGTAAGTCATACACTACATGAACCTGTAGAAGTCCAAATAAAGTGGTGGGCAGAATCAGTGCTTGGCCATTTTATAAAGAACAATCGTCTCACTCAGTGTTTTTGATGCTCTCTATGAGCGATCAAAAGCTTATTTATGGCTCTCTAATGCTTAATTCTTTTCTTCTAAAGGAGTCATCATATTTTAGGTGTGTTGTACAACAACACTTTTGATCCAAATGAAGATGTTAATGCATTTCAAAGAAAATACCCTTCGAGTCAGGGAATGCATGATACGGGGTACCCAAAGTACAGCTCAGCGTTTAATGCAGGGGTTTGAAACCTACGGACTGCAGGCTGGCCTCAGCCCCAACACCATTCTGTCCGGCCCATGGTGACAACCCCGGAAGCAGATGTGGATGCATTTACGACAGCCATAAACGTGCCCACGCATGCACAAACGCACCCACCAGTTTACAGCAGCATTTGTGGCAGAGGAAAACCACGCCCATGGCGTGTTCTGAGGGGGAGTTGTACGACTCATGGTGTGGTAAGGTTGCGGTAAGGTAGGAAACTAAGAGCCAACTTCTACTAGCAAAGGCATGGGTGATGATATCCTTCCTTAGCTGCTTATCCCTATCACGAGTAACTAGAACTTACTGTCTACAAATTCTCTACAACTTGTTTTCCATGCTATTTTACAATGCCATTAGTTCAGGTTCCTCAGAAGCACAACACATCTTTCAATGAACTTGTTCCTTCTGCATATTTAAAACCACCATCTAAATTCAATAGACAGCCCCATCCAGACCTTTCTGCTTTGTTGTGTGCATTGAGGTAACAAGATGGATAGGAAAGTGTGACTTGTAGAATTTTATGAAAATAAGTAAAAGCACCTCTGCTACTTCGGAAACATAATAAGTTACTTTTTTAAACTTTAACTGTAATAATAAATTACTGCTTTGGGAAGTTTTGGAACCTAAACGAAAACTAACTATTGAGTAACTTTTCAAGATCTGTTACTGTTTTGGGTCTTCTCTGCAGTATCTGTGTCAGGAAACTGTTGTACAGGAAAGAAATTACACCTAGGTGAACCCTCATCAAGAGGAACAGTTCAATTCAGATTGTATTTGCTTTGGTCACAGCCATGAAATTAAGCATTTAGGTTTATTCTGACTAATAAAAGTGTATACAAAGATAGGAGCTGGTCAGTCTGTTTCTGACTGGAGGAAAAACAACATTTAAGAACAGTCCAGTTCTTATTTTTTTTCCTCTTCCATCCATTCTGTTTATTTTTTCATACAAAGTTCATGTTATATTCTGTCATTTATCTACTGTACTCGCTTTCCCACTAATTATCAAATGAATAAAATTGTTCATCTACTGTGGCAAAAACTAGCAGGGGATTCTATGGCATGATAAATACTAACAAATTACAGTAGGCAGCTTCTATAGTCTAATGGCACTAAACAGTTTTGCAACTCAAAAACACAATAAATCCATTACTTGGTTCTGTTTATTTAGCTGGAAAATAAACATTCTAAAAGATATAACAAATTATAACAAAAAGGTCACAATGTCAGTGTTAATTACAGTCACTTAATAATGCTTCTTGCCTAGGGAAAAGTTAGAAGAAACAGCAAAATTCAAATAACAAATAAAATAAAATAAAATAAAATAAAATTCAAATAATAAATGAGAAATGAAATTTCTCATAATGATGGCAAAAGCCAGGCCAAACCGGCGGGAGGAGAATGAATTCAGCTGTTGGGAGTTAAGGGCTGGCGGGAAGTTTGGGGATGGCCCGTCTTCCTTCGGCTGGACCATTGGAGGAGAAGAGCCTCAGCTGTCACGTTGGGGATTCTGGAATGTATTCTGTTTCTTGTTCCTCTGGTATTTTACTTTGAAGTGTATATTGTCTGAAATATGTACTGTACTGCTTTTGAAATATTTCTGTATATTATGTCATGATATTTATAATTGTAAATTGGGATTTGATATTGTTTGAAATGTGTATTGTACTGCTTTTGAATGGTTTTGTATATTGTGTTATATTTTATAATTGTAAATTGGGATTTGGTACTGTTATTTGACTTGCCGTGAGCCGCCCTGAGTCGTCATATGCTGAGTATGGCGGCATACAAATAAACTAAACTAAACTAAACTAAACTAAAAAGAGTACACGAACATAAAAGAAGCTATCTAAACTAGACAAGTCTCCCATGTTAACTAGTGAGTATCACATCATATTCTTTCTATGGGCTACATCTATATTGTAATGGTGGCTAATTTCTCTACTCTTATATTCCCTGGCTACACTCTAATCACCTTTCATTTCCAAAGCTCCCTGTGCCTTTTCACTATAATTCTGTGTATCAGATTTCACAATGCTTCCTTTGTAATTTGAATTCAAAGAATGACTAACTCCTATCAACCAGCCAGAGGAGGGGGCAGTAAGGGCGAAGGCAGCTATGAAGCATATTCTACAAATATCACGACAGAGGGGAAAGTCCGTGTTGTGCAATTTTTTTTGGGAAAGACATTTGAATTATGCAACAGTGACCATGTAAGAGGAATGCATGAAAAGTAAGTACAGTAAATGCATATCCACCCGTTTCCTTTTTAGCCTTTCAAAGTTATTTTTTTTTAATTTACTTCTAACTGCTTTTCAAAAAGACATATTTCTGAAGTACAGTAAACTCTGTTCTAAAGGTAACTTTCCACTAGCAGGTTCTGGTGATAAAATACATTCAACTGAGATGTAAAGCATTCTTATTTGGAGGGCCAAAAAACCCCTCAAAAACAAATGTTAAGACTTGTTCTTTTGAGATCAGCGGAAGTGTTGCTGTGTGGAAGGAGACTTCACTCCCTCTTGCCTTCTAAAGTTCTGGCAAGTTGGAAGGAGTTCTTGATGACAGAGGGACGCTAAGTAATCTTCCAGTTGCTTCCCTGAGCTCAGAGATAGGCATCATGTGGTCCTGGGTCGCATCTTTTTCACCCCCTGGCTGTTTCTGTACCCTTAGGTCTCTCTCCTCCTTTCACTCCCCACTCACCCACACACACACACACACACACACACACACCAAAAATGTGAATGCTGCTTCTAAACCAGTGTTTTCCAAACTTTGGTTTTGGGATGTCAATTCCCAGAAGCCTAAGTAAATTCCCCAAAGCACTGATCAGCCAATGTACTGACTTAGACCTCTGGGATTTGAAGTCCAAGAGCCAAAAGTTGGGAAACACTGCCCTAAAGGAAAGAAAAACATGATGGAAAGAGCGCAGCAGAATCTCATTTATAGAGTGTGAGTGAAAAGGAAGGGTCAAAATTCATGATTTTCAGTATTCTTTATGTAAACAAATGGCTGGTTGCCTGGGTCACTTAGAGAAAAAAAAGAAATGATAGACTGACCCAAAAGTCATAGGGTTAAGTGGATTTAGATGGGTTGCAGGCACATGTACACTGTTTTTAGGCTGTTTTTGTAGTTCTTTCAACATAATATATCTATGCAACGAATTGGAAAATGCACATTTTGAGCAGCTGCATGTCTGAAGACCTTACTCAGAGTTGACAGAAGACAGATAGTTTTGCTGTTTGTTTTGTATTCACTTAATTAAACAGTAGATCTTTTGCAGGGTGCAAATGATTAGCCATTCTGATTTTCTTCATTAAGATTAAGTGCCCAACCAAATGCCACCTTTAAATATTCTTAATAAGATAGTGATTGGCTCTGGAGCAGCATGATATCTACTGCAACAAAATGGTAATCATTAGTGTCTCAAGTCTTCCAGAAGCTCTACTGCAACCTGATTGTGTGGTTAGGGTAGGACCTTCTCCTGTGAAGACTTTGGCTATCAGCCAATCTGGGAAGACATCTTTAAGAAACCAAGAGACAGCCACTCTCTTGATCTTAACTGCAATCATGTAGGCCACCCCAAGATAGCAGCTTTCTTTCTTTCTTTTGAAATGCTTTCTGAGCTTCTGATGAACTTTATTCTGTACCTTACTTTGATTTCAATATACTTTTAAAATACCTGAAGGAGACTGGAGTGGTTACTTGGTTAGTATTACCTGAATCTTCACTAATTTCATGACAGTGGGAATGTTGAGGGTGGGGGTGTAAAATGCCATTTTGACCTGCACCTCAGGAAGCAAAATGCCACAAGTCCACCCTTGGCATTTTACTCTTGTTTAAAATAAGAGCCCTCAAACTCCTGATTGTCCTTCTATAAAATACTTCTCTGGAAAGCAAAGTTCCCCTAATGTCAAGCCTTGCCAACATAGGTGGACCTGCCATCTCAGGTGATAACAAAAGCAAACAACAAAATCACAAAAGAGACCAAGAAATACACACTTTAAAAATTTACTCTGAGATGCCTCCATAAAGTAAATCTTTCAAAGTTAAATGATCTTATTAAAAGCAGAAGTACAATCAGTCAAAACTAAGCCATCTTCTTTCAAACTTTTGTGACAGAGAATTGATTCCCAAACTTTCCTCTAAGCCCTTAATGAGAGACCAAAGTCACTGAGGCCACCGCTCAAAGACAACACTGTTCCAAAACTATTACTGTGATCTATAAAAGCTAAGGACAGAACACGGAATGAGAGAGTGGTTTGGAATAGGAAAAGGAGTAAGACAAGGCTGCATTTTGTCACCCTGCTTATTCAATCTATACACAGAGCACATAATGCGCAATGCAGGGATGGAGGAATCACAATATGGGATCAAAATTGCTGGGAGAAACATCAACAATTTGAGATATGCAGATGATACCACCCTAATGGCAGAAAGTGAGGAAGACCTAAAGAGCCTCTTGATTGGGTTGAAAGAAGAAAGTGCAAAAGCTGGATTGAGACTCAATATCAAGAAAACCAAGATAATGGCAACAGGTCTGATCAGTCCCTGGAAAATAGATGGGGAAGAAGTAGAAGCAGTGACAGATTTTACTTTTCTAGGATCTAAGATCACTGCAGATGGCGACTGTAGCTATGAAATAAAAAGACGACTGACTGATTATGGGGAGACAAGCGATGAGAAACCTGGGGAATATAGTGAAAAGCAGAGACATCACCTTGAAAACAAAAATTCGCATAGTCAAAGCAATAGTATCCCTGGTGGCAATGTATGGGTGTGAGAGCTGGACCATTAGGAAGACTGAGCGCAGAAGAATAGATGCCTTTGAAATGTGGTGTTGGAGGAGAGTCCTGAGAGTCCCCTGGACAGCAAAGAGAACAAATAGGTCAATATTAGAAGAAATCAACCTTGACTGTTCATTGGAGGGATAAATAGTGAAGATGAAGCTAAAGACTTCAAATGAGAAGGGAGGACTCACTTGAGAAGGCCTTAATGCTGGGAAAGGTGGAGGGCAAGAGAAGAAGGGGGCGTCCAAAGATGAGATGGATAGATGGTATTGTGGACACTAAGGGGCACAGAGCTGGGCGGGCTGAGGAGGATGGTGGAGGACAGAGGTGCCTAGAGGAAAATGTTCCATGGGGTCGCAAAGGGTCGGAATCGACTGTGTGACTGAACAAAATAGTCCAGACAGTAACTTTTCTTACCTCTCAGTTTGAAACATCAAACTCATAGAAATATAATCTGCCCACTTCAGAGAAGCTACCAATAACTCATGAAAAATCTACAACATACCAATAACCTACCTAGCTCATTTTTTCTCTTGTGAAATTTATTTTCTTCTTGTTTGTTGGTTTATCATTAGACTTCAGTACAGAAATAAACTTGTGCCCTGTTGATCTCTTGGTAGATAAGTTGTTTGGCACAGAACACGTAATCACAGTGTTCCAATGATGCACTACAAATACAATCTGGTGTGACAGGATCTCTATATGGCCAAAGGGCCCAGGCACTGTACTGTTCATACACATGCGCGCATGGCTGGCCATATGGTGCACATACTGGAACCATACAAGGCCTTATTCCACCAGGTCTGCAGTTTTGCCTCCATACAGATGTCCTTATCATTCCTTCATGGAGCTGGCTGTGCGTGTGTTGCTATATGAGCATAATTGGTGCACAGAGGCAATACTTAAAAGATTTACAAGTGGCACTTATAAAACATATTATTTTTCTGTTAGGCTGGCCAACCATCGTGTGCCTCTGTACCTGATGTGTATACATTGATGCCATGAGGTCTCACTCTTATGTCTGATGAATTGGACTTCATCCACGAAAAGAGTAAACACTGAAGGTCACCCTTGTTCCAAAGCCAGTTGTATCCGACACTAAGGTCCGGTGCTCATCTTCATTTATAGCCAAAGAGCCAGTGCTGTCTGTGTCTGCAAATGTTTCCATGGTCATGCGGCAGGCATGACAAGACACCGGAGAGCAGGGAATGCTGTTACCTTTCCTGCCAAAGCAGTACCTATTTATCTACTTGCAATTTCTTGCTAAGTTGGCAGGAGCTGGGACAGAGGCGGGAGCTCACTCCATCATGCGACACTCGGGTCTCGAACTGCTGAGCTGCCGACCTTCCAGTTATCAAGTTCAGCCTCTTAACCACTAAGCCACCCCACTCTGGGAAAGCTCACATTTAAATACAGGAGTAGGTCTTTAAGGTGCCACAAGGGTTTTTTTTTTTTGCCTTTTGTTGTTGTTTGTCTAGTCATGCCTGCCACATGACCACGGAAATGTCTGCAGAAGCAGACAGCGCTGGCTCTTTGGCTTTGAAACAGAGATGAGCACTGGACCCTAGAGTCGGATACGACTGGCTTTCGAGCAAGGGAAACCTTTGCCTTTACTATACAAGACACAACGAATGCCATGCTGTCAGTAGCACGAGTATTTGCACAGCCAAATACTCCTTGCAAGCAGGGCAGTCACGGTGACAATGGACTGCCTGAGCTTAGGTGACATCTCCCCGAAGTGGGGGGGGGACCCCCACCCTTTTTTCTGGTATCTGGACCCCTTGATAAGGACGCGCCTCCTGTCGTTGGCTCCGAGGGGTGGGGTGGGGTGGGGTGGGGGGCTTGCTGCCGGGAGACCTGTCCTATCCCTTCCTTCCCTACCTGGCTGGCGAGTGGAGGGAAGGTGCCGGTGTTGTCAGGGGAGGGCGAGCCGTGGGTGCCCAGAAGCAGGAACCCCGCGACCAGCAGCCACAGGAAACCGCGCGACCCCGGCGCTGCTGCCGACGCCGCCTCCATCTTGGGAGCCGGGAAATAAAACTAGGTGGAAACATCAACAACGCGGGATGGGGCGGCGGCGGCAGCAGCAGCAGCAGCAACGGGGAGGAGTCCGGCGGGAAGGGGAGGAACGGAAGCAACCGGGAAGGGTGGAGGCCGAGGGGAGATGCAGGGTCTCTGGAGGCAGACAGGAGCAGGGGTGGAGGCGACCGCCGCCTTTCGAGGAAGCCTATATGGGCCAGACCCGGACCATTTCTCCGCTGCTCCGCATCTGATCTCGCTCCGAGCTAAATGCAAAGCGCGGCGGGCGACAAGCAAGAAAGATGCTCCCCCCCCGTTCAAGGCAGATGCACCTCTTGTCACAATGCCCTGCTTCATTTACAGGTGGAACTCGGAAAATTAGAATATCATGCAAATACCCATTCATTTCACTTGAAAGGTGAAACAAATATATGAGATAGACTCACTACATGCAAAGCGAGAGATGCCATGCCTTAATTCGTTATAATTGTGATGATCATGGCGTACAACATACATGAGATTATGGGGTACATGAGATTGGTTGGTTGGGGTTTTCATAAAGTGTAAGACATAAGCCCCATGGACTTAAAATACTGCCGCCTTCGCTGGTTGAGTCCAAGGCATTCTGAAATTGTAATTATATTTATTTTGCTGTATAGTATTTTGAAATTGTATGATACTGTATTTTATTGTATTGTATTCTGTATTTATTTCTGTATCACTTTCTTGGTATTGCCTGTTATTTTATTGTATATTTTGTTGTTATTGCCGCCTTGAGTCACCCATGGGTAGAGAAAGGCAGGGTATAAATAAAACTTGAATAAGTATCAATATTTATAACAAAGTAAGGCTTGAACTATCTCGCTTTGCATGTAATGAGTCTATCTCATACAGTATATTTGTTTCACCTTTTAAGTTGCATTACTGAACTGAATGAACATTTGCACGATATTCTAATTTTCCGAGTTTCACCTGTAGTGGCTAAAACGCTGACTGGAAGGCAGGAGGTCAGCAGTTCGATTCCCGAATACTGCAGGACGGAATAAGCCCCCATGATCTCTTTGTCCCAGCTCCTGCCAACCTAGCAGTTCGAAAGCAAAAAATTGCAAGTAGATAAATAGGGACCACTTGGGTGGGAAGGTAAACAGCGTTCCATGTATACTATAGTTATGCCTGCCACATGACCACAGAAACGTCTGCAGAAGCAGACAGCGCTGGCTCTTCGGCTTTGAAACAGAGATGAGCACTGAACCCTAGAGTCGGATACGAATAGCTTTCAAGCAAGAGAAACCTTTACCTTTATTTTACAAACACTGTTGCGGTCCATGCACTGCTCCCCACCACAGCCTCTGGATGCAACCCATCCTTACCTATTTCTTCAAAGAGTATCTCAATTTACACCCTGCCCTTCGAATATATTTTCACATTGTCTTGCAAATCAGCCACCATACAATATCTAATGAGAAGAAATGCTGAAAACAACAAACCTGCAAAAAGCATAGCACAGCAAAGCAAAACGATTTGGAAGGCCCGTTAGCTTCTTGTTTTACAGTTCCCTAAGAAAGATGGCTGGATTAGTCTTCTGGCAGAAGAAAAACAAGGAGTCTTCTGTCATATTTTAAAAACTGACACATTCATTATTACAGCATGGCGCATTGTCCAGAATGTTAGATATGTACACAATACTAAAGGTTGTCAGAGAGAGAAATCAAATGCAGAAGGTATAGATGGGTACCATCCCAGCTATAGTTATGAATGAAATTTTGAGTAATAGGCTTCATGCATCTGATAAAAATAAATTTCGTGCCAGAAATGAAATTTATTTTTATTTTATTTTATTCATCATGCATCTGATGAAGTGAGCTCATGAAGTATAAAAGCTATAATCAATCAAACCATTAACAGACTTCAGGACTTGTTTTTGTTTTTTGTTTTGTTCTGTTATATGTATTGGGAAGTTATGCACCTTTTTATAGTAAGGGAAAAATACCAGAGTGGACATAAGATAAGCTTTTCCTTAGATTGTATTCTTAAAGCTAAGACAGAGCTGTCTGTAACTAGCAGATTTCCCCCTGGAGGCTTTGGTGCCTTTTGGGTTAAGCTTCAATCATGTGAGATTGTTATATATGGAGAACTGCTGGGGTGTGTGTGTGTGTGTGCAGAGGAACACTTGGATATATGAGTACACAACAGCCATATTACTTCTGTATTGAGTTCACCTGGTCTATGTTTCCTTCTGCCCAAAGAGAACTTGCTGGAGGCAGTAGATGTGTTTAGGATGAGCAAGATCACATCCTCCCAGCATTTTTGCCAAGGAGCAAAATGCTTATTACATCCTTTGACAAAAAGCATATGGATCTTGCTATAAACTCTGAAGAGGTGAGGTGATGTAGTGGTATACATCTGCTGCATGATCCAGCATGGCTAATCCCATTTAAACCCAGGAGTTTCATAGAAGCAAGTTATTAAGTTTCACTTTATGCCTGCAAATAAAATTAATCGTGAAATTATTTTATACCCTTAAAAGTGTACATGCCCACTAGGCAGTCTATAACTGTCTGTTGAGTTAAATCCAGTATTGAAAATGGATGGAGGTAATGAATCTTTAATGTGATAGGCAACAATGACTCCTAAACCAGTTTCTATCAGGTGAGGGCCTACTGGGAATTCTTTCCATTTGCTAATGAATAAGTGATATGCTGGAGGCAGCGGTAGCTTAGTGGTGAAGACACTGACCTTGACGACTTTTAAGGGTATAAAATAATTTCACGGTTAATTTTCTTTGCAGGCATAAAGTGAAATTTAGTAACTTGCTTCTATGAAACTCCTTTGTTTAAATGGGATTAGCCACGCTAGATCATGGAGCAGGCTAGCCGTTTAGACCCAAGTGATGAGCAATGGAATAAGCTGCCATCATCTGCCTCAGCTCCTTCCAACCTAGCAGGTCGAAAGCAAGAATACTGCAAGTAGATAAATAGGTACCACGTTGACTTTTCTTTTAATTTGGAGAGGTTGCCGCTGTCTAATCTTATCTATAGAATAAGTGTGCCCCATGCTCCCCTAAATGTCTCCCCGGGGCAACGGTCGTCGTGCCCCGGTTGCGGGCGCGTCTCCTCCCCCTTCCGGCCGCTGGGCAGCCTCGAACCCGCCGCGCGGGAAGCGAGTTCGAGGCTGCTCAGCGGCCGAAGGGGGAGGAGATGCAGACGCGCCAGCAACCGGGGCATGTCGGGATTGCAGTAGCGGCTGCTCCTTCCGGAGGCGGCTGCCGAGCGCAATGGCTGTGCTGTTGGAAACGACGCTGGGCGACATGGTGGTCGACTTGTACACCGAGGAAAGACCTAGAGGTGAGGATTTGTCACAGCTTTAAACAGCCGCTAATTGTAAGCCTTGGAGTCCCTGCAAGGCCCACGAGGGAGGCTCATAAGCACAAGCTAGGCCCCTGATGGCGAACCTTGGCACTCCAGATGTTCTTGGACTTCAATTCCCAGAAGCCCAAGTCAGCACACTTGCTACTTAGGCCTTCTGGGAATCGAAGTCCAGGAGCATCAGGGGCGTCCATGGTGGAGAAACCAGCTCCATTCAACAATGGGTGAATCTGTGTTCTTTGCCTAGGAAAGATAAAGGTCTCCCATGCTCCGAAGCCAGCCGTATCCGACTCTAGGGGTAGTGCTTATCTCCGTTTACAGCCAAAGAGCTCGCACTGCCTGCATGACTACAGGTGAAATTCGGAAAATTAGAATGTCGTGCAAATGTTCATTCATTTCACTTAAAAGGTGAAACAAATATTTGAGATAGACTCACTACATGCAAAGCGAGATATGTCATGCCTTAATTCGTTATAATTGTGATGACCATGGCCTACAGCGTACATGAGATTATGTGATGATTATGGGGTACATGAGATTGGGGGGTTGGGGTGTTCATAAGCGGTAAACCATAAGCATCAATATTATAACAAAGTAAGGTTTGAACTATTACACTTGGCATGTAATGAGTCTATCTCATATATTTGTTTCACCTTTTAAGTTGCATTACTGAACTGAATGAACATTTGCACGATATTCTAATTTTCCAAGTTTCGCCTGTAGATCCCAGAGCCACACAACGTTGTTACCTTTCCCGCCGTAGCGGTGCCTATTTATCTACTTGTAATTTCTTGCTTTTGAAATGCTAGGTTGGGAGCTCACTCCCTTGTGCAGCAGTGGAGTCTCAATCTGCTGATCTGCTAACCTTCTGGTCGTCAAGTTCAGTGTCTTAACCGCTAAGTCACTGTAGTCCTACAGTAGAGTTTATCCTGGAGGGTCCTCTTTGGCAAACATCTACTGGGCAAGTAGCCAGAACCACTACTTGGTGATTATTGCCATTAGCCTGAGAATATTCTGACTTTTTTCCTCCACACTCATCTCCACAGAAGGAAATGGCTTTGTGTCTTAAATATTTGTGTGCCTAGAGACACTGGAGCAAAGCCCAGGAAACAGTGGCAAGTTGAATGCCAATGGCCTTTTCTAAAATGAGGAAAGCTGGTAAAGCACCTCAGAGTTATCTTACCTGGCCTGGAAAAAAAATCTCTTTTCCAGCTCCCAAACTTGCTTAACTAAAATAGTGGTACTGTATATTCTTTCCTTGTGTATCTCTGCCTCCAGTTTTCTTTTCCTCTTCTGTAACTTCCACTGTGTTGAAGTGTAGATTTTAATCCACTTAGTGTGGCTACTGGTGGCCACACTGAAAAACATGTGCAATGAAAATAATAATATGGGAATCGGTTGTGGCTATTTAAGAAAAGAGGGAGGACATTCTGCATATGTTAAAACACACTCGCCTGTATTATTATTTTTTCTCTATTTCTATACCACCCACTTGGCCAAGGCCAACTCAGGGCGGTTCACAGCATAATAAAAACATAATTAAAAACATAGTTAAAACTGCTTTTAAAAACTACCCACCCACTCACTAAAAAAGGGTGCAGGGGCCAAGGGTGCTGGGATTCGCTGGTACTCTTGTTCATTTTCATTTGCAGCCAAAGAACCAGTACTGTCTTGAGTCTGCAGACATTTCTGGGGTCATGTGGCAGGCATGACTAGACAGCAGAGTTCATGGACGCTGTTACCTTTCCAGTTAAAGTGGTATCTGTTTACTTGCAATTTCTTGCTTTCAAACTGCTAGGTTGACAGAAGATGGGAATAGATGATGGGAGCTCACTCCATGGTGTGGTACTCAGGTCTCGAACTGCTGACCTGCCAACCTTCCAGTTGTCAAGCTCAGTCTCTTAACCACTAAGCCACCTCAGCCCTTTGTAGGGCGGCATCTAAGTGTAATTGCTAATACTATTATTCACAAAAGCATTAACTCACTACGCAATAACCGATACTACGACTCTTAACTAGGGATAGCATCAGATTCAGGTGCCCCAATTTACAGAATTATCGTAACATCTATGCCTGCATTCCAGATCCAGTGGTTCATATGGGCAGGGGGGGGGGGGGAGGTAAAGAATTTCCAGGAAAGTAAGCTGATAAATTATTAGGTTCTGCTCCACAGAGCGGTTACTATTCAATAGGATTTGCTAGAGGTTATTGATAGCAGCATTCCTTGCCCTAAAACAGTGATGGCCAACCTTGGCACTCTAGGAGGTATTCTTGGACTTCAATTGCCAGAAGTCCAAGCCAGCCCTCCTGCTGATCAGGGCTTCTGGTAATTGAAGTCCAAGAACACCTGGAGTGCCAAGGTTGGCCATCACTGCTGTAGAACCTATTTCATATGGCTACTACATTTAGCCAATTCAGGTCAGTTGCAATTTGGCTTGGGGTTATCAGTTTAACCTGGCTATTCACTTTCCTTAATTATTACTGGAAAATTCACACCATACTATTCATTCCTGATAGCCCATTTTTTTAAGGCTATTGTTGATCAAGTATTAAAGAGGGATAGTATGAATTTATTTCATTAAGCAAAATGCAGAGGGTTTCAGTTTTCTTATATTTTTTGCAGCCTGTCTGAATTTCCTGAAGCTTTGCAAAATCAAATACTACAATTATTGCCTTATACATAATATACAGGTAAGCGTTTTAAAAACCAAATTTCTTTCATCATAATTTAAAGAACAATAAGATTTTAAGATTAAATGTCAAGATGTGGTGCTGCATAGTGGAATGGAGAATTTGCGTTGAAATGAAGAAATGTGGATATAGTGTCTGCTCATTTTTTCAACTGAAAAATGGGAATAATAGCAATGCAGTCTGCATCAGTTGTTGGCGGGACAGTTTAAAAAGGTGGTAAATAATGTTAGTAAGTAATAATAAAATTCCTTTATTCCTTGCATTGCTTCAGAGAGACTTTATTATACAAACTGGAGATCCCCAGGGAACTGGCCGTGGAGGTGAATCTATTTTTTGGTGAGTATTATTAGCATCAGTGCTTTTTATGCTTAACTGGAAATACCTCCCGATGAATTCAGTGAAATGTTGACACAAGTAAACACACCTTGGATGGGACTATCCATTGGTTAACTGAGTTTCATTTGCAGCAACAATATATCTTACTCGTACTGTATTCCCTTGATGGTTGTCCTAAAAAGAGGAGCATCTGCATAGTTGATTGATTGCTTCAGTGCTACCACTATTTAGTCACGAGCTTTGTTAATTGTCCTGGAGCTTTTATGTGAGAGTTTGTGCCTTTAAAAAAAAACTTGCTTCTTTCCGAAAATAAATTCACAAAAAAAGTACCAGCCTGAACTTACCAATTGCACAATGATCTATACAAGTCTGGAGGTGGGATTGCACCTTCCTAAGGGAATGCCTCAATTTGTAGGCAATGTGAGATGCAGCCAGAATCCTTGTGGTTAGTATCCTGTTGGTAGCTTGAACTAAGAATTGAATCAACTGCTGGGTGGTATATCAATACATATAAATCCGGTAGAATTAATGGATCCACTCTAGGTAGGTCTAGCAATAAATACTGGTCTATGTATTTTGTGGCATCAGATCCTGGGTTGAGACATTATTCTTAGAAAGTAACAGGGATGAAACTCCTGGAGGAGCAAAGCAGAGCACGTGTTTACAATTTACTGTGAAATTAAGAATAAGCTAAAAAATGTTAATCATGTAAATGAAAGTTCACAGAAACATGTAGCTATAAACATCCTAAGTAAAGCACATGCATTGTTTCTTACATAGATGGAAAATAACATTGTATAACATACAGAAGAGGGAGAGGATCTGTTCTCGATCATTCCAGATATGTAATAATGGGCTCAAACTGCAGGAAGCCAGATTTTGCCAAAGGATCAGGAAAAATGTCCTAACTGATAAAAGTAATATTACAGTGGAACCTATTCCCTTGGAAGGTGCTGAGCTCTCCAACAATGGAGGCATTCAAGAGAAAGTTAAGACAGTCATCTGTCAGATATACTTTAACTTGGATTCTTGCCTAAAGTGGGGTTGGGTTGGGTTGGATGACCTTACAAGTGTCTTCAACTCTCCATTATTCTGTGATTCTATGATTTTTACATTTTTACCATTGTCAATCTCTCTGTGTATTCCAGCAAATTGTATGGAGATCAAGCGAGGTTTTTTGAAGCAGAAAAAGTACCAAGAATAAAACACAAGAAAAAGGGAACAGTGTCAATGGTGAACAATGGCAGTGACCAGCATGGATCACAAGTGAGTCCACCGCATTGGAAGAGATTTGAGTAAATGAAATGCTGCTGATGTCAGAGAGAATGAAAACAGGGATCTGACAAAGTGTCATAACCTTGCATAAGAAAGAATAGTGGCTATAAACACCACACAAATGCATGCAGTATATGTGCTACATTCTTCTCGTAAGTGTTATTTGAAAGGGAAAATATATTTTTAACCTTTAACAGCTATATAGTTTTTAAAATGTATTATTTATGTGTTCTAATTTTGAAATAAATTCATCTAAATGTATACGTGAGAACAAAATGTGTGCAATTCTCAGTAAGAAACTCTATCTTAAAATGCTTGTCTGCAACATTACAAGAGTGTTTGATAATCTTAGGACTCTCATTTCTTGTAACTAAACTAAAAAAGGCCACAGCAGCATGATGCTTCCAACATCTAATCCCCAAAGAGATTACTGATTCCAAATAAAATGTTCCAAAATATATGGAGATCTTCATCATTTTCTCAAGTCTAAATGGCACTTCTGTCTTCTAGTTTCTTATCACTACAGGGGAAAATGTGGATTACTTAGATGGTGTACATACTGTGTTTGGTGAAATAACAGAAGGCATGGACGTATTGATGAAAATTAATGAGGCCTTTGTGGACAAGGATTTTATT
The DNA here is from genome assembly GCA_035047345.1 of Bradypodion ventrale. Classification (NCBI taxonomy): domain Eukaryota; kingdom Metazoa; phylum Chordata; class Lepidosauria; order Squamata; family Chamaeleonidae; genus Bradypodion; species Bradypodion ventrale. The sequence continues at coordinate 99,704,298 of JAWDJE010000001.1, forward strand.
CCATATCAAGACATCAGGTTTGACTTTATTGACTATACAGATAGGGGAAAGCTGGAGTAGCGTGATATCAGAAGATCCATGCTAGATTAAACCAAATGTGCATCTAGTACACAGTGGTCTGCCAGGTGCTTTGGAGGGCAAGACATAGTAGCATGACATAGAAAGCCATAGCTTCCCCCCTCTACTGCCTCCCATTGAATTGCGTTCAGTGGCCCACAGCTTCCATTCTTAGATATTTCATCATAAAATGTTTGACAAACCTAGCAACCATGAATTCATCTTTAAAATCTTTTGAAATAGTTTCCGTCTCTGTATTTTGGAGCAGTGAAATCCATAAGTGAGATATGTGTTACTGCCTGAATCTTGTGCCTACACTTGCTGCCAAGCTTGATACTAAAGGGTGGGCTCAAGGTTGACTCAGCCTTCGGTCCTTCCAAGGTCAGTAAAATGAGTACCTAGCATGTTGGGGACAAAAACTTGTGAACCACCCAAAAAGTGCACTAAGTGCTATAGGGTGGTATAGAAGTGTGATTGCTTTGCTTTAATCCATTTTATGTTGCTGAATAGGAATAACCTTCTGATATCTTGGATCAGTGGTTGGAAATAAAGCTAAGTTTTCCCCATTTAGTGCTAGAAAGAAACTTTACTACTGAGCGTGGAAGGGTATGCCTGGGAAGGAAACTGGCAGTCTGTATGGGGAATCTTTGAGCCTGATGTTTTCTATCTCTGTTTTCACAGGAATTGTATTTTTAAAAGTGTGTTTGTGTGTGTTTTGCTGGACATGTATAATTGGTTATTAAGTTGGCTACATTAGCTAATTGTATTTTTAATGTGGGCAGTTGTGTTTCTTATTTGATATACTGTATACAGTGGAACTCCGCATAACGAACGTTTCGTATAACGAAAAAATTGTATAACGAAGCATTTTGTGGCAACCACATTATCCTTTATTATGAATTTTCGTTATACGGAGTTTTCGTTAAGCGAGGTATACCCCGCATAACGAAACCCCGTATAACGAACATTTTTTTGTTATGCGGGGTATCGCCAATAGCGCTTCGTATAACAAAAAAACTCATATAACAAAGAGCCCCATGGAACGGAGTTTTTTTGTTATACAGGGTTCTACTGTTTGCACCTGTTTCAGAGAAAAAGTCATATAGCAGTCAATGAAATATTTTCTTACTGTATTTCCTTTTCAGAATAAACCATACTGTGATCTTAGATGACCCATTTGATGATCCACCTGGTTTGCCAATACCAGATGGTTCACCAGAGCCCACAAAAGAGCAGCTGGATGTGAGTGTTTGTGTCATCATCTTCTTTCTTGCCCAGATCAAACTTTGGACTGCCAAAATGAAGCCACCTTCTTGGTCAGTACATGTTTCTTGTAGTAATCGGCAGACCACTCAGTGAGCCGGATTCTCCACATTCACGTGTTGTTTGCTAGCAGCCCCCTCTTGAGCATGTTGGTTTTGCATTTAGGGACTCTGACCCTCAGCCTATTCAGTGTCCTCTAAGTGACGTAGTGGAGGTTGAATTCCTCAGCCATATCCTCCTCTAATGTTGTTCCTCGTCCAGTGAGTTCCTTTCTCCATCTTCTAATTTGGTGTACCCTCAAGAGAAGGGGTTCCCAACCTTTTTATGCCGCAGGCCTAGCCACGCCGCCCCCCGCCCCCCCCCCCCGTCAACTGAGCAGGCTGGATTACACCGGAAGCAGATGTGGGCACATCTACGGCTGTCGTAAATGCACCCACTTCCGAGTTTACGACAGCGCAGATGCATTTTATGGCTGATGTAAATGTGTCCGCTTTTACTTCTGGGGGCAGTGGAAGTGGTGATGGGCCGGATGGAAGGGGGCCGTGGAATGGGTCTGGCCCACAGGCTGTAGGTTGAGAACCCCAGCTCAAGAGTGTTTGTTCTTGCCATAAAACTCCTCCTGGATCTGAGCCAGCAGAGTTAAGCCACAGTGTTTCTGTTAATGTTTTGTGAGAACATGGAAGATAAAATGCTGTGATTACGAGGAAGGCTAGGAAATAGATGGGTGGTACACGGTGACCCTTCAGTGTATGCAAAGAGGAAGTGATAATGCCAAAGAAGAAAGGGGGGGGGGAATCTCAAAAGTGACAGTAGCTGCAAAACATTGTTGCATTATAAAATTCCAGTTATGCTTTGATAATGGGTCTCCATTTTTGACAACAGTAAGATGTTTTATTATCATTTCAACAAAGTGGATCATTAATGCTCTAATTCTTAACAAGGCTGTTTCCCAGAAAAAAGATTTAACCTTCTCTCTCCATTTTAACTTTAGGTTTTGTGATATAAGGCTGGAAACATCATCAGCTGGGGCAATTTTAAGGGAATTAAACCTGTCATCATTCTCTTGACCCAGAGTCTCAATATGGAGGTTGTTGTTCTTGCTTTCATCATCAGGATCCAGAGGGGGCCAAATGATGAGAATGTCTTGAATAACTGAAAATTGCCATCACTTGTAAAATCATCTTGGTGCTTTCTTCTGTCCTTTAGTGACACCCCCCCCCCCCAAAAAAAAAGTTCCTGTACTAGGGGCTCTGGAGGGGTTGGACAGGAGGAAGAAATATTTGATTTTAAACCACCCAAAATAACACATTCTGCTAGAATTGGGGTATGTAAATCTAATAAACAAATTATTTTACCCCCAAAATTGACCCAGCTGACGATGTTGCCAGCCTTGTTGTTGCGGTTGTTGTTCAGTCACACAGTCGATTCCGACCCTTTGCGACCCTATGGACCATTGCCCTCCAGGCACCGCTGTCCTTCACCATCCTCCTCAGCCTGCCCAGCTCTGTGCACATTGTGTCTACAATACCATCTAGCCATCTCATCTTTGGCCACCCCCTTCTTCTTTTGCCCTCCACCTTTCCCAGCATCAAGGCCTTCTCAAGTGAATCCTCCCTTCTCATTTGATGCCCAAAGTACTTAAGCTTCATCTTTACTATTTGCCCTTCCAATGAGCAGTCAGGGTTGATTTCTTCTAAAATTGACCTATTTGTTCTCTTTGCTGTCCAGGGTACTCTCAGGACTCTTCTCCAACACCACATCTCAAAAGCATCTATTCTTCTATGCTCAGCTTTCCTAATGGTCCAGCTCTCACAACCATACATTATCACCGGGAATACCATTGCTTTGACTATGTGAATTTTTGTTTTCAAGGTGGTGTCTCTACTTGTTCCCCAGGTTTCTCATAGCTTGTCTCCCCAGAATCAGTCGTCTTTTTATTTCATGGCTGCAATCTCCATCTGTAGTGATCTTAGATCCAAGGAAAGTAAAATCTGTTACTGCTTCTACTTCTTCCCCATCTATTTTCCATGTACTAATAGGGCCTGTTGCCATTATCTTGGTTTTATTGATATTGAGTCTCAATCCAGCTTTTGCACTTTCTTCTTTCAACCCAATTAAGAGGTTCTTTAGGTCTTCCTCACTTTCTGCCATTAGGGTGGTATCATCTGCATATCTCAAATTGTTGATGTTTCTCCCAGCAATTTTGATCCCAAATTGTGATTCCTCCCTCCCTGCATTGCACATTATGTGCTTTGTGTATAGGTTGAATAAACAGGGTGACAAAATACAGCCTTGTCTTACTCCTTTTCCTATTCCAAACCACTCTGTTACTCCATGTTCTGTCCTAATTGTTGTTTCTTGATTCGTGTACAGATTTCTCATGAGTCATATGAGGTGTTCTGGTATTCCCATCTCTTTAATTACTTGCCACATTTTGTTGTGGTCCACACAGTCAAAATCCTTAGTGTAGTCAATAAAACAAAAGTAGACTTATTTCTAGTATTCCTTTGTTTTCTCCATGATCCAACGTATGTTGGCAATGTGGTCTCTGTTCCCCCTGCCCCTTGTGAACCCAGCCTGCACCTCTGGTAGTTCTCTCTTCATGTGCTGCTGAAGTCTATCCTGTATTATCTTGAGCATCACCTTGCTAGTGTGTGGGATGAGTGCAATTGTTCGATAATTTGAGCATTCTTTGGCATTGCCTTTTTTGGGATTGGGATGTATACTGATCTTTTCCAATCCTGTGGCCACTGTTTTTTCCCCCAAATTTGCTGGCATATTGAATGCAGTAATTTGATTCCATCATCTTTTAGGGCTTTGGAAAATTCAACTGGGATACCATCATTTCCACTAGCTTTGTTGTTTGCAGTGCTTTTTAGTCCCTTTCTGACTTCACTCTCCAGAATGTCCGGTTCAAGTTCGAATTCCTCATCATTGTTATTATCAGGAGTATTGAGGTCCTTTTTGTAGAGTTCCTCTGTGTACTCTTGGCATCTTTTCTTAATCTCTTCTGCATCAGCTAACTCCTTTACATCTTTGTCCCTTATCATGGTCATTTTTGCTTTAAATGTTCCCTTGATTTTCCCAATTTTTTGGAAAAGATCTCTAGTCCTGCCTCTTATTGCTTTCCTCCATTTCTTTGCACTGTTCGTTTAATTAGTTTTCCTTATCTCTCCTTGCTTTTCTTTGAAATTCTGTATTCAAGTAATTGTATTTTTTCCTTTCTCCTTTGCTTTTTGCGTTCCTTCTTTCTTCTGCTATTTTAAGGGTCTCATCAGACAACCACTTTGCTTTCTTACGCTTCTTTTCTTTTGGTATCGTTTCCCTCGCTGCCTCCTGCATGATGTCCCGCGTCTCTTTCCATAGTTCTTCTGGCACTCTGTCTATCAGGTCCAAGCCATTAAATCTGTTCCTCACCTCCACCATGTATTCTTTAGGGATGTTGTCTAGGTCATATCTGTCTGGTCTAATTGTTTTCCCCATTTTGTTGTCAGCCTTACACTACAGAATTTATAGGCACAGGGTTTCAGCCAGGATTACAGGGCTTAATGTGATGGAGCTTTGTCATTGTTTAATTAATGTCCCTGCTGGATTGTAGGAAAATGTTGTGCTATAGAAAGTTTCATATTTTCAATAAGGATTTAGAAGATTTGAGCTGACTGATTGTTAACAGTCCATTTCTCAGTATAACTTTGGCTTTCTAGCAAAGGAGACAAGGGTGTGCCACCACATACATACTGTACATGTGTGTGTGTGTGCGGTGGCACACCCTTGTCTCTCTGGAAATACAATCTTGTACTTCTGTGGAGGCATTGTACAATATAAAAAGTGTTTCGTGAGAGGTGGAATGCTATGGGGATGAGGAAGGTTAGGAGACGAACTTATACTTATCCAGCTAGAAACTAATAATACCAAAATCTCAGACCAGTGTGCTTTCTAGAAAAGGCCCATATTTCATAAGAAGAAGATAACAACAATAAGTGCCCTCACTTGAAAATTCATAGATGCTGTGTTTCCCTGGGACTGTGGTGACTTAGTGATTAAGACGCTGAATTTGACAACTGGAAGGTCAGCAGATCAGCAGTTTGAGACCGAATGTTGCATGATGGAGTCTCTGTTCCAGCTCCTGCCAACCTAGCAGTTCGATAGAAATTGCAAGTAGATAAATTGCAAGTAGATAAATAGATGCTGCTTAAGCAGGAAAGGTAACTGCATTCTGTGTCTAATCATGCTTACCACATGACCATGGAAACATCTACAGATGCAGACAGCGTTGGCTCTTTGGCTGTAAACACAGATGAGTATCATACCCTAAAGCAGCGTTTCCCAAACTTTGGTTTTTGGACTTCGATTCCCAGAAGCCTAAGTCAATTCCCCAAAGCACTGATCAGCCAATGTACTGACTGAGGCTTCTGGGAATTGAAGTCCACCAGTGTTCTACAGAACATAGTTTGGGAAACTGCTGTCCTAGAGTCAGATATGACTAGCTTTCGAGCAAAGGAGACTTTTACCTGTGCTTCCCTTATTATGCAACCAGACATCTTAACGCACAGTTGTGTACACCTGGGGCTCAAGAAAATAAAATGACAATCAATGTGGGATGCTAGATATTCTTGCCCAAATTCTGACTGTAGTTGGGGGGGGGGATCCTTGTTTACCCTCCCCAGCTTCAAAAATTACCTATACATGATTCATTAACCTCTGTAACTTTTGCGATGGAGAGGGGACCTACAATGCCTGGATCTGTTGTTTTCTGTCCAGTATTGAATCCTGTCTCCCATTTTTCAGTCTCAGAAGTGAATGTAAATTCATATTTTTCTTTGAAAACCAGAGAAAACTGGGAGTAATTGTGTTTGCTATGAAAGCAGGAAGAGTGAGAGTCATCCTATAACTCATGCTTTAAAGCAGTGTTTCCCAACTCTTTTGGTTTTTTGGACTTCAATTCCCAGAAGCCTAAATCAATTCCCCAAAGCACTGATCAGCCAAGGGGCCATTCAACAATTACGTGATCTTTGAAGGGGGGAGGGGGTATGCCATCTGAATTACAGAAAAATTACGGGGGCGGGGGTCAGGTAAAAGATTATGTAATCCATTTTGACCTGATAGTGAAAAACTCTAAAAATTAGAGTTTCGATACAAAAGCTCTGGATTACGTAACTTTAAAGGAGGAGAGGGGGTCAAAGCTAAAATAGATAGATAGATAAATCTTTATTGTCATTGTCCTGCACAGAACAACAATTACAGTTGGATTACATGGGGGGAGGGGGTCAATTTCCCCCCCAAAAAATGGATCACATAATTGTTGAATGGCCCCCAATGTACTGACTTTGGTTCCTGGGAACATTGGGAACCACTGCTTTAAAGAGAAAAATATAATCTAGCTCAGATTACTGCCATCTAAAACTTCCTTAGTTGATCCCAGGATGCTTTATTTAGTACCCTCTTCCGGATAGAGTGATGAAAGAGTCGCAAGGCATGTTCACAGGCTAAATTGTATTAAATAGCTACCTTATTATTTGTTTATTTTAATATAAGACAGAGTGGAAGAATAGGAGCTGATGAGGAAATTGATGACTTCAAAGGGAAGTCCGTTGATGAAGTGGAAGAAATCCTGGCAGATAAAGAGGCAAAAACTAAGGCTATTCTTCTGGAAATGGTAAGTTCCTTTGTCAAAGAAGTACTTCTGGCTGTGCGTATGCTTTGTTGTGTGTGCTGTGTTAGATCTGATGTGCTTACCTTTACCCATTGAACAGATGCAGGTTGAAATTCTAGTTCATTGAGTTATCTTTATTATGTTGGAAGTGCTTTTAACTGTTGCTGAGCAGCCAGTGAAGTGTTTGCTGGACTGTGTACACCACCCAGAGTCTATTGATTGCAGCGGAATATAAATCTACTGTAAATCAATCAATCAATCAATCTTTGGCAGATCTATTAGCAACCTGTGCATGTGCAAAACGCCGTCGTAAATGCACCCACATTATTACACAAGTAATAACAGCAGTGAGGGCAATGTGGGCTGGATTACTTGGCGGCATGGATTGGATTCTGCCCACAGGCCGTAGTTTGGGAACCCCTGATGCATTAGGCCCCTTCAAGCTCTGCAGTTCTAAGATGATAGTGATGATTCTGTTCAGCAACTCTAATTATCACTAACCATTGACTCTACTGCTTGGAATATATGTGAGTTGTAGTCCAAACTATTGGGTGAACACTTTTTTTTGTTGAACTATTATCATGTACCGTATTGGCTTAAATGGCAGAAAATATAAAATAAGGAGCAAGGGAACTTGGATTGTGCTTGGGCTGCAAATTCAGTACAATTACAATATTAAGATGATGGTGTTCCAATACTTTATCATTTGGAATCTGAGAGAAGTGAATTTTAACAGGACGTATAATGAGGGTCCCCCCATTGTCTCATTAAAGTTAAACGATAATTATAAGATTACCACAATATTTGCATTGTGCGCTTCACCCAATCTTCCTTTTAAAAAGTGGGGTATGTGACATGAAACATAAATGTGATATAACAGAGATTTTGTATAACTGAGATCTGAACTATCATTCTTATGTCAAGGTTGGAGACTTGCCTGATGCAGACATCAAGCCACCTGAAAATGTGCTTTTTGTCTGTAAACTTAATCCTGTAACAACTGATGAAGATCTAGAAATTATATTTTCTCGATTTGGACCAATAAAAAGGTAATTGTAGAAAATTAATACAAATAATAACAAGTTAGCAAACTTCTATTGACTCTTATCTGTTAAGAAAGTGGCCTGAGAGTACTGATTTCTCCTAATTAACAGTATTTTCTGTAAATATTTTCTTAACACATGTTTGTTGGAACTTTTTATATGAGCTCTACTATTGAATAGCTCTGTATCTCACTTGTAACAAAGGAGGAGACTTGTGTTTCTGGCTTTCAAAACTACTTATGCAAAAGTTATCCGTATGGATGGATGTGGGTTGTTTTCTTAGCATTTTGTTAAAGAGATTTCTCAGCCAGTTTACTTCTTAATGTCTAGCAAACAGTTGCCATTGCACTCAGATATTAAGAACAAATTGTTGTGTTGATTTTTCAGTTGTGAAGTCATTCGAGACTGGAAGACTGGTGAATCCCTCTGCTATGCTTTCATTGAGTTTGAGAAGGTATGTGGCTTTTCAAAAACATTTCTGGTTTTGTTTATACATTCAAGGATATCGGAAAATCAAGCATGAAGTGTGCAGTCTCCTTTGTCCATTCGCATCCTTCATTAAGTACCTTACCCCAAAGAACCCAGGCAGTTCATGGTATTCCAGATGTCAATATATGCTCTCAAACCTACCACATGTCAATATATGCTCTCAAACCTATTCTCAGTAGGAGTTGATCTTTACCTATGAGGATCATTCTAGTATCTGCTCCTTTGTGGAGTTATTTCTCTGGCTTTGAGGAAATCATAATAATAATTGATCTGCCTTCCAAGGGCCGTGATAGAATGAATAAGTGGAAATGTTATGCTTTTAAAACATTAGTTGTGATCCTGTCTTGGCTTTCCTGAAATAATAAGGTTTTAATTTGAGATGTAGTTACATAGTCAGTTTCCTTGTACTCATTTAAATTATATATAGACAAGGTGTGAATAGAGACTCTTAAAATATAACAAAAGCAAGTCTATTTTGCTCCACCCCAATAAACTGGTTAAAATAAAAATTACAATTATAACAAACAATCCTCTTTGAGGCATCATATTTTTAAAAAAGATAATTCATTAATAAATAAATAAATATAAGATTAATCTCAAATCTTATGCCCAGGCAAAGCTATATAAGTAAATAAATTCCGTTTCATTGGCTGTTAGTCTTTAAAGGCCTCCTTAAACACATGAATTTCTAAGTTTTTCCTAAAAATACACAAAATAGTTCTGAAAATACATTTAAAAACAACAAAACCACAACAGTTCCATTTTAAGAAGCTCCTCTTAGGCACCCAGTCTTACCACCCATATGAAGTAATTCCAGAGTTTGGGAGCAGAAATAGGGGCCATTCAACAATTATGTGATCCATTTTTTGGGGGGGAAATTGACCCCCTCCCCCCCCCCTGTGTGCCCACCCAACATACCTGTGAGAGCGATGGAATGGAGAAAAAGGTCCACCCAATAATCTTATAACCCTGAGAGACCTTTGAAATAGCCTGAACCCAAGCCATTTTGTTGACTTACGAAACAGTTTCAATAAAGTGGCCTGAATGTTCTGATATTGTTCACCAACTCTCTCCTGTTTGAGTTATTTTCTAAACTCAGTAAAAGTATATTCTTGAAAACATGAAACATTCCTCTCTGAATGTGCAGCTACAACTAATCCAATAGTAAACCATCCCTGTGCACACGCACACAAGGTCGTACTGAAAGTTGTCTGGACATAGGGTTGTTATAGAGTCATTTCCTCCTTTTACTGAGATCTAGGCTTACAAGTGGTTAAGTCGCTGAACTCACTGACTGGAAGGTCAGAGTTCGATTCCCGGGTACTGCATAATAGAAGAGCGCCCGTCTCTGTCCCAGTTCCTGCCAACCTAGCAGTTCGAAAGCAAGAAATTGCAAGTAGATAAATAGGTACCACTTTGGTGGAAAGGTAAAAAGCATTCCATGCACTCGGGTGTCTATTAATGCCTGCCACATATCCATAGAAACATCTGCAGATGCAGACAGCACTGGCTCTTTGGCTATAAACATGAGCATGTATTAGCTTTGCACTCACTCAAATTATATGCTGCCTATCAAATAGGAAATTTACTCTGGGCAATTTACAATACTAATAAGGAAAAACACAGCCACAGAGGTGACTACTGATTGACCCACGTAGATTATGAATGCTTCCCCGCAGGAGGGGCATCCTGCCATCCTGCCTGAAGGAGACAACAGTGCAGCCAATCCTTGAATAACCATCTGCAAGTCTCTAATATTCCTTTTATGGGTTATTTAAAAGTACTGTATTTTCTAACTTGAATTGCATTCTTTAAATTAAGCATGTGCTAGTCATGCCTGCCACATGACCACGGAAATGTCTGCAGAAGCAGGCCGCGCTAGCTCTTCGGCTTTGAAACAGAGATGAGCACTGAACCCTAGAGTTGGATATGACTGGCTTTCAAGCAAGGGAAACCTTTACCCTTACCTAGTATTACTGGGAGGTTTATTATTTGATGGACACTTGTGCTTAGACCACTTGTTTCTCTCATTCATAAGGTGGCTTCAGAGAATGGCTATTAAAAAGTTTTTTTTTCTAACTTGAATTGCATTTTTCCTTGAAATATGTACCAGGAGGAAGACTGTGAGAAAGCTTACTTTAAGATGGATAATGTGCTAATTGATGACAGGCGGATACATGTGGATTTTAGCCAGTCTGTTGCAAAGATTAAATGGAAAGGAAAAGGTAATTGTATCTCAAACACTTTTACTACAAGCGCCTCACATGACAGGCCTTTATGGCGGCCATGAGAACCTGTTGATTTGGGCAACGAGAGTTGCAAGACTGGCGTAGCAGCGGTTTTTCCCTAATTAAATATAGGAGTTAAGAAAAATGGGTACCCAGCATGTTGGGGGCAAAATGCTAACTCACTTGCTAATCGCCCAGAGAGTGCACTAAGCGCTCTGGGGCGGTATAGAAGTATAATTGCTTTGCTTTAGGTCTTCGAGACTATAGCTGCACAAGAAAGTGGGAAACAATCAGTCCTATAACTGGGAGGGAAACTCAAGTCGGGTTTGCCTGAGTGGGCGGCATAAAAATTTAAAAATTAAATTAAATTAAACATCTACTTGGTACAATCTTCTGTTCGGGGCAGGACCAGCATGGCCACCCTGACTTTTGCGACTAATATTTAGTCCAGGAGTGCCCAAACTACGGCCTGCAGGCTGGATCTGGCCCCTGATGCCATACGGGTACATTTTACTTCTGCTTCTGGGAGTGATGAGGGTGGCATGGGCCGGATGAATTGGCATCAGGGGCTGGATCCGGCCTGCAGGCCATAGTTTGGGCACCCCTGGTTTAAACAAAATGGCAGCCTAAAACCTATCTCATCCTGTTGCAAAATCACGTGACTGGCCCACTGAACCATGTGACCAGCCCACAGCCCAAAACGTTTGGGCACCCCTGAGTTAGTCTCTCGTAATGAAATGCTGCCTTGGACCACGAGATGGCAGCACATATTTAAGGTAACAGCTTCTATTTCTTAAAGCTGCTTGAAGCTAACATAGTTCCCGTGTCCTCTAAGTTGTGAAGCTTGATGGTATAAAATTAGAAGCTGCAATTATTCTGATGTTATATTCATAACAAACAAAGTCTAGGAGGTTTCTTAGCCAAGATCTCAAATCATCTGCAGTTTTGCCATGTTACACTATGATACACTATGTTACACTACAGCCAGATCCGACTGGCTTTGGAGCAAGGGCGACCTTTTCCTTTATAGTCAAAAGGTTAACCACTACCACCAAAAGTACATGAATAAAGAGAGATTTATCTCCTCACTACCATATATTTCTTCTCTTCCTTGAGTCCACAATTAGCATATAACAGCAGGCAACAAAAGTAATCCAGGAAAGAAAAGAGGGGAAATGGGGAAATCTCCAAGAAATGAGGCTGAAGAAAAACCAAAAGTACATAAGAACATAAGAACAGCCTTGCTGGAACAGGCCACAGCCCATCCAGTCCAGCATTCTGTCTCACACAGTGGCTCACCATTTCCTTCAGGGTATTCCCAAGGAGATGCCTTCATCTGCTTAGGATTCCCTGGAAATGGCCTATCTCTCCAACCCGGAGGTTGTCCTTCGGTATCCATAATTATAGCCATTGATACCCTTGTCCTCCATGAACTTGTCTAATCCTTTCTTAAAGGTTTCAAGACTGACAGCTGTCACCACTTCTTCTGGCAGGGAGTTCCATAGACCAGTAATCCTCTGGGTGAAAAAGTACTTTCTCTTATTTGTTTGAGAACTAGTACCCAAAGGTTTCATGGAGTGTCCCCTAGTTCTAGTGTTGTGCGATAGGGAAAACAGTTTTTCCTTATCTACTTTGTCCACACTGTGCATGATTTTATAAACTTCAATCAGGTCACCTCTTGGATGCCGTCGTCCAAGAGTGAAGAGGCCCAACCGTTGCAGCCTCAGATGGTAAGGAAGGTGTTCCAGTCCCCTAATCATTCTGGTTGCCCTCCTCTGCACTTTTCCCAGCTCCATAATATCCTTCTGGAGGTATGGCGACCAGATCTGTACACAAGTAATCTCAAGGAGGCATGTTAGTACCATATGCAGGTTGCTTGGTATTAGCAGCAAATATCCTTAGAAATGATAGGAGGGAGAGGAATCCCCCAAAAATCTAGTAGGAAAAGATGAAAAGCATACACAGGCACAGATGGAGAGCACAATCAAGATAGATGCCACCGCAGAGCTCAGCAGCCCACAGAGCTCAAACACAAGGAAGGACAAAAGCAAGGAACATTATTTACTGTGTTCCAACCAATCCATGTCCTTCTGTAACTCAAAACTCCCTCCCTCTGCAAATGTTCTGATGCCCTGCTCATATCAGCCAGCCTTTGCTATATAATTTGATTAAACCCTTACCAAGTAATTTGACAGATAAGAAGTGAAGGAGAAGGCAAACGAAAGAGAGGTTCACGAAAAAGCCATAGCTTTTGCAACCCTCTTTTGTTCTAATGAAGTACGCAGATTTCAAAAGCTCTCTTTAAGAATTTTTTAAACAAAAGCAAGAGTTTTTGTGTTGTTTCCCCATTTTGTTAACCCAAACGTCCCTTCCTTGTTCCCAGTGCTCTCACTGGACCACATCTAATGAGAACCCTCCGTAAAATGCTTTACTTTGTGTGATTTGAACCTCGAGACATACATTTATGCCATGTTTACTCTAAAGATTGACAAAAGTTTTTTGCTCTGTTCACAGAACCGATTTCCTTTTGGCATTCAGGTTCAACATTCTAGCTCAACTCTTTTCTTTTAAACAGGTGGGAAGTATACAAAGGATGATTTCAAAGAATATGAGAAGAATCAGGTCAGAACCTCTAAACTAAGTCTGAAAGAGAAGGCAAAGCCTAAACAAGAGTATCCTTAGCAACTAAATCAGCATATGTCACACTAGAGGAAACATCTATTTTATATTTAAATGAGAAATATTTTGATTATGGCAAGACGCCTGTAGCCTACAAATGTGCAGTGTATCATAACCTCTTGAATACATTTCTAGTTTGTTTAAATCATTAACTACCAGCCTGAAAGAGTATACAGTGGTACCTCATACGGCGATTTTAATCCGATCCACGGGGCTCGTTGTTGTATGAAACAATTGCTATACAATGCATGCATCGTATAGCAATTTCCCCTATGGGATGCATCGTACAATGATTTTTTTTGCTAAGTGGTTTTTCCCATTGAAAAATTGTTGTATAATTTTTTCCATAGGGAAAATTGTTATGCGGGAAGCCATTCCCCCCAAAAAACCGAATTGTTATGCAAATTTGTTGATATACAGGGCGATGAGGTGTGAGGTACCACTGTATTTGGATTCAAATATGGCAGAAGAAGAAGAGTATTGGGGCCAAGCCTGTGCTCTCACTGTTGCACTCAGTAATGCAGCATCTCTCTGGGGTCTGCTGTGGCTACAGTAGAAAGCAAACTCAATAACTTAGAATTTAGTGGAATTTCCTCGATGGACATCATGCATGCACAGCAGAGGAAAACTGTGATACAATCTCTGATGTGGAGCCCTATCCCAGTAATGACGAACCTTGGCACTCCAGGTGTTCTTGAACTTCAATTCCCAGAAGCCCTGATCAGCAGGAGTGCTGACTTGGGCTTTTGGGAATTGAAGTCCAAGAACAGCTGGAGTGTCGAGGTTAGCCATCACTTCCCTAGCCCTTTTACCGTGCAGACGTGGTAGTTACAATAATCTACTCATGTGTTTTATCTTAGAATATGAAAAGTTGGGATTTGAGGAAATTTTTGAACGGGAAAATCAAAACATTTAGTAACTTTAACCTGGCAGAGATTATTGTAGAGATGCACCGGATTCTTGATGTCATTCTACAGAGCCTAATTCATTCACAGTTTACAAGATGATTAATTCCTTTGAACTGAGCCATCTTGTTTAAACATTTGTCGCCACTGTATGAAAAATTCTCTTCTGTACCCATTGTCTTGTGACATAACACTGAGCAGTTCCCACACGTTCCTTAACTGATGTTACAGCTCAAAATATGACCTTTTATTGGAAGAGGGTGAAGCCAAAACAAGTCACAAGCACTCTGATAAGAAGAAGAAGAAGAAACACCATCATTCAGATGACAATGATGAAGACGAGAAGAAGAACAAAAAATATAAGGTACAGTAAAACCTTTACATAAACATTTTTCCCATTCCACGAGGTTATTTGTATGTCGAAAATTTTTATATGTTGAAAACACATTGCATTACCAGAAGAGGCCACTACATGCCACCGCATTTTTTTGTATGTTGAATTTTTCCTATTAAAAATTTGTCAATTTTTTAAAGCCAGGATTTCTATTTGTATGTTGAACTTTTTGTAAGTAGAACTGTTTGTATGTCGGGGTTCCATTTGTACTAGGCTCTTAACTTTTCAGTTTGACTTCACATTTTAATTGTGTACTTTGTCAAGGTCCAATAGGATGAATGCCACCCTTCCTAGAAGTATTTCATGCCTACTAGACATATTAGGAAACATTCTAACAAACGTTTCCTGATGGTACAGTCAGACTTTACCCTAATCTTAGCTGCACTGCCTCCATATCTGTTTTCTACGTTTCACTTGAGGTTTTGGACCACAACTCCCAGAATTTTTGGATTTGTCCAAATAAGCAAATCCCCACACTTCCAGCCCCTAAGTCTGCAACCATGTGTGTGTGTGTGTGTGTGTGTGTGTGTGTGTGTGTGTGTGTGTGTGTGTATGTATATGTATATGTATATGTATATGTGTGTGTATGTATATGTATATGTATATGTATATGTGTGTGTGTGTATATATATATATATATATATATATATATATATATATATATATATATATATATATATATATATATATATATATATATATATATATATATGTATATGTATATGTATATGTATATGTATATGTGTGTGCATATATATATATATATATATATATATATATAGCCTAAATATTATACTCTGTGTGTCTGAAGAAGTGAATCGTAAGCCACAAAACCTGACATAGATCTGTTAGCCATAAAGGTGCCATGAATGCTTGCTTTCTCGTCCTTTCCCCATGTAATCTTTGCTATTAAAACCGTCACGTTTATACCTAGCATTTTCCTCCCTAAACAAAGTCCTTGCTCTTCCCCTACCTACTTTCAAGAACTCTGCACAGCTATTTTACCTTTGAAAGCTGCAACCACGCAGGTGACAGCCGTGCTTTCATATGCCTAACTGGGAGGAGAACCTGTGTGTCAAAAGAAAAATTATATGTAGGCAATCAGAAAAGGGTTAATTCCAAGGCAGAAGCATGGAAAAGCTTCTGTCTGTCTCCACGGCTTTCCTTTTGCTGGATCCATCAGGAGGAACTCTCAGAAGAGTCTGGACCATGTGGAGAGGCTCCTTGTGCAGCAGAAGTTCTCTTCAGACTTTCTTTCTTCAGACTTTTAAATTAACCTTTATATGAACACCTAAATAGGACTGTTTACCTTCTCACCGAAGTCCCCATTTATCTACTTGCAATTTCTTGCTTTCAAACTGCTAGGTTGGCAGGAGCTGGGACAGAGAGCTCACTCCGTCATGCAGTACTCAGGTCTTGAACTGCTGACCTGCCATCCTTCCACCGCATTCCGGTGTCTAGTCATGCCTGCCACATGTCCACGGAAATGTCTGCAGATGCAGACAGCGCTGGCTCTTTGGCTATAAAGAGAGAGGAGCACTGAACCCTAGAGTTGGATACGACTGGCTTTCAAGCAAGGGTGACCTTCTTTATCTAATGAGCTAAGAAACTGAGCAGCTGACTACATGTGCTGTTTAGCCAGTCCTTTGGAGCACTGCGGGGAGAGGCAATGGACATGTGGCAGGCATGACTAGCATGGAATGCTGTTTACCGTCCCACCGAAGGGGTCCCTATTTGTCTACATCTTTGCTGGCAGATTGCATGAGAGCATTCCTACCTATGCCTTTCTGGCCATTGTCAAGGAGCTTCTATTTTTCTGATACAGATAGGATCACCCTGGTTTGGAGCAGTTCTGGCATGTGTGATTGTTGGAAGCAATCCAAAGCATGCCTTCCGGTTTGAATTTGCCAATACCATGAAGTGTCTTAATAAATGAGTCACCTCTGGAGAGTAATCATGGTAAGTTAATGCTGAGCAGGGTGTGTGATTAATTTGACCAATATCCAGAATTAGCTCACTTATTAAGCCACTTTACGATATTGGCAGGAGCCACAGTTAGGCTTAATTAGATCATTCTAATCAGGGACTGTGGTGGCTTAGTGGTTAAGACGCTGAACTTGACGACTGGAAGGTCGACAGGTCAGCAGTTCGAGACCTGAGTACTGCAGGACAGAGTGAGCTCCCGTCTTTGTCCCAGCTCCTGCCAACCAAGCAGTATGAAAGCAAGAAATTGCAAGTAGATAAATAGGGACCACTTCGGTGGGAAGGTAAACAGCATTCCGTGCACTCCGGTGTCTAGTCATGCCTGCCACATGTCCATGGAAATGTCTGCACATGCAGACAGCGCTGTCTATTTGGGTGTAAACAGATGAGCACTGAACCCTAGAGTCGAATATGATTGGCTTTTGAGCAAGGACTATCTTTACCTACCTGTATATACTCGACTATAAGTCATCCCGAATATAAGTCGAGATACCTACTTTGGACCTCTAAAACTAAGAATATAGATTGATCCAAGTATAAGTCAGAGGTGGAAATGCAGCAGCTGATCATGAGTTTCAATAATTAAAATACATGAAAATACAGTAAAATTAATTAATTTAGACATTTGTGTGGATATGTTTTTGAGTGTTTACGATGACCCAGCTACAAGTCGAGTCCCATTTTTGGACCTCATTTGGGGGGCTATAAAACCCGACTTATATTCACTCGAATACAGTAATTCTAATCAAGTCACAACTGTTCCTAGGCAGCTCACACTAGCTCACTCCCTGCTGCTTGTGTAGCTGTACCCTTGCACAAATAGGACCCTCAAGAGATTTTGGGGACATGAGATAGCTCTCAGATGTAGGAAGTTTGACAACTATTAATTGGGTTTTGTTCCCGCTAGCAATTCTTTCTTAAAGTTGAAACTTTCCAGGCTCAAATGAAACTCTTCTATAATTGGGTATTTTATGGTAATGCTGGTATTATCCAAGACCGTCCTTGCTATAAACTCTGGCTCATGTCTTGTTTTGCTTCTGTTGTTTAAATGATAATCCTGGTGATTATAAAACCAAGCAAAAACGCTTGAGTGAGAAACACAGACTATATTAAGCAATAGGTAACACAAAATCTATGCTAGGTCTCTAGGTCACAAGTCATCGTTCTTTGCCTAACTCCAGGAAACGGAAAATCATCTTCAGTTAATAATTACTGTTTGCATATCAGCTTGCTTCTTGTCCTCCTTTGTATACTCACAGAGCAAACTAGAGTGAAAACTAAAGGGGTAATATTTTTTCACTTGTTGGCAAAGAGTTTGCAGAGCAGAATGCCTTTGGATTTAAGCCTCTTCCAGCATGCTTTCCTACCTCTGTTAGATGAGGTTTGGTGTTGCAGGAAGGGAGAATTCCCAGTAGCAGAAATCCAGTTTCACAACATTTCTTTAGTGATCATTAGAGAGGTAAAGGTAAAGGTCACCCTTGCGTGAAAGCCCGGTCATATCCGACTCTAGGGTTCAGCACTCATCTCTGTTTACAGCCAAAAACATCTGTCTGCGTTTGCAGATATTTCCGTGGTCATGTGGCAGGCATGACTAGACACCGGAGTGCACGGAACACTGTTTACCTTCCCATCAAAGTGGTACCTATTTATCTACTTACGATTTCTTGCTTTCAAACTGCTAGGTTGGCAGGAGCCAGGACAGATGGGAGCTCAGTCCATCATGCAGCGCTCAGATCTCGAACTGCTGACCTGCCGACCTTCCTGTCATCAAGTTCAGCGTCTTAACCACTAAGCCACCGCAGTCCCTCAGAGAGGTGTATGATTGCTTATTTAAATAGTGAACTGAATTCTAACACTAGCTATGCTAAATACATATTTATAAAAAGCTATCTTGGCTATGGTTTGGAATGATTATAGAAGAAAGCAGAACCAAACGTTTGGATTCTTCACAATAGAGAATTTCATGAAGCAGTTTAAAGTTCTTTTGGTTTTTGCATTTTGACAGAAAGAAGCCGGGAGCCGAGAGAGGCGGAAGAGTGAGAGGCGAGAGCAATATCGGAGCCGTAGTCGCAGTCATTCTCGAGACAGAGAAAACCACTACAGAAAATCCAAAGACCGACACTATGAGGAGTCCTGGGACAAAGAACATGAGGAGAAGAGGAAAGACAGAAGCCCCAAGAAGAGCAAAGATAAGAAGTCCAAATACAGATGAACATGAAGAAAGTATTTCCCCACCCACCCCCACTCCCGTTGCCTTCCAGAGAGAGTTCCAGATGCATAGGACTCAAAGATTCCTTCTTCTAAAGACTTTTTGTAATGTGAAAGCTAGTACTTTTGACAGATTTCTGCAGTTTAGAAACATTTTGCTCTTCATTTGCAAGGTTTACTTGGGCAGACAAAAGACTTAAGCCCCAGCAGAAGACTGATGAGAGATTTGGGTTCGTATAATCACCGCCCATTGTTAGCCAAAAAAAGAACCCCACCTAATGTCAGCCTTTAGATCATTGCCTCTAAACATGGGGCACATGCCCCACAAGGGGGACTTCCATTCCCAGAAGCCTAAGTCAGTACATTGGCTGATCAGTGCTTTGGGGAGTTGACTTAGGCTTCTGGGAATTGAAGTCCAAAAACTAAAGGTTGGGAAGCACTGCTCTAGATCAGAGGTGTGTAAACTACAGCCTGCAGGCCGGATCTGTACAAGCGCATTTTACTTCTGCTTCTGGGAATGGTGTGGGCTGTATTAATTGGTGTTGGGGGCCAGATCTGGCCTGTGGGTCGTAGTTTGGGCACCCCTGGTTTAAGCAGAGAAAATGGCAGCCTAAAATCTATCTCATTCTGTTGCAAAACCACATGACCCGCTGAACCATGTGACTGGCCCATGGCCCGAAAAGTTTGGGCATCCATGCTCTAGAAGGTACAGAGTTGTCCTGCCAAAATGTTGCAGTGCTATGGTTTTCCCTATTATTATTTGTGGGAAACTGCATATAGCCCAAGAGCATTAATTACACAAAATGACAATAGAGCCATGAGCTAGCTGCAGCTTATCATGGTATGTATGCATATTGAACAGTGTCATGTGTGTTCATTACAGGACAATGCATGCAGATGGTATATTTGGTTACAAGTGATATCTGAGGAAAGAGTATATGATGTACAAAGTTCCTGTTCTCTTTAGCTTTCTAGTTAAGGCAGTCCTTTATGGTACACCGTTTGCAAGTCAGAAGTATGCTCTTGATTTTATTGTACCTCCTGGATCTTACTGGAGTTGTTTTTATATGGCTATATCTAAATTTATCACAGAACAAGTCTTCCCATTTTGTAATTATTGTAATGCAAATGTCTGTAATAACATCCATGCATTCCTGAATGAGTATGGAGGTTTCATTGGCACTTTACACACTGGGAGGGGAAAAAGGTTTGTCACAGAAGCCACACGGTCTACAAAGAAAAACAATGTCAGAATTAATGTCTGTTGGGAAGAGACAGCAATAACATCAACAGATCAGTGTTTCCCAAAGTGGGGCCCATGTCCTACAAGTGGACTTCAATTCCCAGGTGCTTAAGTCAGTACATTGGCTGATCAGTGCTTTGGGGAAGTGACTTAGTCTTCTGGGAATTGAATTTATTTATTATTTATACTTGTATCCCGCCCCTCTAGGGGGGGAAAATCATCCCTACTCAGGGTGGCTAACATAAAACCAGTCATATAACAATCAAAAGTTAAAAATTACACATAATAAAACTCCCAATGAAATCATCACCACACATACAATAGCCAGAAAGTACCGCAATCCAGGACCCTTAAAACGCAACCTATTTAGGACAGAAAGGAACCAGGCACCATATCTAACGGCCAGAAATAGACAACACATTCCCAAAGGCCTCAAAGGGCAATGTTTGTAGTTGTTTTTTAAAAGACTGCAGGGATGGAGCCTGGCGTAGTTCAGCTGGATGGCATTCCACAGCATTGGCGCCGCCACTGAGAAGGCCCTTCTCATCACGACCTTTCTAGCCAATCTCTGGGTCAGGACCTGAAGCCGTGCTGACATTGAGGAGCGAGTGATGCGGGCTACTGTCCTGAGGGGAAGATGTTCCGCAAGGTAAGGTCCCAAACTGTTTAGGGCTTTAAAAGTTAGCACTAACATCTTGTACCTGATACGGAAAGGGGTGGGTAGCCAGTGCAGGCCTGCCAGTGCTGGTGAGATAGGCTCAAATTTTCTCACTCCTGTAATCAGCCTGGTTGCTGCATTCTGGACTCACTGAAGTCTCCTTCCAAAAACCAAAGGTTGGAAAACAGTCCCCTCGATCAGTGATGGCGAACCTGTGGCACGCAGAGCCATTTCAGTTGGCCCGTGCCAACGTCCAGGTAAGCCCCACCCTACCTCACCCAGCAATGCCAATGGCAGCACTGCTTCTCAAGTCACCTGACTGCCAATGGGAAGATGAGGATAATGAAATCCCTCCCAGGAGGTGTGGCCAGACATCTCCGTCCTGTGCACGTGCTTCTCTTACTCGGATGGAGGTGTGTGAAGTTGTCCCTGCCTAACTTCTTGTTGCCTTCAGGTAAGGATTTCAGACTTTTGGGTAGCTGGGGGAGGAGTTGTTTAGTAATTTCCCCCCCCCCCCTTGCTTGGAGCAATTGTTTTACGGGCGCGTTTTGCTTCCACTTCCGGGAGTGATGAGGTATAGTGTGGGGGGACCATGGATTACGGTACTAATGCAGTCAAAATTACTGTATTTACCATACAAGGCAGGAAGTAAGCGGAGTCGAAGCCGGAAGTGGGCAGAGTCAAGGCTGGAAGTGAGCGGAGTCAAGACCTTCTCTCCCCTGCCACAAGCAAAAAGCCACAGCAGCCTCTGGTGGCAGGAGGAAAAACTGCAGCTTTATGGGAAATTAATAATACGGGCATGCTCTCTAAAATTACCATACTTTTTCCGTACAGTTACCGTACACTACGGAGGGCTGAATTACCGTATGCTGCAGTAATTACCATACAGGTTGGCAACCCTCTAACTCCTCCCTCCCATTTGTTTGTTTTGCCCAGGAAAGTTGGGGGGCGGGAGTTAGAGGCAGCCTTTGCTAGTGCAAGGCAAGGTTCTCCCCCTTGCTCGCTTGGAGCAATTGTTCACATCTTTCTGGCCTATGGGAGAAGAAAAGCTGAGATCTAGTTTACATTGGCATGACTGCATTAAGATCATTTTGCCCTAGTGTGCAGCTTCCTTCTGAAAATCTTCTCATTTCTGCTGGTGTTTGACCTGCTGAATTTTCAAATTATTTTATATTCCCTTGAAGGTGAACTCTGTTATTTGGATCCATATTTAGCCATGCACGGCTGGCCTGGCAGAAGTGATTGTAATGATCTGGATATAGAAGCCATCAACTTTAATCCTTACAGCTCATTCATTCACTGGATACTCATCCATTTGATTTGCTTCAAGTCCTTGAAAGAACAGAACAGTATTCTTTACCAAATGTATACCCTGCCTTTCAGGTCACCATATTTGTCATCTTCAAATATACAAAACAATAACATTAATACTCAAGATTGGTGGAACAGTATGAATGCTGCTCAGTAGCTACAACCTCTGTCTTCCAGTTGCATTCCCAAATGAATTATTTTAGACAAAATTTTTGGGATCTCTTTTATCCTACTATGGATTAGGTTCCAAAAGAAACTTCTTTTGCTAACAGCTTGTATATGGAGGGCAGATAACTAATATTTTTCCCTCAGTTACCCAAATATTCGTATTTTTGTTTCCAAGTGGCCTGTATACCTCATTCATTCTCAATTGGTAGCACACTGAAGCATGCTTTTAGTTAGCTGACCACTGCTTGCATTGTGTGGCTATGATCCACAGATTCTCAATGAAGTTTTACGGCTTCTACCACTTTTTCCAGTTGCAGTCCTAACAAGCATGAAAAGTGTCTTGTAGCCAGCAAACAAAAACATCAGATACATACTGAATAGTTGTGTGCCATGGTAGGATTTGTCCTACAAAGTGATAAAGGGAAAACAGCAAGTTTACTGCTCATTAAATACTATGACACAAAGTATAAAGACTTCAGTATAACTTGGAAGCTTATTATGTACACCGCTACTATTCCAATAAAAAATGTTAGGCACCCTGGTCTCTCTGAAATCACACACTTGGTCTTCCTGTGCTTGCATGAAGGCTATCCAGGGGTCCCCAACCACCAGACCATGGGCTGGTGTGATGGGTCTTAGCCCCCTCACTAGGGTTTATTTGCCCACCCTTCCTGCCTTGCTTAGCCAGTTACCTTTTCCAGGCTCCTACTGACTAGCATACAGGGAATCAGAAGTTGGGTAGCGTGATGCGGCCCCTTTTATATGCGTGGTCCAGTAACTCTCAATTCCCAAATCAATAGACACAAAGGGCCTCAGAGTAATTATATTTATTAAAGTAAATTAAGAAAATGGGTATAGCATGAGAAATCAAACTTGCAATGCAGTCATTCAAAAGAAAAAACCAAAACAAGAAACTTAACTAATTCCCTAATTCCCTTATCTAGTTCCTTACCCACCTCCAGTGGGGCTCAGCTCAGGATCAGTCCATGATGAAGAGAAAGAGCATCTTCAGAGCACCCAGTTTTATAGCTGATGTAACAATAATGTAACCCCAAGGTCCAGGTGCCCCTGATTGGCTCAAGGGGGTCAGATGGCAATTTTATGAGCCCCCTGCTTCCATGCAGCAAGTCACGGACTCAATGCAGGACCATCAAAGGCATAGCCATAAATCATGCAATCAAACCTTCACATAGACTTCCCTGCAACCGGAGACTAGGAGAACAGAGAAAAAACACTGACAAGAGTTATTTCTCTGACAGCTGGTACCAGGCCATGGGGTGGTGGTGGTGGTGGTGGTTGTGGTGCTGTGAGCCCTGATGGCAGTCTTCTGCCCTCAAAATGCTCTGCTGGGTTTGACCAGCGAACGGAGTAAGAGCACAGGATTCAGACACAGCAGATAGGCAGGTGACCAGGCCCCTCCAAGTTACTTAACTACAGCAGGCTCCACCATCTCCTCCTCTCACTACAAGCCACAAGCCCAGCAACAGAAATATAAAATCCAATCTACCTCAAGGAAGCAAGATAGCAAGCACAAGCACAAGCACTGCCTTTAGTCATTTTCAGTCCAAGATCCATGCCTTCTCACCCCTCTCTGTCACAGCACAAGAAACCAGGCTCTCTTAATTCACCCACACATGGCAATCCATCACAACAGACACATGGATACTCTCTGTCATCCCAAAATGCTCATACCCTGCAGTTCAAATCTCTGCCACTGATTCGTTATTTGCACACTACAGTACCACTGTCTGAGACATCAGAAAAAAGAAATTTCATCTCCCATTAACAAGGATGTGATAGAACTGGTTCATGCTTCCAATACCCACACCCAGGTTTTATTCATAGTATTTCATTATCCTGAAGCAAGATGGGAGCAATGTCCTGTCAGGTGTTTTTACTGTCCAGCTTTCAAACTCACACATAGTGCTTGGAAATACAGGAGTTTGGATGATCTTGGTCTTAGTCTCGAGTGACCCATCCTTACAATTGATAACTTTTTCAAGTTCCTTCATTGCTGCCCCTCTGAGTCTTCTGATTTCCCAAGTTGTAGTCTCCATTGGATAGAGGATTGAACCAGTAAAGGTTTCCCTTGCTCGAAAGCCAGTCATATCCAACTCTAGGGTTCAGTGCTCATCTCTGTTTCGAAGCCGAAGAGCCAGCATTGTCTGCTTCTGCAGACGTTTCTGTGATCATGTGGCAGGCATGACTAGACACCGGAGCACACGGAATGCTGTTACCTTCCTACCAAAGTGGTCCCTATTTATCTACTTGCAATTTCTTGCTTTCGAACTAGGTTGGCAGGAGCTGGGACAAAGATGGGAGCTCATTCCGTTCTGCAGTACTCGGGAATCGAACTGCTGACCTTCTGCCTTTCAGTCAGCATCTTAGCCACTTGAGCCACTGCAGTCCCTTGAATTGAACCTAGGTACAGGTATTTCACTATTTCTGTTTCTTAATTGTTAATATTAAAGTGTAGTTCTTCTGTAGTCATTATTTTTGCCTTTCTGTTCAATTGCGGTTCTGCTTTGGAACTTTCTTCTTTCAATTTAATTAAAAGTCATTTCAAGTCACTGCTACTTTCTGCCAGTAAGATGGCGTCACTGTATATCTTAGATTATTGATGTTTCTTCCACTGATTTTCACCCTCCTTCATCTGAATCTAATACACTTTTCTGTATGAAATATTCTGTGTACAGGTTGAACAGATAAAGAGACAAAATACATCCTTATCTGCCACTTTTGTCTCTTGGAAACTATTCTGTCTCTCCATAGTCTGTCCAAATGGCAGTTTCTCCCCAATCTAGATTACACATTTCTTTCAGAACAACCCATAGTTTCTCATGATCCACACAATCCAAGTCTTCGCTATAATCTATAAAGCATAAACCGTTCTTCTGAAATTCTTTGGTACATGTCAGCAATCATCAGATATTTGCAATATGTTCTCAGGTGTCTCTTCTTTGTGGAATCCAGGTTGAACATTAAGCATTTCTCACTCCATATAAGGTAAAAGCCTTTGTTGTAACAACTTGGCCATTACTTTGCTTGCATGGGAAATTAGAACAATGGTCTGTGCTCCTTAGCATCTCCTTTCTTTGGGATTAGAATGTTTGTTGAACAATGTGAATAAAAGATATGAGCATATTTATAAATATTATCAGTACTAATCAACAAATAGCTATGACCTTTGTTGTGTCGACTTGTTTCTTCTCCGCCCTGTTTTGCAGGACCAAAGTCTAATAGTTAAATTATATGAGCTGCCCAATTAAGGAAGTAAAAACGTTCCCATGAAGTGAGCTGTAAGTTGCACATTGTACTTTCAGTTGACATCAATAATGGTGTGCCTTAGAAAACAAGCTCCACTTCCTGGAGAGAATGAAATCGCAAGTGCCCAATGTAAAAACAGCTGGATAACTGTGATAGCCCAACTAGTCTGGCATGTCTCTGGCTAATAAAGGATATCACTGCATTTTCTGTGAGTACAAGTTGTTTTCACTCATTTCAGTAAATGTATTTGGATGAGAAAAACAAGATTTAACCCAGGGTTGAAATGGTTTCCCACTTTATTATGTTACCATATTTGTGTCCTGTCCTTGCTCCTGCCTCCTGGCAATCCTATTTATTCATTTAGGCCACCAAGCACCTGACTATCTGGAACTAGATATGGTGACTGCTCCAAGATTGGAGGGGTGGTATGGCTTTGGCAGATGAGTCCAATTAGTTCACTGCATGCAGTTGTCTTCATTTGATATCATTTATTCTAATACAAATGCAAGTTGTTCCATTTTTGTGAGTCACAGCTACATTGCCAGTGTGCACAGTGGGGCATCAGCAAATATTGGATGCACACTGTTTGGTAGCTGTATGAACAAGATGGTATTAGGACCGTGATGGTGAACCTTGGCACTCCAGATGTTCTTGGACTTCAATTCCCAGAAGCCCAAGCCCCCTGTGAATCCACATGAATGGGCATTTTACTTCCGCTTCCGGGAACGAGGGCGGCGTGGGCCGGATGAATCGCAGTAAACCCATTCATGTGGATTAACAGGGGCTTGGGCTTCTGGGATTGAAGTCCAAGAACATCTGGAGTGCCAAGGTTCGCCATCCGGAACTAGTTTCTAGTTCAGTGCAACATTTGTTGCATATATTTGGGGTTTTTTTCAGAGCAGAGTTGGGCAAATGGAAGAGGGAAGAGGTACAGAGGTTGAAAGTGTGACTTTCAGTTCCTATTTTGTTTTGTAATTCAAAATGCACAAAGCCATCATTAGACAAGGGCTCTTGTATGCTTATCTTTAAGAGAATGGATGGTTTTAACAAGAGGTTTCTTTTTAGAAATAATGCTTAAATGCAGTTACCTCAGTACTAGGACAGTGCAGTCGAAATCAGTTCTACAAATGGTAACAATAAGAGCAACAGTTTCTTAAAACCTTCAGAGCTTTATTGAAGATTTGCAAAGAAGAGGAGGCCTAACAAACCACTGATAAATGTGGCATTGTGGGCCTGCTCTCTTTTCTGCCTACTAACTTGACCATTTGTGGCCACAAGCAAATGAGAAAAAAAAGAATAATGATCTTGGTCAGGTTTAAAATTAAGTATCATAATAAACTTCCTCCACCACATGGCACTTCCTGGTGTGGTGGAGGTGGTGGTGGGCCACATGAAATGGTGTTGTGGGCCACATCCACGTTGAGAATCCCTGATCTAGAGGGCCACAGGTTTTCCATCTCTGGCCTAATTTGTGCCCTTTGCCTTGTGCTTTGCCCATCAACCTGTGATTGCCAGAGATGGAAGAGCAGGTTAACCAGGCAAATGAGGCTAACAAACAGGCCAAAGCCAGGCAAACAGAAGCAAACAGGCTGCCTCTGTTTTATAGGCACATGCAAATTATTTGGGTTCATCATCCTCCCACATGAAGTCTTGAGTGCTATGCTCCAGAAGGTCCACTTGCAATGTATTGTGGAAGTTACAGTTATACTTATTTCATAGCTAGAAGCTGTGCGTGCTATGATCTGGAGTCTGACAATATGTTCCCTGCTTGCAAAACAGGGTGAGTACAAATGCCTAATCTACCCACACGGCCAGGGGCACTTCTTTCTTTCTTGGCACTCATTTTCCTCCTTAAATGCTGGAGCAGAACTGGGTACCTTCAGCAGCCGATTTTTCACTTCTTAATGGGACAATACATGCACACGTTCTTTTAAGAGATGCTTCTAGCTATGAAGCCACCATAGAGCTGAAGCAGCGACAGCTGTTCTTCGTCTGGTTTTATGCTGAAAACACACAGATCAGAAGGAAACCACAGGATGCATCTCAAGGGTACAAGCCAGTTTGCAACAACAGCAGCAACAAAAACCCTTTCTTGGTCATTTGTGCAGTTGCTTTAGCAACTGTTAAAGCAGTTAAAAAACAGAGGTAGGTTTCCCTGTTTATTGCATCTTTCCACATGGGCACAAATATGCTTGACACTTGCTTGATACTACAGCAACTCTGTGTGTGTGTGTGTGTGTGTGTGTGTGTGTGTGTGTGTGTGTGTGTGTGTGTGTGTGTGTGTGTGTGTGAGAGAGAGAGAGAGAGAGAGAGAGAGAGAGAGAGCAATTCTGACCATCACTTGGCTGTGCAGTAATTTCTGGCCTGCTGTTTCTGCCATGCTGCAATGATTCTTCAGCACCAAAGGCAACTTCCCCTCCCAAGTAAACAGTGGTTAGGGAAGCCTATTTGGGCCAGGACTGCAGCAAGGGAGAGAAGATTTTCTTTAATTCAGGGGTCCTCAACCTTTTTAAGCCAGGGGCTGATTCACACCCCCTCAGACTATTGAGGGGCCAGACTGGTGGTCCTGGCACCACCACCTTCGGCATCGGCATCAGTGTGTGTGTGTGTGGGGTGGGGGTGAGGGTGAGGGTGGGTGGGCGGGCTAGAGGTGGTCCAGGCAGCATCAGTGGCAGGACTATCCTGAGCCCCCTCCCCCCATTGCGACTGCCAATGCCGCCACAGCTGGTGACCACCCCGAGCCACCCACCACTCCATCCCACTGTTGCCATCACTGGCAACCACCCAAGCCACCCACCACTCCTCATGCCGCTTCCCTGCTTACTGGCCTGGAGGAGCTGCATAGTACCAAATCATCTGGCCTTACAACAGAATGCCATTAGGGACATGCTAAGCCAAGCGGTGGAAGTGGTGGCTGGAGCGAGGGTGTGGGGCTGGATGATTTGGTGCCATGGGCCAGATCCAACCCCCAGGCCGTAGGCTGAGAATCCCAGCTTTAATTCATTATCCCCATGCTGCAATCCTTGTGGAAATTGGTGCTCTGAAGCTGAACTGAAAAATTCAATTAAGTCCAAAGTAAGCAAGAAAATCGAAGCTTTTGAAATGTGTATCTACAGACAGCTGCTGAGGATATCATGGGTTGACCATGTGACTAATGTAGAAGTGTTGTGCCGGATGGATACAGAACAAAAACTGCTTAAGACCATTAAACAAAGAAAGCCCCAATACCTTGGGCATGCCATAAGGAACAACATGAAGTATAGTATACTCCAACTCATTATGGAAGGGGAGATCCTGGGAAGAGAGGCCCTGGATGTAGATGGACTTCATGGGTAAAGAATTCAATTCAATTCAATTATTCGACTTGTATGCCTCCCCACTCGCAATGCAGCTCTGGGCGGCTAACAAAAAGCAAAATATCACAGTCACAATAAATACAATTACAATATCACAGTTA
Organism: Bradypodion ventrale; assembly: GCA_035047345.1. Lineage (NCBI taxonomy): Eukaryota > Metazoa > Chordata > Lepidosauria > Squamata > Chamaeleonidae > Bradypodion > Bradypodion ventrale. The sequence goes on from JAWDJE010000001.1 coordinate 99,733,304, forward strand.
CAAAATGTCACAATTACAATGTCACAATTACAATTATAAAGTAATTACCAAAACATTTCAAAAGCAAAACTCAGAAATACAGTGGTACCTCATACAACGATTTTAATCCATTCCATGGGGCTCATTATTGTACAAAACAATTGCTGTACGATACATGCATCGTATAGCGATTTTCCTTATGGGATGCATCGTACAATGATTTTTTTTTTGCTAAGTGGTTTTTCCCATTGAAAAATTGTTGTATGATTTTTTTCCATAGGGAAAATTGTTATGCGGGACGCCATTTCCCCCCCAAAACCTAATTGTTATGTGATTTTGTTGCTATACGGGGCGAATGTTGTATGAGGTTCCACTGTACATTACAAACTCAGCCTGAACCACTCTGTCCATTACCCTCCAGGCCGAGTCAGCCGAGGGGAAGAGTCCTGTGATAGTGGTGGGCAATGGTGGCGTTTTCGAGCCCTGCGGAGCTGCGCAGCTGTCCGCTCCCCTCCAGAACCTGAGATACTGGTGTGGAATGTCCTCAAAAGAACTGTTCTGAGGAGTTAAGTACAGGAAGACTATCACCGTAATGATAGCCAATACTTGGAATGGATACGGCACTTAAAATTGAAGAAGAAAGTAAGCATTCAATGTAACATTTATCTTGTCCCTCCTCTAGCCTTATCAAGCTGCCATTTTAAGTCATCTTTGAACAAGCAGCAGCAGCAACATTGTAGGAAAGTGTTGCAGTGAGCAGTTGTTATAGAAATGGTAGACACAATACCAGAGTTAGTTTCATCCACTTATTTGCAATCCCCAAAGGTAAGAGCCTTCTCCAGTGACTATTACAGGTAAGGCCTTTTTGCTGCCTGAACCTTTCCACCATTTGTTGTAAGTGATAAGAAGAATCTCCAGGAGGGCTCTGGGACATTTCCATCATCAGGGAGCTACTTAATAATGGCCATTCTGGGGTGAGAAAGTACCATTCTGGAGGACTATTTTCTTGAAGACTGTATGCTATATACATACTGGATACCACCAGTGGTGGTATTCAACTTTTTTTACTACCTACTCTGTGGGCTTGGTATGGTGGGCGTAGCCAGCATTGATTTAAAACTTGGATGGGCGAGGCCAGCCAGAGTTTCTGCTACCGGTTCTGGTGAACTGGGGTGAACCTGCTGAATCCCACCACTGGAAATCACACCCTTGAAATGCTCACCCTTTCCCCATTATAAAGCATAGGAGCCAAAGAGTTGAAGAAACACTCTGTTCAGAGTAAATCTGCTGCCTTCAAATGGTGCCCCCAGCTTGCCCCTGAAAACTAGGTATCTTTTTTTTCTCACACCAATTCTCTCTCACTTACAACAGCAGTGAACCAATCTGGCACGAACTAGCAGTGCATTGAAAGTGAACGATTCTCATATCCTGAGTTGTGGTTGTTTTTTTAAACGTCATAAAGAACAACAAGTCAAATGTTGTGTTCAGAGGTTGCTAATGACACATTTCTCCATCATTACTGGACAGTGTTTACTTATTGCTAAGCACTTGCAGCTTTTCAGATCCGCTTTGCCAGTTGGGGAAGAGTTGGGGAAGAGATAGTATCTGCTCTTCTCTAACCACACTGCACGAATGCAATCCCCCAGTGGGGTTATTTTCAGATGGTTCAATCAGTGGTCAACTTCATAGACGTCTGTGCATATGCATAAATTTGACTTGTACATACTTTATTCTGGCACAACTATCTTAGGCACATACCTGATGTTCTGATGAATATTGCCTGCCCAAAAAGTGTATTTAATAAGAGAAGGGGGTTCATTGGGGCTCAGAACAGCTGGGGAAAGATTGGTGTCTCTTGGTTTGGTGTATGAAAACCAAGACACAGGACACAGCCTCGGGCTGGGTTAACTCAGGTTTATTGCATCGTGGACAGAGGGAACATGAGGTAATGGCGGATCGATAGCTCTTTATATACTGTAGTAATACATTTGAACGTGGTTGCATGGTAGCCCATTGGCTACTGTCCGCGTGACGTCATTGCTGGTCACGCCCTTCTTGTCCAGGTGTAGGTGTGGCGGGAAAGCTTCCCGCGCTGTTGCCATTGATGAGTTTGGACCAAGAGAGCTTGGACGCTCGCTGCTGCCAGCTGGTGGTCATTAGCTCGCGTCCTATTACAGGGTTCATATGATACAGGTGAAGGTTACATTGTTGCTATAGGCAAGGTTACATTTGGTTCAGATACATTGTAATCCATGTGGAAGATAAACCCATTAGAACACAACACCCCTCCCCCCTAGGATGAGACAAGGTCTCGAGCCCACACTTAAACAGACTCCCCCCCCTAGGAGACAAAGTCTCTCAGCCAAGATGGCTTATTTCGAACACGCTGGGGTCTCGATGCAGGCTGCCTTTCCCCGGGTTTGCTACCTTTTCTTTGTTCCCTGGTTTCCTGTCCTGTAATTGGAGAGGGAGACTCGTTAGTGACTTGCCGCGGCTCCGCGGCGTTGTTTGGAGGTGTGCTCTTTCTTAGGGAATAACCGGGGGCACTGGGGGCTAACGAAAAACCCCTCTTCTCGCTTGGATGGGTGGGGGAACACTCCTGAAAACCCCCCCGGCTCGCCAACTCAAAATCAAAATTACCTTCGGGGGCAGTGGTCGCGAACTCCTCTCCCCCTTCCCCGGCCTCTGATAGGACTGGCGTATCAAAAGGGTATGAGTCGGGGCCGCTGCTTCTTCCTTCCCCCCTTGCTTGGGACTGTTGTCCGCTGCTGTCTCCCCCTTGAGCTAAACGGGTGGGGGAGAACCCTAACGCTGAATCTTGTTGCTGCGCCCCACTGACTGGCCCACTCACTCGGTGCCTCAGTTGGTCTGCGTGCCTCCTCCAGAGGAGGCCGGTGTTAGTCTCGACCCGGTACGACACTGGCCCCGTTTGTTCTACAACCGTCCCTGGTACCCAGGCTGGCCCTGCGCTGGCGTAGTTCCTGCAGTGAACAGGGTCGCCGGCGGCGAAACCTTTCGAGACTGCCAACCCTATGTTTTTCCCTTTATCCTCGACTCTCGTCGGGTCTAGCCTGGACAGGATCGTGGTCAGTTTTCGCCGCATCAAGAGCTCCGCCGGCGAGTAACCTGACGCCAAGGGGGTCACCCTATACGCTAATAAGAACTGACATACTTGGTGATTTAGGTCCCCCGGGCCCATGCGCCGCAGCGCATCCTTTGTTGTACGCACCAGCCGTTCCACTTGGCCATTCGTGGCCGGGTGAAACGGCGCGGATGTGACATGCCTAATGGCGTTTGCCTCCATAAATGCCCCGAACTCCGCGGAGGTGAAACAACTAGCGTTATCGCTGACTAAAGTGTCGGGTAAACCGAACGTGGAAAAGACTCTCCTCAGTTGACTAATCGTAGTGGCGGAGGACGTGCTCTTTACTGGGATAACCTCCAGCCACTTGGAGAACGCATCCACCACTAGGAGAAACATGGTTCCCCGGAATGGGCCAGCGAAATCTACGTGCACCCTGGACCATGGCCCCCTTGCTGTGTCCCATTCCCTATGCGGGAGACGGGCCGCCTCTGGTCGGGATCCCTGGCATGCCTCACAAGTGCCGACCATGTGCTCAATGTCTGTGTCTAGCTGTGGCCACCAAAAATAACTCCGGGCCAGCGCCTTTGAACGAACGATGCCCGGGTGGCTGACGTGCAGCAGTTCGAGCACCCTCGGACGCAGGGACGTAGGGACCACCACCCGTTGACCCCACAACAGGCACCCCCTTTCTAGGGACAACTCTAGTTTTTTCCGAAAAAATGGGTCGAATTCTGTGCCTGGGGACGATGCCGGCCACCCCTTCTGTACCCATGAACTAACTTTCTCCAGCGTCCTGTCCTTGCCTGTCGCCCTAGCAATGTCGGCTGGTACTATTGGGGGTGCGTCTAAGACCTCAATTAGCAACACCTGGCGGTCTCTTTCTACTCTCGCCTTTTGGTCGTCCGACAAGGGCAAAGGTGATCTCGAAAGTGCATCAGCATGGCTGATCTCCTTTCCGGGCCGGTACTCCAACTCGTGTTGGTATGCGTTGAGAAAAATAGCCCATCGCAGCATCCTCGGGGACAGGATCTGCGGCGTGGGCTTGCTTGCCGTGAAAATCCCTAACAGGGGCTTGTGATCAGTCACGATTTTGAACGGGCGGCCATACAAAAAATCGTGAAATTTTTTGGTTCCGGCTACTATTGCTAATGCCTCCCTGTCGGTTTGTGCGTAATTGCGCTCCGCTTGGGACAGGGACCTTGAATAAAACGCTACCGGGGCCTCCCTTCCGTCATCCAACACGTGGCACAGCACCGCCCCCACCCCCACCGGGGATGCATCACAGACTAAGACCACTGGCCGTTTGGGGTCGAAATGCGTCAGGATTGCCTCAGATGTTAAGAGTTGCTTTAGTTCTTTGAACGCCCTCTCGTGCTCGTCACCCCACATCCATGTCTCCTCCTTTTTAAGTAACCGATGAAGCGGTTCTGCCACGGACGCCTTCCGTGGGAGGAATGTATGGTAAAAATTGAGGAGCCCCAGGAATGACTGTAACTCGGTTTTGGATGTGGGGCGAGGGGCCTTCTTTATGGCTGCTACTTTGGATTTAGACGGCTTAATTCCCTCGGGTGTGATCCGGAACCCTAAAAACTCGACCTCAGTTTCGAAGAAAACACATTTGTCCTTCCTCAGTCTCAGCCCCGCTTTCTCGAAAACAGTTAGTACTTTATCCAATCTCTTTGCCAGTTCGGCCTCACTCCCCCCTGTTATCAACACGTTATCAAAATAAGGCAACACCCCCTCCACCCCCTTCAGGAGGCGTTCCACAAGCGACTGAAAAAGGCCGGGTGCCGAGTTCACGCCGAACTGTAAGCGCGACACCTGGAACGCCCCTTTGTGTGTAACTATCGTTTGTGCCGCGGCCGTGGCGGGAGTTACGGGGAGTTGCTGATAGGCTTGTGCCAAATCGAGTTTAGCGAAACACTTTCCCCCATTCAGCCTTGCCAAAAGGTGGCTGACCACCGGCACCGGGTATGCATTAGGGCGGATCGCCTTGTTAATTGTACACTTATAATCAGCGCAAATGCGCACCTCCCCGTTGGCCTTCAGAGCTGTTACAATTGGAGTTTCCCACTCCGCGGAATCAACAGGAATAAGAATCCCCTGGCCCACCAGTTTGTCCAGTTCCGCCTCTATTTTGTCCTTGAGTGCGAACGGCACCCTGCGCGGTTTGAGTCTTATCGGGCGGACCTCCGGGTCTAGGTCGAAGGCTACAGGGGGTCCCTTGAACTTTCCAAGTCCTTTTTCAAAGACGGCGGGATGCGCATCGCAAACCGCTTGTATTGGGTCCGCTCCCACTGTATGCACTCCCCCTATGAACAAGCCTAAGGGCTGAAACCACTGCGTCCCTAGGAGGCTACAACTCCCCCCCTTAAGGACAACTAGGGGCAGTTCCGCAGAATGTCTCTTAAAGCTGACCCGAAACTTTCCGACCCCCAACACCGGAATGCTGTTTCCCTGTACATCTCGTAGCGTGGACCTCAACGTTTTAAGTTTGGGCCGCACGTGGGGGTCGATTTTCAAGAACTCTTTCTGGGGAATTATAGAATAGGAGGACCCCGAGTCAATTTCCATCCTAATAGGGGCCCCTTGTACTAGTACCTCAACAAAGTAATGGGACTGTCCCGCGGACACGCTGAATACGGGGGCGTCGTCCTCGCTGTCGTCCGAGACGCGGCCCACGCCGTCCTGCTTCCTCGTGGTCTGGGCGCCATCTTTGGACCTCGCTGGACGGTCCGGTCTGGTCGAACGGTCTTGTGACTGCCTCCGGCCCTCCTTCCGTTTTCTGCATGCCCTGGCGATGTGCCCCCGACGGCCGCAGGTGTAACACTCGGCCTTTCTGAATGGGCACCTCGCGCGCTCATGGGCCGCTCCGCAACCATCGCAGCGGCGCCCACCTTTTCGGACCTTCTGGACCTCCTCGCCGTCGCTGCCTTCCGTAGACGACTTTGAGGCCCGTCGAGTTGCGTGCACCGACTGTCCGGACTTCCCGTGCACCGAATTTTCCGCCTTGCCGGCTCTAGGACGCCACTCACGCCACTGGTGCATCTCGTCCACTCCAGCATTCGTGGACTCCGCGGCTTCCGCGGCCTCTACGACCTCCGCCAGCGTGGGTGGCGGCTCCTTGTTCATCAAGCTGCGCTGCACCTCCTTGTCCTTCAGGCCACACAGCACGCCGTCCCTGAGGGCCATCTCTAGGTTGTCCCATCTACAGGGGCCGGCGGCTATCCTCATGGCGGTCACGAATGCCTCAACCGACTCGTCCGGCGCTTGGACTCGCCTCCAAAACGCGCTCCGAGCGGGAAACATTGCCCTCGAGGGTCGGAAGCGCTCTCGCAGCAGCTTCATGATGTCGTCTGCCTTAAATTCGCTCACCTTCTTCGGAGCGATGATGCCCACCAGCGTCCGCTTGGTTTCTAACCCAAGCATTCTGGTGAGGATGGCCCTCTTCCTCTCCTCGTCGTCTTCTTTGACTTTGAGTTCCACCAGGGCCGCCTGGAAGTCCATCTCAAACAGCTCCCAGTCTTGCGGTTTGGTGATGTTGAACCCGCTCTGTGCCCTGGCTGTTCCTTGGGGATCCATTATCCCACCTTCGTCGCCAATTTGGTGTATGAAAACCAAGACACAGGACACAGCCTCGGGCTGGGTTAACTCAGGTTTATTGCATCGTGGACAGAGGGAACATGAGGTAATGGCGGATCGATAGCTCTTTATATACTGTAGTAATACATTTGAACGTGGTTGCATGGTAGCCCATTGGCTACTGTCCGCGTGACGTCATTGCTGGTCACGCCCTTCTTGTCCAGGTGTAGGTGTGGCGGGAAAGCTTCCCGCGCTGTTGCCATTGATGAGTTTGGACCAAGAGAGCTTGGACGCTCGCTGCTGCCAGCTGGTGGTCATTAGCTCGCGTCCTATTACAGGGTTCATATGATACAGGTGAAGGTTACATTGTTGCTATAGGCAAGGTTACATTTGGTTCAGATACATTGTAATCCATGTGGAAGATAAACCCATTAGAACACAACACCTGGTAAGTCCAAAGGCAGCTAATATGATTTGTGATAATCTCACATCTCCTTGTAAGTTTTTCTTAGCAGAAAAGTCAGTGATGTCTGGTGCCCATTGTGGTTGGTGTGGCATTGGGCATAGCAAACAGTGATAGGTATAGGCAGAGTGAAACTGGATATTAGTACAGAGAGAAAGAAACATGTGGGTGAGTATTAACACTTATCTAGAAGTGTTCCACCTATTTAGGAGGCACAAGTAGGCAGTTGAGGAGCCTCAAGTAGGCCAGTGCAAAACAATAACATGAAACTAACAGAGTTTCTCTCCCACTGTTAGAAGAAAGTTGAAGTTAGAAGAAAACAGCTAAGCGCTTACCTTCTGTATGAGGAAAATTACTGTTTCTAGAGCATCAAGGCTCAGTGGGAAGTTGTGTGAAAGTACAAGTGCTAGGGAGAATATGTCTTGGCTCTAGAAAATACCAGCCATTATTTCTTGTACTATTAGGCTTATATATGGGTAACTCTGCATATTTTAAGACCATACTCTAATTTATAAATAATAGGTCTGTTTTGATAAAATTGATAAAAGTACAAATTTTAAACAAACAAAAGGGATGCCCTAAACTACCATGGCAACACCTAACCTGCATTAAGAAGGCATGCATTGTATAGTTTGAGGATTCCAAAGGGTTTCGTTGTCTTCAGTAGTTGCACTTCCTTGTTCTTTATGAAACAGTTGTTTTGTCTTGTTTCTGTCCAAACTCCTCTGTTCAGCATGGTTGCACTGGATCAGCTTTGTTCACTGGAAGCATCCCATTAAGTACTTACATATAATTGCCACTCATTCTCCGTTTTATAAAATACCATCACCGATTGGCTTTTCTCTCCTTGTTCAGAAATGGAGGCGCTACAGAATAAGTTGGACTTTTTCCGCAAGCTGGGCTATGGTAAGGATGAAGTGTGCAAAGTGCTGGAGAAGTTGGGTCAAGAAGCCTCAGAGAATGATTTGCTACTAGAGCTGATTCAGATGGCAAGCAGACCACAGGAATGGGAAAACTGGCCACCTTATTTTCACCCTAACCTCGTTGCCCGTGGATCGTGTCAGGGATCACTCTCTCCCCAACTGCCTTCTGAAGAGGAAGTGTGTGAACCTACCAGTAACTTAAGGCTGATTGTGATTGACGGCAGCAACATTGCAATGAGGCAAGCATCTTTCATTTAAAAAAATATAGAATGACTTCACTGTTTCTTAGCTTACCCTCAATGTATTAGATACAAGCTAAAATATTTGAGCAGAAATGAAATGCACAAAAGGTCCAATGTATAATGATTCTCAAGTTCAGTGCAGCACTTGTGAATTGTATCGTATCTGAAATTATGCAAGTATTGTGAAATTTTGGATATTTTCTTAGATCATGTCCAAGCAAGGTGTCTAGCCCGCTCATTGGAGTTCTTGGGGCATGGGTACACATGTTATGGATGCTGGAGTGCCCTATTTTTAAAGCCCCCTAACTGATCCAGTGCTAGGACGATCAGTTAGGAGGCTGGGGAGGGGGGGGTATTACACTTTCCCTGCCCTTCCAGAGGAGCAAAGACAGTATTTCATTTGCCATATGGTTGAAGATTATTTGTATCATTTGGACAGGAGGAGAGTGGGCAACCACAAGGGGAGGTCTGGACTTTAGTTTAGATAGCAGAGTATGGAATAGAAAGACATGAAGAAATTAACCGAGTCTCATCACTGTCCCCTCTTCTTGTTTTCCTCTGCACAAACTAGTACCTTGCTTGATAAAATCACTCTAGAAGCATTTAAAGCAGAAAAAGATATCTTTACTTACAGTTACCATTTGTAATTACAGTCAGAATTAATTTTTTGGAAAATGGAATCATGCTTGCTGCTTGGTTGGAGGTCAGAGAGAGAGAAGGAAGTATCAGAAAAACAATGGAATTAAGAAAACCAACAGGAAGAAGGGGTGGGACTTGCTTAAAATCCCGTAAGTGGGGGAAAAACTTTACCAATCACGTTAGTGGCAAAAGACAATCATATTAGGCTGTAAAGGTCCTTCCTATTGCTACTGCATCCAAGAATGCTATTTTCACAAGAGTGAGTAAGGTGATGTGGATGTTCTTCTCCGAGGTAATTGGGCACATCATTAACTGTGGTGCGCAAGGATTCTAGATATGAGTGGGCAAATATTTTTTCAGGGTGGGCAACAAAGCCTCTTTTCAATTCATTCCTATAGGAAACCGTGCTTTGCCAGGGTGGGAAACCTGCTAACTCAGGGTGGGCCAAGCCCACCCTGGCTACAGCTCTGGATGTGTCTGATCCTCCATCAAGAAATACATATGCACATTTAAAGTACTCCTAGTTTAATGATAAATAGCAGAATTCGATATAGATTAAGCAGAGGTACTTTATGAGAGAGGGTGCATTTAAAAACAAACCTCAGAAAAGTTACCCATCCCAGAATGAGCCAGCATGACCATGTTGGAAGGGTGCGTCTTGAACTTGCCATCTTAACAGTGCGATTTTTCCAATCCATGTTTGAAATAGATATGATTGGTTTTCTTCTCTGTCTTTATTATTGCCACTTCTGTTTTGCAAAAGGTACTGGCTTTCTTCTTTTATTGGCATGACACCCCCTCCCCATCTCACCTTGCTTGAAAGCGAGTGGTATCCGACTCTAGAGTTCAGTGCTCATCTCTGTTTACAGCCAAGGAGCCAGACATTTCCGTGGACAGGCATGCCTCGACACCGGAGTGCACGGAACACTGTTTACCTTCCCACCGAAGTGGTCCCTCTTTATCTATTTGCAATGTCTTGCTATCGAACTGCTAGGTTGGCAGGAGCTGGGACAGAGACGGGAGCTCACTCTGTCGTGCAGCACTCGGGTATTGAACTTAGACCTTCCAGTCTTCAAGTTCAGCATCTTAACCCTTGCGCCTCTGCAGTCAACTATTAAGCAACTATTAATGTTAGTCAGAGAGGTCTGCACAGTAGGAAATCACATTGCCTGCTGGGATGGAAATGTGCACACTAGAACAAGATAGGAATCTACTACTATGGCAACTGATTACTATACATATTGCAGACTTGCTGATAAGGTTGGTGGGTGGAACAGGGAGGAGCCCTACATGCTGCAGTCTCATGACTAAGGAAAACTGGGCAGAACAGACCGTAAGTGATGTCTAACAATTTTGCGTTCAGACACTGACACTGAGTTCCTTGTGAACTTCCTCGGAGGCTCTTGTTTGCTAACAACTTTAATGAGTTTGTCGGGATTCTTAACATGACACAATTCCCTTTAGCAGGGAGGGAAGCACTAGGTACAGTGATGGTGAACCTTGTTACTCCATCTGTTCTTGAACTTCAATTCCCTTCTTTTTCTTGTGCCGTAGCCGATTCCAAATATTGCCGATCATCATGGCAATCAGCCATGAAGACTGTTTTGAGAATATAATGCCATGGCCTTTCATCTGCCTTCCACATTGCAGCATGACCCCCATACCACTGATCCAGCTCCACGAGTCACTTTCTGGTCCTGAGCCCCTTTGGCATGCAAAGTCCTCCTCAGCCCCAGGCCAGTATTGATGAAGCTGCTGCCCTCCATCACCTTTCCCTGTGGACTTTGTCAAGGTCGCTAGTCCTCAGGGTTGTCAGGGTATTTAACCACCACATGATGCTCGTTGTTGAGTCACTGGCAGTATGGTCAGTATGGTCAACAGGAGTGCGGACTTGGACTTCTGGTAATTGAAGTCCAAGAACACCATCATGGCACTAGGACTTCTTGTTCTCAAAAGATGGGTGGGGATTCCTAACAGAGGAACACTCCCTGTATAACCCACCAAATCTCACAACTCTTTTGAAAAAGCCATGACACTGTGAATGGTTAAAAGTGGTAGTGGTTTATCTCTGACAGGATTAGCAGCAGGTGAAATGGTCCAAAAATGAGTTGGCAGCCATTTTGGAGCCATCTGATCAATCTGATGTGTCTATTGTGAGGCTAAGTATTCAGATTTTTTTGTATCTATTGTACTTAGTCCATTATGCTGGCAGTAAGACCTTTTGTTTTAGTTGCTAGCTCCTGCAGTATTGCTTGCACACACACCTGCAAATTCCACTATTAAGAAATGGCTGCCCAAATTTGGTAAAGAGATACTACAGGGTGGCCTGTAAGTCCCTACTCATCTATAGGTATTATAATTTTGTTCTATTTTCCAGAGAAAGATGGCTGATTTAAGCCCATTTACAGTTGAAGAGTGTATTGTGACAAGCACATGGGTACATGAGTGCAAGAATACTGGTGACACCATGGATACAATAAGTGGCAAATTTAGAGAAAGATTCAATAAGGACTTACAGGTCATCCTGTAGAACTCATGTAGCTATCATGCAGGTGATACTCGGAAAATTAGAATATTGTGCAAATGTTCATTCATTTCACTTAAAAGGTGAAACAAATATATGAGATAGACTCACTACATGCAAAGCGAGAGATGTCATGCCTTAATTCGTTATAACTGTGATGATCATGGCGTACAGCGTACATGAGATTATGTGATGATTATGGGGAACATGAGATTGGAGGGTTGGGGTTTTCATAAGCTGTAAGCCATAAGCGTCAATATTATAACAAAGTAAGGCTTGAACTATCTCACTTTGTGTGTAATGAGTCTATCTCATATATTTGTTTCACCTTTTAAGTTGCATTACTGAACTGAATGAACATTTGCACGATATTCTAATTTTCCGAGTTTCACCTGTATGAAGAAACAGTTAGAAACTAGAAGACCTTTCTAGAAGAAAACCATCAAAACAATGATTTTCCACTCTCTCCCTCTCAGCCATGGGAATAAGGAAGTGTTTTCCTGCTTGGGGATTCAGCTGGTGGTAGACTGGTTCAAAAAGAGAGGACACCAATCTATCAAAGTTTTTGTACCTTCTTGGAGAAAGGAACCAAGCCAATATAATACTCCCATTACAGGTATGCACATATCAGAAAATTTATAACATGTACTCTATGGAAGTTTTTTTTTTAAAATAAAGCATTACCAATTTCTTCCTTAAATTTGCAGAAGCTCCTGTGGAATCACTTTCATCATCAGGAAGCCATTGGGGACTGCAAGACAAGGAGGAGTCTTTAATTACTGAAAGCCATTATTCTGGTGGTAACCGTTTTCAGTAATTAAAGACATTCCACCCACCTCTCCTGCATCTCTCAAAGGCTTCCTGATAATAAAGAGAAGAAGAGAGCCTTTGGGGAGGGGGGGGAGTGAAAATATTTTATTTCTTTTAAAAATCACCACAGCTGATGACATAATCATCCTTACATGGCATAATTTATAGAATAACACTTCAACCAACCAGCAAATTCATTTCCATTGGAATTACGGGGCCTGGCCAAAGCATCCAACCACCTTGAGGGCCAAGGCCTCTGTTGTTGTTTTAATATGTATACCTGCCGCCGCCACCACCACCACCAAAACCACCTGTCACTTACACCTTTTAGCTCCCGTGCACACACTTGGACAGCGAATTGATACATTTATAAAATACTGAGCATATGATCATATGTACTGATACCAATTTGGGGCCATCTTAAAATTTACCATATAATTTATAATGAACTAGCAGAGGTTGCCCGGCGTTGCCGGGCTGTTTTAAATTGTGTTGGAAGGTTAAATTGTGTTAATGTTTTTTAAAAATTGCTTAGTCTGTAATTTTAATTTTTTAAATGTTTATTTATGCAATTTTTTTTTGGCTTGGCTGTTATTAACTGTGATCTGCTTTTTTGGTTTTTTTTGAGGATTAATATAAGAACAAAGTATGATATAATTTTTTCAAATTGTTTTATGTAAGCGAATAATATTCTAGTTTTTTGAATTTTTTAAATTAGTTGTACCGTAGTTAATAATTTTAATAATGTAAAAGTAAATGTTTTTTACATTCAATGTTTTTAAAATGTGTTTAGATGTTTTGAGTTTAAATTTGAGTTAAAACTCAGCACAGGATTTTTAAAAGTTTCTATTGTATTTTATTGACATATGTTTGTGATTTGTGTTAAAGTGTGTTTTAGTGTAATTTTTTTGACTTGTTTTTATTGGTGTGACCTTTTGTGTAAAATTGTGAATTTGTGTTATGTTTTTGGTTTGTTTTTATTTGGAGCTGTTGTGTGTTTTTGAATTGTTTTTACTATTGTGGTGAGTAGGTGGTGCTGGTAGGGGTTATTGTATTTTGACTGTTTTTTCTCTCCTGGCCTCTGGGTGGAGCTTCTTCTGGTAAGTAGTCTCTTTCTTTATTCATTTCTTTTCCCGTCCTGGTGGAGGTAGGACATCTTTTGGTAAGTTTGCTTGTTTTCTTTCTTTTGTGTGTGTGTGTGTGTGTGTGTGTGGGCAGGGGGGGTGTTGGAATTTGTATTTTTTGTCTGTTTGTTTTGTTTTTGATTGTGTCTTTGTTTACTTTGTATTGTTTTTGGTGTTTTTGTTTTTGTGTATTTTTGGATGTGTTTGACTGTTTTTAGTAATTTTTAAAAATTTATTTATTTGGTGGTGGAGAAGGGATGTGGTCATTGGGGGTTAGGAAGGGTGGGCTAGGTGGTGGGGAGAGGGGCATGGTCATTGGGGGTTAGGAAGGGTGGGTTAGGTGGTGGGGAGGGGGGCATGGTCGTTGGAGGTTAGGAAGGGTGGGCTAGGTGGTGGGGAGGGGGTCGTGGTCGTTGGGGGTTAGGAAGGGTGGGCTAGGTGGTGGGGAGGGGGGCATGGTCGTTGGGGGTTAGGAAGGGTGGGTTAGGTAGTGGGGAGGGGGCATGGTCATTGGGGGTTAGGAAGGGTGGGCTAGGTGGTGGGGAGGGGGGCATGGTCGTTGGGGGTTAGGAAGGGTGGGCTAGGTGGTGGGGACGGGGTCGTGGTCGTTGGGGGTTAGGAAGGGTGGGCTAGGTGGTAGGGAGGGGGGCTTTATTGTGTTATGGTGCTTTGTTTGTGTGGAGTCGTGAAAGTAGATCGTGGTTTCCCCTTTAATATCAGTGGGTGGGGGGTTGCGACCCCCTCTCCGCTGGCTCCCCTGGGGTTGGGAGGTTTGTGGGGACAAAGAGGTATGTTGCCCCAACCCTTCTGGACCCAGGAGACCAGGGAGAGTGGATCGATTCCCCCCCTCCTTAAAACAACTCCGTTTTTAAAGAGAAGAAAAGACGGAGTTGTTTTAAGGACGGGGGGATCGATCCCCTCTCCCTGGTCTCCTGGGTCAAGAAGGGTTTGGGCAACATACCCCTTTTGTTCTCACAAACCTCCCAACCCTAGGGTAGCCAGCGGAGAGGGGGATCGCAAACCCCCCCCTACTGATATTAAAGGGGAAACTCCAGTCGGGACCTTCAGGCGCCGTTGGTGAGGGAAAGAAAGCCGGCTGGTGTTTGCTTGGCTGTGAGGCGGTGAGTTGTTTTTCTTTTTAATTTTTCGGGCGCTGGTTTCCTCAGCGTTCTACGCGTCATGGCGCGCAGGACACTGGGGCTTGTAGTTATGGGTTGGTGCTTTGTGTTTGTGCTGCGTTTTTTTAAATGGTTTTCTTTTGATTGGCTGTGGCGCGTTTCCGAACGCTGCGCCGTGCAAGAGCCTCTCAGCCTGATTGGCTCTGGCGCGGCGCGGCACAAGGAATGTTGGGAAGTGAAGTTGTTTCCCTTTCTTCGCGTTTGTGGGGCTGTTGCTCCACTGCCGGTTTTCTCAATCCTTCGTTGACCTGCGTACCCAGATCGGCCGTGTGCACGAAGGGTGAGTGCAGGCAAGTAGGGCGAGGCATCGCAACCTATAGCCAGTTCCAACGGTTAACCCTTGGATTTATAGGTTAAGATAATGAAAATGAATTCAGTTCAAACACGTTTGATACAGTGTGAGCTCTAGCCTCTGCTGTTAATTTATCAGGCGTAGTTCATGATCACTTAGACATATTTCATGATTTATTTATTGTCTTGTCACTGCTATTGCTGAATCTCTTCATAGATCAGCACATTCTTGAACAACTTGAGAAGCAAGCAATTCTTGTGTATACACCATCCCGTAAACTGAAGGGCAAAAGGATGGTGTGTTACGATGATCGCTACATTGTCAAACTGGCTTACGCACAAGATGGAGTCATTGTTTCCAATGATAATTTCCGGGACCTGCAGAATGAAAATCCTGAGTGGAAATGGTTCATTGAGCAGCGGCTACTAATGTATTCCTTTGTCAATAACAAGTAAGAAGTTGCTAATTTTGCATATAGTATTTCACACTTAGCCAGTTCAATAGGTCCAGCTAAACTTCAACATAGTCAACTACAGTCTTCATTATGTGGGGCCAAGAGTTGTAATCTGCTACTAGGCATCTCACCCAATGGAGATCTCCAAATATTCTAGATCAGATTTGTTGAGGACAGATATGTGGAACTGCAGAGGGACCAAAACTGGGGCAAAGATATCTTTTCCCATTGACGCAGTGAAAAAACTCAGTTGCTTTAAAATTGTTCCATTAAAAGGAGCCATTTCTTATGCAGGACTATGCTGAAAAATACAATTCATGATATATGCTGGTCACGTGGTTTATGCCCACCTCTATATTGAAGGCCACAAATGCCAACCCTGTTTTTTATTTATTTATTTATTTATTGTTACATTTCTATACCGCCCACTCAGCCAAAGCCAACTCCGAGCGGTTCACAACAGTGGGTAAAAACAGATAAAAACAAATAAAACAGATAAAAACCAACAATAAGAACCCACCCCTAAAAAGAGAGGGGTGCAGGAACCGAAGAAACTGTGGGGCAGGCATCCTCCCCTATATTAACCACCCAACGGAAGCCACTCCTCCACCTGCACCCCAAACTTGGCCCGCCAGCCAGGTTTTAAGTGTTAAGTGTTTGAAGTCTGTCTTCCAAAGTACCAGTTGAATGATAACTCGATAGACTACTAGTTCTACTTTTTTTTTGCCCAGTACATGCAACAAGTTATAAATGTTGAATGACCATAATTCTTCCTATCAGTGGTGGGACGGCATACATAATGCAAATGGTCGTTTCTTGTCTTGTTAGGATTTGGCTCAAATGTCATGATAAAGTTATGCCAAGAATCTCCATGGTGAATCTGAATGTTATTCAGAAAATTAGATTATGAAGCTCAGTTATTAAACTCTAGTTATTTTAATTTTAGATTCATGCCTCCTGATGACCCCTTAGGCCGACATGGACCCTCTCTTGTCAATTTTCTCAGGAAAAAACCACTCTTCCCTGAGCCAAAATGGCAGCTGTGTCCTTATGGTAGGTGGCAACACACCTTGTTTATAAAGAAAATGACCCTCCTTGGAAATTCCTCCAGGAATCAAGATTCTTCTTTCAAAAAATCTTGTTTATATGTGAAAAAGTATTGATTTTTGCTGCCACAACAGTAGTAATAGATTCAGTATTGGGTCCTAGTGGGCTCCAGGGCTCAGGTAAGCTCAGCATTGCAGTTTCTACCATTTCTTTAATCAAGAGCTTATCCAGATGTGCACAGATGATCCTAGTGTTTTCCCCACTGTCTAGATGACACAAAACCTAGCAGTACCAGTTGTGTCAAAGTGTGATAAAACTCCTGTTTTCCCATGCTTTTAAAAACAGTGATTCCATGAGGTTGTGTTTGTTTGTTTCATGTTGTATTGATGGTGGAGTTCAGGAGGCAGCATCTAGCTTACTGAGGCATTTCGAGTGACCCCCTTCCTCTCCTCCCCCCTCAAAGAAGAAATCCAGCAGGTCATCTGTAGGATTTCCTCTAGATTTTGGAAACAAGTGTTTTTTTTAAAATGGCAGTTGAGATTTCTGAACTGGATTAGCAGCAGATGTCCACTGTGTTGGAAGCATTTGGTTATATGCCCATTATTCAGTAAACAAACAAGCGGAAAGACAGATATTCAGTACAAAAATATAGACACCATTTCTAAAGTTTCCTCCAATTTTTAAAAGCAGTGGCTTTTGAAGGTAGCTGATTTCCACAATGATTTGGCAGCTAAAATCTGCTGCCATCAGAACCTTTTGATTTATTGCTGACCTACTAACACAAAAAACATCCAGGGGGTAAGATTGTTTGTAAGCTGTTTTAAAGAGTTATAAAGGATTTCTTCAAGGGCTTCTTCTTTTTGATCTGATTCCTAAACACACACACACACACACACACACACACACACACACACACACACACACACACACACACACACAATACTATATATATGAATAGAGAGTGCAACGATTAATAAAAATTAATTAACATAAAATGTTGAAAACACAAATCACCTAAATTTAAAGATAAATTAATTTAATAAATTCTCTTGGCAGCTAACAGTAATGTTCACTCTAATTTTTCTTGCTACTTATGCATATAAAGATGTGTTGTAAGTAGCAAATATATTAGGTAAAGGTTGCCCTTGCTCAAAAGCTAGTCATATCTGACTCTAGGGTTTGGTGCTCATCTCCATTTATAGCCAAAGAGCCAGTGCTGTTTGCATCTGCAGATGTTTCCGTGGACATGTGGCAGGCATGACTAGAGTGCACAAAACACTGTTACCTTTCCTGCCAACGTGGTACCTATTTATCTACTTGCAATTTCTTGCTTTTGAACTGCTAGGTTGGCAGGAACTGGGCCAGAGACAGGAGTCTGTCGTGCAGTACTTAGATCTCAAACTACTGACCTGCCAATCTTCCAGTCATTAAGTTCAGCATCTTAACCACTAAGCCACTGCAGTCTCACAGCAAATATTTTAACAATGGGCATATAACCAGGTTTTTTTTGTTTTTGTTTTGCTCTCCTTTGAGGAGCTCACCATGCAGCAACAGAATGTAGGCACTTAATGGCAGTGCAAGACATTATAACATATTTTGCCATAGCTTCTTTATTAGTAAAGGAGACGCCTATGGCAGTACAATTCCATACTTTGCAAACCATTATATATTCCTGTTCAACATGCAAAGCTATGTGTGGGAATTACAACAGCTATGCTCAGTAATCAGGTCTCACATAGAAAAAGCATGTTCTGACAGTGAACACAAAAAGACTGAGTATGACATCTTTTTGCTTAAGGTACATTGACAAAGTTAAACCCCATCAAAGGTCTAACATATATAATGTATATTTTGGCCCTTTGACTGGCTTAAAATTGTTGCTTGATTTTATATACCCTATGCTGGTCTTGGACCATAATAAAGATTGATTGATTGATTTTATATGCCAATTTAAAATACAGTACAGTACTTCCAAGGAGCAATGGGGCTTTGGTGTTTCTATGATACAAAGTTAACATCCCTATGAACTCCTTGATACACTCTAGTTAATTTTCATTCTTTTTTTTCTCCAGACAAAAAATGTACTTACGGGATCAAGTGCAAATTTTCTCATACCAAACAGCTGAATTGGGACCATCTTTCTGTAGCTGATGAACTTCGAGCCAAGACAAAGACCTACTTATCTACTCAGAAAACAGGAGAGCTCTGGGGAACAAAGCTCATAAAAAACAAGGCTGGGGATACACAAAATCTAATTGGTCCTAAAGGCGGCGAGCAAATTGACAACAGAAGTGTCTCAGGATTCTGCTTGGCAACATTTCACAACAATTCCCAAAAGTGGAAAAGAGAAGATATCCAGGATTCAGATGGTGATTGGTCAAACACACATCAAAGCAACTGGCAGACTGAGTCAATTTTATTACAAGATCAAGCAAGAGATACGGAAGCCATATTAAAGCATTTTTCTGCATTATCTCTTAGTGCAAGAAACCATTCTACAAATACTTTTGCAGAACCAGCTAAATATGAAGACTTGCTGGATGATCGACATCAGGATCATTATTTCAGATACAACCAGAGTCCTTCACTAGCTCCTCACGGCTTGTGCTTGGATTGTCCATGTTTAGAAGTATGTAATTTCCAAGGATGTTGCAGGATGCAGACGTCACAAACTTTACAAACGCCATTGACTTTTGTCAGGTCAAGCTTTAAGGCCCAACCCAAAGAACAATTCTGCTCTACAGTTTCTTCGGCAGAGTCGCTTTCATACTGCAACAATGGAGAAATGCCCTATCTTGGCAATTGGCAGGCAAAGACTTACGGCCAGGTATTTTCCATGAATTCCAGCACATCTCAAACAGAAGACCCTTACGCTTTACTTTCTAATAATGAGTCTCAGATTTTGGCTCTAAACCCTCTTTCTGAAGAACAGACAAACATCCAGCCAACTCTGTGCCCTGGTTTTCCATACAATGCAGCAGATAAAGTTGTGTCTACATTCTCCTCCATCACTCAGCATGGGAATCTAGAGTAGCTGTACAGAAGAAACTGATCACATATTGTTATAAGAGTCCAGCATTCATCTTTATATTCAGCTTCTCTCAGTCACATGATGGGAAGAGCAGCAGCATTTACAGAAGTGAGCTTGAGCAGAACTTAAGCTGTCTTTCTCGCCTTTCCTCTGTGTACCCGTTTGTGCCCTCTGTTCTGCATCCCTAGGAAAATCTTCATCTTCAAAGCATCAAGACAGTTTGTATTCTCCTTTAGATTCCTATCACGTAGTCTTTCCTAGACCACAACATGCTCATAGAGAGTTACAATTAATGCTTCTCATACTTTGCCAAACTCTGAACACTTTCTTGGATCTATATTTTGAGGTTTATGTGGCAGTTAATGTTTTTCAACTTTACCCTAGCATACATGGCAAAGTTGTACTCCTAAATGTTTGTGGATGTACCTCAACAGCAAAGTTCCCATATTTTACTCATTTAATGGGCATTGATGCAGACCTGCCACCCACTCTGTGTGTTTCTCTAGGATCATGCGTGTGCAGGAGCCTGGCCTCCTTACTGATGCTCAGCTTGACATATGTGGAATGGAGCACAATTTTACCAAATTTGGCTGGTATATTCATTCTGACATCAAACATGATGCTAATTGCTAATGTTGAAGTTAGATTGCTTCATTGCATATAATCATCTGTTTCTGAAAAGCTATAGAAACGGCAACTGATCCAGGGTATGAGTGACTACACCATGAACTGATCAGATTTCACAAATGATGAAACATTTTTACTAGCTTCCAGTTTGTTTAAAGTGCTGAATTATTATTAATATTGTGGTGGTGGTGGGGTTTGTGTACAACCTCTCAAACTAAGAGCAATAAGTAGCGGCTGGGAGTACTAGGCAGTCCTTTCTGATTGGGGGCCATTCAACAATTACATGAACCTTTTTTTCTGGGAAAAATTGACCCCTATGTAATCCAATCGTAATTTTCGCGTTGACCCCCTCCCTTCTTAAAACTACGTGATTTGAACCAAATAGTACTGTATTTTGCACCACCAACCAGTGGTGGCGTTGCAGGGGAAATGGGTGGGCAGGCCAATCGCACTGAAGCAGGAAGCGATGCTCTAGCCTAGCCTCTTGCTCTCCCTGCAACTAGGAAGCATGGCTTTTCCCCTCCATTTTCACCACATGGAGCAAAGCACAAAGGTAAATAAAACCCTTTCTTTTTATGCACAGGTTTGGTTTCCCATTGTCGGTTAGAAACAGCTCCAAATGGATTACGTAATTTTGACCAGACATGCCCCCCCCACACACACACACATGTAATTTTTCTGTAATTCGGATGGCAGGACACACACACATCCCTTTGAGGATCACGTAATTGTTGAATGGCCCCTTGCACCAGGGGAATAAAACTCAGGGAATGAGTGAACAGGAGTGGACAAACAGGGAGAACAAACAGGAATTTGATAGGGGAGATCTACTGGAGAAAGATCAAGGCAGAGAGCAGCCATTCCCAGCAGCTTTTAAGGCAGGCAAGACAAAGGAGATTATGGAAGAGACATTTCAGTACTAGTGACCTGCAAGGTGTGTGCCAAGTTTGTTTCCATGCCTGAGAACATACTTTCAATTGTTTTCTCATTCACA
Organism: Bradypodion ventrale; assembly: GCA_035047345.1. NCBI lineage: Eukaryota > Metazoa > Chordata > Lepidosauria > Squamata > Chamaeleonidae > Bradypodion > Bradypodion ventrale. The sequence goes on from JAWDJE010000001.1 coordinate 99,754,298, forward strand.
CAATACAGTTTTCTATACCAAATAATTTACACATTGTAACCTGTCCAGACAGGTAACTGAGAAAGTTTAGCAGTAGAAGACTGGTAATGAGAAGTTGGGATACCACTGTCAAGGTTTGAAATCTTGTACGTATAGAGCATTAAAATAATTAAGAGGACTGTAAAACAGCAACCTTGAAAAAGTACACTATATTTACGAAAATGAGATTTGAGGTGCAGTTTACTAAAAGTCATGGTAAAACAATCAGCTAACTCCAGCCAGGTCTGAAAGCCAGGTCACTATAAAATAACATTGCCTCAAAAAACTATCTTTGTATATATATGAAATTTCAAACCTTGACAGTGGTATCCCACCTTCTCATTATCAATCTTCTACACACACATACCACCACCACCACCACCAGATACCAGGCACTGGGCAGCAGACATCAAGGAGCAGCATGCATGTCACAGAACAACAGCAGCAGCAACAAAGACAACATTTTCTTTCATAGATTCAAACTGGCTTGTCTGGGTGAGAACATTTTTCATGTGTGTCCAATAATATGCTTAAAAATTAACAAATGCATTTTAAACTTTCAAATGTTTTATCTTTTAAGAACTTTGATATGTTAAGAAATATATGGTCTGCTTTTTTAATCGTACCTCTTTAAGACTATATATTCCTGTATTTTTAAATTGAAATGTGATTTAAGTTTTTGCGTGTTTTTAAAGCTAAAAGCTTATACCTGAACAGATTTCTCTGACTTAGGTTCTGCCTAATTGTTTTACTTTTTTATTGTTTATTTGCAATTTTCCCTAGCTGTAAGAATGATTTTGCATGGAAACCATACCTGCAGTTTTCACAAGTTTCAAGAATGGATTTCTAAGCATTTGTACCTACAGATTTTCATAGCTGCAAGTCTGATTTCTGTATAACTTAAATGTGCCTGGAATTGCTCAAAAAGTTACATGTTTTCAACACCTTTGAAGTATTTTAAGCTTATTGAATATTGAAGCAATGTAAATGAATAAAGCTTGTAGAAATAGGCAAACTGGTGTTGCCTGACAATTTTTCTACTTTCTGAAAAGTAAGATGTGGATATCTAGAGAATAACTTATTTCATCATGAATGAAACAATGGTTTGAAATACCTTTACCCTGATATCCAGATGAACATTGATATGATTGGAATTGGTTATCTGGTTTCACAATGAATTAACTCAAATGCCAGCTGTGATCAACACAGGTTCTTGTTTTATCAAGAGGCCTATAAAAGTCTATTGGCCTGCTAGGAAGGTGTTCAAGCATCAGACCTTTTTGATCTAACACTATGTTTGACCCAGAAACCCTTGCTATACCCGCAGGATAAAAATGCAAAAAAGAACAATAGCTTAAAGGTAATACTATTGGTGGTGTTCACACTAGTAGTAGCCCGATGCAAGGCATTCCAAGACCAAGGGGAACTTTCCATTTGCTAGGTCCAATAACCTGGACCAGTCCTTATACAATTACTAACAGTAGAAATAGGGGAGGGGGCTGCCATTGTTTTTTTTAAAAAACACAACCTTTTGGTGTAGGATCACATAAAATGGATCCCCCCTCCCATAATCACACTGTTGAACTTTGAACAGCCCTTGAGATTATAGATAAGAAAGACAAGAAATTGAAAGTACAGAAAACTAATTGCAGAATGCTATATAGTATTGCATTTGCCTTCTCCTCCATCTTCTGATGCAACTTGTCCATAGATAACTGGTTTTTTAAATAGCAACTAGTGTAAAACCAGTACAATTATTTATTTCAGAGCAGCTGGAACAGGTTGAGTCCATTCTGTCACTCCTCTCTTCTCTTGTGGGGAAATTTGTCGTCGTCTGCAACTCTTATCCAAGAATTCATTTTCCCCCTGAAGAAGGAAAAATGCCATTGGCGTGAATTGTTTAAGGTGGCTCCCAGCTTGCCATGAAGTGACCCACACACTATGATCACGGAACCATCTTCTGTGATACATATGAAATGAGACATGCAGGATTTAACACCAGGATTGCAATGGACTGCTGCAGCCTTGAGGATATTATCAAGGTGCGCCTTCACAGCCAGTCCATCTGGTATGGCCACTTCTGCCTCCATGACCATTGGGAATCAAGAGTTCCTCCTCCACTCATTTTGCTGTTGGGCCCATTATGATTGTTTCCAGTGGAATTTCCTCCACTGAGGAAACAATCACCCCACCAAAAGGGCTCCCTTTAAGGAGTCAGGTTATTTACCGCTGCCCAACACTTGGCATTGAGTTGCTGGCTGTAGTCTACTCAGTGGTGGGCATCAGCAGGTTCGCACCAGTTCGCCAGAACCGGTCGCAGAAATTCTGGCTGGCCCTGCCCATCCAAGTTTTGAAATAAAGTAGTCCTAATTTGGGTGCAATGCAGGGCTTTCCCCTTGGCCACACCCACCATACCACACCCATAGTGTGGTAGTAATTTTTTTTGGAGCTCACTGAATCTACTCCATTACTGTAGCGGGATGTTCAGCCAGTTTACTATATACTGTAACTCAGTCACATACTCTATGATAAAGGCAACAGATGTCTAGAAAGTGAGGGACAAGTACCTCTGGCAAAGGTTGGGTGGAGGAACACTTTCAAGATCAAAAGGCAATCCAAGGTGCCTACAGGAGATTTCATTGAGCCTTGGGTCCCCAGATGTTCAACCTTCAGTCCCCAAATGTTCCTGAACTAACACTTCCAGAAGCCTTCACCACTGGCTGTGCTATAGTCCAAGAACAAGATAAAAACTAATTCTGAGGTGAGTAGGAAGGTACTCTTGCCCAACATTAATTTCTGAGGGCTAATAGTATACAGTGCTTCAGAATGTGTGATTAGGACTCTGTTATTGTTTGGAAATTGAGTGCATAAAGTGGAAAAATAGCAAATTTTAAAAACACAGATTCCTTCCCCCAAAATCAAGAAAAGCAAATACCAAAACACTCAAATCGCCCTCAACAAAAACTGATGCAACATGGGGAAATTTCTCTTTCCATTACCACTTGATCTATTTTTTCTTCTTTAGGAACAACTGACACCAGTGAGCGGGCCATGCCCAGGTATCAAAAATAACACAAGCCTACAAGAAAAAATTTTTTTGTTGGTGCCTAGGATTTTAGAACTGATTTTAGCTATATTTGGGTCACTGAATCTAAATATGAAATCATTTTTCTCTATCTGTTCTACTTTTTTAGATCAGTGTTTTTAATGTGCAGTGAACTACATGAACTAACTCCATTTTGTGCAGTTCTAAATCTGCAAGGATTGGTTCCTGTATATTTGCACTATTGTCATTCTGCCGCCTAGTTAGTTCCAGGAAAATCCACCAGATGGAGTAAGCATCCGGTAACTGATTTGACCTTCAACACTTCAACTAGAGTTGAGGTTAGTTTGTGAGTTCTCGCAGTGCAGGGTAGATCGAAGTTGGCCTCACGTGATATTTGTGTTTAGGAAAGAGTTGTTATAAAGTTAACCTAAAACGTATTGTGTTCTAGATTGTTGTATTTGTGTTGTTGAATAGAAAAACAAATGAGTTCAAGTAGAAGTTGTGTAAATCATCATGATGTGTTTTGCTCCATATGCGGAGAATTAAAAAGAAAACAGAAAAACTGTTAGTGACTTTGTAAAGAGAGCTTATCTTGGATACTTTTGGTGTTAGGCTTGGTGATCAGGATAAAACCTGGACACCACATCAGGTCTGTAAAACGTGTACAGAACATTTACGACAGTGGACTACTAGGAAAAGAAAAAGTCTGAAATTCGGCATACCGATGGTTTGGAGAGAACCCAAAAACCACTTCGATGAGCACTCCTTGCTGGGGTCCAACCAAGCCAGGCCATTTTAGAGATTCAAAATACAGTAAAACCCCGACTTACATACGCCTTGAGTTATGTAAAATTTGACTTACATTATTATTATTATTATTATTGTTGTTGTTGTTGTTGTTTACATTTACGTAAATGTCCTGATTTACGTAACACATTTCCTATGGGGTTGCTTCAAGTTACGTAAAAAATTTCATTTTTCCTATAGGTTTGCTTCAATTTACGTAAAAAAATCATTTTTCCTATAGGTTTGTTTTGATTTACGTAAAAATTCATTTCCTATGGGTTTGATTTACGTAAGAAATTCATTTTTCCTATGGGTTTGTTTCAAGTTACATAAAAAAACCAATTTACGTAAAAGCCTATGGAACGGACTTTGGGGTTTTACTGTACTTGCTCCTCCCTTACTGCATGTTCTAACTGGCTGCTGACAACAGCCCTCATGATGCTACTGTATGAAACATTTTGCACCTGAGTTGAGGCAATTTCCTCCCTCCTGGGGGTTGCAGAGGGAGGATTTGTTTTTCTAATTGCAAATAAAAATAATAACCTTACAGCTTATGATATTCACCACTGTATTTTTGCAGATATTAAGTAAAGGTCAAGGTCGCCTTGTTCGAAAGCCAGTGGTATCTGACTCTAGGGTGCGATGCTCATCTCCATTTATAGCCAAAGAGCCAGCAATATCTGTATTTGCAGACCTTTCCGTGGTCATGTGGAAGAAATCCTACCAAAGTGATTTCTATTTATCTACTTACAATTTCTTGCTTTTGAACTGGTAGGTTGGCAGGACCTGGGACAGAGATGGGAGCTCACACTGTTATGCAACACTTGGATCTTGAATTGAACTGCTGACTTTCTAGATGTTATTCTAAGACCATGATGGCAAACCTTGGCACTCCAGATGTTCTTGGACTTCAATTCCCAGACGTCCAAGCCCCCTGTGAATCCTCACAAATGGGTTTACTGCGATTCATCCGGCCCGCTCTGCCCTCGTCGCTCCCAGAAGCAGAAGTAAAACACGCCCGTCTGGCGTACCAAGGTTCGCCATCACGGTTCTAAGCCATTGTAGTCCCTGCACAGATATTAGCAAGGACCTAACGAAATATAGGATACTTTAAGTCTTGAAACTGCATTTCACATTCTGGATAATGATCAGAAGTAATGTGGGGCGAAGACAAGGACTGTATTTCTATAGCACACTTAAATTCAGGCAGGACTCAAGGAATCCACTAATAATTACTAACCACAGAGAACATACATAGGAGCAGTGGATTAGAAATCTAAGTCAAATAAAATTATGATTGCAAATTCTAGAAATCTAACAATCTATTAAGATGTAAATAAATACAAATTAATTCTGCTAATAAATGTTTCACTGCAAAATTCTGCCACAAATAGCCAAGCTAAATACATTTTGTATTCACAGAAGCAGAATTTGACTTGAGATGCAGAGACATTACAGTATTTCCTGCCCAACGAAATCTCAATACAGATATATTTAGTATAAGGTGTAGCTATGGTGCACAAGCAGATTGTTTTCTAGAAATTTTACTCTCAGCACTGGAAAATCATACAGAATTAACATTCCATTAGTAGTCATGACAAATTTGATCCCTACACTGCTTAAGCAACATGACTGTCACAAATCTCTTAGAAAGATCTCATACTTTGCAAAAGGTTCTCAAATATCCATTAACACATTTGCATTATCCAAGTAAAAGTAAAGGTTTCCCTTGCTCGAAAGCCAGTCGTATCCGACACTAGGGTTCAGTGCTCATCTGTTTCAAAGCCAAAGAGCCAGTGCTGTTGTTTCTGCAGATGTTTCCTTGGTCATGTGGCAGGCACAGAACGCTGTTTACCTTTCCACCAAAGTGGTCCCTATTTATCTACAGTACTTGCAATTTCTTGCTTTTGAACTGCTAGGTGGGCAGGAGCTGGGAGAAAGGCGGGAGCTCATTCCGTCCTGCAGTACTCGGAAATCAAACTGCTGACCTCCCACCTTCCAGTCAGTGTCTTAGCCACTTGAGCCATTGCAGTCCCCATTATCCAAGTAGGAATACAATAAATTCTTTTCAAATAAACAGCAAAATTGATATGAACATTATTCTCCATCCATCAAGCTAAACATGGCCCTTCCCTTCAGCATAGGATCCAGTTTATATGTGGAACTGTTACTTCCCTGTGGCTCTGATGGTTTTTACATATTTTGAACTGTTTTAGGTGGTTTTCCATTTTTTAAAATGTCTTTAATTGCTCCTTAATTTAAGATAGCTCAATATCTTTTGAGATGAAGCAAGATAAAAATATTCTATGTAAAAATAAATTAATAAACTGCCAGATTATTAAAATAGCCATTTGTCTCATTATCTGATACTCATAACCACACATGTATTTTTTTTGTTACCACCTAGTTGGGTTGTGCTGATGATTTTGATGGCTTATAATTTCTTTAGGCTAACTTCAATTAATTGTTTATCCCACTTCTTCAAGTGCCATAGCCATTCTGAATATTGGCTATCATCATGACGACAGTCTTCCTGTTCTTAACTCCTCAATACAATTCTTCTGAGGACATTCCTCACCAGTCTCTCAGGTTCTTCAGCCACAAGGTCAGTCTACATGCAGGGCCTCTTTCCTCAGGGATCTTTCCTTGCGTAACGAGTTGGAGTATTCTATACTTTATGTCATTCCTCATGATATATGGTCAAGGTATTGGAGCTTTCTTTGCTTAATTGTCTTAAACAGTTTTTGTTCTTTATCCATCTGGTGCAACACTTCTACATTAGTCACCTGATCATCCTATGATATCCTTAGCAGCCATCTGTAGATCCACATTTAAAAAGCTTAGATTTTAGTTGGTGTCCACGGTTCAACTCCATATAGCAACACTGTCAATACGTAACATCTCACTATTCAGATCTGTGTAGTAAGAGTCAGATCTTTACTATGTAACAAATGTCACATTTTGATAAAGGTGGCTCTTGCTTTTTCTATTTGCATTTTAATCTTGTGATCCCATTTTTCATTTAAAATATTTCCCAAATATACAATTTTATCCACCTTTTCAATTTCTTGTGTTCCTGCCACTAGCATGCCTTGAGTTGGTGCTTGGCTTATAACAAGATATTTATAAAACATTTATAATCCCACTTCAGTACCAAAAAAACACACAAACCAATTTTAATGGACATTCTAAAGTTTTCCAGATTATTGCTATGCGCCACCAAGACACTTGAGTTAATTAATGTCTCTGAATTAATGATGTCCAAAAAGACTAGGGTTCTGCATAGGTCTTGCAAACTAAATGTTGATTTCTTTATTTAGCCTGTCCATCTTTTATTTGTCCTTCTTTTTCCAGTCTTGAAATTTTCTCAGCATTACTCTGCTTTCATGAAGTGGCCAAAATAGAATAGCTTCAGTTTAGTTTTTTCCTGGATAGTTGAGGTTTGATTTTTATCTTGCACTCATTTCCTTGTCTAACAGATCATAATATCGATAAAGTTCTCTTCCAATGTTTATGTCTGCTATGACTCCCCGCCCCAATCAGCTTTACCATCTAGCTTTCACCTGCATGCATATCAATTGGCAATACCACAGTACAAATGATCTTAGCTTCAGTATACAATGAGACATCCTTACTTTTCTAGTTCCTTCGTAGCTTCACTTTCAAGTTTCTTTTGATTTTTTTCACTGCAGTCTTTTTTTTTACTAATAGTTGTACAGGAAATCCTTAATAATGTATCAGAAATACTTAACAATGTCAGCCAACATTCAAGTTACATAGTTCTATTCTAGTCATTTCTATTTTCTTGACGTGCAACTATATTTCTGTTTTCATACCTTTTTATTTAACCTTTCTCAGTAGTAACTTCCAGTAACACTTCTGCTTTTTGCCAGTTTGTTTCTCTCTCTCTGAAACAGGCTTTGGGTACTGTAGAGGGCTACAGTAGGAAGGGGAGAAGAAATCTCAATTCTGTTAATGTAGATATGAGGGAAAACCATTGGATACAGAACTGCAATATTTAATCTTGATCATAGTTTCTTTAAGGAGAAAGAGCCATCTCAGAATTATGTACACATTCCCCTTCTTACAGTCAAATCTAAAGTCTAGTTCAGAACCCACTATATTTGCAAAATCTTGCACCACAGTCAAACCCTGTTGTTTTATGAACCTCAAATAAAAATTGGCTGCGTTTTAAGCCATTACTAAGTTAAAAAGACACACAACAAGATTTTACAATATATTTTTTTAATTTTTATAAATAACTTATCTGTTACAAAGACAGTTTACCCAGCTAAATCACAAAAACATCAACTCAAGATATCCAAATTAGGTTTTATTAATAAAACAGGTAAAAATTGATTTGTCAATCTTCACATAGAACTGCAGATGAAGCTGAAAACCAAAGCTTCTTTTTTTAATATAAACACAATGCATTCAATGCAAGTACTTTGGATCTACTGACTTAATACTTGGGTCAGTTACTTTAACTCCCATATTCTTAAAAAAATAATGAAAAAACCTTTGACAAAAAGGTCTTTGTGTATTCACATAGATCACTTGTAAAATTCCTGTTAAAAGTGACCACTGGTAAGTATTTACAGTGGGTGACAGTTTACTTTGTCTCTTGCTACATTTCATGTGTAACCCTATACCCACTCACCTGGGAATGAGCCCCAATGAATTCACTGGAACTTACTTCTGAGTCAACATGTATAGGATTAATCTGTTAATTATGACCCACCCACCCCGTCTCTTCCTAAAACAGGGGTGCCCAAACTACGGCTCACTGGCCATAGTTTGGGCACCCTTGTCCTAAGAGATACCTCATTACTTTTGTAGCACACAAGAGAATATATATATATATACATTTAAAATAGCAACGTTCTTGATTTCTGACCGTCTGAATGTTTTTCTTTAAAACAAACAAGGCCATGAAAATAAAGAGATGCTTGGTATCGCTTCAGTGTTCAAGTCTGCTTGGTTTCTATCTTCCAGCCTGGAGTTTAATTTGTCCTCATTATTGCTGTGCTCCACCAAGTCAGGTTTAGAAACTGGCTGCCAAGGTATTAAGTAGTATGGTTGCTGTTACTACTGCTGCTGTTTTGAATATGGTATGTACTTCCCCAGTAACTACCTCTTAAAGAGTTTGCAATATATTCATATTCAGATGCTGATCTGATGGTGGGTTGATTTTCTAAAATCTCCTTTTTCTTGTTCCAGACAAAATATTACATTGTGTCACCCACCGTAAAAAAAATCAGTGTACAGTGAACTATATGCATAAACTCCAACATCTCCTGCATTTTTACTATGCTGAATCTGCAAGTCTTCACAGATTATCAGCACTCATAAGAGCAATGTATAGAATAGGCACTAGAGAGCTGTTTTGTGCACTTTCATCATTTATCTTATTTTAAGGCACTGCTTTTCTTGGATCAGAAGCTTTTTAAAGGGTCACAATCGTGCGTATTCACTTAAACGGAAAAAGAAAGTTAACAAAGACTATTACACTATACATTAAGAAGTACAAGAAATAATAAAAGGTGAAGAAAAGTAATTTAAAGCAGGCTCTAGAGCTATGTACAGTAGGAAAAGCTTTGGGGCTATTTTACTGTGAATATTGTACAGAGAAAGCATGCACTTTTCTTTTTCATTTTTAGAAAGCTGTACTGATTTTTTGTCTTCACAGAGCAGAGGTGTTTTCCGGGAAGACAAAGTGAAGAGTACCACTAATTTTTTGAAGTTCTACAATCCAAGGGACCTAACAATGGCAGCAAAGAGTTTTAACACAAATTCAAGTTGTTCCATTCCGTTTCCTTGGCGAATGTAGTGTTCACTGAAAAGCTTTACAATTAACAATATAATTCCTTCCCCTGTCAAAAATCAGTAGTGACATCTGTGGAGAAAGGTGATTGAGGAACACCCAAACATTGAACATGGTGAGTTATTCTTACTGGGGTTCTGGTAATACTGTACATTATTCAGGCAGCTGGCAACCAAGTCTTTCAGGAGATTACCTTCCAGCTGAAGAATTTCAGCTGCCTGCAGCACAACACTGAGGTATTATCTCTGTAGTATAACATTTAACTTTAGTAATAAACCTTGTCACATGTTCAATTTTACAAAATCCTATGCGTAAATGATTATTTATCCCAAGGAAATGACTAAATAGTCAAAAGCTGGATTTATAGAAGATAAGTGAGCCTCCATGGCTCAGAAATGCCTGGGCATTTCACATTGTTCGCAACGATTTAAGGCTGGGTGATTTAAAAAAGTACAAGCAGTACAACTCCATGGGGCTCCCTCATCTTCTTCTGCATCTGGCACAGTCTTTGGTGTTTTGACAATGGACCTTTGATCTGCTGAGATGATGAAGAAAAGCAATTATTAAATGTGAACCACAGAAGAGATGGAATTTTGTATTCTGTTCCTCCCCTTCATCTGTCGCAACATCTTTAAACATATAATCCATCATTCAATAGCAGGAAAACCATATTTTTCATTATGTTTAAGCTTATATAATACCTTGGAATCTATATATTAAAATAGGCAGAAACGTAGTGTTCCAGCACATGCAAATGGCAGTTTCTACAAATGCATTTATGGAAACAACAGGGGGGACGGGACGGGACTCACAGTAAACAGACAGTGATCTGATTACTTGCACGCTAGAATCTTGCATTAACTTGATGAAAAATTCACAGTATGTATTTTAAGAAATGGATCTAAGAAATGTTGACTTCCAAATATAAATTAATTTTGATAGAAAGTGTTACCATTAGTACCTTTGGGCTTTGGTGCCACAGGACCTAGAAATCCAATATTGTCATAAAAATTGTGAATGGCACTGGGGTTGAAATGTGGTCCTGGGGAGAAGAAAAAGGAAACACACAGCATGATAAAAGATAAGAAAGTACAAAAAAGCACTTAAATTTAAAGCACTGGAAGAACATCTGGTATTTACAGAGACAAAACTTCTAAAATTTTCTGTTTTAAGGAAATGTGATCTAATGAAATCAGTTGCAATCAGGCAAAGAGGTAAGCAAACTAAACTTCAGCAATTTTTATAATTTTCACTAAAATTCACTTAAATATCAAGAAACTCTGTGAATTGCACGCCTCTCCCAAAGTCATGGAATGAAATGAACTACACTTATCAGGACAATATGGATTCTACTACAGGACTGTGGAATTATAACAAAGCAAGATTAGAACTGCTGTGAATCCAGATTACGGATAGCAAGTAGTATCTCTGATTCAGTCTAGTTACTTTTCCCCCCCAAACCATGAGATGACTAATCAGTCCAATCTATTTACTATACAGTTACATAGCTTTGTATGCATTACAGCATGAATCAATATGTGCTAAAATAATTTTAAGTCTGTTTTTCTTAACCACCTTATTATTTATTTATTACTGTACAGTATTTGTATTGCCGCCTTCCTCGACAAAGCAACTCCAGGCGGCTCACAACAGTATCAAAAATTCAAAACATAAAACGTCCCCATCATACAGAACTAAACAATTAAAACTTTAAAAACCATTAAAACCAGGTCAAAACACCCTCCCTATACAGTTATACTCTGCCTATAAACCAGGAGTTCCTAACGTATGGCCTGGGGGCTGGACTCAACCTGCAATGCCATTCCATCTGGCCAGCCACCACTGCACCCAGAAGTGGAAGCGGACACATTTATGTCAGCCTTAAAATGTACCCGTGCGTGCGTAAATGCGGTTACGTCAGTCGTAAATGCACCCTGTCAAATGCACCCCCGCATGCGTAAACACAGACGTGGGTGCATTTGCTTCAGTTTCTGGGGGTGTGGTCCAGCCTGCTCAGTTGTCTGGGGGGAGTGGTCAGGCCCTATATATATATATATATATATATATATATATATATATATATATATATATATATATATATATATATATATATATATATATATATATATATATATATATATATATATATATATATATATATATATATATATATATATAAATCTGTAGACTAAAACACAAAAGAACAGGGACAATGAAAATGTGGATCTCCACACGTGAGATAATGGATGGGCTCTCTGCTTGTATTATAATAAAATATTATATAATAACTGTAAATAAAATGTTAAGTTATTAACCACTGCATGCTATATTCATAATTGATAACCCACAGTGTTGTTCAGTTTCGCTGAATGGGCAAAATATTATTCATGTTGATAATACTAATAATACTATACCTCTTGCTTGAAAAAGATCAATCTCTTTGGTTAAACAATCTATGTCTATTTGAAGTTGCCTGTTACAACCTCTTAACTGCTGCATTTCTTCAAGCTGAAAAACATGGAACAATGGCATTTATTATGTAACTGACTTAGGGAAACAAAACAACTTTGTATTTTCAGATAAATGTTACCTTTTTTAATGTAATAAGGGAATCTATATCTATAAAACTGAGGTGTGAGTTTGTATGTGCTCTATAGAAATCCACACCCCTGCACCAATCGCGCTGAAATTCAGCATACGTACCTTGGGTTCATGAGATAAGCACTGCGGGGGTCACAAGCCCCATGGGGGTGGGTTGTATGCCCCTAAACTGATCTGCAAAGGGGGGCCCATACCCGACAGGAGGGTGTGTGTGTTTCCCAGTGATGTCACAGTGATGCTAATGTCATAGCCTCAGGTAGATCACCCGATAGTGACATCATGATGTAATTAAGCTGGCTAATGTCACAGTCCCAGGTAGGGACGCAAAGGGGATACCCCCACCGGCAGGGGCCAGACACATGTATGGGAGGGATAAGGGTGGTAAGTGACCGTCGAAGGAGAAGCGGGATGGGTGAGGGAAGAGAAAGACGGAGGAAGGGATGTCACAGTCACAGTCCCAGGTAGGGACGGACACATGTATGGGAAGGATAAGGGCAGTAAGTGACCATCAACAGAGAAGCGGGATGGGTGAGGGAAGAGATATGGAGGGAGGCAGGAGTGACCCCCCCATGAGGCTGGCCTACATTAAAGAAAAAACCCGAGCAAAGCTGGGTAATCGGCTAGTACTAGATATAACATATAAAGAAAAAGAAAATATGCGTGACAATATGGAAAAGGAAATTTGATCCTCCCTTCCCAGTTGTGCAGGGTACTTAGTAAGCAAATCATGTTGTATTTTATCATAACAAGTTATTTCTTAACTAAAGGTCTAAGTTTATGGCATATTTTAAAGCCTCCAGAAATTATGACTTACTGAAGGAATTTGGGAAGCAGAATTTGATCTTTTCAGCCGCCTTCGTGTTAGATTATTCTCCATTTCATTGACTTCTGTTTTTAGTTTATCCAACTTTTTCTTTTGAATCTCAAGTTCTCGCTGAAGTCGTTCCATCCTAGCCTTCTGGTGTAATAGTAAAGCTGAAGAACATTAAGATACCACTTTAACTAGTTAGTGTTCTTGTACCAGTATCATTCAACTAGAACAGTCTTCAGACAAGCAACTCCATCAGAATTTCACATTTTTGCCCAACTTGAAACTTCAGAGAATATGAAGATATACAAAGAGTATCCCCCATGGCTTCTTCATTCAGTACATGTGTGTAGCAATCAAAGTAACAGCCCATAATTTCAAATTCTCATTGAAATTATTCTATCCTAGAATAGTGATGGCCTATTTAAAGCTGCTAATAGTGTTTACTATGAATATCCTTACGGTCGTAAGATTATCTGACACTTTCTGGTTTTGGTTCTGGTTATTTTTTTGGATGATTATTATTTTGATTTGTAATACATAATTTACAATGTTGCATTGTATGTTTTATCTATTGTAAGCCTCCCCAAGTGGTGCTGACTTGCATCAAAAGGGCATTTTATACATTTGAAACGATGGATGGATGGATGGATGGATATCTATCAAAGGTAGCTTGCTTAAAATTTATATGAAATTTGGACAATTCCTGCTTTTGTCTCCTTTTCCAAGTCCAGTTCTCATACCTTCCCAGTTTTGTCTTCAAACAAACAGCCACTTAATCCTTGCTCTCTAAGGCTTGTTTCCTTCATCTGTCTTCCCTCTCAGCATTTGCTCTACATTTTTCACCCACTCTTTCCTGATGCATCAAGTACAGCTTCTCTACCTTGGCAAACAGCCCATTAGCTATTCTGTTTGATTCTCATCTTACTCTTCCCTTCCCACACTACCTGAACTGCTTCCAGCATAGCTATTTCTGCTCCAAGGCCTGCAGAAAATGGCAATCAAAGTGGCCTTTGAAATCCACACAAACCTGCTGATTTGTAACACCATTTCTCTCTTTCCTATCAACAATGAGATTGTTATTCATAGCTGCATGTCATACTGGGAATGTGCTTGCAAGCAATAATGCTGTTTCCGTCCTTCTATACACAGGAAATACAGTATATTTACTCTGTGATTTTTGTCTTATGACAATATACTCAATAAGTTCCTTCGGGTGACAGGGGAAAAAAACCAATTTCTTTCAAGCATATTAAAATGTTTGGTTCTCAATGGTCAGTTTTTTGTTCATAAATATTAAAAACAGTATTCCTTTGAAAATAATTTAAGAGCAATGAATTCTAAAGCGAATCAGTAAAATCTTTGAGCTCACTATTCATACGGAGAATGTAAGAATATAATTTTCTGAAATATAAAATGATTACAAAAAAACAACAATTTTAAGTATCCTACAATGATTAGATTTTCAGCTGATTACTATTAGTTGCTATGTGTGAGAGAGATTACCTTTTTTTAAAAGGTTAAGCCACTTTTCCCACCTCCTTGTCTGATGCTCAAATAGCAAGTGCAATTAATATGAAAACAAAACAAAATAAGACCACCAAAAGACAAATACAGTAAGCAAGTTTTCAACTACTGTAATATGACTCAGAGAGATTAGGTGCTGGTGGCTGCTCTGAGGTTATGGACCTCATTACTCAAGGGAGAATAGGTTGTACCCTTCCTGTTGTACTTCAGCTAGCTGCTAAAGACCTTTTGTTCTGATGGATCTTGGAAGTTGTAAAGGTAAAGGTTTCCCTTGCTTGAAAGCCAGTCGTGTCCGACTTTAGGGTGCAGTGCTCATCTGTTTCAAAGCCAAAGAGCCAGCGCTGTCTGCTTCTGCAGACGTTTCTGTGGTCATGTGGCAGGCATGAAAAGACACTGGAGGACATGGAATGCTGTTTACCTTCCCACTCAAGTGGTCCCTGTTTATCTACTTGCAATTCCTTGCTTTCAAACTGCTATGTTGGCAGGAGCTGGGACAAAGACGGGAACTCATTCCGTCCTGCAGTACTCGGGAATCGAACTTCTGACCTTCCGCCTCCCAGTCAGCATCTTAGCCACTTGAGCCACTGCAGTTGAGCTACTAGAAAAGGAACTTTTCATTCACACAGATGCTTTCCCCTCTTTCTTCTTTTTTTATTGGTTTGTTTTAATAGCTTCCTAAAGTTGTCTTACATTTCTCATCCATTTGTTTATTCACTTTATTGTTGAGTGCTTGAAGTCCCAGAAAGGTCAATAATAGAAATATTGAAGAGAAACCATGGCTGTCAAGAGTATGCCAAAAGCTATGCTAAAAGGCACTGGGGTGGCCTCCCATAGGAGGACAGAAAATATAAATGAAAATCTCATTGTTCTGGAATAAATACTCAACTTAATACTAGAATTTGATTGGTTTAGAAAAGGAACAGGAAACATGTGGCCTAGGAATATTGCTGGCTCCCCCGTCCATAAACAACAGTAAGGCAAAATTTAACCCTTTCTCCACACCTCTCTCTTTGCATTGGTGGCTTTCAAGCTGCCAGCATATCTGAAAACTCATCTCAGCTCCTCTAAGATTACCCATGCTGGTCTAAAAAGAATATAAATGAACAAATGCACATCTTCTATTTGACCCACTGCCACAGAATTTGCAATCTTGTTTAACACCCCGCCACAGAGCCCCCCGAGCTCCTCCCCTCAGCCGGTTGGAGGGGAGTGGAAGCAACTGTTGCTCCGTGGCAGGAGGACATTTTCCACCTTCGTCCCTGCCACAGAGCCCCCTGAGCTCCTCCCCTCAACCGGTTGGAGGGGAGTGGAAGCAACTGTTTCTCCATGGCAGGAGGACATTTTCCACCTTCGTCCCTGCCACAGAGCCCCCCGAGCTCCTCCCCTCAGCCGGTTGGAGGGGAGTGGGAGCAACTGTTGCTCCGTGGCAGGAGGACATTTTCCACCTTCGTCCCTGCCACAGAGCCCCCTGAGCTCCTCCCTTCAGCCGGTTGGAGGGGAGTGGGAGCAACCATTGCTTCGTGGCAGGAGGACATTTTCCACCTTTGTTCCTGCCACACAGCCCCCTAAGCTCCTCCCCTCAGCCGGTTGGAGGGGAGTGAGAGCGACTGTTACCCATGACATGGGCCTTAAGATGCCAGAGGATGTTGAGTACCAGGTTCCGTCACTGACGTTGAGTCTGGATGCCGGCTCTTAGGTTCCCTCAGATGTTCAGCCACAATGTTTAATTGTATTTCAAGTTTTATGCAATTTACCATCATTGTTTGTCTGTAAACCGCTTTGGGTCACCAATAGGTGAGGAAAGCGGTATAAAAATATACTAAATAAATAAATAAGCATGTGACTATGCTAGACACATCATATGAATAGTTCGGTTTCACTTACCAGTGATAACTTTCGTTCTTCGAGTATATAGTTTGTGAATACACACTCATGGGTTATGCGCCTGCGCAGAACGGAGATCGGAGGCTTGAAAAGCTATTGGTCTAAAGTTTTGGCGGTAAGACCGCCCACCGTACCGCCCACCCTGAGGCGCCCGCGCGCCATTTTACCTCAGTTCCATACTTAAGCCAAGCACAGGATAAACCAATTGATCTCATCCGTGCAGCTCAAGAGGGGAGGCAGGGTGGGTAGTGTGTATTCACAAACTATATACTCGAAGAACGAAAGTTATCACTGGTAAGTGAAACCGAACTTTTTCCTTCGTATAGTTTGTGAATCCCCACTCATGGGAGATTAGCAAGCTCACACTCACTTGGTCGGTGGGCAGTCGGATGAGATGATCCCACGATGCGATGAAGATGCAGTAGGTCGACCTGTCAGGGGCGATGAGTCCGGAGCCCTCTGGTGAGGACGACACGGCCAAGCCTGGCGTCCGCAGTGGCTCTGGTGTCCACCCTGTAGTGCTGGACAAATGTAGAAGGTCTGGACGATGTGGCAGCCTTACAAATGTCCTCAAGCGGTGTGCCCTCCAAGAAGGCAGTGGATGTGGCAACCGCCCTGGTGGAATGCGCCCTGACATGCGGTGGAGGTGGCAGCGAGGCAGACTCGTAGGCCAGGTAGATGGTGGAGGTGATCCATTTGGAGAACCTTTGCGCAGAAATGGGTTCACCCTTGGACTTTCCCCCATAAGCTACAAAGAGGCGTTGGGACTTCCTGAACTCTCTTGTCCTGCTGGTGTAAAACAATAAGGCTCGTTTCACATCCAGTGTGTGCCAAGTCCTTTCTTGGGCGTTAGAGGGGTTCTGGAAAAAAACTGGCAAGGAGATAGTCTGTGCCATGTGAAACTTGGAGACTACCTTGGGCAGGAAGGTGATGTCCGCCTGGAGAACGACGCGGTCGTTGAAGAATTGGAGAAATGGTGCGTCTGCTCTCAGGGCAACCAGTTCTCCAGCTCTTCTCTCAGCTAGCCACAAGAAATGCCGTCTTCCATGTGAGGAGGCGAACATCGCTGGTGGCCATGGGCTCGAAAGGGGTCCTGGTGAGCGCGTTGAGCACGGTAGACAGTGACCATTGAGCCGTAGGAGTCCTGACCGGAGGGAAAGCGTTCCGTAGTCCCTTGAGAAAACGCTTCACCGTTTGGTCACGGAAAGCCCCAGCAGCGGGCGAACCGGCCGGGGAGTGCGCCACCACTGCTGCGAGGTGCACTCGGATGGAGGTGATGCTAAGGCCAGACTCCGCCAAATGGAGGAGGTAGGTTAAAACGTCCTGCAGTCCTGCCTGCGGGGGGGCCATGTGCTGGGAGGCCAGGAAAGCACAAAAGCGCCTGTATTTGGAAGCGTAGGACCTCCTTGTGGAAGGGCGCCGCGCTAGCTCAAGGATCCTGGACAGTCTGGGGTTATCCTCCACGCGGTGAGGTGGAGGCTGGGCAGGTCCGAATGGTGCAGCTGGCCGTGCTCCATTTGGAGAAGCGTCGGTGACTCCGGCAGTGTGCAATACTGTGACGACATGCGCAACAGTAGCGGAAACCAGGGTTGGCGCGGCCATGCTGGCGCCACCAGAACTGCATTGGTTCTGTGTTGGTACATCCTGGTGAGTACTTTCTGGACCAGAGGAAACGGAGGAAAGGCATAGAGATAGTCCTGATCCCACCGTTTCATGAAGGCATCGCCTTCGGAGTTCGGTCCGATGCCTGCCCTGGAGCAGTACCTGCTGAGCTTCCTGTTGGACTCCGATGCAAAGAGGTCGATGCTCGGCGTTCCCCAGGCCTCGCAAAGCGACTGGAACACCCCGTCGTCCAGCTCCCATTCGTGGGTCGTCGAGGTGAGACGGCTCAGGTGGTTTGCCAAAACATTCAGTGTGCCCTGAATGTGCACTCCAATTGGGAAAATGTGCCTCTCCAGGCACCATTCCCACAACTGCACTGCAAGGTACAGGAGGGTGGTGGACCGTGTTCCTCCCTGCTTGTTGAGGTACGCCACCGCCGTAGTATTGTCCGAGGCCACTTGAACCGCCTTGCCGGTGAGCAGAGTCTCAAAGGAACGCAGGGCCTTCCAAATGGCCAGCAGTTCCAAGTAATTTATGTGGTGCACCGTTTCGTGTGGTGTCCAGGTGTCGTTGACCGTGAGAGTCCCGCAAGCAGCGCCCCAGCCGAGGTTGCTTGCGTCGGTCAGCATCTGCAACGAGGGTTGCGGGGGGTAGAAGCTCTTCCCCGTGGCCACGTTGAGTGGTGTAGACCACCACAGCAGTTGGTCCCTCAGTTCTGGAGACGGGGTCAACCGCTTGGACTGGCTCTCCCGAAGTGCGTCAAACTCGTGGAGAAGCCACGATTGCAGGGACCTGAATTTCAACTTGGCGTGGGGAATCACTGCTGTCGTTGAGGCCATCAGGCCTAGAAGTCTCTGAGCCTTCTTCGCCCGGATGCACGGTTTGGTGCGCAGTTCGCTCACCCCCTGCGCAATGTCCTGTAAGCGTTTCTGGGGGGCGTAGGCTCTCGTAGCAAGCGAGTCGAGTACCGCTCCGATGTACTCGACGCGTTGAGAGGGAGTCAACTTCGATTTGGTGAAGTTGATCCTGAGGCCGAGACTCTCCATGAGGTGGACCGTGTATTGTGTGTCCCGAACGGCTGACGATTTGGTGGGGGAGACGATCAACCAGTCGTCGATGTACGGGAAGACCCTGATGCTCCGTTGGCGGAGGAATGCAGCCACCGGAGCCATGCATTTGGTGAAGACCCGCGGTGCCGTGGCCAGACCGAACGGTAGGCACCGGTACTGGTACACGGAATTGTCGATGCGGAAGCGGAGAAACCGTCTGTGTTCCTCGAGGATGGAGACGTGGAAGTAAGCATCCTCGAGGTCTATGACTGTGAACCAGTCCCCTTTGTTGATGAGGGGGAGGACGGTCTGCAGGGTCACCATCCGGAACTTCCTGGTGTGGATGCATTTGTTCAGACGGCGCAGGTCCAGGATAGGGCGAAGGCCTCCGTCCTTCTTCTGGACCACGAAGTACCTCGAGTAGAAGCCGTTGTCCCAGTCGGACGGTGTTACCCGCTCGATGGCTCCCTTGGAGAGAAGGGTTGATATTTCTTCCTCCAAATGGGGGGACGAGGTGGTGAGACGATGTCTTCCTACCCGAGGCACCCGCACGAACTCGATGGCGTAGCCAGAGGACAAGATCTTTAAGACCCACTGGTCGTCCGTGATGCCCGACCATACCTGGAGGAAGTTCCGGAGGGGGAGGTACGGGATGTGGAGCGAGAGAGACTCGGCCGTCGCAGCTTCAAGGGGCTTGGACCTCGCGCCAGAACGCTTGTCCTGTCCGTAGGGTCGGTAGCGGGGTTTGTGCTGACGCCGCTGTTTGTAGGAGCTGGATCTAGGCTGCTCCGTCGGTCCTTGCTGCTGCGGGTTGCCCTGGAATCGCCGTGTGAAGGGCTGGAACCTCGGCCTGGCGGGCGGAGCCGGCGTGGTGAGCCCCAGGAACTTGGCCGTGGAATTGGTCTGGCGCATCTCATTCAGGACCTTATCGGTATCCTGACCGAAGAGGCCCTGCCCGTCGAAGGGAAACTCCTCGATGAGCTTTTTCATAGCGTCATCGAGGGAGGTGTCCCGGAGCCAAGCATGGCGACGGAGGTAGATTGCGGAGGCCATGTCCTTTGCCGCATAGTCGTTGATATGCCGGGCAGTGCGCATCAGCTGCTCGGCGACGAAGTCCCCCTCGGTGGCCAGCGCGTCGATCCGCTTTTGGGCGTCGGCGGGCAGTTTCGCCGTCTCAACCTTCACCTGCTCCCAGAGGTGAGATTGATACAGGCCCATGGAGGCCGAGTAGTTGGCGGCACGGAAGAATAGGGAGCCGGTGGCGTAGAACTTACGTCCCACCGCGTCCAGTTTCTTTCCCTCCGGCGTCGATGGGACCGGGAACCCGCTGGTGGCCGTCCTATGCTGGAAGGCCTTGACCACCAGGGAATTCGGCAGGGGGTAAGCCTGCAGGAACTCGACGTTCTCGTCCAGGACTCGGTACATGCTGTCGAGCCTGGACGAAACGGAGTGCGCCGCCAATGGTTTTCTCCATGTCGCCCTCGCCGAAGTCATCATGGAGGGAAGCATGGTTATGTGGACCGGCCGTACAGCACGTCTGTCGAGCTTCGCGGTCATCTGATCCTCACCCTCCAGCGGCGGTTGATCGACTTTAAGGTTGAGTGCGGTGCCCAGCCTTGTGAGCATGGCGGTCAGCGAGCGTTGGTCCTCACCACGCGGTGGGTCCACCGAGCCGATAGCCTGCTCCGGCGTGCGCTCGGCGTCGACGTCTCCCTCGTCCTCCTCCGACGACGAGCTGGACTCATCGGAGGACGAGGGAGGAACTCTTTCATCCACGTCGGGACCGCGCCAGTACGGCCTGGGCGGGCCGGCGGGATGGGAGTCCACCGCATCAACGTCCGGACCACACCATGACGGGTTGGGTGGGCCGGCGGAGCGGGCACTCGACCCACGGGAGGTCGGTGGGGCCACGGCAGGGCCGGGATGCCCGGGGCTTGCGGTGGTCGAAACCGGAGCCGCAGAGGCCGCAGGCATGGAGGTCTGGAACTTGGTCGCAAACGACGCCATGACCTGGAACATTTCTCGAACGAGAGCCATCTGGGATGCGTCCGAGTCCGCTGACGGTAGAGCTCCCGTGGCCGGCGGGATGGTGGCCCACGAAACGGTGGGCGTCGAAACGGTGGCCGGCGTCGGCGTCGGTGAAACGGTCGTCGGAACGGTGACGACCGCGTCGTCTGTCGGCGTCCTGGGCCTTGGAGAGACGGAGGCCTGCCTCGGCGAGCGGTTTCTTCCCCGAGGAGGAGAGGGGAGCACCTGAAGTGGGCGAGCTGGAGCCCCAGCCCTGCGTCCTTTATCAGGTGACCCGGAAGACGACCGTCCTCCCCAGATGGAGGATCCCGGAGAAGGACATCGGGCAGTCGAGAACGGCGGCGAAGGCCCGGGAGAGGCGGGTGTGCGCGGGGTGGGAGGGAGCGACCGTCTCTTCTCCGACCCACGCTTGCGCTTCTTCTCACCGTTCCTGTCCTTCTTTTTCTTCTTCCTAATCGGAAGCACGGAGGAAGAAGCCGGCGGCGGCTGGGAGGCAGCGGCGGATGTGGAAGCGGACGCGGCGGGAGCCAGGGCGAGCTCCATCAGATGAGCCTTGAGGCGATTGCTTCGGTTCTGCACCGCGAGGCGCGTAAACTTTTTGCAATGCGGGCAGGACTGGCTCTGATGCGACTCTCCCAAACAAAAGAGGCACAGGCTGTGGCCGTCGGAAGCCGGGAACTTCTTAAGGCAAGCCGTGCACTGTTTAAACGCTGCAGCCATCAACCGCGGAAAAATTCTTCCAGTGGAAGTTTCTGGAAGCAAGTACCCCGAAGGGCGGACCAGCCGCCACCCCCTTGAGGGGGGAGACGGTGATCGATGCGAAAAAATTGGCTACTGAATCCACTCGAAAGAAGAAACAGTGCCGGGGTGGCAATCCTGCCCGTGGGACAAGATTGCCGGCAAAAATTGTTGAAATCAGCTAAAGCTTTCCCTAAGAAGGGCGATAAAAATTGAGAAGCTCTCGACGATCGTCCTGCTGCTACGGCGGAAAGAAGAGAACTGAGGTAAAATGGCGCGCGGGCGCCTCAGGGTGGGCGGTACGGTGGGCGGTCTTACCGCCAAAACTTTAGACCAATAGCTTTTCAAGCCTCCGATCTCCGTTCTGCGCAGGCGCATAACCCATGAGTGGGGATTCACAAACTATACGAAGGAGAACTCATGTCTCCCACAGCAAATTACTTCTAAGATATGCATTATGCACTACTGGGACTCCTTGAAATCTTGATGAAAAACGACCAGCAATGGCAGACAAGCTTTTTTAGAACATGTGTCACAGTAAGACAGTGTTTAGTGTGTCTAAGTAAGCTATTCACAATTTATCTGAGCCAATAATGAATTCCAACGAGGATAACTAGCAAGCATCTTCCATAAACATTGCTCAGAATCCTACGCACAAAAATAACTTTTCTGGCAAGCAAGTTGACATGGAGAATACATAGAAGAAGCTACTGTGACCAGGTACAATTATGCAATGTTATTAATAATTATGTTGATATGTGCAATTTTCTTGTATAGTTGATGGCTCAAATATTCCACAGTGTGTGATAAAGTATCAAAAACTCAGTACAAATGGTACCTACCTGGCCCATTTCTAGGTAGAACACTGCTGGGGGAAAAACTATTCACTCTAGTGATTAAGAGTTAAGTACTGTATTTGGAAAAGAGTCAGATTCTGAAACATGACATTCTAGAACTTAAAAAACAAAGTTAAAAACAAAATCATGTAAGAGTACCTATTGTTAAGCATCATGGTAGTTACTTCAAAAGTCTCTTCCTTATTTAATAAACAAAGTAGGGAAGGTAGAAAGTTCATTTGATGAAACAAAAACCATTCACTTAATACATTTCAGTCTTAGGTACTTCTTCACCAATAACAACTTCACTCATAGACATATAGGCAAGGTATTTATATATAAATTTAATTTCAACTGCAACAAGAGCTGAATGTAGTTCTGCAGAATGATTCCTTTTAAATGTCTTCATCCAGCTTACTATAATGCCTAAACCAAAAGCACAAAACATTCGAAGTTCCTTTCCCCATAACAATAAATTCAAGCACATCACATGCTCTGTGAAGGTTATTGAGCAAAGCAAACCAAAGGCTCTGCATGACTCATCATTGTGAGGTAAAATGAACCACTCTGCAAATCTACATTTGGGTCTCACTACATGAAATTGAATTTACACTAGTTGTGAATACTGTGCTGTATACATCCATGCTCAGGGATGGAACATGCTTGATCTATTTATTTATTTTTGCACAAGTGTGTTATTTGCTGACATTTTATGAGGTGTCACTTAGTCTTCATTTAGCTTTCTATTGCCACAAGCAGTTCAATGCACTTGCACTGATAAGAGAAACTCCATCAGATAATAACAATTTCGTGTCAGAAATTATTCTGCGTTGAAGATTTTTGCTGGAGAAACTCTGCCCGAAACTCTGCCTTTCATGTCCCCAAGATCTTTGCCCACCAAAGTGGTCCCCATTTATCTACTTACAATTTCTTGCTTTTGAACTGCTAGGCTGGCAGGAACTGGGACAGCGATGGGCACTCAAACTGTCATGCAATACCCGGGTCACGAACTGCTTACTTCCTGGCCCTCCAGCTAACAAGGCAAGCTTCTTAACCACTGAGCTACCGCAGCCCACTCCATCAGATGGTTAAGGGACACATTATTCCCTTCTCTGTGCAGCAACCAAAAATTCTCCCTTGCTTCTACACCACCAGAATCTTGGCTCTGGAAGGATCCAATGACGTTCCGGAAGAGATACTAAGGGTATGCAGAGGTTGTGTGTCAAGTCAAAGAGAAATCGCCTTTATTAGACCCACCTTCTGTCAGCCCAGTATTAAAAGGAACCTGACTTATAGCATGCTTGACTATTTATGTGTTTATAATGATTTTATTCCAAATTCTTTAGCCTCCTGTTTTATTTTTGGGTTTATTCCAGACAAGGATAGCCTACTTTAAGTACACTGTTACAGTGTCACAACTTCTCAATTCTACTATATGGCATGGTATTATAGACTTTATCAAGTCTATTATAAATTGATACATTGAAATGTGCATTTATTGCAGCATTTAATTTAATTTTAATTTAATTTTTAAATTTTTATGCCGTCCACTCAGGCAAACCCAACTCAGGGCAGCAACTCAGGGCAGCATACTAAGAGGTTCTTAGGTTCTTAGAATCACTAAAGAAAATGAATAAAGATATACACATTACAGAAAGCACACACACACACAAAGAAAACAAAACAAAAGTACTTTAGTAATTTAATAAGAAACATAAAGGAGAGATGATCACAACTGATTTTCAAGATAAATAAATAGGAAAAAAATGTATTAGTAGGAGAAGAAGCTTGAAGACTGTTTGGATGGAACATAACATTGCTGTTTAGAGTTCCTACAGCTAAAGAAAAAAACAACTATGATGGCCAACCTCCAGTAGTTAGGAGGATTAGTAGAAGTTGTCTTTTGGTTTTGTATATCAAAAGGTGTAACTACGAAATAAAAGTTACTTTGAAGATATTAACCTTTAAAGCCCTATATGGTAGTGGGCCAGGATACCTAAGAGACCACATCGCCCTAAGAGCGTCTGCCTGTCCAACTAGAGCGGACCAGAGGGGCTCCCTAATTGTAACATCAGCTAGAGGGGCTCGTCTCTCTAGCACGAGGAGGGCCTTCTCTGTGTCCGCACCAGTCCTTTGGAACCTCCTGTCAGTAGAGTTACGATTGCAGATGGAGTTGCTGCCCAGGTCTTGAAACCTGGCTGGCGGGGCAGGTATGGGGGCCTGACGGAAGTGTGGCCCCTGTCTGCTGGCTTGTTCAATAAGCAAGATCCTCCCTCTCTCTCTCTTCTTTTTTTTAGGAATAGGGCAGGTGGGTTTCTTTTATGTGGGTGGTTTTTATCTGTTTTTATATTTTTATGCTTGGGTTTTAGATTATCTGTAAGCCGCCCTGAGTCAGGCTTGCCTGAATGGACGGCGCATAAATCTAAAAATTAAAATTAAATTAAATTAACTGTTGTTGTTTCTCCAAAATTCAAAAATTTCTAGTACTGTAATACTAGACTATAAAAATACTAGTCAAACTTCAAACTTTTCTGCAATACAACAAGGAAGCTGTTATGTCTATGGCAGAAAAATCTATAGCGTCCAGCAGCTCTTTTAAACCTAATAAGCTTTACTGTATTTGGATTAAGCTTTTGTGAACTGCAAGCCACTTGATCAATCTATGAAAGCTGAGACCAAATAAAATATAGTCTTAGATGTATTGCAGGAGGCTTTGTTGTTTCTACTTACTTATGTGATGGTCATCTGTGGCAGAATATGCAGGTGTTCTCGGTCATTAAACATTCTTAGGACACTCAAAACAATTTACTTGCTATGCTATATATCGAGGAATACATTTGAAAATAATTTTTAGAATAAGCCTAGTTTCAAGTATATGCTATGTGTTGTTTTTGATTAAAACTCATACCTCACACTATACTTTTCTACATCTGTTTATTATTAGTAAGTAATCTGTAACTGACAGAGTATGTCAACTGTCATCAGTAAATGTGAAGATGTTTTTTAAACCTCAAGAAATGCAGGGACATTTGCCAGTTGTTCACACCTGCCTATATTCAACACGACACAGAATGCAAATACTGCCATCTCTACTACAGGTGAAATCTCTATTAAAATTATGCTGTGGCTGCATTAACTGCAAATAGTGTAACTGCTTTAGGTTTAGGAAACACAGCTTGGGGGTGGGGGAACCACATATATGCAATAGCAGGTGATATCTTTATTAGATGACACCAAGAATGTCTGTCCATCCCACCAGAGCAGACCGGAGGGGCTCTCTACCATCGGCTTGAGTGGCTCGTCTCTCTAGCACAAGAAGGAGGGCTTTCTCCGTGTCCGCACCAGCCCTATGGAACCTCCTGCCGATAGAATTACGGCTACAGACAGAACTGCTGCCCTCTAGGAAAGAGCTTAAAACCTGGCTGGCAGGGCAGGTGTGGGGCGCTGACGGGGAGGTGACCCCTGCCCGCTGGTTCATATAAATTAAGATCTTCCCTCTCTTTTCATTTTTAAGGATAGGGCAGGTAGGGTTTTTAAGACAGATGTTTTTAAATGATTTCAAAGGGTTTTAGTGTGTTATTTTGTTTGTGTTTTGTTTGTAAGCCGCCCAGAGTCGCCCCGGTGAGGGGGCGGCAATACAAGTATGAACAAATAAATAAAATAATAAATAAATAAATGACCAAAAATTTGAACAAACATTTAGCTTTCAACATTAATCTGATTTAGGAAGACAGATTAATATTTAAAGTTAACTATTCACTCTAGTTTACTGCTCTAATAAACATGTCTGGCTAAAGGTATCCAATAAATGATGTCTGACAGGTTATCCTGCTATGGTAATAGAGTACACCATTCTGCCAGCAATTCAATGCTGAGTGTCAGGCAGTGGCTAACTAACCTGACTACCCTGAGGACTAATGGCTTGGGTGGTGAAGTCCACAGGGAAGGGTGATGGTCCCCAAGTGGATTAAATCCCACTTGAATCTATCTTGATGAAGGGCAGCAGCTTCACCAATAGCCAATGAAGATTTTGTGTGCCAAAAATGATCAGGACCAGCAAGTGACTCGCGGAGCTGGATCAGTGGTACGGGGGTCATGCCGCAATGTGGAAGGCAGATGAAAGGCCGCTGTGTTATATTCTAAGGACAGTCTTCATGGCTGATCACCATGATGATCACCAATATTTGGATTTATATATGGCAGAATAATAATAATAATAAAGGTATCACCTGCTCTTATAGTTGTGGTTAGTGTCCCTAAATGAGTTATCTTCTACTGTAATCTTTGTGAAGCAATTTGTATTTTTAATACAGAATTAAGGTCTCAGACACTGGTGTTATCAAGTCTTTTAGTTTTGGAAGAAAAAGACAACACCAACCATGCCCACAGGTACTGTATTGGGTTAGTCAAATAAACTAGTTAAGATTCCAATGAAAGGAGTTATCCTATCTTTGATAGAAAAGGATACTAAACAGATGGCCTGCCAGCACAGGAGACTGCATTGGTAAGAAGGTTTTTAGATAGACCTGACTTCAAAGTAAAGTTTAACTGCAATACTAGGAGGTGGAGCAGTCTCAAGCCCAGCATGCAATAATAATACTAACAAAGGGACATATACAATAAAGAAATGACCAATCACATTCTGACCCCAATGGTAAATATGACCAATTAAACACAGGGGAAATATGCACACACTGTATCCTACTTCTTCTTTGAGATACTAGTGAGGAAGTTGCAGACCTGCATCTATTACAACACCTAGGCCTATGTAGCTTAAAAAAGCCAACATAAAGGCATTATGGTATATATATACTCCCTCTACCACCAGGGATAGTATGCCAGTGTTTATCACGGACTATTTTAGGCTGAGGGCAAGTTGTTACTCTCTTGTAATTATTTTCTACTTCAGTAATTATTTTCTACTTTCACGACACAGGTTTCCCACGGGCAACTGGTTAGCCAACGTCTGCCTCAAATACTGGATTGGATGGGGTTTTAGGTTAATCTGTCGTACTCTTACTTTTTTCCAGTGGAAATTCCAGTCACAAAACAATTTCAGTAATCTTAGCAAAATTCCACAATCCGCATCCTCCCCAACTCTCTTCTTTTGTCTGAAACTTCATAAAAGCATATATACTTGGGGTGTATTTATTATGCTAACAAGATGTTTTCTGGCAAAGTGGAAAGGAAAAACAACAAAAAGTATTTAATGGTTGACACTTAATTTAGCTCAGTTTTAAACCTGTTAAATACAGTGAGTAGCATTCTTGCAACCTGTTTATAAAATAGACTGCTTTTGAACAAAGATTAACATAAATATATGTTACATCAAGGTGTATGAAAAGAATTTAGGCTGATATGTAAAGAGTTAAATATAGACTTTGAGTGATACTTTACTGCTTATTTCATCCATTTAAGCCTTAACTGCATATTATTCCAAATGATTAGAATTGCAAAATGCAACTTTATTGCAAACTGTCATAAGACATCCATCAATTACTGTATGTCTTACTGTGTGTACATAACAGTATTCAAATGAAAACTTTTTCTCAAGTGTACTATTAATAAAAATGTGCTAGTAATTTTTTATATATCACTAAAGTGATATAAACTGTGCTTAAAAACATACCAGGCATGATCGTTATTTCACAATTTTGAAGAGAATAATTTGTCCCAATCAGCTAAATCAATGTTTTGAGGTATAGCTGTGTTATCAAAATTGATTACAATAGCAGTGATGGTGAACCTTTGCCATCCAGCTGTTCTTGAATTTTCAGAAGCCTTGATCAGCAGGAGTGCTGACTAGAGCTTCTGGTAACTGAAGTTCAAGAATGCTTGGAGTGCCAAGGTTTGTCATCACAGCAATAGAGCATATGTCATCATTTTCCTATAAACACTGATCTCAATCCAGATTCAGGTTCAGGCAGCTGGGCTGAGAGAAGTGGACTTCCCTGCCTCCATCCTCACAACAATCCCCCTGAACCCCTGAAAACACTAGACAAAGATCCAGAAAGCCACACTAAATTGAGGTAGACTGTGATGCAAGAAACAGTGGGCTGGGGTGATGGTAACTCTTTGAAATTGAACAGATACACAATGTGTGAGCAGAGCTCTGGCCCCAGAAGCTATTTTCTGCATGATCTTGGAGGATTTCCCTCATACTATAACTTACTGTGCAATGTTCTGGAAGATATTGCAGGGGCAGAGAAAGAGTGAGGAAGAGAGGGTTAAGGAAGGCTAGTTCCACTAGTATACACTTAAATTTAGCTGCAATCCTCTAGCATTAATTTTTTTATCTAGTAACTGATAAATACTATTTAGCATAGAAAGTACAAGTACTGTAAATAGCATATTAACTTTGACTTTAATATAATAGCTTTACTTTTGGTATTTCTTGATGAGGACCTGAGAAAATGTGTTGTTGTTGGTGTTGTTTTTTTTTAAATGACTTATACATAGTGTAGGAAATAAATTCAAGAAATTGATGAATGAAAATGAGGCAAACATCTCTACAACTTACATAAAATTATTACCTTGTGTATAGGCAGCATCATCAGATCCCATACTCAGTTTCCGTGTCTCACTAATCCTATCGACATGTGCTAAAACAGGGTCAGTAAGATGTTGGATACCTTCCGTTTCTGCAAAATGATCAGGAAGGTTTAGAAGATTTGTAGGTTCAAAGGTTGGGGAAACCACACCTGGTGAAACTGCAGGGGGTTTATTTGGAGAAACAGTAATTTTAAATGTATATTTTGTGTTAGGCTGTGTCACCACCACTCGGGGAGAAGTGGCAGCGGTATTGTTGCCCACTGCTCTGCTCTTGGGAGGATGATGGTGAATAAATGCAGGTCCCATGCTTACTTGACCAGACATATTCCTAGATGTGGCAGTAACTCCTGGATTGGTTGATATGAAGAGTGTGGGCTGATTCCGTCCAAGTTGTTCTTCCCCTGTAGAAGCATTGGCTGAAATGTAGACCTTAGGTTGACTTCGTGTGATAATTTCATCAGTATTTGGTGGACTGGCAGCTATGTAAACAGTAGGCTGACTTCTACTTAAAGTCTGGCTGTTGCCGGAAGAGGAATTTGAGGATGAACGGGGCCCAGTTGAACGCAGTTTTGATGAACTGTTTCTTTGTGGTGGCTCAAGTTTGATTTCAATTTGGTTTTTACAAGGTCCTGTTGAGATATTTTGAATATTGTATTGGCTCTGGGATGAAGATTGTGAACTACCAGATGAATGTACTGTAGGTGCTTGAGGCGTTGTAGGAGAACTTATAGGCATATAAACGTGGGAGGTCTGATGGCCTTGCTGGTTTGGCTGTGTTGATTGCGATGAGGTATGTGGTGAGGAACTGGTTGTGGGAATATTTGTCCAAGGATTTGGATGAGAAGGTTGGTAATTTTGTTGAGAATGCATAGGATTAAACTGAGACGTCCAGCCTGGATTTTGCTGACTCTGGCGAGTGGTACCACTTGGATTTGTAATGTAAGGTCTAATATAGATAGAATTGCCTTGTGGATTGTTTATTGGAGGTACACCATGTATGTGCAAAGATGTAGGAGTATTCCGACCAGGTTGAATATTTGGGGCTAAGGTTACCATAATAGGGTTGAATCTAGGTGTCTGCTGAATCAAACCAGATGTTCCTTTGCTACCCAAGTGAAATCCAAAATGCTGCCCTGGATTAGAAGTACTAACAGTATTAGATATGCCAAAGAATCCCTGTGGAACTTGGACTGGAGCAGTCTGTGGCTCCTGATGAAACAGTTCACTGTTGGACTGGTTGGTTTGGAGATGTCCATCACTAATGCTATGTGTTAAAGTCCTACTGCCATTCATTCTATTTCCTTCTCTTCCATGGAGAATCACATTTTGTGACTGCAAATCCAAATTAAGCGATGTCATGTGATTTCGCAAACTGTGAATCCCAGAATCATCTGAAAAACCAATGTCTCCTTCACCGTAGAGATATTTTGTGCTCTCCTTAGAGAGAACTGCACAACAGGCATCCAAGTTATTATTATTCTACAAAAAAAAAAGACAAAAACAAGTATTAATAGAAAACATAGTGTTTCAACATATTTAAGAACTCAACAAAAACCCTGGCTTTCAGAAATGTAGAGAAAAAGGCAAAAGTTGTGGTGGTGGTGGTGGTGGTGGTGGTGGTGGTGGTGGTGAGAATAGACTGAGAGAAGGAAAGGAAAACTAAGCAAAATTAGCTATATGTTGCATTTTGCTACTGAGGTTAAATGAATATTTGTGGTGTAAAAAGAGACAACTATAAAGTTAATAAGTAAGGAATGCCCACAAAGACCCATTTATTTAAATGTCTGCTTTACTGACTAATACTACTGCTGCTGAAATAATTAATATACAAATCCTACAGTCAACATTAGTATTTGAGAAGTATAATTCAACATCAAGAGCAGGCAAACACACGGTCAGTGGAATGGTGAGTATCAGAAAAGAGCTAGGGAGTGCCATGGCATGGAATAAGGCAAAGGTATATGTTGTCAGCATATGTACTAAAGTTTCACTGTAAACAGTTTCAGGTACCGTAGGTGCTGGCAAGTCTCTTTCACCATTATATGACTAAATTTGACTCTGGAAAACATGCCACAGGGCCCATGTACTTGAAAGACAATAGCAGCCACTGTTGAACAGTGAAATGGAATCCCTTTGGACAGTGGTGGGCTCCCAAAAAATTACTACCACACTGTGGGCATGGTATGATGGGCATGGCCAGGGGAAAATCCCTACGTTGCACACGAATTAGGACTACTTTATTTCAAAACTTGGATGGGTGGGGCCAGCCAAAATTTCTGCTACCAGTTCTGGCGAAGTGGTGCAAACCTGATGATGCCCACCACTGCCTTTGGAAGAGAAGAGTCAACTAGATTCAAGAAGGAAGCACAGAATAGCTACTTGTCTAAATGAAAGTGTCCCCACTAATTTTACAGCAGTGCTCAAAAGATCCTGAAGATGGAATTGAAGACTATGTCCTTCAGAGATTGATTATGCTCCCCTAAGACTTTTGATGTAAAAGCATTGTATCTGAGCCCCATTCCGTACCCCATTAACACAATGGTTTGTTTTCTGTTCTGTGCAATACAGCATATCTTCAAGTTGACAGATGGAAGCAAAGAATCTGATTCAATTAAGGATTTGATAAAGACCAATCTGGGTGGTACTGTATTATTAAACCTGCTCTATTATTTTACATAATACTACAATGTATCAAATAAGAAACCAAATAAAACAAAAGTAAAAATTAAAAAGACAGTTATTTTTTGCTTTTACTTTTGTTTTGTTTCTTGTCTGCACAGAATAACATATCACTACCACTCTAAAAGCTATTACAATGTAATACAGTAATACCTCATACAAAGTCCGCTTCATACAACATCCAATTCATACATCGCTTAATTCCTTGAAAAAGTTGCCTCATACAAAGACTTTGTATGAGGCATTGGGGTTTTTCCTAGGTTGCATTGTGCCTGGGCAGTATAAAAGGCAGGACACATGCGTGCATTGCTCTTGTGGGTTTTGCACAAGGCAAAGAGTGTTTAGAAGTGGTTTTGTGCACGATTTTGGATTGTTTTGAATTTTTTCGTCAGAATTTTTAGAAACATTCCTGGGATTTTTGCAGCATTCTTCAGGTTCTTGGACAATCAGGTTTGTTTGACATGTTTTTGTAATGTATTTAGCCTTTAGACAATGATTTCTTAAAGTTATGTCAGTTTCCTGTCTGTTTCCTTGACTTTGCCCTGAAGTCTGTGCTGTTACAGTACAATGTATCTCTATGGAAATGACGTTGCACGAGGCATAGCGGCAAGGATTTGGACGTTGTATGAGGCATCTCAGCTAGGATTTTGCACGCCTCATACAAAGTTCAAATCCGTATAAAGTCCAAACTTGTGGAACCAAGTACTGTAAATGTAATACATTGATAAATAATATTCAAGCATAGCATGTTGCTGGTAAGGAAGAAATATTAGACATATTCAAACCCCACTTTAAATAGAAGCAAACCAGAAGAGCTTCTGAAATTTAGCATTTCTATTAACTGACTTACAAGTAGAACAGATGCAACTTTCTTGACCTATGGTTAAAAAGTGAGCAGAGCACAGATTTACACTCTTCTTCATTGCCTTGGATTCCTCTATTATTTTCTTTTTCAAATCCATCAAGAGACAGGAGCTTGTTGCTACTGCAACACTCACAGACAGCATTTTCTGAACAACTCTATTTTCAGAAAGAAAACTCCTCTTTATTTAGGATCTTACTTCCAATGTGAATATGATTGCTGTGTATCACAATTGAGGACATGACCCTTCATGCATCTGTACAGAAACAGTAAAGCAGAAATCTGTCTCTAAACAGAAATAATTCTGAAAAGCTAGAAGCTAAAGATTTTTGATTTCTTTGAAGTTCTATAAAAGTTACATTTAGCTCCAACTAATGATATCTTCAATTTATTATAGTTCCCAGTTAATATAAACATTTATCCAATATATACCACTTTCAAACCAAGATACTAAACTGGGGGAGGGGAGAAGAGATTCCAAAGGCAGTTTTTGCAGCTCTTCTTTCCACTAGAACTAGACCAGGGGTGCCCAAACTACGGCCTGTTGGCCGCATCCGGCTCCCAACACCAATTCATCCAGCCCATGCCACCCTTGCTGCTCCCAGAAGCGGAAGTAAAATGTGCCTGCACATGTGCACATTTTACTTCTGCGTCTGGGAGCGGCGAGGGCGGCATGGGCCGGATGAATGACATCAGGGGTCGGATCCAGCAGCGCTCTGCAGATGCGCAGGCACATTTTACTTCCGCTTCTGGTGGGAGGAACCACATGACCGGCCCACTGAACCATGTAACTGGCCCATGGCCCAAAAGGTTTGGGCACCCCTGAACTAGACCCATGAGTGGGGTGATAGTGGAAGAGGGGCAGATCTGCATTTCTGGAAGTTTCCAAGGGCAGAGACTTGAAGAAGCTGCAGGGACAATTGTGCCATTCTTGATTGTCTGTGTGCCTTTAAATGTTTTAGGGGAGAACTGGCCCCAAGACTCAAAAAGGTTGTCTATCCCTACTTTAAACTCAGAGATAAAAATACAATTTGTTAAAAAACTAAATGTATAAGGCAATTGCACAGAATATTGTTCCCTCTTGCTGTCCCCCCTCATACAACCAATCAGCTGTCAGATTTCATAATCAGTGCATCAGTAACGGAAAACTCAACTTACGGGTAACGGAAAACGTGACTTACGGAAAGAAATTCTGAGGTGGAAAACTTGCGTTATGGACAGTTTTTTGGGAGGGGTGTTACGACACTTCGCATGGCAGTGGGAGGGTATTTGGAGCATTTCCACTCTGGTTTTGGAATTTTTCATCACATTTTGGCTCTGACAGAAGCTCTCAACGCAACCAGCAAGTGCCGGAAATTTTCCCCTAGTCATCAACAGTTTATATATATATATATATATATATATATATATATATATATATATATATATATATATATATATATATATATATATATATATATATATATATATATATATATATATATATATATATATATATATATATATGCTCCAAACTCTTTCTAAAGGACACTTTGGAATTTTTCGCTGTGCTTTAACCACTTTAGAAAGTTTGCAACATAAAAAAATTTTTGGGCTCTTTTCTAACCTCTGGAACCTTTTAAACAATTTCAATGCATTCCTATGGGAAATTGTGCTTTGGGTTATGGAAAAATTGCTTTCCAGAAACTTTCGGGAATGGACTATTTCTGTAACCTGGGGTTTTACTGTACTTGCAAAGTAACAAAACTATTAAATCTACAGAAGATGATTACCAGTAGTGTAAAATCAAAAGACTAAAGTTCATCTTAAGAAGACATGAAGGACAGATCTACAAACGTTTCTTATTTATAAATCATATAGGAAATTGATATAAATGTGCAAGGTTACCTCTGGGTAAGCAATAGAGGGAAAACAATGCTGTCACAGTTCCTCGCCATATTATATGAGCTCAATGGCTCAGGTACCCCCTTTTCCAAAGCTCTTGTTATAACCAAGAATTGCAGTAACAGGAGACACAGGAAAACTCCAGCCATGCTAATGAACCCAGAATTAAAGTCCTGATGCCAAAGGCAATCCCACAAAGCCACATCTACACTTCTTGAAGTCTTAAGTTTACTCACAACCCAGGTAAATGACAAAAAAACAAAAAACGGGTTTTGGCAACTGGAGAGCCATTTGAAGTGTCATTTCAGATTCGCCAACTTTGAAGGAGTGACAGAAACAGTAAATGATTTATACAAGGTCTTTCTGAACAAGAACATGTTCCTGAAAATCTGGGAATAAAACCAAACTATTATTCAAAAGGTTGTGCAATTTAACAGTAGCAAAGCTAGGACTGCTAAAATTGGTAACATACATACTGAGATGGGCGAAACAACTCATGTACAAGGACTATATTGTACATAACAAGTTAGTAGGGAAAACCTTTGTAAGTAATTTTAAAGATCTATACTAGGTTTAAATGCCTACACAACAGTAACAGCATAACACTGACCTGTAACATGCATCTGGAAACAACAACTTCAGGTACCTCAGGAAATTTTTGCCGTAGGTCATGCAAAACCTGAAAATCAATTTGCTGGCTTCCTTGGGCCATTCGTATGTTGCCTGGTTGGGATGTTTGTTCAGTAGGCAGTTCCAAGCCTCAATCTGAATTATCAATCATCTCTTCTGTCCCAGCATCTTCTGCAAGACAAAATAAAAACATATGTAGTCCAACAAAACCATCACAAGTTTTTGAAGGCTGGTATTTCTATATTAGCTTTGGGACTTTTCTTTGTTCCTGCAGTCAAAATCATGGCAGGAAATTCTGACAAGGCTTGGGCTGAGAGAGTTATGGTTTAATCTCTGTCCAAACAATCATGACACAAAGTGCCCAATAGTCATGAGGATGCTTACTGCTGTCTGCAATGCAATGTGCCGTGGTGGCTTAGTGGTTAAGATGCTGAACTTTCGACTGGAAGGTCGGCAGGTCATCAGTTCGAGCCCTGTGTGCTACATGATGGAGTGAGCTCTTGTCATCTGTCCTAGCTCTTGCCAACCTAGCAGTTCGAAAGCAAGAAATTGCAAACATAAATAGGTACTGCTTTGGCAGGAAAGGTAGCAGTATTCAGTAGTTCGATTCCCAAGTACTGCAGGTCGGAATGAGCTCCCATCTTTGTCCCAGCTCCTGCCAACCTAGCAGTTCAAAAGCAAGTAGACAAATAGGGACCACTTCGGTGGGAAGGTAAACAGTATTTTGTGCGCTCCGGCGTTTAGTCATGCCTGCCACATGACCATGGAAACATCTGCAGATGCAGACAGTGCTGGCTCCTTGGTTGTAAACAGAGATCAGCATTGCTCCTTAGAGTTGGATAAGACTGCCTTTCGAGCAAGGGAGATCTTACCTATCTAAGATCAGGTAGGACTCAACTTTGTAAGTTATGACAAAGGATCAACAAAAAAGTTTACAAGACTGTGAATACCCAAAGCTAAATATCTGACAGTACACAGGCAACAATCCAGAAGCAACATAACACTGCAATTTTCCTAGCCATGCATTAGTAAATTAATTATTCTAGGATTGCAAATATATTTTAAATTTATAAACCTAAAATCTGTATTAATTTGATCCCAAGAGATGAAGAGCTCCATTTTAGCTCCATTGATAAAATACTGCTTTTTCTTATTATAATTTTTTAAATCAACCTACAAGTATGGTCTAGACTGGAGGTAACAAATTCTGTTCTTGCTATCAATGGAAGTCAAAGTATACTAGCCTCCACATTTTTTGGATCTTTAGCTAAACAACTTGTTTGGGAATTGTTTGGTACTAGAATTTCATGTAGCAAAATTAACAGTGACCATGATTCCATTACTGCTAAATGGAAATGATGCTGTTCTTATTCACTTTCTAAAATCAACTGTACGTAACTATTATGAGTTTCTATAACAATACTAGCAGAGGTTGCCCGGCGTTGCCGGGCTGTTTAAAATGAGTTTTTTTAAAATGGACCATTAGAAAGGCTGAGCGAAGAAAAATAGATGCCTTTGAGATGTGGTGCTGGAGGAGAGTTTTGAGAGTCCCTTGGACAGCGAGAAGAACAAATAGGTCAATAGTAGAAAAGATTAGCCCTGAGTGCTCATTATAAGGTCAAATAGTAAAGATGAAGCTGAAGTATTTTGGACATCAAATGAGAAGAGAGGATTCACTTGAGAAGGCCTTAATGCTGGGGAAGGTGGTGGGCAAAAGAAAAAGGGGACGGCCAAGGATGTGATGGCTAGATGGCATTGTAGATACAATGGGTACAGAGTTGTGTGGACTGAGGAGGATGGCGTTGCTGGGCTGTTATAAACTGTGATCAGTTGTTGTTGTTGTTGTTGGGGGGGGAGTTAAAATAAAGAACAAAGGATGATATATTTTTCCCTTTTTTAAAACCAAATAATGTTTTATAATGTGTCTTTTTTCAAAAGTGTGTGTTGGTGGTTAAGGGTGGTTTTGGGTGTGCGTGTGTGAGAGAGAGAAAGAGAAGCTGTGTGTGTGAGAGAGAGAAAGAGAAGCTGTGTGTGTGTGAGAGAGAGAAAGAGAAGCTCTGTGTGTGAGAGAGAGAGAGAGAGAAAGAGAAGCTGTGTGTGTGAGAGAGAGAAAGAAGCTGTGAGTGTGTGTGAGAGAAAGAGAAGCTGTGTGTGAGTGAGAGGGAGAGAGAAGCTGTGTGTGTGTGTGTGTGTGTGTGTGTGAGAGAGAGAGAGAGAGAGAAAGAAAGAGAAGCTGTGAGTGTGTGTGTGAGAGAGAGAGAGCTCATTAGGGAAAGGAGCAGAAGAGGAATATGTGTGAGTGTGTGAGAGAGAGAGAAAGAAAGAGAAGCTGTGTGTGTGAGAGAGAGAGAGAGAGAAAGAAAGAGAAGCTATGTGTGAGAGAGAGAGAGAGAGAAAGAAAGCGAAGCTGTGTGTGTGAGATAGAAAGAGAAGCTGTGTGTGTGAGAGAAAGAGAAGCTGTGTGTGAGAGAGAGAAAGAGAAGCTGTGTGTGTGTGACAGAGAGAAAGAGAAGCTGTGTGTGTGTGAGAGAGAGAGAAAGAGAAGCTGTGTGTGTGTGACAGAGAGAAAGAGAAGATGTGTGAGAGAGAGAGAAAGAAAGAGAAGCTGTGTGTGTGTGAGAGAGAGAGAGAGAGAAAGAGAAGCTGTGTGTGTGTGAGAGAGGGGCTGGCTTCCCTGGCTGGCTCGAGGTAAGGAAGCCCAGCGTCTGTGTGTGTGTGTGTGTGTGGGCTTCCCTTACCGGGGGCTGCCTTGCGGCCCGCTGTAAGGAAGCCCAGCGGCGTGTGTGTGTGGGCTTCTCTTACCGGGGGCTGCCTTGCAGCCCGCGATAAGGAAGCCCAGCGGCGGGGTATGTGTGGGCTTCTCTTACCGGGGGCTGCCTTGCGGCCCGCGGTAAGGAAGCCCAGCATCAGGGGGTGTGCCGCATTTCCCCACGTTCTTTGTGCTCCCGCCTCTCAGCCTGATTGGCTGTGGCGCAGCGCAGCGCAAAGAACGTTGGGAAATGAAGTTGTTTCCCTTTTTCGCGTTTGTGGGGCTGTTGCCCCACTGCCGCTTTACTCAACCCTTCGTTGACCTGCGGACCCAGTCCGCCAGTGTTCTCGAAGGGTGAGTGCAGGCAAGTAGGGCCAGCCGTAGGAACCTATAGCAAGTTCCAACGGTTAACCCTTGGTTTTATAGGTTAAGATGTGGAGCACTCTGAAACAAGACCTTGGACTCAGCTCCTTATTTTGAGAGGAAAGTACATACTCAGGAAAATCTATGGACTAGTCCAAGATCCATCTACTAGGGAAAGGAGAAAATAACAGAGATTTGGAACAACTCTACAAGGAGTCTAACATTGTTGGACTGATGAATAGTAGAAGACTTGAACAGGCATGACGTGGTGAGAATGAAGGAGGAATGGTGGATAAAGATAGTGATGGATATGATTCCACTGGACAAGAGATCAGTGGGAAGACTTAGGAAGAGATGGATGGATGAAGTAAGAGAGGATCTGCTGCAGCTGGGAGCATGAAAGAACTGGAAGCATATTGCAAAGGAGAGATTGTTGGCCCCACTGAGCCTGATGGCATGATGACGACGACGATGATGATGAAGAACAACACTACAGAGACAATGTCTTAACAATCAATTTCAGCATAATCAAGATAATGAACTTTTCTATATGTAATCTGGTAGTTGACACTCAGCATCTTGAATGACCCAAAAAATTTAAATCTTTGGATACTACTCTTTCATGAACCATCCAATAAAATCCTATCTCAACTGCGATATGATGCTCCAATTTAGATTCAGGGATTTAATGCAACTGTTAAAAGTGTAGTCAAATATATTACACTTGTTATTTGGAATGTCCAAGTGTGTTAGCTGCAGGCCTATGTCTAGGTTATGCCTTGCATCTACAGAATGTATGCTCATTTATCTGCAGGTTGCCTTTATTCTTTTCAAAAAGATGTTTTACTAGCTTCCTGGTTTTGGGACTGTAAAAGTATACAATCTGCTGCTTATCTTCCCCTGAAACATCTAAGAATGGAGCCTGGCTTGGAGACCACGCCACAAGGGTACCTAGTGCCTGAAGAAGTAACCATGACTTACAAAAGCTTGCAAATTTTTGCTTTTCCAAGTATAAGAGGTATCGCCTTTCCCCTACTATTGATTTCATGCATGGTCACACAACTTATTTTTGCTTCCTAGCTTTTTGTTAATACTAGTTTTTTTAATTACCAAAGAGCACCATTCAACAATTATGTGATTCATTTTTTGGGGGAAATTGACCCCCTCCCCCCTATGTAATCCGACTGTAATTTTAGCTTCGACCCCCTCCCCCTTTAAAATTACATAATCCAGGACTTTTGTATCGAAACTCTAATTTTTAGATCTTTTCACTATTGGTGCCTAATGCACAACAGCTCCAAATGGATTACGTAATCTTTGACCTGACTCCCCACCGCGCCCCCACGTAATTATTTCGTAATTCAGATGGCAGACCCCCTTCCCCCCCATTCGAGGATCACGTATTTGTTGAATGGCCCCTAATTTAGCTTTTCTATGGCTTTCCCCCCTATACACAAGAACTATTGCATTATAAAATCTATCGTAGAAGAACATTCAAGGTCACTGATCATAACTACAGTATTTTTTATCACTCAAACATCTTGGTTGTCAATGCATCTTGGCTTATATTTTGAATTTCCTAAGCATATTCTTCTTCTTCTTGTGCCGTATTCGATTCCAAATATTGGTGATCATCATGGAGATCAGCCATGAAGATTGTCATGGGAATAATATAATGCAGTGGCCTTTCATTTGCCTTCTGCATTGCAGCGTGACACCCATACCACTGATCCAGTTCCATGAGTCACTTTCTAGTCCTGAGACCTTTTGGCACACAAAGTCCTCCTCAGCCCCAGGCCATTACTGATGAAGCTGCTGCCCTCCATTAAGAAGGATTCAAGTGGGATTTAATCCACTTGGGGACCATCACCCTTCCCAGTGGACGTCGGCACCCAAGGCCATTAGTCCTCAGGGTTATTAGGTTAGTTAACTTCTCCCTGACTATTGGCATTTTGTTACTGGCAGTATGGTCTATTCTATTACCATAGCAGGATAACCTGCCCAGACCTAAGCATACTACAGGTACAGGTTTCCCTTGCTCGAAAGCCAGTCATATCCGACGCTAGGGTTCAGTGCTCATCTGTTTCAAAGCCAAAGAGGCAGTTCTGTTGCTTCTGCAGATGTTTCCGTGGTCATGTGGAAGGCATAACTAGACACCAGAGCACACGGAACGCTGTTTACCTTCCCACCCAAGTGGTCCCTATTTATCTACTTGCAATTCATTGCTTTCGAACTGCTAGGTTGGCAGGATCTGGGACAAAGGCGGGAGCTCATTCCATCCTGCAGTACTCAGGAATCAAGCTGCTGACCTCCCGCCTCCTAGTAAGCGTATTATCCATTTGAGCCACTGCAGATTAGGTCTTTGGATAACCATATTATTCCTAACCATTATCATGTATTCTCCAAGGCTAGATTTAACTATCTCCCTTCTGCAATACTACAAAGTTATAACAGTGGAACCTCATACAACAATTGTCCCGTATACCAACGAAATCACATAACAATTAGGTGTGTGGGGGGTTTTTTTTTTGGGGGGGGGAGTGGGGGGGGAGAATGGTGTCCCGCATAACAATGTTCCCTATGGGGAAAAATGTACAACAATTTTTCAATGGGAAAAACCACTTAGCAAAAAGCAATTGTGGTATGATGCATCCCATAGGAAAAATAGCTATACGATGCATGTATCATATAGCAATTTTTTTCGTACAACGAGCCCTGTGGAATGGATTAGAATCGTTGTATGAGGTGCCACTGTATAATAGCCTGTTTGAAGGCTGGCTGTGCCCATGACATTGAATGTAGCTCAACATTTTACCAATGTGTAGACTGATAACACATACATTTTCCCAATTATAAATATGACTATTTAATTACAAGGTCACACTTTCACTCTTAGGCAGTGTTTCCCAACCTTGATTTTTGGACTTCAATTCCCAGAAGCCTAAGTCAATTCCCCAAAGCACTGATCAGCCAATGTGCTGACTTAGGCTTCTGGGAATTGAAGTCCCCCTGTTGGGAACCACTTCTCTAAG
Organism: Bradypodion ventrale; assembly: GCA_035047345.1. Classification (NCBI taxonomy): domain Eukaryota; kingdom Metazoa; phylum Chordata; class Lepidosauria; order Squamata; family Chamaeleonidae; genus Bradypodion; species Bradypodion ventrale. Next base: position 99,795,796 of record JAWDJE010000001.1, read on the forward strand.
GATAAGAATACCATCACATCATTTAAGGCTCACATACTGTACGAGCATTTTTAAAGGCTTGTACTAAGCTGGGTTGTGGCGTGTTTCCTAACCCCAGTGAGAATTCTAAGGCACTTAAAGTTACAATTAGCATTATAGTTAGGTTTAACAGAACTCTATTTCCCAATACAGTACCAGTGAAAATTGCAATCCTCCCCTGACAACAAATGAGACCAAAATACTTATACTGTATCATGGTTCTTCAAAACAGAGAATTTCCATTCTTTTAGCCACAAAATAGTATATTAGCTAGAAGAAAAAGAGGACCCAATTACAAAAAACAACAGTTTTGTTAGAACTGGTTTTTCTAAAAGTCCTTTTTACTTTAGTTTGGTTTCATTAAAAAAAAACTATACAGTAAATGGAAAGTGTCTGAAATCTGGATAAACTGTTTAGAACAATACAAAGATATAATGTAAGCACTGTATAGGTCTACTTGTAGATTTTATGTGGATTCTTCAGTAAATTACAGCTTTAAGGGACTAAAATGTCTTTATGAAGCTTAAGAACTGGAGAAAATTGTAGATCAACTTACAAACTAATACTATAATAGTGACTTCATATCTAACCCAAAGTAACAACCTTCTCTTAAAGTAGGCTAAGGATTAAAAATCAAAAGCTACTGAACATGGAAATTGGATTTATAACTCTTAACCTGTTACAAGTTACACTATCAGACAGAAATTAAGCAAAATTATTCCAACAATCTGAAATGAAAATTAAAAAAAAAAAAACGAAACATGCAGTTTATACATAAAGAAACCAGAAACCTGAGAGATGTATAGCAAACTACATGGATCCAATTAAGAAATGACACCCAGTCTTTGGTAACACAAACTGAGCACAGCTTTTTTTTTTTGGGTACTAAAATGCTGATTGGTTAAAATACTATGCCTTCAGTATAATTGTTCTATGGTTTGGCTTAACAGTCAGCCATTATTTGTGGTTATAGTGATCTAACAAGCTCAGGGGGGATGGAAAGAAACCATCCTCCTGAGTTATTCAGCTGCAGAAAAGGAGGACTTTTGTCTCCCTTCAGGGTGGACTTTTACGAAAGTTACAAGAGTCCCTTCAACTGAAAAAGCCCTTGAGAAGAGAGAAAACTTCTTTCTCGTCCTCCAGTTCACAAAGGACATAAAAGAAAAGTTTTCTGTTGGAAGGACAGAATCATTCATACGACCAGACATGGACTGCCAGTAGAGAGCTGGTGAGCAGGGTTCTGGGGCAACAAAACTGGCTGAAATCCAGTAGGAATCAGTGGAGATTTAGAAATCAACTACTGTTGATTTAATTGGCCTAATGGGGTACACATAAAGAACCTCCTCGAAGATTGTGATATTTTTGAAACACAACTGAGCGTACCCCAGGCTATGGCCACCTTGTGCTGGCTAATCTTTTTCACACTAGGTCAGGCAAAAGAAACTGCAGAATGAACTCACCAAAACTGGCTTTATTTTGGGAGTTTCACGTTTGGCTTAGACATTCATTCATTCATTCATTCATTCATTCATTCATTCATTTATTTATTTATTTATTTTTCATGCTTATATACCGCCCACTCAGGTACAACCCAACTCAGGGCAGTTTACATAACGGACAGTAAATACATAAAAAGACACATGATAAAACAAAGTTAAAAGTTAAAAAACCCACCCCTAAAAGGTGCGCAAGTACCGAAGGGACCTTGGGGGAAGGCACACTTCTCTATACCAACCACCCAACGGTACCCCCATCCCCACCCGCACCCCAAACTTGGCCCACCAGCCATGTCTTTAGTCTTTAGACATGGAAGAAGAATGGACCTACTGAAACTTTTTGCTCAGTTCTAGTTATTAAGTAGAACACAAGTCACCATTTAGGAACAGAGTACTAAAAACAAATTGTCAATAGTACTGACAAAGCATTTGCTCATTTGTTTCTGAGGCAACATTGTGTACTGTTTCTGGTCAATCTGGAAGGGAAGGCATTAGATATTGGAACTGGGTGTATTTTACTTATGTTCACCTGGTGGACTACACAGCGGAGAAAACCAATTGTGGCAAGAACCAAGACTATCACAAAGAGTCATGTTGGTAATAGGCACTGTATTACTTGCACTGGCTTACAAGGTTTAACTTAAAGTGCAAGTCATTTTCTTTGCAAGCCTAAATTACCTAGAGAGCATGGGAAGTTATTTTTTAAGAATGAGCACAGTGCAAGGTGCAAGGTGCAAGGTTGAAGCCATCTAAAACTGAACAATGTCAGAACGATATTTTGAGTCTTAAAAATAATGGATATAAAAACATGCTCAAGATGTGAAGCATCATTCTAATTCTCAAAGAATGGAGGTCTTGTGGCCTTACTGAAGTTACTGTACTACAATTTTAGTCATCATTGAGAAAATTGAGGAATAATGGGAGCTATATTTCAATAACAGCTGAAGGGCACTGGATACCAAACCAGGCATAAATAAATTGGAAGCAAGATATTGGAAGGATCGCCTTCTCCTAGGGAAGCATGCTCCAACCTTGCAGCCATCAGGAAAGGTTATGTTACACATTGCCCTGACTGGAGAAAGGTGAACAGCAGAGGTCTGTGATGGAGCTTTAACATCCAAATGATGGATTTACTAATCTAAGAAATTCAGGTTCTCAATTTACTGAGCATACTGAGACAGCAATTTAAGCTATATAGGTTGAACACACTAATGGCATCTCAACAATCTCTTAATGTTTGGCGTAGATACTATCACTGTGGTACCACCTGCTCATAGCATTAATTAATTTTAAATAATAAATACATTTACAAAGCACCTTTCATCCCAATTAGGACCGCCATCAGAGCAGTTCAAGTTAAATATGGGCCCAGATTGAGTTTCCTAGCACCGTATCAACACACATAACAAGATACAGTTATGTTTATACATATACGTTTTCAAGGTATTATGGTAATTATGATTAGCAACTATATGTAAGGATAATACATCTCAATTATCCCACTATGATACAGGTGAAACTCGGAAAATTAGAATATCATGAAACAAATATGAGATATACTCACTACGTGCAAAGCGAGAGATGTCATGCCTTAATTTGTTATAATTGTGATGACCATGACTTACAGCGTACAAGAGATTATGTGATGATTATGAGGTACATGAGATTGGGGGGTTGGGGTTTTCATAAGCTGTAGGCCATAAGCATCAATATTATAACAAAGTAAGGCTTGAGCTATCTCGCTTTGCATGCAATGAGTCTATCTCATATATTTGTTTCATCTTTTAAGTTGCATTACTGAACTGAATGAACATTTGCACAATATTCTAATTTTCTGAGTTTCACCTGTAAGGACTCATTCCACCTTTCAGAGACCTGTACCCATTCAGGAAGTGCACACCACCTTTGCACTACTTTAGTGTACCTGTGGTCCTGCTCTTGGCTAGAAAAATCAATGACTGTTTATGCTTACAAAATTGACCGATCAGGTGTTAATTAGCATAATGGGCCCAGATTGATAATCGCCAATAACAAAATAATGGAACTGGAGATCTCCCACCAGCTTAAGCTCTCTATAATAAGTATGTCTTCTATACCAATCTAGTTTATTTAGATGAAAAATTAGAAAAGTTCAGGATCAGATACAAAATAGAATAAAGGAACATTTTTACTTTCCCCTTTCCCAGCATAAAACAAGAAATGCATGTCTAGCTATATTTCCTGGGCTAACCTAGCCTGCTAATACTTTTGATTACATTTTTCTAGGTTTACTCACAAGTACACTCTTTTTTGATAGGAGCACATGTGACACACAATCAGCATCATGGCAATCATAATCATAATGGCATTTCTTCCTCACATTCCATAATAGCAAAACCCATCTTTTTTCTCTCATCTCACCTCTTCCTGGATTTTAACCAATTAAAGCACATCACCCGATGTTCATCATTCTTAGTTCCATTCAAACGGTTTTCAACCTGTTACAACTACATTCAAAGTAAACTAACCAGCACCTGCACTGAAAATCATTTCCCAGGCTTCTCCAACTCTGCCCAGGGAATAAAGAACTCAAAGAGAATTTTCTGAGAGGAAGCAGTTTATTTATCACATCCCCTGCTTGAACAGGATAAACAATTAGCTAACAGCAGGCAGGACCTTCAAGTAAAAGAAAAAAGGTAGCCTCTAGGAAACCAACAAGTATTTTTGCCAGGTTTTGTGGTACCTCAACATATTTTAGACCTGGAGGATACTTTTTTTTGCGGGGCTGTCTCGGGGAGGAGGTTAAATCAGGCCCAGAATGGACTAGGACAGTGGTACTCAGCGCCATCTCTGTGGGCACCCGTGCAGTCACCCCAGCATAGAGTTCACCCCACCCCTCTGCCCAGCAGCCCAATGGAAGTGCTTCCTCCCGTCCCCCAGCACAGAGTTTGCTCTGCCCAGCAGCCCAATGAGAGTGTTTCCTTCTTCCTCTGTTGCTATGTTGGCACTTTGCGATAAATAAGTGGGTTTTGGGTTGCCGTTTGGGTCTCTAAAAGGTTCGCCATCACTGGACTAGGAGGTCCTTTAAAACCTGATGAATCAGATATTACAGTAAAACCTCACATAAAGAGTGCTTCGCTTAGAGACTAACTCACTTAAAGAGCAGAATTTTCTCTCAATGGTCACCCTCGCTTAACAACTAAAAACAACCAAGAACTTGCTTAACAACTAAATCGGGGTTCATAATCCTCCCCGCTGCCGCCAGAAGTCACAATCGGTCGCTTACAATGGCAGCAGCAGAGCTTTTTCCAAGTGTTTCATTTAAAGAACAACTCGCTTAAAGAGCAATCCCAAGGAAGGCATTATGCTCTTTAAGCGAGGTACCACTGTACTTTAACACCCCACCCCCCGCCTTTCTAGAGAATACATAAGTTAACTTAAAACAACTGCAACTGTGGATGTGGGGTCCCAAAGAAGACAGTGGCCATTTCTGGTCTTCTGAGATATGCAATGCGTTTTGCAGCCTGTAGACCTCTCAGAATTGTCTCTACAGAATGCATGGGAATTAGGTAAAGGTCATCCTTGCTTGAAAGCCAGTCACATCTGACTCTAGGGTGCAGTGCTCATCTCTGTTTACAGCCAATGACCCAGCGTTGTATGTGTCTGCAGATGTTTCCATGGTCGTGTGGCAGGCATGACTAGGCACACAGAACACTACTACCTTTCCACCAAAGCAGGACCTATTTATCTACTCACAATTTCTTGCTTTCGAACTGTTACTGCTCCCTAATTATGTATACTGCCTCATTCTAAAAAGAGATATCATTTCACAAGTATACATTTCTGGGTTCCCCAAAGTTTGCAACTTTTTCCTTGGAAAAACTAACACTTTGTCCTTGGAAACAAATGAGGAAAAGTATAGATCTTTGTGGGTTGTTATTTTTAAATTTTCCAGTTTTTGCCTTTGGGCATTCACATTTCTTACCCACATACCAAACAAACTTAACATATTTCAACAAAAACTGCATTTCATATGCAAATCTTTATTCTCTACTATAGAAAAAGCACTGTGTTGTATAAAATTGGTGTCGATCCACTGACAGAACAACTGTTCCATTCAGAAGAAGTTTCCATCTGCAGAACAAGGCACGACTGAGTATTTGGCATTTTCCCTCTCTCCTGTAGTCTTTCTTAAATCTGCTTTGACTGGTTGAGAAAAGATGCAGAAGAGAAAACTGTGTAAAATTATTCTGTTCTGCTGAAATGTCTATGTAGCAGTCTATGATGCCAAGAAGTCACAACCCAATGCTACCTGGTGATATTGAACTGTATTGAACTTGAATTGTGTTATGAACTGTACTGAACTTGTATTCTGTCATGAACAGTATTTAACTTGTATTGCGTTATGAACTGTATTTAACTCGTATTGTATGTTGTATTTATGCTGTATGCTGCCTCGAGTCACACGTTGTGTTGAGTGAGGCGGGATAGAAATCTAACAAACAAGTAAATAAATATTATACTTGCTATATCTAAACACATACCCATACAGCTATCATATTCATTGTACTGTAGTGTTCTATACATATTTTATATCTATTCAAAGAAAATTACTGACATTCAACTATACAATAACTACTGTATTCTAATTATAACCTATAAGTAACCTATAAGGAAGGGGTGTGGCCATACGTGTGCGGCATGCGTACCCACAGCCCTGGAGTCTATCCTGTAATGCCCCACACACACCTACTTTTTTGTCCCCGAGATCAGTGCCACGAGGGTCCAGGGGCTGAGAGTGGGGCTTACGCCCCACGACCGTGAAAAAACAAAAAAAACTACGAGTCCCAGCATCCTCTGCGGCATGCCTCAGCCAATCAGGCAAGAGGACCAAAGCTCAGAGGAGGCGGGACAGCCGGGGCACACAGGCACTAACCAACGCCAACCGCCCTGGCGCCCAGCACATGAGCCCCAACACGCAAGCGCCCCCAACCACGGCCACTGCCGAGCCTGAAGGATGGAGCAACATCCTGAGGGGAGGTGGCAATGGCGCGAGTAACCCTTTTTCTCTTACTTCCCTACTTTCCCTCCGTCCCTCCCTCTTGCCCATCTTCCTTCCTTCCCCCCTTGCCTCCTTCCCTCCCTCATTCGTTTCCACCCTTCCTCTGCCCCCACTTCATTCCCGCCTTCTTTCCCTCCCTTCTCCCCGTCCCTCCTCCCTTCTTGTCTCTAACTCCTTCCAACCCTCCCTCCCTTACCTGTTACGGGCCCACACCATTGCCGGAGGAGGAGGAGGAGGAACAGTGCAGCGGAGAGGGAAGTTGATGGGCAGGCTGCTTCCCGCCCGGGGACACGCCACACCAGACGGAAAGTGGCCTGTCAGCTTCCCCCACCACCTCACTGTTTCGAGCCTGGCTTCGAAACAGTGAGGCGGAGAGGGAAGTTGGCAGGCAGGCTGCTTCCCACCCGGGAACGCACCACCCCGGATGGAAAGCGGCCTGTCAGCTTCCCCCTCTACCTCGCTGTTTCGAGCCTGGCTTTGAAACAGTGAGGCGGAGAGGGAAGTTGGCAGGCAGGCTGCTACCCGCCCGGGTATGCACCACACCGGATGGAAAGCGGCCTGTCAGCTTCCCCCTCCGCCACACTGTTTCAAGCCCAGCTTCGAAACAGTGAGACGAAGAAGGAAGTTGGCAGGCAGGCTGCTTCCCACCCGGGGACGTGCCAGCCCGGACGAATAGCAGCCTGTCAGCTTCCCCCTCCGCCTTGCTCTTTTGAGGCAGGGACGCACCTCTGTCCACCACCATCCTCCTCAGCCCATTCAGCCCTCTGCCCATTGTGACCACAAAAAAATCTAGCCATCTCATATTTGGCCATCCCCTACTTCCTTTGCCCTCTACCTTCTCCAGCATCAAGGCTTTCTCAAATTAACCCTCTCTTCCCATTTAAGACACCCCCAAAAATCACTCCACCACTAACACAAAATCAATAACCCTGACAAGGCCGGGCAATCAGCTAGTTACTATTTAAAATAATGTGGAAACAAACATTTTCTCATTCAAATTAACAAAAAAGGATCAGACTAGGCTGGAAAGGGGTTAGGAAACAGATAAAGTAAAACCCTGTTTTACGACTGCCCTGGATTACCTAGATTGCCGTGGTTTACGATGGCAAATTCCTTTAAAATAACGTCCCAGTGTACAATGATTTTTCATCTTACAATCGGGAATTTGACCACCAGCACCATTTTAAACTCTAAAATAGTGCCTGCCTCCCCACCACCACCACCAGAAGTTGCAATTGATCACTTACTGTTGCAGTGGGATGATGTTTGGAACATTTCTGCTCTGTTTTTGAATTTTTTCATTGCTTTTTGGCTCCAGTAGCAGCTCTTCTGGCAACCAGGAAGTGATAGAATTCCCCCGGCACTAGTCAGCTGTAGGTCGGAGATTTTTTCCCTGCAATTACCAGGGCTGGCCAATAGATGGCGCTGATGGAAATGTGATGAATATGCCTTGAATATCGGTTTTATTTACCGATGTCTGCATACTTTTAGGATGAAGAAGCACAAGCTGATAATCTTTGCAGGGTTTCTGTGCATCCCTGCATTTATGTCACCTCTGAGAAATTGGCAAGGGAGAAGGAATGGACAAGAAAAACTGTGACCCCATTTTTCTCTTAAAAGCAGAATATTATGTACAGTACTTACAAAACTAGGATTTACCAAACATGCTTGAAAGCTCCAATCACACCTTCTTTTGCTTTTAGGTAAGCACTAAATATATGTGTCCTCATACAAGAAGTTGCAAGGTTTTAAATTGTTTTTTTTTTTAAATTAACTTCTTTGTTCATAAGGTTTGTTTGGGGTTTTTAAAAACAGAAGTCCTATGATGCCTTTGGAAGGCACTTGGCTTTCACTTTGGAAAGATCTCTAAGGGGAATGTATTCCATAGTCTGAGTGCAGCCACCACAAATTCTTTTCCATCTCTGTCATGCAAACCTACCACAAATAACATATAGGTCAAAAACACCAACATTGTTAATTATGGCATTTGAGGAGACTTATCAGTAAAAGGAGGTGTTTTAAGCACATAAGCCAGACTACAATATGTGTTCAGATAAGGTTTGCATAATGTGCCACACCTAACTGCAGGGAACTAATAAGTTGCTAGGGTGTATCTTGGTCATACATCTGGCCATGTACCTGACTGTGCAATTGAGATGTACCCTGTTATCTCATCAATTAGCCACACTTAGCTTTGGCAAGTTACAGAGAATTCATACAAAACTAGTAGGATTCTAGGAACAGTGTTCCCAGTTAGTGCCCTTGAAGTGTGACAAGCTGAGGAACATCCTGAAAAATTTGATTTTTACAAAGTACCTCTGAAACAAAGTGACACAGCACTCAGCTTTTATACAGATAAGCTTGATGATGGGTTTCTAACATAGTCAAATCTATTGAAAATAATGACTCGTGATACATTTTTTTTCGTAATTCGAACATTTTTGGGGGGGTTTTCAGACAGTGGCCTCTAGCAGCCAGCTCTGGTAATGTGCCATCCCCAACACTCAGCTGTGTGGTTGCTCCCAGTGCTTTGTTTTCGGTGGTGGTGGGAGCAATCATGCCATTTTTTTCCGGCTGTTTGGACAGCCTTCGCCACTTCCCATGGAGCGGAAGGGTATACAGAGCATTTCCGCTCCATTTTTGGAACTTTTCACCAACCCGGAAGTGCTGCAAATGCATCAAAAACCAATTAATCTGTTCCGGAGGTCAGAAAAAAGTGGGGGAAAAGTATTTTATCTCTTCTTTATAAAGTGGTGAAAACACAGCAAAAAATTCCAAAGTGCACTTTATAAAGAGTTTTGAACAGATAAAAGAGGCTTTTTTGACATTTTTCTGACCTCCAGAACAGATTAATTGGTTTTTCAATGCATTCCTATGGGAAACGTTTCGAGTTACAAATTTTCCCTAATAAGAAAAACCTGAGGAACGGATTAATTTTGTAACTCATGGTACCACTGCATATCCTTAATTGATGCACCTGTTTGGAGCTTACTGATACCAATTCTCAACCCCCACCTGGGTTTCATTCACAATTATTTTTTGATTTGTCAAATTTTCTATCCACTTAAGTATTTCAAGACTGCCTTCAGTCCAGAAGATTGTAGTATCTCCCCAAGACTGAAAATAGGAAAAATATAATGTTCTACATTCAAGCTGGAAAGATTAAATGCAGAAATACATGAGAAGTAACTCCTGACTTATAACTAGTACATGGGGAAAGGATCTAGAGCAGTGCTTCCCAATCTTTGATTTTTGGATTTCAATTCCCAGAAGCCTTAGTCAATTTGCCAAAGTACTGATCAGCCAATGTACTGATATTGGGAAACACTGATCTAGAGCCTTAATAGACCACAGACTAAACATGAGTCAACTCTATGATAAAGTGGCAAATAATAATAATGCAAATCTAGGCCATACCGACACAGGTATTACTTTGGACCGAAAGAAGTAATAGCACAATTCTATTCTGCTTTGGTCAGACCACATTAAGAGCACTATGTCCAGATCAGACATCACAATATAAAAAGGACAGAAAGACTGTGTCTAGACAAGATTCCTCAATCAGATCCTACTTTTAGGGTCTAAAGATTCACAGAGAATAAGGTTGATATATATAAAGAATTATGGCCAATGCAATGGGCTACAAACATACACAATAGAATGGAGGAAATCTTTGGTTTATTTCATAAACCGCATGACTGAGTGTTTCATGCTGGAAAGAGAAATGTTGGATTTCTTTCAGTTTGGATTTTTGCAAACTCACTTTCTTATAACTTTTGTATTTTGCTGATTTAGAGTCCTCTGGGGCTTTTGGGCCTTAGATAACTTTTCTGCGTTTACTCTGAAATAAGTTTCAGTTTTACTGAGGTTAGATTATTTCTATATGGAGATTCTACCTCTCTATATTCAGAACTTTCTCAGATGACTTTTACACTAAGGTAAATTTTTCTAGGATAGATTTTTGACCTGTGGACTGTTTTCATGTAAACTTCAATTTGCTTATACAGTATTATTATTCTTTTCAAAATTCCCATCTGAATGTCTTGGACCTTATTTTTGTGCACACTTCCCTAAGTCTTCAGAAACTTTTATGTCTTTCTCTTCCAGTCTTTAGGCCAAGGGTGGCTAAAAGGATAAGAATTAAGTAAGCCGCAACTAGAGCGCTAGTATAGGGGTACAAGTAGTATTGGGGTACAAGCAGTATTTTATAAAAGGGATAATCATGACTAATATTGCATAGTATAATTGCATCTGATTCTTTAATCCAGGGATTCTCAACCTGCAGCCCGTGGGCTGGATGCTGCCCACGGCACCATTTCATGTGCCCCCCCCTTCTGCCTCCACCACATCAGGAAGTGCTATGTGTGGCATGCAGGGCAAAATGGCCATCTGGCCCCCGAAGCTGTCCGAGGGAGCATGACCCGGGCCCCGACTTTAAAAGGTTGAGAATTCCTGCTTTAATCCATGTCATTCTACATTACATTTTTCATCTAATCAATGCACTGTGCTTTGTGTGAAATTCATTGATTTTCCTCTTATTTCTTTGAAACTGTGTTTTCATTTTATGGATCTTGTTTTCTGAGTTCACCTACATTTTCTAAATTATTGGAGTAAATCATCTGACATAAAGAACAATATTCTTTCTTGGTGGAGAATATACAAAAATGGTTTACCATTCCCTTCTTCTGAGGTGCTGTGGGACTGTATAGCTTGCCCATGACTACAAGGCTGGCTCTTCTCCTGGGAGACACAGTGGAGTCATATATCTAAACCACTGGGCTATCCAGCCAACTGTCCTATTCCTTGTTTATAATATTCCAAAAAGGCTTAAAAACCATAAATCATATATTCCCTATTACCGTCCAGTTTACATCTTGAAACTCCTCAGCTACTTGGTGTGTGGAATAGACAGTTTTTTCCAAGCATACCATCTTGGAGGTTCTAAGTTGTAAAATTCCACCCAACTTTCAGAACTTCACAGCTATTTTTTTTCAAACCATTGTTGCCAACATACCTAACATTTCTCCTTAGCACTACTTAACAAACAACATTTGAAATCCTGTTGTGCTGCTACACAAAAAGTATAACATTTGGCAATAAACTGCCTCACGTTTAAGAAATCCCCACAGACATTATCTGTTGTGCACCAAGTTGTATGACTCAGTATGTTACAGATAATACCTATGTTTTGTTAACTTGAGGGAATTTGCCTCAAAACACTATGCCTTTTGCATAGCAGTGAAACAAAATTTCAGCCATTGTATGCTATGGCAAACTTTTGTGTTTAGCACACAAGTGATCAGATAATTAATGCCCAGTGCTGACACACCTCCCCTGTATTCCTCATCTTCTATTACTAAGATATTCCTTTCCAGCCTCAGCTTCCTACGGATATATCCTTAGTACACTATGGAATAAGTTTGACATCTGAAGAATGCTTCTCCTAAAGTACTGTTTCCCTCTTTCTAGGGACTTATTCTTTATCACAACAGAGTGCATCACAAATTTTAAATGAGAAAGAAGACATCCTATCATGTCTTGAAAAGGCTTATCAGTATACCTATATGCCTCTCCCTTCTTCTTCAGGCCAACTATCTTTATCTCAAACAAACTTACCAACTGAGAACTGAGATCACTGCACTGAGCACACATGCATCAGTTCTGCTTCAGAATTACACAGCTGCATATGTAACATGGTGCAACACAGCAAGAAAAATCTTGTCGACTCAGTTCCATTAGTGTAAATTGGATTGGGGCACTAGAAATAATTAACTTAAACTAATTTAAATCTCCTTAGCTTGTTCACCACCCAGTTCAAACTCAGGATGCGGGGCAGGGGGTGCTTTTAATAGTAAAAAACTGCTGCTGGATAACCACTACTGTAGGGGTGCGTAAACTTTTCAGGCCACAGACCACATGTGACCACAGGTCACATGTGGTTCATGGGGCTGGTCACTACGGCCCGGGGCCGGATCCGGCCCCCATGCAGTAGTTTGGGCACCCCTGCACTACTGCAATTAGGACCACCAGAAGCAATCCACTGGCGATTTTTGAGTAATAAAAGGTCCCCTTTCATCCCAATTCCCAAGGCTCCCAAAGCTGGATTGGGATGGCAAGAAGTTTTCCATTAACTTAATTAATTCATTTAAATTAATTAGTTTGGTGCCCCAATCTGGTTCACACTAACAGGATTTTGCCTGGTGTCTATCTCTCATTCAGCTTTATAATTACTATGAATATCTTTTCTAATAGAAACATGAGGTATACATTTAATAAATATATAATTTGTCATCTACTGTGCTTGTTAATTAAATTTATATAAATAACTAAATAACATCTAATCTCCCAGCCACACTGCTGAGCTGCTAAACTCTCACAGGTCTTCCACCTAATCCTGAGCATTTCTTGTTTTCTGCCAAACTGAGGTTAGGAGATGTAATTTGCTTCAGTTGCCCTCTCAGAGAAGCAAAATCAACTCATACTGGCATGTGCTTCAACAATCCACTATTCTAAAAGAGCTGCAAATGGAAGAGCCAAAACAAGACCTTAACCTCATATTTATCTGCAAGCCCAAACAGAATGAAGTCACATTATGCAATTCGAATGCCAAACCCAAAGAGATACAGATTTTTCTTGATACTGCTTGACAGGATGCAGCTGGACATCATATGAGAACAATCAGTTATCTAAAGAGAGATTAAATATTACAGGGAAAAATATTATTTAGCATGATAACTGAATGACAAATCTAATGAAGAACCCAAAGAAACACATGTAAGCATTATTTATTTCTAAATTACAGTTATCTTTTTGTAACTAAAATGAATGGAGCTGGTGAAGAAAAGTGATTTTTTCCCCAACCAATTTTCTCTCTCTACAGGAGTTAGAGCTCTTGTAGAATAGTGTCCAAGATGGCAGCGTGCTCTTGACACTTAGTGAAAACAGCCCTTCTCTCCTTATATTTATAGGATCTTTGTGGGACTGAAAGCCCTTGAATAAATAAAAGCACACTGGAGCCTATTCCATAAATCATAAACAATATTTTCTAAAACAGCCAGCAGAGCAATGTGTATCACTTTTAAAAAACCGAATAAAGAGCTTCCTATTATCCTTTTCCTGAAGGCAAAGCAACCATCTAAATAAACAGAAGGCTTCCTATAGAAGATGATAGGATACCCATGGTATGTACAAGCCAGACAGTTTAGATATTCAAAGAGATAAATAACCCACTTTACATACAACTCAGAACAAATACATAGCCAAGGCAGTTGAATCATGATGGAAGTTACATGGTTTCCGAGACTCATTCTCCAGGAAACAAACCACAGATGTCCATACCAAGCATTTTAGAAGGTAGCCCATGCAAAGAGCACTGCAATAAACGTAGGGAAGCACAGGCAGCCAAGATTCATGAGAAAAGGCTGCAGCTGACTCTTCTCTCTACTGCCTAAGAATCAAAAGGACCATAAGGTCAAGAAATATTCCCAAGCTGCAAATTAAAATTTCAAGAACAAGACCCACCTAAGACAACTCTTGGATGGCTCATCATGAATATTTCTGCTTTGTTTGGCTTTGGTCTATGACAATGTGCAATAATGGAGTACACAGAAAAAGCATCCTTGAAGACTATGGTATTGTTGAACCACAATTGGGTGTAACCTGGACATTGGACACCTTGTGCTGGCTAATCTTTCTCACACAAGTCAGGCGAAATAAACTGCAGAATGAACTCACCAAAAGGTGGCTTCATTTTGGCAGCTTCTCGTCTGTCTGTCTACCAGACTTATACCCCACCCATCTGGGATGCGCTCCCACTCTGGGCGGCTTACACTATTAAAAAAGCGAAACAAACACCATTAAGACAATAAAACAACCCACACCCATCTAATCAAAATCAGAACCGAGGACCCCAAACTCCTGTGACAGAAAGGCAATGGGAAAGTCTCCTATTTGGTCTTCAACAAACTGCTAAAGGTCTCCTGAAACAGAAAGTTTTTCAGTTGTTTCTTAAAGGAGTAAATCAAATGCAGCTCTGAGATGACTGTGCGATAATAAATACAACATATATTACAAAATAAACTGAATATTTTCCTACCAATTAAGCTAAAATTAGGCCCCCGTCCCCCAAAGATGTAATTCAGAAATATATTTTGCCTATTTTGGTTTGCTCTGATTATATGTTTGTATATGTATTTCATTTATTATTGTTAGCAATTAAGAAATTGAAAGAATTAAATAATTTGTACACCTTGATTCAATCATCAATATAAAGGGAGACTGCAGCCAAGAAATTAGAAGATTGATACTCATAACAGCAGTAATGAAGGAATTAGAAAAGATAATCAAGTAAAAGGTGTGTTAATGGAGGCAATCAACATCACCTACACTCCTGTATTCTTGATCACCATGTACAGGTCTAAAAGCTAGACATGTAAAAACCTGATTCATTTGAAATCTGGTGCTGGAGGAAATTGTCCTGATTAAGACATTAGAATGACATCCAAATTATTGAGGAAGGGTCTGTATTTCAGGTAGATCACTTCTTGCTCTCTACTTCTTGTGCCCTGTGCCTAAAGATATCATCTGATATACTCCCAGTTTTGGTTAAAGGCATGTTTCCAAGAGACAAGCTGCTCCTTGTACTCAGTGGCAAGGTAGTCAATCTGAAGTCCTATTCAAGCATTATACCTGACAGCATGAAATGCTGAAAGCCAGAGTGGGCGTGGGAGCTCAAATTTAAGCCATACCCCCACATCTCCAACTCCCACCCAGAAGACAGAGCTTCACATGTTCACTGTTAAGGTTTGCAGATGCATTTGTAAACACATTTAGTTGAATATGCTTATAGTAACCTCAAGATTGAAAGCCTCAACTAACTATAAACATGGGCCAAGTCCCAGCACCTATTTATCCTTAATGTTTTCCAGCATAATTTCTGAACACCCCTTGAGAATACACCAGAACTAGGACAAGGAAGCCCGTTGCTTTGTTCTAAGAGGCAAGCGCTAGCTGGGGGTATCAACTTCTGCTGAGATTTTAAATTAATTAATCAAGTTGTTTGCAAGCTGCTATGAAAAGCTAAGTGGCAGAAAGGCAGGATATGAACCTGCCACCATAGTAGCTAAGATCTTGTTATTGTTTTTGTTATGCAAGCTGAAAGCAAATGGCATAACATTCAGTTGCTTCCAGCCAACAATTAAACAGTCTCCAGTAGGATTCTCAAGCATGTGTCAAGCCAATGGATACACATGTCCTTGAGAATCACAGCAGTGGCTCTTTGTCACTTGGAAATGAATGAAAGTTATTCCATTTGCCCTCACTTATGTAGCTGCACAATAGGATTTCAGCCAATATGCACTACAGATTTAACCATGAATAGTATATCATAAGATTTAAAAAAATTAAAATTGATTAATTTAACTCAAAATGTTTAAGACAATTATCAGATAGAGCCTGACAACTGGACTTTTTTTTTAATCTTGAGAGAATAAATACAAAGTCAGTTACTATAAATATATTCTATACTTTCAAAAAGTAACTCAGATTGGAATTTTAGCTCAAAACTTTATTAGTTTATTAGTACAGGTTAAGAAACAAATAATCCCTGAAAATGAAAAGAAACCAGATGTTCAAGAATCTTATCTTCCTCCATTCCCTTTACTAGCAACGCTGTAGGAAGACTTGTATCTGACTGAGCAGTCACTATCAGCATTTTAATATTATTTTATTATAAAATGAAACATTAAACATTGAGGTTGTCTGGCACCCCACCATTTGTTGAAAGTTATGCAGAATGAAAAAGTTAGTATTAAGACTTAATATATCTCAGCTAGTTTTTCCACCAATCAGAAATCACATGGAAGCAATTTAAAAAACAAACAAAAAACACCTACATAGCCAAAAGCACACATTATGCCTCAAAGGTTACATGGATTGAAAATGATCCATATAAACAGGACAAGATGATCTCCATTTTTTAAAAAAACCAAAAGGAATTCAACATTTTAAAAAAACAGTTCCTATCTAAGAGAAAAAGAACAGTAAGGTTGACAAACTATGCCATAGCAAGCTGGTGATAACTGACAAAGAAAATCTGAGGTCCCAAGTTCTCCTTCAAGAACTGCCAAAGCTACAAACATATTGGCTAGAGCAGGGATTCTCAACCTGCGGCCCACGGGCTGTATGCAGCCCACAGCACCATGTCATGTGGCCCCCACACTGCCTCCACCACACCAGGAAGTGCCATATGTGGTGGAGGAAGGCAAAATTTCCGTCCGGCCCCCAAAGCTGTTTGAGGGAGTGTGACCCGGCCCTCGGCTTTAAAAGGTTGAGAACCCCTAGGCTAGACTATAGCTTTCACAGAAAACTACACTATACAGTATTACTACCAGTATTTCACATCTCATTTACAAACCACAATAACCTGAGATAGCAACACACCACAAAGAGAAGAACATTTTGTCTTAAAGTCAAAGTAAAGCCCATCTGAAAATTGTTGAATGCCATTCTTTCCCTCAGCCTACATTTTATCCCAAGAACATTATTTTCTTTCAAAAGACGAGGAAATGGAGGAACACTTCATCCGCTCATTTGCCATGTGATACCAGTACTGAACCACTATGTGCTGCATAATTTGAAATTCAAAAGATCAGCATTATTAGGAAGCATGTCGCCCTCCACACAGTTCCCAAGCACTATTTTTCTGCACCAAATTATATAAACTCACACTTCAACAAAAACCTCTGCTATTCTGAAACAGGAGTATTTGGTGCCTTTTATCTCAAGTCCAGTTGTTTAAGACTCTCATATTACCACCAATCTAATCGTATTTCTACCCAGGCATGACATTAATGTGTTTACAAAAATTGCACTCTTGTTGAAAATACTCTTTAGATCAGGGGTGCCCAAACTTTTCAAGCCGTGGGCTGGTCATGTGGTTCAGCAGGGCGGTCATGTTTTTCCTCTCACTGGAAGCAAAACGCACCTTGCAATCTGTTTTTGCAACAGATCTGTTTTGCAACTGGATGAGACAAATTTTAGGCTGTCATTTTCTCTGCTTAAACCAGGGGTGCCCAAACTAAGGTCTGTGGGCAACATGTTTGGGCACCCCTGCTTTAGCGGTGCCATCCCACAGATGCTACTGTTTGAAAGTACTTATGCACTTTCTGACACTTATAATTCTATGACTCCTACTGTTTCCTTATTATGGTCTTTCCCCTCCTGTCATGCTGTTGTCCTTGGCTTGTCCTGTCAGTACAGAGAAAATGCCGGGCAAAACTTAGATGTTTGTTGAAAAATTATGCTATACAAAGTGGTACACATTAACTCCCAGAACACACAGGAGGTGTTCACCATCTGTGTTCACTGTCAGAATATTGCCTGCCCTTTCCTAACACTTAACTGCCTTCTGGAAATCAACACTCCACAAAAACACATTTCCACATACATTACCAAGCATGATACACAATTGTCGGCATCTTCCCACATGACATACAATTTAGCTTTATTTTTTTCCTCATGAAATAACCTTGCAGGCCAGACAATCTGAATGCCTGTGCCTGGTTAAAACACTCTCTTTATCCACCTCCAATACTTTGCCTTTCCAAAAGCTTCAGAATGTGTTTTTAGATAGACACTTGCCTTTCCATCTAACTTTTACAAAATAGTCACAAGGTGAACAAAGAAGAAATCATTTATATTGGCATTTACTCCTTTCTTTCAGAATATTAAAAAACAGCTTAAAACATTTCTCTTCAAGAAAGCCTTTAAGAATATTATACCTTTGCCAATGAGGTAGCTGGTTAGATTTGAGCTTGCTTGCCCTCAGACACCATCAGGTAATTATTTTGCTGTTTATTTTATTTTATTTTGTTGTATTGTATTGTGTTGCTGCTGTTGTTTATTTTGTTTGTATACTGCCCAGAGTGGGAAATATCTCAGATGGGCGGTATAAAAATATAATACATACAGTACATGCATACATATTAATTTGCTAATGATGATAATGCATGGGTTAGAGGCTATTTATTTTTAAAAGGTTGTGTACATATAACCCTAAACGTTATTGCAGGGCTGCCTTATCCAGTAATTCTTTCAATAAAACTTCAGTCCTATGAACATATAACTCGAAGTGACAATCTAATTCCAAGGAAAAAAACAGAAACCCTAAAGATTTACCTAATATGTCACCTAAATATTTTCATCAGCCAGGTTTACACAAAGTTGTGAAATTAAGAACTAAAAAAAGAAATAAAAACACAAGAACAATTACTAAAACTTGAATTAAAACTAAGCAGTTCTAATAGACTAAGGATGCAGTCACAAACAGTAATGCATGCATATGCCCAATGCTACAAATACAACTGCAACTTAATAAATTAATCTACATAAGCAGCTGAACATGCTAAATGCTGACACCATATAAATATTTAATATGGAAGTCAGAACCAGAGTACAGTATTCTTCTGTCATTGACAGTTGTGTAACTGCAGCGCCAAAACAGAAGTTTTACATCAACTTTTAATTACAACAGAAATACTGTTCTAAAATATATACTTCCTTCAGTAAAAGTGGACTAAATTCCACACATGCTCTTACCAAACCTGAGTAAATTTTAAACTGCTTACTACCAAAGAAATTGAAATTTGATCTGCATATGAACTCAGAAGAGAATGAGTAAAATTTTCTATAGTATTATTAACCATGTAAAGTTCTAGGATTTGAAAAGAAAATAAACAAACCAGGTGCTCCTACAAGGAGAAATCGCTTTTAGTTAACTGAATTTAACTAGAACAAGCAAAATTCTGTCATCCAAAAATATAGACATGAATCCAAAATACACGACTGCAATATACTGTACACTATCTTGAAACTATGGAAGATCCTCCTTGGGGGGGAGAGAATGAAATACAGCACATGCAATATTTACTTTCATATCAGACTCCATCTTATTTTACTATACTGTACAAACAATGCATTTCAATTTGGTGTATAAAATATACTATTTGTCATATTTATGAAATTTAAAGATAAGTTTACAAGCAAACTCATGAACATATCTTATTCTGATTGCAAAGTGGTATGCCTTTTGTTATTTCAGCACAAGAAACTTTGTTTTTGTTATTTGAGGAGAGAAAATAAAACAGGAAACACAGATTTTATAAGAAGCAAAATGAAATTTTATTTTGATTGAAATAATTTGGGTTGTAATGCTATTTCCAAAACAACTCGATCAAAGATCACCAGAAGAAAACAAGTAATCCATGAGCAATAAAGGCTCCTCAGTTTGTTCTTCTTGAAAACAGTGCAGCACTGCCTATAGGGCAGTGGTGGTGAATCTATGGCACACGTGCCAGATGGGGCACTCACAGCCTTCTCTGTGGGCATGCATGCCATTGTCCACAAATTTTCCACTGGAAAAACTAAAAATTAGCCTGAGATGGAGGGGGAGATATAAGAAAAACAGAGTTTTCCCTCAAATTTCTTGTTTGTAGGGATTCACATATCCAATCAATGCACTTCATGTGATAATTTGAGTCAGTTTTCATGAAACTAAATAAACCATACTAATTCATAAGAAAAAAGGTTACAACACATGTTCAATAATCAACTTTATTATAATGAACTGGTTTTTAGAAAGATTGGAATTTTTTTATTGATTTGTCCATTTCATCCCATATATAGCAGCAATGAAAGCTAAAATTTTAACACTCCTGCCTATAAAACAAATATTTCTTAGGGAAAAGGTAGACAAAAGGCATTATTTCTTTTGTCAACAATGAAAGCATACCAAGTATCAGTGTGATTTTATACGATATTAGACTTCTTTTACTATTAAACTACTGAAGTAACAACTGGTAAAATAATAATTCCAAATGAGTATTAAAAGCCTTGGACCTAAATTATGATGGAATAAACAAAATTCAATTTGACTATTTAAATATTTGCATTCTGAGAATAACTGAAGAAAACACTCAAACATTGCATTACTGGAATATTTTAGTTCTACTTCCTGTGTAGAGATAATATTTAACATTGCTGATCTTTTAGTATTTAATTTTCTGCCATTCTTTAGGTCAAGACATTCTACTACACCTAACATGATGATTCATCTCTTTTTTATCCACAGTTGCTTGAAGACAATACACCTTATGTAGCCTTGGGCAAACTACACAGTCCCAGAGCATTCCCCAGAAGGGAATGACAAACAGTTTCTGAGCACATGCTACCTAGAAAGCCCAAGAAAGGTCACCAAAAGTTGGAATGGAATTGGCATTACATAATTATTAACTCAAGAACATATAGAAAGTCAAAAGTCTTTCATTCCTGATTTATGTATCCTCCATTATAATATTTACCATAAACATTTCTTAGTTAAAAATATTTTTGCTGTCACAAAACAAAATTTTGATTTTAGAACCTCTTTCAGTGACCAGAATTTAGATTGATTGTTTATTTTATTTATTTATTTGACCTATATCCCGCCCAACTAGTTCAAGTAGCACTCTGGGCGGCTCACAGATATTACAAAATCAACGAAGAAGACAAATAGCCTCAAATAACGATACATAAATAAGACTTCAATTGTGCCAGCAATGATCTCCTAAATTCAGTTTTGAGCCATGAAAGGAGACCTCAACATTTCTTATGTGATGCTACACTATACACTTATACTGAAAGAAGCAATGCAATTCCTCGGAAGAAATTATCCAAATGCACAAGATAGTTGTAACTGGATAGAAGTTCTCCATTTCCAGCTATCCCCATTTGGGGAGGGCAGCATCTCCTCAACATACAAGGTAGAGTCACAGAACAATGGAGTTGGAAGGGTCCTATACGTCGAATGAGTCCAACCCCCTGCTTAATGCAGGAATCCAAATCAAAGTACTGTATATCAGACAGATAGTTCTCCAATTTTCTCTTGAATGCTTCCAATATTGAAGTGTTCACCATCTCCCAAGGTAACTGGTTCCAATGTTGTACTCCTCAAGCAGTGAGGAAGTTTTTCCTAATATTCAACCGAAATCTGGCTTTCTGTAACTTGAGTCTATTATTATACGTCCTGCTTTCCTGGATGAATGAGAACAGACCCTACTCGTTGCTCTATATTGTATCTTTTCAAGGATTTGAAAATTATCGTCATATCTCCCCTCAGTCTTCTTCTCTCAAGACAATACATGCCTTACCTCACAGGGTTTGGTTTTCAGTCCCCTCATTATCCCTGTTACTCTCATCTGAACTTGTTCCAGAGTGTCAGCATTCTTCTTAAAGTAATGTGTCCAGAACCGAACACAGTACTTAAGATGAGGCCTAACCAGTGCCAAACAGAACTAGTACTTCATAGAATCTGGAGACAATATTCTCCTGGGAGGCATTATGTACAATCAAATGCATGTCCAGGTGCTCCAGGTCACTGAGCTGTACAGTCAACTACTATATCTAAACACTTGCAATAAAAGAAACTAATGTACAATAGCGTATATATACTCCCATGTACAGAAAATGACATGTACAAGGCTTCTCTGAAGAATGACTGAATACGTTCAAGAATTACTGCAACACTAGGTTATTTGTTCTGCCTATAGCCTCTTAAAATTTCACCTTTGAAAGACAGGCCAAATCCTGTGTTGATTTATGCATTTAAATTCTGTAATTCAGAAAGAACTGCTGCCAACTAGCAAGAATAAGCCACATTGCAAGGCATGCATCTGATTGAGCAGACCACACACCTGAAAATGTGACTGGCACCTTGTCAGTTAGTGGCAATTTGCAATTTAGCTTGCATTATTATCAATAGCATTCTGGCCGCTATGTTTCTAGCCTTCACAATTACCAAGGCAATTTTAAAATATTAGGTTTAAACGGTGGAAGAAAAAAAAGGGAACAGAATTCACTGTTTTATAAAGAAACTTTACATCTCAAATTCAAGGGGGGGGGGGAATGTAAAATATTTAAGAGGAAAGCAAAGTGTTGTCCAGGTATATAGACTTCAATCCACTATCTTCTAATAATAAGCATATACTGACAAGTCCATCTGACTTATGGCAACCCTTTCCAGAGTTTTCTAGATAGGCAGCATCGCCACTACCTTCTACCCCTGCACAGAATATTATCATTACACTATATGGGGTACATAGAAAGAGCATCCTCGAAGATGGTGGTATTTTTGAACCACAATCAGGTGTATCCTGGTAACAGCAACCTTGTGTTGCTGGCTAATCTTTCTTACACTAAGTCAGGCGAAAGGAACTGAAGAATGAACTCACCAAAAGGTGCCTTCATTTTGGCAGTTTCACATCCGGCCTAGACATGGAAGAAGAATTACACTATATACAGTACTGTATATTTGCTCCAGCCTTCCAGAAAGCAATATGTTATACTGTACTCTTCTAACATTTAAGTGTAAGAACTAGCTGCAAGTATTCTATACTAACAAAAACCTGCTCACATCATTTCACATGTTACAAAGCTACAACATGAGAGTTTCCAGAGCTAAATATTCTCCTAAACTTAATCTATTAGTTTACAGCACATTTTAATACCACACAGTATAATGAGTAAGGGGCCTATATCTTTCCCCAACAGTACTAAAATCTGCTATGCTGTGCACTTCCTGTACCCATATCTACTCAACACAGCCAGTAACTTTAATGAATTTGCAAGAGTTAATATTGTAAATTATGGCCCACAGAAAGTGCAGACAGTTAAAACATTTCATCACACCACCACTGCAGAAACGTTTCAAAAACACATCAGAAACAGCAAAAGCAACATTAATTATTTACAGAGCCAGAACAATTACTTTCATTCAAAGTTGAATGGGGTACGGATGGAGGGATGACCCCCGCCCGCCGGTTTATATAATTAAGATTTCTTTCTCTCTCTTTTAATAGATGGGGTGAGTAGGTAAATTATTTCAAATTTTAATGGGGTTTTTAAGGGTTTTTAGTGTGATGTTGCTTTTAATTGTTGTTAGCCGCTCAGAATTGTTGCCAAGTTGGGCGGCAAAAGAAAACTGAAGAATAAATAAATAAAATTAAAAAATTGTTTGCATTTCATTTATTTCAGTAAAAAATCATCTCCATATAATGACTAAGGATTAATTTTTACTGTACCAAATGTCAGAGGTCTAATTGCAGGAAAGGGCTCAACATGTTATGAAAACCCAAATTTTGTCAGTCAGCCTCTAATAAGCTAACTCAGATATGTGGTTTGTGCTGACAGAATTACAGCTAAACAAAGGTGAGATATCATCAAGCTGAGTGGAAGCCCAAAACCCCATAGAATTATATTGATAGAAAACCCATTTAGGAAGCAAAGTGAAAGGGTAAAAAAAAAATCAAACACACTCCAATCAGGACTGAGTATGCTAAGCAAAAGCTACAATGCACAAACATAGAAAAAGAAATTGAGTACTGTATCCTGAATGAGCGCATAGGTAACTAACTAGATAACCACAGAACTGCAGAACTCCACACTACAGCATTCTATTGCAGGTCTCATTTGCTACTATTATTATTGAAGTAACACGTTAAGTGATTTTAAAAAATATTTTCTTTACTTCACACTATTATCAAAGGCCTAGAACAAAAAAGAGCTATTAAATCTATCCAGGAACGGTTTTACAAGTGGCACATAAAGAGTAAAAGTAGATGGTGCTTATTATTTTCTTAGTTTACATTCCGTTATTGCATCCTGTAGCTGAGAATCATACAAAGACTTTAAACATTGCTTTAAAATATCTTAAAATAAGGAGTTTTACATGAAGAATGCAATATCCAGCATTACCGTCTTTTAAAAACACATCCCCACAAAATTACTTCAAAACAGTTGTATAGTTTTAAAAAAGAAAATCCATATTCACACTTTGTTGAACTACAGCTATATGTATCCTGTATAAAATTCAAGTGAATGATATTTTAGCTATGATTTGTGAAAATTAACTATTATGTTTACTTTAAAAGCTTTCAACAACTGCTGAGCTCTTCCAAAAACACACTTGAGCTAACTGCTAGATTCTAGTGTTTGATAAAAGCAAACCAGCTGCTCCTACAAGTAAAAATTGCTTCTAGCTAACTAAAATTAACCTGAACAAGCAAAATTCTGCCATCCAAAAATATAGACATGAATCCAATATACACAGTTGCAGCAAAGCCTTTTATGCCTAAGTGCCAATATTAAATTGGGTACAGACAACAGAGCATCTCATATAACAGAACTAATGAATAACATACCCACCAAGCAAATACTATACTATTAATTTACCTAACTGTTCTAAGATTTAACAAAGAGTTCTGTATTTTTTATTATAAATGTTAATTTAGTTACTAAATTAACATTTAGTACAATGTTTTAGGATGAAATGCTTTACCTACTTACGTGGAAACAAGTCCCACTGAAACAATTACTCTTCTAAGCAGACACATGTAGGATTGTACTCTTGTAGTAACAAGTCTTTCTCTTTTTTTTAAAAAAAGCCTTTTTTTTCTTTGCTTCTATAGTGACTTCCTATTGTTGCTGCTGGAACTCCAGCTTTCAATATTATGCCAATGATCTCCTTCTGTATTCCCAGTCTAGGGTGCAACTAGAAAACTGCTTCATACTGGCTGCAGTCTTTGGAGATGGGAGAGATAAATTCCAGGTGGTGGTAAAGGGGACAGGGCTTAATAGTCAAGTCTGTAAAAAGATATGTAGAGTTCCATTTTGATTTCAGTGATAAAATGACAGGGCAGGTCATACAAAGGTATGGGATCAGCAACATGCAGATGAGTTCGGAGAACAGTGAAAGTTCTTGACCAGCTTCTTGGTGCAGCAGAAGACTGGATGAGGGGAAAGTAAGAAAATTATCAATGAGCAGCAGTACAGCTTTAATAGGGTTGCACTCTCCTTGAAGGTCTGTATTTACAATCTGGGAGTGCTCTGCTCCTGGTTGCTGATGTAATTATGACCAGGAATGCTTATGCTTAGGTTCCTGGAAAGAACTGATCTGGTCACTGGTCACTTATGCAACCTCCTCGCATCAAAACTAGATTACTGCTTCATACCCTTTACAGAACAGCATCCAAAGAGTTCTCAAATACTTCAACTAGTGAGGAATTCAGCAGAATAATGTTTTACTTGAGATTGCCAATACTGTACATCTGATGTTTTGGTTCCCAGTTCACTCAGAATCCCAGTATAACATGCATATTATTTTTAAAACTAAAAGTGACTAAGGGTCTTTGAAGCACTCATAATTTCATAGACAATCATGTCTACTTCTAGACAGACCCTGTTCAATATCCCAGTAATGATTAAAATACAGTTGGTGGGTACCCAGTTCAAAGTATTCGCCTAGGGGGTATGTAGGCACTTGCATTTCCCATCTCAAGAAACAGAGAAGAGTCCCACTCTTCTGAACTTTCCATTTTGATAAGTGCCATTCTATGTTGCAGAGCTTTTAGACTACAAAAGAACTGCCTTCTGCCATGTTGCTTAGATTTTTCCTCTGTACTGTTTCAAATTACTGCTCATTGTGTTAACTGAAGTGTTGTTAACCCCCTTTTAGGGGTACACATAAAGAGCCTCCTTGAAGATTGTGGTATTTTTGAACCACAATTGGGTGTACCCTGGACAACAGCAACCTTGTGTTGCCAGCTAATCTTTCTCACACTAAGTCACGCGAAAGAAACTGCAGAATGAATTCACCAAATGGTGCCTTCATTTTGGCAGTTTCACGTCTGGCCTAGACACGGAAGAAGATGAGAAGAAAAAAAAACCATTTAGCATTCCTTAAGTGGAACAGAAACTGTAAAAACATTTAAACAAACAACAAACCAGAACTGTCTCGATACAGCCAATTCAAACCTTTTCAGAACTCAGAAAAAAAGCTACCAATTCAAGAGGAAATCTGAAGTGAAACACAGTCTCTCACATACTGAGCAGCCCTGATGGCGCAGTGGTTCTGCTATACTGCAGCCAAAACTGCGTGAGTTCGATCCTGATAAGGTCTCAAGGTTGACTCAGCCTTCCATCCTTCCAAAGTCGGTAAAATGAGTACCCAGCATGTTGGAGACAAAAAAATGCTAATTAACTTGTGAACCTCTCAGGGAGTGCACTAAGCACTACAGGAATATGACTGCTATTGCTAGTTGGGGGGGGGGGGGACATGGGACGTTGTCAAGTAAATTACTCAGTTGGGTCCAAGAAGGTCTTACAGAGCAAGTAAATCTAGTGTTAAAGAGGTCCCAAAAAGGTGTGAGTATCAGATCCCCCGAACTACAACTCCCAGAAGCCCTGCTGGGGGTCTGTACTAGCCAAGACACTCGGAACTAGGAGTAGCCAAGTTCTGCAGGCCCAGCCTAGGACCCCCCGCTGCATGCAAAGAAATCCCACCTCCTCCTTCCGAGGTGCTGAGGCCACCCTACCCATAGCTTGTTCCCTCAGCCTCAGCTGCGGGGGGGGGGGGGGGCGGCTGCACCCCTAGGTTGCCCCAGCAGCCCTCCCTCTGTGGCTGTTGCAGGGACCTCAGGCTTGTCAAAGGGGGACGTGTTTGGCGCTGTCCCTCCTCCTCTCACCCCCAAACTCCAGCTGCCTTTCCTCCTGCGGGAAAGAAGGCCGGAGCAGGCGGCCCTGTTCCGCGGGGAAAGGGGGAGGGAAGGCTGCCGTCGTTCCAGGCCTCTGGGCCGTGTCTCTCTGCGAGGGGGGGGGGGGGAGATGGGTGGGGGGAGCCAGGCAGGCAGCTACAGGCCCGCCTCGGCAGGGGGTGAGCCTTACCCTTCTTTGGCACCGACGACCCCTCCTCCTCCGCCTCCCGCCGCCTCCTCCAACCGGCAAGGCGGACCCCTCCAGAGCCGCCAACGCCGCCTCCCACCCACCGCCACCCTGGGAGAGAAGCGGGGGCTGGTCCGTAGCGGTGGTGGGTAGTGATGCGAGGGGGGGGGGCGGCGGCTTCTCCCTGCGCTGGTGGCGGCGGAAGGGGCAGCAGCGCGGGGGGGAGGGAGGCGGCGGCCGGGACTCTTTGCAGGCGCCGCTCTCCCGACCTCGCTAATTGGAACCGTTCCCGGCTTCCCCAGTCGCTCCCCGTCCCTCCTCTCCGCCTCCTCTTCGTCTCCTCTCTCAGCCCAGCCAAGAAGTCCAAATCAAAATAGTGTCACACAATATGGCGGCCACTCCAGTTGGCAAGCCTCGCGAGATCTTGTGGCCCCGAGTGCTAACGGGAGGAGGAGGAGGCGGGCGGGCGGGCGGAATCTCCTCGGTTACCTAGGCGACGCGCGGAGGGTAATGCAGCTGGAACGGAGAACAGGGCAGGGTCAAGTTTGACAGCAATAGCCGCCCGCACTTTCCTCTCCGCCCACGTTGTTGCAGGGAGCAAAGCAAAAGGGCCTGATCGGAGCACCGGGGGGCGGGAGGGGGGGGGGAGTCCTTTTCTTCCGCCGTGCACCGCCAGGCTTCTCTCTCTCTCTCTTTCCCACCCCCTGCCGGAAGCTCTCGCCTTTGACCTCGTTTCGTTTCTCTTCCTGGCTAAAATAGGGAGCTGCAGCTCTTGGAGTCATTGAGCTTAAATGAAAAAAAAAATGGGGCTTCGGGGCTTCTTGCGCTTTGTAACACCAAAAAAAAAAGCAACAAACAAACAAAAACAGAGTAAACAAAAAGGCAAAATGTTATGCCACCTTACATTCTAACTCAGGGTGTCCAAACTACGACCTGTGGTCTGGATCCGGCCTGATGCCAATTCATCCATCCTGCGGAGCCCTTGTCGCTCCCGGAAGTGGAAGTAAAATGCCCCCATACAAGGGTGCATTTTACTTCCGCTTCTGGGTGCGACAAGGGCTTCAGGGGCCAGATGAATTGGCGTTGGAGACATACCTGTCATGTTTCGGGAAATTTCTGTCAAACACCCGTATTTTACTCTTTCCCGCCATCATCCCATATTAGTTAGACTGGAGTTAGACTGGAGGCCAGCATAGGATAAGCATAGCTGTCCAGTTTCCAGTTTTGGCCAAGAAATTTCCCTTATTTGACAGAAATTTCCTGAAACTTGACAAGTATGGTCGGAGACCGGATCCAGGCCATGGGGCCATTCAACAATTACGTGATCCATTTTTTGAGGGGGTTTGACCCCCTCCCCCCATGTAATCCAACCGTAATTTTCACTTCGGAACCCCCTCCCTTTAAAATTACATAATCCAGAGTTTTTGTATCAAAACTCTTAATTTTTAGAGCTTTTCACTAGTGGTGCCTAATGCAGAACATATCGGTGAGGATTCTCGATGCATCTCACCCTTTGTGAAGAGATTCTTTTGCAGGGAGGAATGAAGATGTCATGTAAGTTCCGATAGTGTTCTTCTACTATCTTCTTTATAAGGATTATACATTTATGTCGGTTAGAAATACACTGCACAAGCAATTCAATAATCTCAAACCGGATCAAAATTCCCAGAGATCATTTTTAAACCTAAAAAGCGCCATGTTTCGAAACCACAACAGCTCCAAATGGATTACGTAATCTTTGACCTGACCACCCCCTGCCCCCACGTAATTTTCCGTAATTCAGGTGGCAGACCTCCCCCCCTCAAGGATCACATAACTGTTGAATTGCCCCATAGTGACCAGCCCCCTGAACCACATGACTGGCCCATGGCCTGAAAAGTTTGGGCACCCCTGTTCTAACTGCACTTTAAATGCTCACTGTGGAGGCAGGTTTCAAAATGCCATTAAATTTTCTGCTGCTCGTCCAACATACATCTCTGCCTAGCACCACGACAATGTGCTATGAACTTTTATTAATCTTATACCTGCCTCGAAAGCTTGCAACATTTTGTTTTGTTTTTTAAGTGACCCAATAAAGGTATCACCTTCCTCACGCATTCTCTGCATCTTTTGTGATTTAAAAATAGATCACACGGCCAGTCTCCTTTGTTTTGCTGTGTTTTAATGTTAGCTTTCATGAATCAAGTACATTTCGTCAGGCCTAAGAGTGAGACTTCATGGCAATCATTTATACACACCAGGTACAGAGGTACACAAGGGTGGCTTAGTATAACAGATAAGTTTACAAATCTGTGCCTTTTAACAAACAGTAAAAACAAGAATCCTGATTGTGGTTCAGATTTATTACTGTGAAGTTTAGCCCTATTCACAGCAAATCTGAATATCAGGGATCTTCTGTTATTGCCAGTTGTAAAAACCCACACTGATGTATAAACTTATCTGTTGTACTAAGCAACCATTGTATACCTCTGTACCTGATATGTATAAATTAATGCCATGAAGTCGCACTCTTATGTCTGATGAAGTGGACTTGATCCACGAAAGCTAACATTAAAATACAGCAGTTAGTCTTTAAGGTGCCACAATATTTTTGTCTTCTTGTTTTGTTTGCTCTGATGCTTGCACAGACTAACACAATTACCACTTCAGAAACCTAAATGTTCTCTGTCAGGTGCACTTGCTTCACATTTTGCAAGTATCACAGAGTAAACCAACGTAATGAACAAGAAGGTGATGCTCAGCTACATTGGTTTGACATCTCAAAGTTTTAAGAATGAAACTCAGAGGCAAATTTCAAGGTTGAAATTCACTGCTTGTCAAAAAAGATATGCAACTGAATATCCCAGAGCATCTCTTTTTGGTAATTTTTGCTGTGCACAGACAGGAACAAAAAACAAGTAGCAAATAATAAGCAACCTATCTTTGGAGTAGAAAGTACTTCTGAAGCCCTTGGCAGTGTGCTTTTTCCCCTCATAGGCCTCATTTTGGGGATGGACCCATCAGTCTGCCACTGCTAACATTAGTACTTCTTTTTCTTCTACCATATCCAGATCTGAATATTGCCAATCCTCATGCCGATCAGCCATGAAGACTGTCCTGAAAATATAATGCAGTGGTCTTTTATCTGCCTTCTGCATCACAGCATGACACCCATACCACTGATCCAGTTCCATGAGTCACTTTCTTGTCCTGAGCCCTTTTAGCACACAAAGTCCCCCTCAGCCCCAGGCCAGGATTGATGAAGTGCTGCCCACCATCAAGATGGATTCAAGTGAGATTGAATCCATTTGGGGATCATACAAATCTAAATAAATAAATAAATCACCCTTCCCTGTAGACTTCAGGACCCAAGCTGGTAGTACTCAGGGTTGTCAGGGTTGTTAACCGCTACCTGATACTCGGTGTTGAGTCGCTGGCAGTATGTCTACGATATTACTATAGTAGGGTAACCTGCCCAGACATTGCTATTAGAAGAAATGGTGCAGTGTAGCTAGGTATAGAAGGTATGCATTTGTTTTCAGCTTCAGAGAACCATATTTATGAATAAAACTACACTTTTAAGTTCCCGCTTAAATCTTAGGAATTAAAAGAGTAGTCACAAATGAGGAGATAGGGCATAGTGGTAAAATACCCACCAGTTCCAAAGCCTAGCCAACTCATGACAAATTAGGGAAGATAATGGAGCATCTGGGTTTTTTTTGTAAATAAAAAAATATTACATTAAATTTTCCTTTGCACTGAAATCAAGAAAGGTACTGATTCCTGTCTAATATAGTTGCAGATTCAGTATTAGGAACTTGCGAAAGAAAATGAATGATTCTGGATTCTGTGGACTCAAAGCTGACCCTGGCTAACCTCAGAACACCTCAGTCTAGGGCAGGAGTTCTCAACGTTTTTAAGCCGGGGCTCCTGGGTCACTCTCCCTCAGGCAGCTTCGGACTACAGTATAGCGATTTTCCCTATGGGATGCATCATACAATGATTTTTCCCCACTAAGTGGTTTTTCCCATTGAAAATTTGTTGTACGATTTTTTCCGTAGGGAAAATTGTTATGCAGAATGCCATTTCCCCCCGCCCCCCCCAAAACCTAATTGTTATACGATTTCATTGCTATATGGGGCAATTGTTGTATGAGATTCCACTGTACATGACTTTAAAAAAATTACTAAAAAGTTAAACATTTTAATGCTAGAACTGTGTGTAACTAGTTGTTGTCAGGTGTTAATTGCTCTCCACCATAGGTCTCCATTTTGACCAATCATACAAAAAATATCCTAGGTAAAAAGGAAGTCCCTAATTTCAGATGGGTTTAGCGCTTGAGGGCTCATAATTAATTTGACTTTGCTTCAGTCCTTGCAATGGTAATTTCTGTACTCCAGAAATATTTCCCCTACTGCAAATCATCTCTACTTTTTGTAGGAATCGGGGCCGCTGAGGGCCGTAGGTCCCGGAGGAGACTGATCAAGGAATGATACGAGGCAGTATGGAGGAGGATAAGATCAGTAGTTTATTGAGGAAAAGACATCACCTTTTATAGATCAGAAGGCAAGGTAGAAAAAACCATCACCCGACAGTAAATCACATCACCTATTTACTCAGGTTAATTGGGAATCTCTCTTGGGGAAGTTAATTAGTGCGGGCAAACATTGACTGGGAAAACACCTATTGTTTTGGGCTTAGGAGCTGGGTAAACGTGGCCACTATTTGCGCCAGGGATTTACGCTAAACTCGGAGATGAATGTTTGCCTAATTATGTTACAGGAGTTAGCGATCTGCTTACTTGGCAGAGTCTTAGGTCAGGTCAAGGAATTTTATTTATTTATTTATTTATTTATAGTCACATTTGTATATGCCGCCCACTCAGGCAGAACCCGACTCAGGGCGGCATTACAACAATTCTAAAAACACATAAAAGACACTATAAAAAACCCACATCCCACCCCATTTAAAAACCCATATCCCGCCCACCCATCCCACCCACCACATAAAGAAAAAGAGAGAGTTCTTAATCCTTACAATAGCCAGCAGGCGGGAGCCGTAGTCCCATTCGGGCCCCACACCTGCCCTGCCAGCCAGGTCTTCACTCCTTTCCTGAAGGGCAGCAATTCGCTTTGAAGTCTTAGATCTATTGGCAGGAGGTTCCAAAGAGCTGGTGCGGACACGGAGAAGGCCCTCCTTCGGGTGCTAGACAAATGTGCACCCCTAGTTGATGGCACTATTAGAGAGCCCCTCCGGTCCGCTCTAGTTGGACGGGCAGACACTCTTGGGATGATGCGGTCTCTAAGGTATCCTGGCCCACTGCCATATAGGGCTTTAAAGGTCAAAACCAGCACCTTAAATTGCACCCGGAGACAAACTGGTAACCAGTGCAGCTCCCGAAGTAGCGGTGAGGCATGGGCATATTGCCCACACCCCATCACCACCCGGGCCGCTGCATTCTGGACCAGATGCAGCCTCCGAATGGTCGTCAAGGGCAGCCCCATGTAGAGCGCATTACAATAATCTAGTCGGGAAGTAACCAGAGCATGGGTGACCATAAGCAAGGAGCCCCGGTCCAGGAGCGTGCGCAATTGGCGAATCACCCGAAGTTGGGCAAAAGCCCTCCTGGCCACAGCCGCTACTTGTTCTTCTAGCCGCAGCCGCGAGTCCAGAAGGACCCCCAAATTGCGTACAGGGTCTGTCTGGGGCAAAACAGCCCCATCCAGTACCAAAGGTGGTAACTCCCTGGGTAACGCGGGGCCCCCCATCCACAGCCACTCTGTCTTGCTGGGATTCAGCCGAAGCCCATTGGCCCCCATCCAGACCCCAATGGCCTCCAGGCATCCGGATAGGATTTCAATAGCATCACTAGGGTCCCCACGGGCCGAGATGTACAGCTGAGTATCATCCGCGTACTGATGGTACCGCACCCCGTGGGAACGAATGATCTCACCCAGTGGCTTCATGTAGATGTTAAATAGGAGAGGAGAGAGCACCGAGCCCTGAGGAACCCCATACTTGAGGAGCCTAGGGCTGGACCTCTCACTCTCTAACCACACCGACTGGGTACGGCCCTCCAGAAAAGAGGAAAACCAGGACAACACAGTGCCCTGGATCCCCAGTCCTTTGAGTCGTTCCAGAAGGATACCGTGGTCGACGGTATCGAAGGCCGCTGAGAGGTCAAGAAGAGCAAGGACGGATGGATAACCCCCGTCCCGCTCCCGCCAGAGATCATCCATCAGTGCGACCAATGCCGTCTCCGTTCCATACCCGGGCCTGAATCCTGATTGAAAGGGGTCTAGATAATCCGCTTCCTCCAGGACACTCTGCAGCTGGCGCGCCACCGCCTTCTCCAAAACCTTACCCAGGAAGGGCAGGTTGGAAACCGGCCTGTAGTTGTTAAGGACCGCTGGGTCGAGGGATACTTTCTTCAGGAGGGGGCGCACCAAAGCATGTTTTAGCTGTGCAGGAAATACCCCCTCCCGCAGTGATGCATTTATTATCCCCCCAACCCAGCCACCTGTTACCTCCTTGGAGGCTTTCACCAACCAAGTGGGACAGGGGTCCAAAGGACATGTAGTGGCACGGACAGCTGCAAGGAGCCTGTCCACTTCATCAGGGACAACAGGATCAAACTGATCCCAGATCGTACAGCAAGACTGTGCACCGGCACCCCCCGACCCTCCCCATCCACGCCAGGATTCAATCCTGAACGAATCCGATCGATTTTCTCCACCAGATGGTCAGCAAAGTCCTCAGCCGAACCCTGCCAACCGGGCACCGATCTCCCCCTACCAAGGAGGGACCTGGTAACCCGGAACAGGGCGGCTGGGCGATTATCAGCGGAGGCAATAAGGGTGGTGAAGTATTGCCGCCTCACCACCCCCATCGCCACTAGGTAGGCCCTAATAGCAGCTCTAGCTAGTGTCCAATCGGAGTCATCCCGGGTCTTCACCCAGCGGCGCTCTAGGCGTCTCTTTGCCCGTTTGAGTTCACGCAGTTCATCTGTGAACCACGGGGATGACCTAACCCCACGGGCGCGGAGAGGCTGCAGTGGCGCGATTTCATCCAAGGCTGCTGTTGCCGTCCTATTCCAAAGGTCGACAAGTGCCTCGGGTGAATCGTGAAGCCGATCCAGAGGAACACCCCCTAGTTCCCTCTGGAATCCGTCTGGATCCATTAGTCGCCGAGGGCGGGCCATTTTAATAGGCCCTGCCTCCCTACGATGAAGTGTCGCCCCCAGAAAGTCAAGAGTCACCAGATAGTGATCTGACCATGGCACAGGTGAGATGACTAAATCCTGTAGTCTCAGATCACTCTGCCACTGCTCCGACAAGAAAACTAAGTCTGGCATGTGACCACTGCCCCTGGTCGGACCCCAAACTACTTGAGTCAGGCCCATGGCTGCCATGGAAGCCATGAACTCCCTTGCCACCTCAGAAGCCATCCCCAGCGATGGCAAATTGAAGTCCCCCAGCACCATAAGCCTCGGGAACTCCAACGCCAGCATCGAGGCGGCCTCGAGGAGCTCAGGCAGGGCATCCCTTACCCTGCAAGGGGGCAGGTACAGGAGTAAGATCCCCAACTGACCCTTGGGGCCCAGCCGAAGAAGCAGGGCCTCACAACCGGACACTTGTGGAGCAGTGGCCCTAGCAACTCCCAAAGACTCCCTGGCAACAATGGCGACACCACCGCCCCTCCCCTCACCTCTAGGCTGGTGCCAAATGCCGAACCCAGCTGGACACATGTCTGAAAGAGGTACTCCATCTTCAGGAGTCAGCCAGGTTTCGGTGATGCATGCCAGGTCGGCCAGCCCTTCCTGGATGGCATCTTGAATCAGGGGGGCCTTATTACAGACCGATCTGGCATTCACCAGCAGCAGCCTAAGGGCAGGGTCACTCTGGATCTGCTGCTCAGGGCCCAGAGATGTACCTGCAGGGCTGGAATGAGGGACCGCACTTAAACATCGGACCCGCATTCCCCGAGTGCGGCCCGCCCCACGGTACCCGCCATACCGCCCCATGCCCGTCACAACACCTATATGGGTCCCCGGAACCTCCCTAAATTGGGTGAATCAAACCCTATAATTTATCCACCCCCCTTAATTTGGGTGCTCGCAGAGCCCACGGGCCAGGGAGCCTTTCTCACCGAAGTGGCCTCTGCCGGGCCGTTCTGTGCCCATTGGGGCACGGGGAAACCACATCTCCCCTTTTTAAATTTTCTTAAGAGCCTGACCAGCAACTCTGCGCAAGAGCGGCATCAGCTGTTGAGCGGGAATGACGTCTCGGGGTTTCCTACTGTGACGGCATTGGGATATCAGTGAGGGAATACATTGCGCGAGGCAACAGACTGTCACGCCTAGTATAATCACCCCCACAACCACCTTGAGTACCGTCTGAAGCCACCCCCAGGGGATCCACGACCACATCCAGTTCCACAATGAACTCCACCAAGTTCCCCATGCAGAACCCTCCGTGATGCCCTGGACTATGGTGTGGAGATCAGTGAGCTGACTCTGTACTTTGCGGGAGTTGTCAGTAAGGTTGAAACAGCACATACCATGAAAGGATTCGCAACCCAGGTGGTGCAACAATAAGAGGTAGTCGATAGCCGCTCGATTGTCAAGGATGGCATGGCGAAGCTCCGCCTGCTCTTGATTAAGGAGCGCTATCGCTTTGATGGCTTTGGCTAGACCGCAAGCCAAGCGACCAATCCTCTTTGCGTTGCCGACGGCTAAGCCTGGCACGCCAAAGATGCTGACTGCCAGAGAGAGATATTCGGCAGGGCTCATTACTCTAAAGCTGCTCTCACATGAGCTGTCTAGCTGGGTGGTGTGAGTGTGCCGCATGAGTGAAGAAACATTTGGAACATGTGTAACATTTGTGCTTGGGGTGACCATATCCTTAGTAGGGAGTAACAATGTCAAGCGACTGATACAGCATATAGAGTCTGAAACATTTGCAGGAATGTAGTTCCATGTATACTGGTTGCATGTGAAGAACCAACCAGATGGTAGGGTGACATGAGCATACATGGTGCCAAGTGGTACAGGGTTATTGCAAGTCCAATTGCCACTGCCAACGTTGAGGCAGCGGCGCCGAGTACGACCAGCTGAGGCGCAGCCGTACATCCGTCCACAGGTAGAGTTCGGGCTGACCGCCACCCGAGGAGTGTGGAGGGTGGCTGCATCAGCCGGCAAAGTCATGGTCAGCCGCATTTCCCAACGGGCATACTCTGAAGAAGCCGCTGGAATGTACGGGCTGAAAAGTCTTTTCACAAGCCAATCCCCATCCCTGGGGTGCGCGCCTGGAGAATGGCACACTGGGATGAGGCAGGTGCTGAGGATCGAAGCAGAACCGAGGTCCTGCCTGAGGCAAAAATCAGACTGGTTGACGAGACCCGCCAACCTCTCCCAAATATTGTACTGCATCCGGGCAGAGAGGTCTCTGCCGGGCAGCAGATCGTTGGCCTCCAACGAGGCGGCCTGAGCGCCTTCCCCCAAAAGCAGGGAAAGGGTCAGGATGATGGTGAGCGCCAGGGTGTTGGCATGAATCTGGGCGAAAACTGCAGCTGTGAGGTTCTCCGGTGTTGGCTCCTTCCTTTTGTGCCGGACGGTGTCCTCGGCCTCACGGCAAAGGATCTTGACCATCCCCCAGGTGATCTTGGGTGCTGTCGTCGGTGGCCGTCTCTTCCGACGGGTCCTCTCGGTCAGAATGAGGTCCTCCATCTCCGGGATCGGACTCTGGTCGGTCTGGGTCCACGCCATGTGGTTCCACGTAAGGCTTGACACACCGAGCTGGAATCCAAACGACACCTGTAGGAGACACAACTGCAGCATACCCTCTTCCCCAGGTTACGAGTGGCACCGGGCCCCTCCAAGAAGGGTCCGGTGGCACCCGGTATCGGACCATCGGTCGCGGGAGAGCTTCCGAACGGCGGAAGTGCTTCTCCTGCGGCGTGCAATCCGAAAAAACATTAAGATGATTGTAAGTGAACAATACCTTATTCAGGCAATGCTGTGCCTGGCCCTGTGACTTGGGGAGGGCTGGTGGCTCCCCCCTTTCTGTTTGTTTATCAATATAGGACTTGAGCGTCCGATTGACCCGTTCCACAATCGCTTGCCCCTGCGGATTGCAAGGAACGCCAAAAGTATGCTTAATATCCCAAGTGGCCATGAAGGCGGCCAACTGCCTAGAGCTGTAGGACGGGGCATTATCGGTTTTAATGTGCCGAGGTTTGCCCATGGCTGCAATGCAGGAAAGGAGGTGCTGCTCCACGTGGGAAGCAGTTTCCCCTTTCTGCGCCGTTGCCCAAACGAACTGAGAAAAAGTGTCTATGCAAACATGCATGTACTGCCATCTGCCAAACTGCGGAACATGCGTGACATCCATCTGCCACACCTGGTTAGCCTCTGTCCCTCGTGGGTTGACCCCCCACGAGGGCCCCCCGGCGCCCCTGCACAATGCTGGCAAGAGCGAACTATGCCTTGGGCTTGAGAGAGTGGCAGATTGAACTGTCTGGCGAGTGCTTTGGCATTCTGGTGAAAAAAGGCATGACTCTGAATTGGAGTAGTAAAAACACCCAAAACTGAACGTTGCTGAATTTCCTTTGCCGCCGCATCCGCTCTGCTATTGCCCGCGGAAATCGGACCCGGCAAGTCTTGATGACTGAGGATGTGGGCAATATAGAGCGGCTCCGTGCGGTTTCGCAAATGAAATTGAGCAGTGAGAAACAGACTAAGCAAATTTTTGTCTATCGCGGGAGTGATGTATGCTCCCGGTAGACTGTGAAGCAAATTCCTAACATACATACTGTCAGTAATGATGTTTAAACGTTCTTTGGCGAAGGTGCGCAAGGCAAGGTTCACCGCTGCCAACTCTGCCCGCTGTGCGGACTTTTGCGGAAGAGTTAGCAGCGTGCGCCAAGCTTGGCCCTCCTGCCAGGTCAAGACACCATATGTGCGACCACCATCAGTAAAAACTGTCCTGGCCCCCTGAAGTGGAACCCGCGAAAGCAATTCAAACAAGCTGACTGTCTGCGTTTGGAGTGAGACAAGTCTGGGGTCTTTTGGCAAGTGGTATGCCAAGCATCCGGTGAATCCTTCCAACGCAATTGGAAGCGAGTCACCGAGCTGCAGTAACTGCTGAATTTGTTCCTTGGTGAACGGGACTACAATTTTGGCCAAATCGTGCCCTGAAATGTCCCTAGCTCTCAACCGTCCGTGGTAAACCACCGCGGAGACCAGTTCTTGGGGAGGAACGATGTTTCGTGAAGAGGTGTTCGGAAGGTACACCCACTCCACGATACTCGCCCCTTTCTCGGCATCTACGCCGAGCGCTCCGGTGAACATGGATCCTGTTCTTACGATGTACAAATTCAGGATCGGAGCGTATGGCCCTGGGGTGATACTATCTACCCACCTCTGGCTGAGAACTTGGTTAATTTTCTCGAGAGCTAAGCGCCTTTCTCGAAAAATTTTTATCCGGTCTGCCGGCTGCTTACCTAAAGTTAGCAGCGAGAAGAGCGGTTTTAAAAGATCCGTATCCAATCGGAAATACAGTCTGGCCCAATTGATGTTACCTAAAACTTGCTGCAACTCTACAAGGGTGACTGAGTCCTGTAAATTGATCTGAGGCAAAACTGGTGCTGCGAAAGAGCGGAGAAGCCGATGACCCAAGTATGAGAAGGGCTCGGTTCTCTGCACTTTCTCTGGGGCAATGAGTAAACCTTTGTCCCCCAGGCTGGCCTGGAGGTCAGAAAACATTTCGCTGCCGAGTTGCGGCATCGCGACCAAGATGTCATCCATAAAATGGCAAACTATGGCTTTAGGGTAACGGCTTCGAAACTTTGCCAGCGCGTTGTGAACATATATTTGGCACAGGGTGGGCGAATTGAGCATGCCCTGTGGCAAAAATTTCCACGCGTAACGCTGCGTGGGCTCACTGTGGTTCACAACCGGCACCGTAAAGGCGAACCGTTCCCTGTCCCGGGGGTCTAAGGGAATTGTATAAAAGCAATCCTTGAGATCTACAATGAGGATCTCCCACCCCTCGGGAATCATGTTAGGATTTGGGATGCCGCATTGAAGCGGACCCATTGGCTGTATGCATTTATTGATCTCTCTGAGATCGTGGAGGAGTCACCACTTCCCCGACTTCTTCTTTATGACAAAAACTGGTGAATTCCATGGACTCGTGGACTGTTCTATATGTCCTGCGTCTAGCTGTTCTTTAACTAGCTGCTTGAGGGCAACTAATTTCTCTCCCACTACCGGCCATTGTTCTACCCAAACCGGCGTGTCGGTGAGCCATTTAAGTGGCAACGCCATTACCCAAAGGTAAGCATAGCACCGTACTGCTGCAAGATGTCTCGCCCCCAAAGGTTGATGTGCACGTCAAGAATGTGCAGCCGAATTACCGCCGTGCCGTCAGCCTTTGGGATTGTGACTTCCACCCACTCTCGGCTCCTAAACACTTCCTGAATTCCGCCTACCCCCCACACATCGGAGACCGGCTCAATGGCCCACTCCCTTGGCCACTGGCTTCTGCTTATCACGCTCACATCTGCTCCGGTATCGAGTAACCCTGAGAATGATCTTTTGTTCAAAAATACCTCGATAACGGGGCGCTGCTTCCACTCAATGTTGGTCTCCACTGTCGCTAAGACCTGGTATCCTTGTACTGCCTCACTGGCGCTCGAGCGGTCCTCTGACCGGGACTCGGAGCTGTCACTGAGCCTTCCCTGGCTATCTGCTGGCGAGTGACAAGGAACCATGATCAGTTGCGCTAAGGTGTCTCCTTTGTGAATTGTTTGGGGCAGGTGAGTCCAAAGCTGAACTTGGAGAACGCCTGAAAAATTTGAGTCAACGACTCCCGGAATTATGAAAATTCCGCGTGCTCCAGCTACACTGCGGGGCAAAACTAAACCTATAAAGCCCTTGGGCAGTGGACCCATGTACTGGGAGTCCACTAGATAGACCGTGCCTGGCAGGTCACATGTAACGTCTGCCTGACAAGTCAAGTCTAACCCTGTACTACCCTTGGGGCTGGCCTGTGCCCTCGCAATGCCTGGCTTGTGACCGGGATCTAGTCTAGCTCTGGTGAGTTCTGGGCGAAGGAAGCCTCTGTTTGGACCGGGGCCAGAGACATGCCCGCGCTCCGGTTTCCCGAGTTCGGACAGTCTCGGGCCCAGTGGTAGCCTCTTTTGCACTTCGGACACTGGGTTTTTGGAGCCTTTGGATGGCCGGACCTTTGTCCGCCTCCCTTGGATCGACACTCCCTAGTGAAGTGTCCAACCTTGCCACAATTGTGACATGCTCCTGGGGTCTTACCCTTTGGTCTTTTACCCCCTTGCACCGCTGCCGCTAGCAAACCCATCTTGTAGGATTCTGTGCCAACGTCGGCGCAAGCTCTAATCATGTCCATAAGGGTCAAATCAGGACGATTGCCCAGGGACTGCAAGATTTTACGGCAGTCTAAATTGGCATTGTCCTTGGCTAACTTCATCATGAGCTCTTGCTGGGCCTCCTCATTGTCAATCTGCCTGCTAATTGCTTCCTCCAGGCGATTGATGAAATCCATATAGGGTTCCTGGGCTCCTTGCTTGATAGCGGTGTAATTTTTAGCCGCTTTGCCAGTTGCTGGGACTTTGAAAAACGCCCTAAAGGCGGCCTCGGCCGACATCTGGAGAGTGGCGAGAGGCAAGTTGATCTGGGCATTGATGGGCTCGAAGGCACCTGAACCATATAACTGGTCAGGAAGTACTGCGCCTCCCATCCTGGCAGCCCTTGTCTGCGCCTCAAGGCGAAACTCGCTGTCCCAAATTAAATACTGGCTAGGGGTGAGCATCATCCGCATGACGGCTTTCCAGTCATGGGGAATCCACATGGTGTTCTTGCACACTTGCTGAAGCGTGCCCCTGGTAAAATGACTTTGGAGCCCAGTTTCTGAAATGGCTTTCCGTATAGCCATGAGAAGCTTATACGGGACTGGGGAATGGACTATCTGCTGGGCGCCCGTGAGCGCGTCCATCTCCATACGGATAGGACATATCTGACTGAGCTCTGCTAGCTCCTCTACTGGCAATTCCCCCTTCCTGAGTTCTTCCTCTACTGTGCGCTGAAGGGCACTTTTGGTAGCTAGGGAACCCGTTGCTATCTGAGAAGCGCCTGCGCTCCTCATTCCTTGCATTCCGCCGGTGACGTCTGCAGCTGTCACCGAGGGAAGGCTCCCTACACTACTCTGCCTAAACTGGAGTGACGGATAGAGCGCCGTAGGCGCCGTTGGTTCGGCTGGCGTATCTGGCAGATTTGGGGGTTCTTTGGCCTCTACCCGGACTGGCTCTATCTCCGCCAAGAGCTTCCTGCATTTTCTCCATGTGCGAATTACGCCTCCTGGAGCTTTCGGGGGTTGCTGAATGCAGTCTCCTATCTGATCCCAGAGCTCAAGGGTTAACGTACCTACTTCTGGGTAAAGTAGGCAGTGTTCCCCTAGGTACACCAAAAGTCTCGCTAGCTCTCTGCTGTGAAAACGCACCTTAAATACCCTGGCCAGGATTCTGAACTCTCCCTCACGAGTTCTTTGGCTAGCGGATGGACGCTGTCGCTGAGGACAGGTCCCCATATTACCTGTGATTGGGTCCTCGGAAGATTCCTCCTCGGGACGAGTCGACGCGTCTGTGGCAGGCAATAGGTTCTGGCGACGACACTTCTGGGTAGAGCTCGGAGCGTGGACTGCGACCACGGGCCCTCGGTGGCCACTGCGCTGTCAGGGGCTCACAGCTGCCCTGAGCGGAACGCGTTTTTCCCTTTGGCGCAAGCCGCCGCGAAAGTCAGGAGCAAGCTGTAGGATGCCTCTTTGGACTGCCTCACCGCAGGCCGTCCCTCCGATTGGCTGGCTGCCGGACGGAGTGCCGCGCTGTCCTCCGGGATGATTCGGACACGGTTCAAGCGCAGAACCGGACCGTGTGATCGCTACTCTGAGGTAGACTGCTCGGGGGTCGCTTACTCACGAGTAGATCACGTCGGGGTCACCAGGTGTAGGAATCAGGGCCGCTGAGGGCTGTAGGTCCCGGAGGAGACTGATCAAGGAACGATACGAGGCAGTATGGAGGAGGATAAGATCAGTAGTTTATTGAGGAAAAGACATCACCTTTTATAGATCAGAAGGCAAGGTAGAAAAAACCATCACCCGACAGTAAATCACATCACCTATTTACTCAGGTTAATTGGGAATCTCTCTTGGGGAAGTTAATTAGTGCGGGCAAACATTGACTGGGAAAACACCTATTGTTTTGGGCTTAGGAGCTGGGTAAATGTGGCCACTATTTGCGCCAGGGATTTACGCTAAGCTCGGAGATGAATGTTTGCCTAATTATGTTACAGGAGTTAGCGATCTGCTTACTTGGCAGAGTCTTAGGTCAGGTCAAGGAATTGGGTGAATCAAACCCTATAATTTATCCACCCCCCTTAATTTGGGTGCTCGCAGAGCCCACGGGCCAGGGAGCCTTTCTCACCGAAGTGGCCTCTGCCGGGCCATTCCGTGCCCATTGGGGCACGGGGAAACCACAACTTTTATTCTTAACTGTTTATACAAAGGAAACGTGAGTTGCTGGAGTGGTGGTAGGTAGCAATGCTGTATGTAATCATTCTAAACATCTTGTGCAGGCTGTTCTATTCAATCTATCACTTCTGTTGCTGTGTTGTAATACAATTCTCGTTCAACAGGTTTTTATCTCATTCTCATACATGCCTCTAAACTGGTACATTTCTTTTTTTTGGTTACAATTCAGTAGATAGTATTCCTCAAAATTTGCATTTTCAGCACCAAGCAATTCATGCCTCAGTAAAAATTTAAAAGAATTAGAAATGTATGGTCCAATTGACATGGTAATTTACAGATTTGGCTTATCAAGCTGACATTAATAATCAGAAGTGTCACCATTTTCTGTTTAAAAAATTATGTTCTTGACAACAAAGAACTAGCTGGAGTAAATATGCTGTAGCAATAATGTGTCCACAGTTTATTTGTTTCCTTCATGTTATTAAGTGGTTCAGACCTGGCATAGTGCACTGTTAAACTGCATTTCTATATCAAGAACTACAGCTATGCTATTAAAGTAACAACAAAGACATGTTACTGAGTAGGAAATTAAAATGTAATTATTGTGTGTGATCCAACAATGATAATACAGCCTAGAGTAATTATACTGTAATTATTTTCCCTTTTACTATTAGGTCTTAATTTTTCCTGGTTTTTATGTAATACTTAAGTACAACCAGTATTTGATGTTATTGCTTCTATATTTTTCTAGAACAGTAGTCAGCAAACGTGGCTCTCCAGATGTTTTTGGACTTCAATTCCCAGAAGCCCTGATCAACAGGAGTGCTGACTTGGGCTTCTGGGAATTAAAGTCCAAGAACACCTGGAGAGCCAAGTTTGCTGACCCCTGTTCCCAAACAAAGTGTGATAAAATGGTGGAAAATTGGACCATAACTGAGAGGGAAAAGATACCAAATCTCAAGAGCATAGGTGTGGGTCTGAGCAGAGATTTAAATTATCTGCAACAGTATTTCAGAAAGCCTGGTAAATGCCTTCTCCACATTGTTCCTTTCTGAAGGAGCCTTATTTTAATATGCAAATATGAAAATTTTAGAATTCTATAATAAACAAGAATTCATATTATTAGTTTGTTCTTATCAATGTGGTACATATCCATAGACTCCAGCTATGCAACCTGCTCACAGAATCGATCATGGTCTTGGACTGAGACTGAAATCAGT
This sequence comes from Bradypodion ventrale, assembly GCA_035047345.1. Lineage (NCBI taxonomy): Eukaryota > Metazoa > Chordata > Lepidosauria > Squamata > Chamaeleonidae > Bradypodion > Bradypodion ventrale. Next base: position 99,839,861 of record JAWDJE010000001.1, read on the forward strand.
ATGACTTATAAAAAGAACAGCATAACACTGTTAGATGTGGTTTCCCCGTGCCCGGTGGGCACGGAACGGCCCTGGCAGAGGCCACTACGGTAGAGAAAACTCCTGGCTCGTGGCGTCTGCGGGCAGAGAAATTAAGGGGGGTGGATAAATGATAGGGTTTGATTCACCCAACTCCTGACCTGACCAGCGGTTCTGCTGAGAGAGCAAATATTCAACCCAGTTAATCACTCATCCCTGTGTCTCCGTGTAATCTCAGGCACAAAGAGATGCCATGTTTACCCCTGCCTGATCCCTGAACAATGAGGATTCCTAAGTCCATGTTTGCCCCAGTTAATTAACTTCCCCAAAGAGATTCCCAATTAACTTGAGCACGCAGGTGATGTCATTTCTGCCGGATGACAGTTTTGCCACCGTTGCGCTTTTCCTTCTATATATGTTGCAGCCTTTTCTCAATAAACTACTGATCATATCCTCCTCCATACTGCCTCGTATCGTTCCTTGATCAGTCTCCTCCGGGACCTACGGCCCTCAGCGGCCCCGATTCCTACAGTTATTTAGTATAGCATATTCAATAATTATTCACTTATAAACTTACTGTAGTACTTGTACTGGAGGTGGTTTCGGCTGTACTGTACAGTACATTTTATGCAATGTATAATAAGTAGGATGTTTTTGGGCAGTGCTTTATTTGAGGATAGAACCACTGCCTTAGAAAGAAACCTGCAAATAATTTAACCCAGCCTCCTACTCACTGTATGCTTTGCAATGCACAACAATAGTCTCCAGACTGTGTAAATGTCCTTGGTGATGATCTCCGCAACTGCAGGGGCAACCTGATCAACTGCTTCACTTGTCTTACTAGCAGAAACTGTATTTCAATGCTTAAGTAAAAGTTAACTTTCTGCAGCCTTCTGTCTGCATCTAGAGAGCAACACAGAACAACCCGGCTTCACTTCCTATATGCAAAACATTCCGATATTTGAAAACCTTTGCAACATTTCCTTTTAATCTTCTCCAGTTAAAACATCTCCAACTCTTTCAACTGTTCTTCATAAAACTTAATATTCAGACTCACATCACCAACTTGATTGTTTTCCCCAGAATTGATTGCTCTTATTTATTTTATTTTAAAGTTATTTATTTTAAATATTTCTATCCCGCTTCCCTCACTCGAAAGTGACCCGAAGCGGCTAAACAACATAATTAAAAACAGGAATAAAACAGATTAGCAAACTGTTATGTATGCATGTACAATGTTACTTTAAATATATGAATGTAACCAGTCCACAATCACAATGTATCTCAGCTGTTAAGGAACGCGAGCAAGCCGCCCATAGAGGGCAGCTGCGAGCGTTCAGTCTCACATGGTCCACATTGCCCAAATCACAAACAGCCGCGGGAAATTCCCCACATGATCAGGAGCTACAGAAAACAACTGCAGAAGAGAAAACAACTGCAGAAGAGAAAACAACTGCAGAAGAGAGGCGTGACCTGGGCGAGGCCACGCCGGTAGCAGCCAATGAGCTACCGTGCAACAAGATTCAAATGTATTGTGTTATGGTATATAATGAGATGTATCTGCCCCATTACCTCATGTTCGTGCTGAGCATCACTGAATAAACCTGTGTTAGTCCTTCCTGCGACTCCTTCTTTGTCTTCCGTGCAAGACACTAAATTGGTGACGAAGTTGGGATCGATGGCGAATCCCAAGGTCAAGCCATACCAGTTCGATGTCAGCGAGCCCGAACAATGGGAGCTCTACGAGTGCCAGTTTCGGCACGCCATGGAGGCTGCAGGCGTCGACGACAACGCGAAGATGCGCTCCCACTTCCTGTCTCAGGTGGGGCCGGCCACGCTGCAGATCCTGATGACCCTGGTGGCCCCCCGGAAGGTGGACGAGGTGCCCATCGACCGTATCCTGGAGAGGCTGCGTGAGCATTTCCAGCCGCCCGTCTCGATTTTCCCAGCCCGGGTCGCGTTCCACAGGCGAGACCAGCGACCGGGCGAATCCGTGTCCGCCTATGCGCCGGCCCTCAGGCTTGCAGCGGTGCATTGCCAGTGGGACGACCGGGACCAGGCCCTCCGTGACCGCATGCTGTGCGGCTTGAGGGACGAGGAGCTTCAGAGGAGGCTCATGACCCGCGACCATCGCCTCACGTTCAATGAGGTACTGCGGGAGGCGCAAGCAGCCGAGGAAGCCAGGAGCGGCGTCCGGCTATTCAAGTCTCGAGGGGCCACGTCCGAGAGGGCCAAGTCACCAGTGCAGGTGGCCCGGCGGACACCAGCGAAGATGGCCTGGCGGGCCCCCAAGCCGCCCGCCGCCGCACCAACGTCGTCCGAGGAGTCCTCCTCGACAGCGGATCCCTACTCCAGCGAGGACGATGATGTCCAGAGGATCAAGAAGCGAGGTGAGAAGCGGCAGACCCGAGAACGGCAGGACCGCCGCTGCGACGGTTGTGGGGTGGCCCACGACCGCACGAGGTGTCCGTTCCGAAAGGCCGAGTGCCACAAACTGCGGCCGGAAGGGACACATCGCCCGAGTATGCAGGCGCGGACGAGTCGAGGACAAGGGCAGTTCCAGCCATTCCCAGATGCACCAGCGAAAGGCGGCCGGCACCAGGAAGGTCTCAGCCGGCCACAGTGAGGACGGCGTGAACCGCGTGGGCCTGGAGCACCGGCGGTTCTTCATAGAGGTACTGTTGCAGGGGGTCCCAGTGAGGATGGAGATAGACTCGGGGTCTTCTTATTCCATCCTGTCCCAAAAAGAGTTTATGCACATTCCCCCAGAGAAACGGCCCAAACTGCGGGCCATGAGATCCAACCTACGGGACGTGCAGGGAAATGGGATCCCAGTGTTGGGGGTGGGGAACTTCAAGGTGAAGTTCAAGAACTACTCCGAGAAACTGCCCCTAGTGGTCCTAAAAGGGGGGAGGTGCTGCCTTTTGGGAACGCAGTGGTTTGCTTCCCTGGGGATCGAACTGTCCGGCATTAACGCCATCGAGACTGACCCAATGCGGGACGTGTGCGACGCACACCCGGACGTTTTCAAGAAGGGGCTCGGGAAATACAAGGGGCCCCTGGTTTCCTTTGAGCTGGACCCAGAAATCCGGTTCATCCGCCTCAAGCCAAGGAGAGTGCCCTTCGCCCTCAAGGACAAGATTGAGGCGGAACTGGACAAATTGGTGGGGCAGGGGATTTTGGTTCCAGTTGACTCGGCGGAGTGGGAAACGCCGATTGTTACAGCCCTCAAGTCAAATGGGGAGGTCAGAATTTGTGCGGACTATAAATGTACGATAAATAAGGCCATTCGGCCAAATGCATACCCGGTGCCCGTGGTCAGCCATTTGCTGGCCACGCTACATGGGGGGAGGTTTTTCTCCAAGTTAGATTTGGCCCAGGCATATCAGCAGCTCTCTGTAACCCCGGCTGCTGCCGCCGCGCAAACAATCGTAACGCACAAGGGGGCGTTTAAGGTAACGCGCCTTCAGTTTGGCGTGAATTCGGCCCCCGGAATTTTCCAGGCCCTCGTGGAATGCCTTTTAAAGGGGCTTCCAGGCATCCTCCCATACTTCGACGACGTGTTGATAACAGCGGGGAGCGAATTAGAGTTAGCCAAGAGGCTAGATGGGGTTCTCTCAGTGTTCGAGAGGGCAGGACTTCGATTGAGGAGGGACAAGTGCGTATTCTTCGCGAGGGAGGTAGAGTTTCTAGGGTTTAAGGTAACCCCGGACGGAATCAAACCCTCCGAGTCCAAGGTAGCGGCCGTGAGAGACGCCCCTCGCCCCACCGCGAAACCGGAGCTGCAGTCATTCCTAGGGCTCCTAAATTTCTATCACTCCTTCCTGCCTCGGAAGGCATCGGTCGCGGAGCCACTGCACGCGCTACTTAAGAAGGACGCGGTTTGGCGGTGGGGGGACAAGCAGGAGAGGGCATTCAAGGAGCTTAAGTCACTCCTGTCTTCGGATGTGGTCCTGACCCATTTTGATCCGAAAAAACCAGTGGTGCTAGTCTGTGATGCGTCCCCGGTGGGGGTGGGGGCGGTCCTGTGCCACGTGTTGGAGAGCGGGAGGGAAGCCCCGGTGGCGTACTACTCAAGGTCCCTCTCGAAAGCCGAGCGAAATTACGCGCAAACAGATAGGGAGGCCCTAGCAATAATTGCGGGAACCAAGAAGTTCCACGATTTCTTATACGGCCGCGAGTTTACGGTAGTGACGGATCACAAGCCGCTGCTGGGGATCTTCACTACCGGCAAACCAACCCCACAAATTCTATCCCCCAGGATGCTGCGTTGGGCCATTTTTCTCAACGCCTACCAATATGAGCTGGTCTATCGCCCAGGGAAGGAGATCTCCCATGCGGACGCCCTGTCCCGATCCCCTCTCCCTAGTTTAGGGGACCCCACGTGTGAGGTAGAGCAGGAACACCAAGTCCTGCTGATTGAGTCTCTCGACTCACCCCCAATTGTGCCGGCCGACCTCGCCAAGGCCACGGCGGCCAACAAGATCCTGGCCCAAGTTAGTTCCTGGGTTAGAAAAGGGTGGCCCACCTCTCCCCCCGAGGAACATTTCAAGCCGTTTTTCAGGCGCAGAGTAGAGCTTTCTCTGGAAAGGGGCTGCTTACTCTGGGGCCAGCGGGTGGTTATCCCAGAGAAGCTGAGGGCCAAGGTGCTGAGGCTACTGCACACCAGCCACCCCGGGATCGTGCGCTCCAAGGCTCTGGCCAGGAGTTTCTTTTGGTGGCCCCAGATAGACGGGGACATAGAACGCCTAGTGGGCACGTGCGAGAGCTGCCAGAGCTCTCGGCCCGAGGAGTCCCGGTTACCCCATAGGGAATGGGATACGGCCCGCGGGCCATGGTCCCGGATCCATGTCGACTTCGCTGGCCCTTTCCGCGGGTCCATGTTTCTCCTGGTAGTCGACTCCTACTCCAAGTGGTTGGAGGTAATCCCCATGAACAGCACGTCCTTTGCCGCAACCATTAAACAGCTGCGAAAGCTGTTTGTCTGCTTCGGCCTGCCAGACGTCCTTGTGAGCGATAACGCGAGTACCTTCACGTCGGCAGAGTTCAAGACGTTTATGGAGAGGAACGCCGTCAGGCACATAACCGCTGCCCCGTTTTACCCCGCCACAAACGGTCAGGTAGAGCGCCAAGTGCGCACTATGAAAGACGCACTGCGGCGCATGGGTCCCGGTGAGTTGAACCTGCATCTGTGCCAGTTCCTCATCTGCTACAGGACAACCCCTTTAGCGTCAGGTTTCTCCCCAGCCGAACTCCTCATGAGGAGGCGTCCGGTAACACTGTTTGACCGTATGGATCCGTCCAGGGTGGAGGATGAAGGGAGAAACATAAGCATAGGGGGAGAGAGCTCCAAAAGTTTTGTGGTAGGGGACCCGGTTCACTGCAGAAACTACGCGGCCTCGGGGCCAGCATGGGTGCCAGGGACAATTGTTGAGCAAACGGGGCCGATATCCTACAGGGTCGAGACTAGTTCAGGTCTACTCTGGAGAAGGCACGCTGACCAACTCCGAAGGCGAGTCACCGGTGAGGGGGGATCAGCGTTAGGGTCCTCCCCCACCCGCATTACCCAAGGGGGAGACACAGAGGAGGATACTTTCAAAGAGAGGGATCAGTTTGATGATGATTATGAGTTGCAGTACCAGGGGGATGTAGCGGAGTGGTCCACCACCCGTCCTAGCGAGAAGAGGGGTTTCAGTTCAGCCCCTGGTACTTCCAGTCCCCCTAGCCCTTTTGTTTTGGAGTATGCAATAGCTCCTGCCCCCCGGAGACCAACACCCCCAAGACAGGCAACAGGGGCGAGTCCGCCCACCACAGTCTCTAGAACGCCCGGACAGGCAGTGGGGGGTGGCGAGGCCACGAGGGCCTCTTCGTCGGTCTCGAGATTCGTACTGGGGGGGTCCCCAAACTCCTCAAGCGGCAGGCAGGGATTCACTTCCCAACTATTCATTCCATTCCCGTCCCCCAATGCATGGGTACCTCAGACGCCACACCGAGCCGCTAATGAGTCCCCCCTTTCCATTGCAGGGCAGGACTCTGCGGAACCAGGAGCCTCCGGCTCCCCTGTGTTAAGTCAGGCGGCCGCACGCCCCAGGCGCACATGCGGCAAGCCACAATGGTTGAGGGACTTCGTCCCATCCTAGGGGGGAGGGATGTTATGTATGCATGTACAATGTTACTTTAAATATATGAATGTAACCAGTCCACAATCACAATGTATCTCAGCTGTTAAGGAACGCGAGCAAGCCGCCCATAGAGGGCAGCTGCGAGCGTTCAGTCTCACATGGTCCACATTGCCCAAATCACAAACAGCCGTGGGAAATTCCCCACATGATCAGGAGCTACAGAAAACAACTGCAGAAGAGAAAACAACTGCAGAAGAGAAAACAACTGCAGAAGAGAGGCGTGACCTGGGCGAGGCCACGCCGGTAGCAGCCAATGAGCTACCGTGCAACAAGATTCAAATGTACTGTGTTATGGTATATAATGAGATGTATCTGCCCCATTACCTCATATTCGTGCTGAGCATCACTGAATAAACCTGTGTTAGTCCTTCCTGCGACTCCTTCTTTGTCTTCCGTGCAAGACACTAAACAAACCCCCATTAAAAAATCCCATCTTAAAACCAACTAAAAATCCCAGAACCACCCAGAACACTTACAAATAGTCGGGACAAGAACCAGTGTAGGCTAAATAAGCCAGCAGGATTGGGAAACTGATGCATCCATGCCCCACTCCTGCTGGCATAGCCATGTTTTCAGTTGTCTTCTGAAGGGAAGCAACTCCGTCTGGAGGTGTAGTTCAAGTGGCAAGAGGTTCCAAAGGGCTGGGGCTGACACGGAGAAGGTCCTCCTGTGGGTCCCTGCAAGGTGGGCTTCTTTTGCTGAAGGAACCACAACCGAGCCCCTCTGGTCTGCCTCGTAGGACGAGTATTACACCTAGGGGTGATGCGGTCTCTTAGGTAACCTGGATCACTGCCATGAAGGGCTTTAAAGGTCAAAATCAACACCTTGAATTGCACCCGGAGGCACACCGGCAACCAGTGCAGCTCCCGAAGCAGTGGTGAGGCACGAGCATAACGCCCCCGCCCCATCACAACCCGGGCAGCTGCATTCTGGACCAGCTGAAGCCTCCAAATGGTCGTCAAGGGCAGCCCCATGTAGAACGCATTACAATAATCCAATCTGGAGGTGATCAGGGTGTGAGTGACCGTGAGCAAGGAGTCCCGGTCCAGGTGTGGGCATAACTGGAAGATGACACGAAGCTGTGCAAAGGCCCTCCTGGCCGCGGCTGCCACCTGCTCCTCGAGCAGTAGCCGCGAGTCCAGGAGGACTCCCAGATTACTGTTCTTACTGTGTTTTCAAGAAATGCTTCATTTTGCTAATATTCTTATTAAAATGTAGTGTCAGCTATTTCAAATGTAGCCTGACTGACACAGAATCAAGTAGAATTATTTCCCCCATGAACTGGACACAATGCTTCTGTTAATGCAGGAGAAAGAAAACTCTGGCCAAGAGACCTAATATGGCATACAGAGGGCCAAGAGGAAATTTTGTACTCCCCAAACCCCCTGCATCTTGGAGATGGAGAGTTCCATTTCATATTTTCCAACTGAGGAACAAGCAGCAGTTGCTATGTTCACTGCCTGTTTGGAAATAACAGCGCAACCCCCACCACCACATTCCCACTCTCCCTATGTACCCAGCAGAAGCGGAGACAGGAGAAAGTGGCACACATTGAAGATACTGGATAACCTGCTGCCCCATTTGCCTTCCAGTTTGGAAGGCCATCAGCCAGGGGGGGCTCGCCTCTCTGGCACAAGGAGGAGGGCCTTCTCTGTGTCCGCACTGGCCCTTTGGAACCTCCTGCCAGTAGAACTGCGTCTCCAGACGAAGTTGTTGCCCTTTAGAAAATAACTAAAAACCTGGCTGGCGGGCCAAGTTTAGGGTTCAGGTGGAGTGGTGGCTTCCGTTGGGTGGTTGGTATAGAGGAGTATGCCTTCCCCCACGGTTCCTCGGTACCTGCACCCCTTTTTAGGGGTGGGTTCTTAACTCTGTTTTTATCTGTTTTATTCATGTTGTGAACCGCCCTGAGTTGGCCGTGGTCGAGTGGGTGGTATAGAAATCTAACAATAAATAAAATAAAAATAAATAAATAAATAAGACAGATGGAGTAGCGAGATCCTCCTATTATTATATCTTAATAAGAGGTTCTCTTCGTTAGCCTTTCACTCTGATGGGATGGCGAGGGGTTTGCAAACAGACTATGGTGGAAAAAGTAAAAAACCTTTCTGTGTTATTAGCACAGAGAAAATGAACTTGGCTGTTGGGGAAGGAACACAACTAGGATATAATTTGACAAGTATCAACAATGCTGCAAAACACTGTGTAATAATTTGTTGCACTCTGATTGTTTTTTATTTTCCAACTACTTGCGTGGTTGGAAATTTAGCCATTGCTGCTATTTTTTCCTGTCTAATGGAAACATTAGACTGCAAGAACGTGCAATACCCTCAGTGTTTCTTAGTTTAAAAAAAGTTATGTAGAACAGTAGATTCTTGAACAATACAAACTAGAACAATCCCTTTCTTAACTTTTGCAAGAATTATATTTTTGGAGGATTTTCCTTCTCAAAAAGCATGAGAAAGAAACAGATTTATTCATATATGCATTTCTGTTGTACAGTATTTAGGCTGTCTTATTATTTAAAAATCTCAAACTGGGCAACAGCTGGAACATTTTAATTAAAAATAGAAACAGCAATGAAAAGAAATATTTATTATAAAACCATTTGTATAGAGCAAAATAAACAAACAAGCAAACAAAACTTTAACAGATACAGTAGTAACCTGTGGGCTGTGGAGCTTTAATGCTAGAGGCTCCAAAATCACAAGTCCTCTTATCCCATGCTCACCTGACAGAAGAAGAAAAATCCTGTCCCCCTTGTTCATTAAAAAATAAAATAAGCCATTGATAGCCCTGGGAAGAAAATTAACTACACCAGTCCCATGTCTCCCCATGTTCCAAATTATGTCAGGAACATGCCAGGTAGAAGCTCCTATGCCTTGATAAACATTCAAGTGATTTCACACATTGAAGCAGTGCCAAGTCTAGCTGGTTTGGAATATTGGGGGAACCTGACACCAGATTGGTTCAATAGTCTTCACCATAACTGACTCTTCCCAGGGCTTTCCTGCTCCAGGATAAGCAAGATAGTGTAGTTTAGTGGCTAGAGAGGAAGCCCCCCTCCCCTTAATCCAGGTACCATCACAATTAACCTTTGGCAGTTCCTATACTGTTGAATGAAAGCTTGGAGAAGCAACTTTTTGGACCATAATTCCCAAAATCCTCCAGGCAGCATAGTCACTGGGTCCAAAATCATCTGTTGGCCAGAATCCTACTAATTCTGAATCCTACCTTTGCATTAGGTTTGTGTGATTGTGGCTAATTGTGGCTAAGGAATAAGATGCTAGGCTATGTCTCAACTGCATGCTTGCTCAGTTAGTCACTTGCCTGACTACACAAGTGAGACATGTCCCATCACCTTGTCATTTAGTCACAACCAGCTGCAGCAGTTTATTCATACTTTATGTGATTACAACAATAGGATTACAACAACTGAGCTACTTTTTTTTCCTCATCAGAGATCTCATGTTCATGATGGGTTAAATTCTGGTGGTGGAAAAGCCATCACATGATTACATTTACAAAGCTGAGCTGCTTCTTCCGTGACTAGGCAAGGCGTGAAACTGCCAAAATGAAGACACCTTTTGGTTAGTTCATTCTGCAGTTCCTTTTGCCATAGCCAGCAGCACAAGGTTGCTGTTAGCAGGGTACACTTCTCTTTAATAAAAAATGTTCCTATGCTGTACAATAAGTGCATTAAAGCTAAGCTGATAATGCACTTATTGGATAGCATAGGAACTTTTTTTGATTAAATGGAAGTGTATAACATTTTAAGAGAAATATGAAGATTGTTGATGCATTACAGATTCAACATTTTTGACAGTTCCACAGAACTGATGAGACACGGTATCGGCAATAGGTTGCCACTGTATCGAAAAATAAATAAATAAAAAGGTATGCCTTTTTTTGAAAATACCTGTTGTTATCGTTTAAAACATTTGCAATTCATCTCGTTACAGGGTATATCTCCAACTAAAATGTGGTGAGACAGCCCTGTGACACATAGGAGCGAGAGCAAATGGATCAGACACCAAAATACTTGGACATATTTTCCAAATATTTTCCCCTTCTTTCATAAGTTTCTTTAACAACAGTCAGGAGGGAAAATCATTAAATATTTTCAACAGAATAGCACAAATAAAATAGGACATTAACTCACTGGCACAGAAATACTATTTATACAGTAGTTGTATGTCTAGAAAGAGGAATGGAAGAATTTAATTTTGGAATATATCAAGTTATGCCTTATTTTTAGAATTTAAAACATTGTTTTGACCCAAATACAATAAAAATATCTTCTTTGAACGATGATGTACTATGCAAAGTGCCATTATGACTAGACACTATGAACTAGAATTGGCATAGAATCTCAAGAAGAGTCTGTAATATGGAGGGATAATTTTCTCTCATCTGAGATTAATGAAGTGCTATAAATATCACAAACCCTTTTGAATACAGTGGAACCTCAGTTAACAAATGGCCTGGTTAACATAAAAATTGCATAACAAAAGGAAATCCATGGAAATTACAGTAGTTACTCGGCTTACGGAATTTTTTTCGGAACCAATTATTTGGTTTTATTTTATTTATTTATTTATTTATTTATTTATTTAGTGTTCTTATATACCGCTTTTCTTATCTACTGACAACTCAAAGCGGTTTACAACACAATTAAATAAATACAAAGCAAATCATAAGTAGGCGGGGGGAGGGGGAATAGAGAAACATACAAAAATACAATTCAAAATACAGTATCATCGAATAGAATACACATATTAATACAGTTGCAAAATACAAGTTACAATTCAAATCAGAAACTAAAAAGTTAAATACAAAGTGCGAAATACATTCCTATGGGAAATTCGGTTAAATCAATATTTGCTGTAAGAAACGTCCCGAAGAACGCATTAATTACATTAACCGAGGTTCCACTGTAGTTAGATTTTTAAAAATTAATATTCTTAGATAACTTATAATCATAGAGTTTTTTATCAGCAAAATCAACAGACCAAGCATATCACCTTTTGACCAGAAATGAAAGGACATTAAATTTGTATTAGCCCTTCAAATCATATAATGAATAAAATTCCCACAGTAGCCTGTTCAGAGTGTTTTTCTCTTTCTTCACCTATTATAAGGATTTTGTTTCAATATATTAGCCCTCATCCAGTCCATTATTGACCTCAAGCCATGCCACAGGACCTGGACAGCATTCACTGCAGAAGAAGAAAAAGAGAGACTGAATTATGCATTACAGTAAAACCTCGACTTACATATGCCTCGAGTTACATAAAATTTGACTTACATAATGATTTTTGCACTAAAACCATGTCCCAATTTACATAAATGTTCCAATTTACATAACACAATTTCCTATGGGTTTGCTTCGAGTTACATAAAAAATTGTTTTTCCTACGGGGTTGCTTCGATATCCATAAATATCATTTTCCTATGGGTTCGCTTCGAGTTAAGTAAAAAATTCATTTTTCCTATGGGTTTGTTTCAAGTTATGTAAAATTCATTTTTCCTATGGGTTTGCTTTGAGTTAAGTAAAAAACCAATTTACATAAAAGCCTATGAAACAGACTTTTTACGGAAGATGAGCCCCTTTAGGTGGGGTGATGGTCACCCTCAGTGGAGGAAATGCCACTGGAAACCATCATATTGGGCCCAGCAGCAAAATGAACAGAGGAGGAACTCTGATTCCCAACGGTCATGGAGGCCATGCCAGATGGATTGGCTGTGAAGGCACACCTTGTCCATATCCTCAAGGCTGCAGTGGTCCATTGCAGTCGTGGTGTTAAATCCTGCATGTCGCGCTTCATGTGTGCCGTGGGTGATGGCTCCGAGATCATAGTGTGTGTCACTTCATGGCAAGATGGGATCCATCTTAAACAAATTTACGCTAATGACATTTTTCCTGCTTCTGGGGGGAAAATGCATTCTCAGATACAAGTTACAGTTGAGTAGTAGTAGAGTAGTACATTGTTATACACATGAATTACTTGAATCTGAAAGCTCAGAGCAATAAAACAGGCTTTGATGGTTTCTTCTTCCTTTGGGGATCTTTACAGTAATAAGCCAGGATTTAACACATTTTGAAGCAAGATTCACTTGAATATTGTAACAATTTAGCATCCACTTGTAAACAAACTCTATCCTAGAACTCTGCTTCCTCCTCAGATCAAAAAGCACAAGAATATAACACCAGTATTTAAAGTTTCATATTTACAGCAGCCATAAACTCGGGTTCAGCAACAACAAGCAGAAGCTTCTAATCATTTCTAATCTTAGATACATTGATACAATGATACATTGACTGAATTTCTCCACATTCACAGAAAATTCATCCTATATCCATCTAGCTCATTTTATTTAATTGTTATTTGATTGTCTTAATGTTTTTTGTAGACCAGGATTCCATCCACAGTAATGCCCAAATACTTGTGGGGGCAGGGGGCGGGCAATATCCCAAAATCTTGCCTTCCAAACTCAGACCTTCCTCTCTGCTTCTTTATTCTTTCAGTGGAAAGCACAGAGTTGTGTTTGTAAAAGGTTTGTTTTCAGATGGTTATTTTTAAAATATAAGGAAAGATCTTCTGAAGCAGAGGTTAATGGGTGCTCGATGGACTCAAAGGTTTCCCCCTGGACTATCAAGGTAAGATCATCAGCACAGGTAAAACTCCTTTATTTACATTATCACTGCTGTCAAGATATTTATATAGCTCATGATAAATCTCCAAGGTTTAGCCAAACCCCTTTCACATAGGACACTCAAAGAGGATGCAAGAAGCGCTATACAGAAGAACTGTGGACATGAACTTAGGTTGTGTCTACATAATTGAGATGAAGTCCTAAGGAACTATGTGGGGCTTAGCTTTGGACAAATATGCATAGTTTGGGGCTATTAATTATGTAGAGGCTCTACTACAGTCTAAATATTTTTAAAGGTTAAAAGAAAAATGAAAACCCTCCTCTTGAATCAGGAAGTTGTTATTACAAGAGCGTGAGAATCCAGCTAATCCATTGGGTCAGAAAACTATCTTAGTAGGATAGTCTATGTTCAGAAAGAGCCTTATCATGCTATTGCCTTGCCTCATTCAAGCAGTTTTACTGGATGTTCAGCCATTTACTCTCATTTTTTTCTACTATTTTTTCTACTATTTACTCTCATTTTTTTCTACTATCTCTTCAGTTTTCTTCCTTGCCCTAGAACAGGGGTTCGCAACAACTAATTGTATGTAAGCCACACACAAAAAATACAATGGCGCAGTGGTATGTCTGGAACAAAAAGACTTCTGGTATAGACCATGGCCAGCTCTGGTCGCCTCTTCATTTTGGACCTTGGAAGCCTTATTCTATTGGCCATGCTGCACAGTGAATTCAGGGGATTGTTCTCCAATGCATTAATTGTTATAAGTCCTGTCCATTTGTGTGGGGCACTTTCAGTGGTGCATAAAAGAGAGCCTCCTAAATGTCTCAATTGCTGGAACAGACTGCAGTATTATGAAGAGAGACTAAGTGAGAGCTAAATAAGTTTTTAATTCCACATGTATCCCTTCATGAGAGGTAATAGAAATAAGTTTTTTTGTAAAATATATTATACTGTACCTCTTAACTGCCATCAACATGGAACAAACAACTTATGACAATTTAGTGAACCACTAAGACTTTCTTGTAGTTTACAAAATAGTCTATGTTCTTCACAAGGTGGCCAAAGAGTATTATTATACTTGATATTTTTGTGAGGCTAAACAAGTGCCATGGTTAATCAGTGGCTACGGCAGGGTAAGACAAATGTCTGGAATAAGAACTAAAATAAATTCCCATGAATAGCATCTACTGGGATACAAAACAAATCTTTTAGACAAGAATTAATATCTTGCCAGCCCCTGAAACTATCAGAAAATATAGGAAGCAGTTGGCTGTTAAAAATTTTCAAGGTATGTAAGATGTTCAAGGGGACACCTCGGAACTTTAATCGTCAGGTAGAAATTTGAACCCTAGTCTCCTGAGTTTGACACATTATCCACTACACCACTTTGCCTGTCAAAACTACATCTAGGAGTAACCAATTAGCTTCAATAATTGAGATCAAAAATTAAATCTGGAAGACGAATGAAGATTTTTTTTCTTGCCCATGGGGAAACAAAGTACTGTACCAGTAAGTAGGGGGTATAGTGAGGGATAACTGATTTATTACACAGGAAGCAATTAGGCTCAAAATTGCTTGCTGGGGAACTAACACAGGCCTGGGATTTTCAGGTAAAATACCTTGTTTTTCATGAGCTAGGAATGCAAGGGCAATGAAAAGTATAATTGTAAAAATATGAGTGCCTCTATGGAATAATCAGAGATGTATGTGAACTCTTGCACAAATATTTGTAGATCAGCAGTAGAAGCTATTTGTCTTCCATTTTGATCCAAACCACTATAAAATTTCAGAACTGCCTTGCAAACCTTTAAAGCCGAGGATGCCATTATTTTAAATAAAGAATAAAATTACTGCATCTTCAATATGTGCATTGACCCTGTAAAATGAAGATAAGCAGGAAAAATCCTGGCTTAATCCCCCCCCCCCCATGAACTGCTGTACACAAACTCAGTAATTAAGTTGTTCTCTGATTCCTACACATATTTTAAGATATGCTGGGGTCAAGCAATTTTTGCCTAGTTCTTCACAATACTCCCAAGGAAGATGCCAGATGCTGATGGAATGTTATGAAGTTCCTATTTCAGCCTATGCACATTTTTCAAATACTTTCAACTACGGATTTAGGTTGCCAGTATTCGTTTCTGTACACTCCATGGAACGCAAGCCATGAACTGAATTGGAAATTTCAGATCTTTCTGACCCTGAAGATGAAATCTATATCTATATCTATAAAACAGAGGTGTGGTCTTGTATATGCTCCCAGAGCTAAAGAATAAAAAAGTATTTTAAAAGGAAAGAAACCTTTTTTTATTCTTTCCTTCATCCGGGCTGGGAGTTTAAAAGACACCGGAGCTACCACCACGGCCAGAGCCGGACTGTTTGAGCCTCTCCCGGAGCCCACGCCATCGGCCCCGGGATGAGAGGCAGCTGTGCCCTGCACCCCTCCTCTTGGCCCATCCGGGCGGGGAGTTTCAAAGATGCCGGAGCTACCGCCATGGCAGGAGCCGGACTGTTTGAGGCTTGTTTGGACAAGCCCTAGTTTGTACTTTTTTGCGATATTGATATTGATGTATGCTGTATTATTGGATTTATTTTTTGTTTTATTTATTCTGTATTACTGAATTGTAACTAGTGGCTGAATTATTATTTTGTTGGTGTATTCTATTAGTTTTTGTATATTTGGTATTTTGTATCTTATTGTGTATCTTATTTATTGTGAACTGCTTTGAGTCACCCGCAGGGTATACAAATTTATTATTGTTATTGTTATTGTTATCACTTTTATTATTATTATCACTATTATTATTATTATTATTATTATTATTATTATTATTATTATTATTATTATTATTATTATTATTATTATTATTATTATTATTATTAAAGTATCAGGATGGTGTTGGGATATTGTGGAACAAAGAAGGGAGGGGAATGGGGACAAAATGGAATAGTGGCACCCCTGTGGGGTGGTACAATGGAACGGTCCGCTCTCCTCTGGCATTTGGGGAGGGGGAAAATCCACTGGAGCCTTCTGCTTGAGCCCTCAGAAGAGGGAGGGAAGAGGGTGACAGTTGAAGGGGGAGGCTGCTCACTTTAAGATTGCGAACAAGAAGCCTGCCAGCAGCAATAAAGGAGGAAACAACACACAAAACAATACAGGTAGCAAAATCACAAGACACACAGCAACAACACAGGAGGTGACAAAAGAGGTGTCAACAGAGGCAACAGAATGATAATGCAGCCAATGACAACAGTGCAGGCACTGATGGGAGAGGCAGTGATGAAGAAAGCGGAACTACAAGGCAGGACATGCCGGCAGAACTATACTTCCTTTAAAGAAAAAAAAAACCCGAGCAAGACCGGGTAATCAGCTAGTATAGAATAAAATGCATAACCCTGAAAAGTCCCTTATTTGTTTGTTTGTTTGTTTGGTTAATTTAGAAAACTGAAGCCGCAATGGTAGCAAAACCAAAACAATCTTCTAAAGCTTCAGGTTCACCAGAAAAGAACCAATGAGATTTTGATGTTCTTAAGACTTTTTAAACTTAGTAAACAGAATAATTGTAATTTTTAACTTCCTCGGGCATGGATGAGTAACACACCTCTAAGCTCATAGTAAGGTTCATAACATCCCATCACGATAAAGAGGTACCACTTGCTCTATATTTCTGCTATAAGACCTAAAGAAGCTCCTGATTAGGTTGAAAGAAGAGAGTGCAAAAGCTGGCCTGAGACTCAACATCAAGAAAACCAAGATAATGGCAACAGGCCCTATCAGTCCCTGGAAAATAGATGGGGATGTAGCAGAAGCAGTGACAGATTTTACTTTCTTAGGATCTAAGATCACTGCAGATGGTGACTGTAGCCATGAAATAAAAAGGTGACTGATTCTTGGGAGACAAGCTATGAGAAACCTGGGGAAAATAGTTAAAAGTAGAGACATCACCTTGCAAACAAAAATTCGCATAGTCAAAGCAATGGTATTCCCGGTGGTAATGTATGGTTGTGAGAGCTGGACCATTAGGAAAGCTGAACGCAGAAGAATAGATGCTTGAGATGTGGTGTTGGAGGAGAGTTTTGAGAGTCCCCTGGACAGCGAGGAGAACAAATAGGTCAATCTTGGAAGAAATCAACCCTGACTGCTCATTAGAAGGTCAAATAGTAAAGATGAGGCTGAAGTACTTTGGACATCAAATGAGGATTCACTTGAGAAAGCCTTGATGTTGGGAAAGGTGGAGGGCAAAAGAAGGGAGCAGCAGAGAATGAGATGGCTGGATGATATTGTAGATGCAATGGGCACAAAGCTGGGTGGGTTGAGAAGGATGGTGGAGGACAGAGGTGCCTGGAGGGCGGTGGTCCATGGGGTGATGAAGGGTCGGAATCGACTGTGCGACTGAACAACAAACAACAAACTTGGCAAGGTTTTTTTTTTTTGGAACTGTAGTTTAAAAAAGGTAACAATAACAAGCTCTGATCTCAACAAATGTCTTAATATTAAAACCTGTTGCCTGCCACTCAGTGTTGACAGCATTGCACAAAGTGGACCAATGATCTGTCAATGGCTAAAATCCTCTTACTTACACCTAGTCACATAATTCAATTGGCATACATCTCAACCATGTTTTGCGTTTGCCACAAATCAAGAAGTCAGTACAGTACAGACATTACTTGTTGCACGCTGAGTCATGACTCAGCAACCAGCAGCTAATACCTAAGCTGATTTCTTAAATGACAGGAATTCATCACTGATGAGCTTGTTCCATAATAAAAAACATTAGGATTCCACTCCGTGCGTGGAAGCTTCCTGAGTTCATAGTTTATTTGCAAACTGTCCAAAGAACTAGGCTTAGCTCTGCCTAAGCTTCCTGTTCCTGCCCTACAGCTAGCTGGGAGCTTTCTTTCTGAAAAAGAAGCTACAGTCATGCCCAGAAATATTTGAACAAGGATAACCTTTTTGGCACGTGACCTCCACACCCCACCAAAATGAAGATAAAAAGGAAACACTCAAGATGTGAGCAAAGTCAGGACTGCCAGCTTTAATGTAAGGGGCTTGCCAAAACTGAGGCATTAATCAATGAGGAAGTACAGCCATTGATCTTAGAAGCTCTCAGTGATAGTACTTTATCTCTCCCAACAATATATCTTCATCATCATGCAACTTCAACAAAATTCCCAGTTTTGAGTTAACCAACATTATTTTTACAAGACCCTTCAAAATGGACATGGTGCCACCACAGTTTTGGGAGGACATGTGGGAAAACAATAAGGAGTATAAAGAAAATGCAAAATGGATCAAGCAGGTTGAAAATCTAGTAAAATAACCTAAAATGGAAGATATTTGTTTTGGTGAGGGGGTGGACTCACCCAATGTGAACAATGAAATAAATAAATAAATAAATAAATAAATAAATAAAAGAAATGGTACAAAAACAGCAAGGAAGATCAAGAACTGGAATGCGCCTGGTTTGGATAAACTCCATGGATTCTGGCTAAAATTGGTAACAAATTTACATGTAAGGTTGGCAAACCAGATGAATTAGGATTTGCAAACACCAGGAGGTGAAAAAGGAAAAAGGAAATGTGCCTGGAAACTACAGACCAATAATTTATCTGCCAATAATGTTTAAATTACTTATGGGCATTATTGCAAGCTAGATATATGGACATTTAAAAAACAAGGATTTGTTTCCCGTAGAGCAGAAAGGGTGCTGCAAAAATTCAAGAGGAACCAAAGATCAGCTATTAATTGACAAATGGGTTTTGAAGAATTCAAAGAAAAGGCTAATGAATTTATGGCTTGGATCGACTATAAGAAGGCATTTAATTCTATTCCACATAACTGGATTGAACTCAATTTAATACTTTGCTGGAAAGTACAAAGGAATTTAGTAAAGACATTGGAATGCAATTTGGAATTGACAAGTATGCAGCAAATTGCAGGAAAAATTGTCAAAGGTGATGGTTTCAAATTAGATAATGAAGACTGTATAAAAGCAATAACATCAGAAGAGCGATACAAGTGCCTGGGATTTCTGTAAGCTTCTGATCTGCTGCACAACCAAGCCAAAAAAGCTATTTCTGCAAAATATATAAAGTGTGTTTGGAAAATCTTGAGGTCAATGCTTACTGGAAGTGATATCTTAAAGGCAATTAATATCTTGGCAATGCCTGTTGTACAATATTCATCTGGAATAAGTAGTTGGACCTAAATGGATCAAAAAACATCTCCAAGTGTCACCATATCAGATTTTATAGGAGAGGCACAGAAAGAAAATGTTGGCAGAATAAAAAAAACGAAAACCTTGTTTTAAAAGATTTGTTTTATATGCAAGCCATAGAAAAGTGGTTCACAGAAAAGAGGACCATTGCTTTCAACTGTTAATTGATATCTTTTTCTGAATCCACACCAGATAGTGGATAAGTTACTTTTTTGGACTACAATTTTCAGCATCATGACTTGAACCCAAAAAGTGAGGGAAGGGCTGTAGCTTTTAAACTAGCTCTCCTCCACTAGATTAGCAATTTGATTTTTCTTCCTTGTGCCATATCAAACATCAAATATTTTCTTGAACCTCTCAAAGGAATATAAATAGATGTTCAGTGTGTTCAAGACCAGCTGGTAGCTGTAGTGCAGTAAATCCATTGTTTGAAATTTAGAGAACCATTACCACCACCACCACCCCCAAGAAAAATAACAAGGAGGGTTTAACCACAGAGGAATTGGAATCTGACAGTTTTTGCCAATTAAAACTCAGAATGTTGACATTAGTAAAAAGGCTCGCATATCCTGTTCTGCAACATGCTTTTATCTCTAGTGTGTACAGGTCTCACGCAAATAGATCCATTCATAAAAACTAAACTCATGCAGCCTGTTTGTGTTGCATAGGGGAAAAAAAGTCTGGCAAACAGTGTCTCCCATGCCAGGAAGTGGGACACTACTAAAATCCCAGTACAAAGTGTGAGATGTGGACAGGAGTTTAGAGAAAGAAAGAGATTGGGGGGAGGGTGAGGGGGAGGGGGAGGGACAGGCAATGTGATTCTTCATGTACTATGCAAAGTGTTCCACTTTTTTATTGGGAGTTCCAGTTCTACACCAAGGACAGCAGAAAGGTACAAAGCAAAAGTTCAAGTATATTTTCGCTCTGCATTTGTTTCTTTTAAAAAGGATTTTGCATAATTGGATTAGTATGGAAGAGAATTGTAGTTCAGCCATTATGTTAGGAAATCTGATAAAAATTTGTATGAAAGAAAACCCACACAATCTAATTTGTTACCAGGCGGGAAGGATTTTCTCCAAGTGTCACCATATCAGATTTTACAGGAGAGGCACAGAAAGGAAATGTTGGCAGAATAAAAAACCTTGTTTTAAAAGATTTGTTTTATATGAAGCCATAGAAAAGTGGTTCACAGAAAAGAGGACCATTGCTTTCAGCTGTTAATTGATATCTTTTTCTGAATCCACACCAGATAGTGGGTCTTCCTCGGGAGAGGAAAGCGGGGTATAAATGATGAAAATAAATAAAATATAAATAAAATAAGTTACTTTTTTGGACTACAATTTTCAGATCTTGCCCACCTCCATTATGAGTTGTTTTTAAACCAGCAATTCGACAGGGATAAAAAAAAATGCTTTGTTATTATTTGAAAAAGGAGTCACACCAAGAATGGAATGAAACAAGTTCAGTTGCAAGTTTATTTTCTTCTCTATCATGCCATCAAATGGGCCCATCTGAATGAATTCTGTGTTTTATTTTTCAGCAGTACAATAATCCCAAGATGCTTCATATCCAGGAAGGGAAAGGGTGGGGGATGAAGACAGATGAAGATGTATCTGTCTCTTGAAGAAGAAGAAGGCTACATGCCTTTAAGCTCCACACGATGTGTGTGGGTTTCTCCATCAAAACCAACCATGTGGTTGGAGCAAGTTAAGGTGTGGGGCACTGATGGAGAGGTGACCACGGTCTGCTGATGGAGCAAGTTAAGGTGTGGGGCATTGATGGAGAGGTGACCCCCCACCTGCTGGCTCATCTGAATAAATAACTATATCCTCCCTCTCTTTTATGGATGGGATGGGTGGGTTTCTTTTTTTATGGGGGATGGTTTTAAATGTTTTTATTGTATTTTTGAGTGTTTTTATGTCTTTTAATTGTGAGCCGCCTGGAGTCGCTTCGGCGATGGGGCTGCGATACAAATGTAAACATTAAATTAAATTAAATTAAATTTGAAATTTTCAAAGGATGGAGAGGCCTAGTGTCTTGATAACCATTAAGGCTTTCTAATCAGTTAGTTACCCGTACTTTACAACTGCTGACAAGAGTGACAGGGTTTAGAAGCTAAGAATAACTTTCTCTCTCTCTTTTAGGTCAAAAGGAATTCTTAAGAGATTTGAACTTCCTTCGGGCAGCTGAAAATCAAGGAAGGGAAAGGCTCAGTGTAAAAAAAGCAAAAAGTAAACTAGACTGAGAATGCCAATCAGATTAAATGGAATCCCTTTCATGTCAAGGAATAGCAGGGCTCGGAACCATTTTGAGGAAAGCAGATAAGTGCAGATAAGATCGGAAAGTTCTGGCATTCAGTCAAAACAGGCAAGAGGCGGCTGAGTAAAAGAATGTGCTCTGCCAAGTGAAAGCTCTCTGCAAGCTAAACGGTCCCCAGGACACACCTCTTCACCCATTGCAAACATTATGGGTGGTTGACGGGGTCAGCATCACCAGGAAGAAAGGCCATAAAAGTTCCTTTCAGAATTGTTCCTTCCTTAATTTTGTTCCTCCTCCACTTTTTCACTCTGCACTCTTTCCTAGAATAGGTCTTTTTAAACTGGTTAGGCAAAAGTGTGTAACTGAACTAGAGCCATGTTCAAAGAGCATAAAAAGTTACTCTTGGAGTTGAAAGTTGTTTTAAAAATAAGAATGGAACGGAACGGGAAGGAAATCCTTTTCTATAGTCTACAACAGGAGTTCTCAGTCTTTTAAAGGCAGGGGCCGGGTCATGTTCCCTCAGACAGCTTCGGGGGCTGGATGGCCATTTTGCCCTTCCTCCATCAAATGGTGTGGAGGCAGTGGGGGTGCTGTGGTCCATGGGCCACAGGTTGATAATCCCTGGTCTACATATTCACAAATTTCAGGACACTGTGTGCATACAAATGCAAAATGGGCTTGTGTTTACTTTGTCAAAATAATTAATAGGGACACTAACATTTTAAAAAGTTAAATTACTATTTTTAAGCAGTTTGAAAAAAAGAAATTGCAAGTAGATAAATAGGTACCACATCAGCAGGAAAGGTAACAGTGTTCTGTCTACTTTCTGTCACATAGCCATGGAAACGCCTGCAGATGCAGACTGTGCTGGCTCATTGGCTGTAAACAGAGATGAGCACCACTCCCTAGAGTCTGATACGACTGACTTTCTTTACCTTTAATGAAAATGTACTTGTGCTGCTCTGCCCATCAGGGCTCCCAAGTGATGTACTGTACAATAAATAGATGGAAACATGATTTTAAAACAGTTTGGAAATTATTTAAAATTCTTTTAAAGGCTAATTTTAAAACAAGTTGTAAAGATCAAAGACAAGACAGAATAATGTTTTAAGAGGGAGGATGCTCTCTGGACTTCCTTTGGCAGTGAGTTCCCTAATCATCAGGATGCTGTTATAGGAAAGGAAAGACTTTTCTTCTTGCATTTACTCAACAGCCTAGCCCTCAATGTAAGCTACAAATCCACATGTTCCCCATTTTTATGCTGCTTTTCATGCAGCTTTTGTCACAGTTGAGAGATTGTTCATGTAGGCATTGCTTTATGACAAGGGCAAAAGGAAAGGTGAGTGAAGCGGCGGCGGTGGGTGCATTAAGATGAAAATACAGCCGGTATGCTCCTCTTAACCCCCATTATTAGCTATGCTGATGGATGTTGCACTCAATAATATTTCGGTTACTTCAAGCTTCTTGCACTGGTTCTGAGTCTTGTAAAAGCTGCTTTTGGACTGTAGCGTAAAATCTTGCAACCATCTTTTCCAGTCTCTTCCCTGATCCACATGCAAATGTCGGTGAAAATGTGTTTCAGTTTCCCCCAGACTGTAGCTTCCATCAACATGTTTCACAACCTTGCCCTCTGACCACTTCTTAAAAATATACTAGCTTTTTTTGCCCGGCCTTGCCGGGCATGTATAGACTTTGTTTTGGTGGAGGGGTGGTTTAGGTGGTGGTGGCTAATTTTGGAAGAGTGGGTGTTTTTTTTTTGTTTTCTCTGTTGTTTTTTGTTGGTGGTGAGAGTTTTTCTAAAATAAATTAGATTTTATGGTTGTGGATTTTTTGTTTTTATTTTATTTTTATTTGTTTGTTTAAATGTTATTTGATTTTTTTGTAATTTTTAGTTGCCTGTAGGTTACTCCTCTGGCCTCTTGGTGGGGCTGTCATTAAGTGTTTTTCCTTTAGTTTGACTTTCTTTGTTTTTTCAGTACTGCTGTGGAGGCATGGTGAGAGGATGTGTTTTGTAAGTTGTCTTGTGTTATTATTATTTTTTCATTTTGTGGGGCTATTGGGTTGCTGGGCTGGGTGGTTTAAGTCGAGTGTGTGTGTCTTTAATTTATTGTTTTGGCTTGTTTAATTATGGTTTTAGATTTTCTCTGTGTTTTTTTTGGGATGTATATTTCTTGTAGGTATTTCTTATTTTGAATTTCTCCATTTTTAATTTTGTACATTGAGGTTTTTTTGGATTTTGAGTTAGGTTTTTTCGTGTTGCTGTTATGTTGTAGATAGGTGTTTTTAGTGAATGTTTCATGTTTTCTCATTAGCTTATTGGATTGTGGATGTGCTTTGTTGTCTTTATTGTTTCATGATTTGTTGTTTACTGGATTTTTTGAATTTTTTGTTTATTTATTTTTGTTTGTATTTTTGATGTTTTTTTTAAAAAAACTGTTTGGTTTTGTTGTGCTTGTGTTTTCTGTGGTGAAGTACCGCCTGACTGTCGTTGCCTATTTTCCCCATCGCTGTGTCGAGAGCAGCTTTCCATACAGCAATGGGGAAAAGGAGGAGGCGACTGTCAGCTCGCACTTCGTCCAGGAACGTGTGTTAGGTCGGTCGGGGGAGAAGGAGGCCAAGAAGAGAGATCTATATCATGATGGTTCTCTTCGGCAGTCCTAAATAGCCACCTCGCCACTTTTTTCCTTTCGTGTTGTTGGTCTCTCCTCTCAGCCTCCCTGGCCGACCTACCGGGTGTACTGTGTGTGAGGCTGTGAAGCAGTTAATTGGAACATTGTAAGGTGGCAGGCAACGATTCATAAGGGGAGGTGTTCTCCCTGGCGAATCGGTGGCTGCTGCTTTTCTATTACCCCCACCGCTGTTTCGTGTTAGTTCTCGAAACAGCGGTGTGGGTAATACAAAGGCGGCAACCAGCCATTCGTTAGGGAGGGTGCCGCCCCTGATGAAGGGCTGCCTGCTGCTTTCCCCCCTGCCTCAACTTACCTTGAGGCCTGCGGCGGCCTCGCCGTGGCTTCGGCGGGGTAGCGGGGAAGAGGCGAGGTCGGGAAGTGCTGCATCTGCCTTCGACGGCCTTGCGCTCCCGCTGCGTGAGGCATATTTTATTTTATTTTTCATGCGCCGGCTTTTCCAATGTTCTCTGTGCTCGCGCCCTTCAGCCTGATTGGCTGAGGGGTGGCGCGGTGCGGAGGATGCTGGGCCTTGTAGTTCTTTTTCTGTTTGTGTTTGTGGGGCGATTGCCCCACTCGCGGCTGGTGGACCCTTGCGGCGATGCTCAGACGGTCTAAAGGCAAGTGTAGGCGGCTCGATACGGGATAGTAGGGACGGGTGTGGCATGCATGTCAGACACCAACGGCCCACACACCTTTTTATAGGTATAGATTCCCTCAAATACCCCAACCAGCATGGAGACAAGATATGCTGATAGAATATTATGGGAGTTACGTTCAATATCTATCTATATCTATCTATATCTATCTATCTATCTATCTATTTATCAATCAATCAATCAATCTATCTATCTATCATATATATATTTCTGGTGATTGGCCCTACTCTGAAAACTACCCTGAATTTTGAACTTCCTCCTAGTGTGACTTCTTAAAAAAATAGAGCTTGGTGGAGAAATATTACCACCACCACCACCACCACCACCACCTCAAGGAAAAAGAACGAAGGCAGTGAAAAAAGCAGAGTTTTTGTACTAGAGAGCTGAATGCACTAACAAATCACCAGGACCAGATGGCATCCATCCACGAGTTCTCAGGGAACTTAAAGATGAAATTGCTGATCTCCTAGCCAAAATATATAATATTTCCCTCAAATCAGGCTTTGTGCCTGATGACTGGTAGTGAATGTAACACCAATTTTCAAAAAAGGATCCAGGGGTGATCAAGGAAATTACCGACCTGTCAGTTTGACATGTGTCCCAGGTAAAGTGATGGAAACCATCCTAAAAGATAGAATTAATAGGCACATAGAAGAGAAGGCACTGCTAAAGGAGAGCCAACATGGCTTTTACAAGGGCAAATCATGCCTCACTAATCTGTTGGAATTTTTTGAGAGTGTCAACAAGCATGTGGATAAGGGGGATCCAGTTGACATTGTTTATCTGGACTTTCAGAAGGCTTTTGACAAGGTCCCACACCAAAGGCTCTTGAATAAACTTACCAGTCATGGAATAAAGGGACAGGTCTTGTTCTGGATCAACAACTGGCTAAGGGACAGGAAACAGAGGGTAGTACTAAATGGACACTTCTCCAAGTGGAGGGAAGTAAAGAGTGGCGTCCCCCAAGGTTCAGTACTGGGACCCCTGCTTTTCAACCTCTTCATAAATGATCTAGAGGTAGGAGTAAAAAGCAAGGTAGCCAAATTTGCTGACGACACTAAATTATATAGGGTAGTGAAAACTGTGAGAGATTGTGAGGAGCATCAGAGGGATCTCTTGTCACTGGGGGAGTGGGCAAAACAGTGGCAAATAAGCTTCAACTTAAGTAAGTGCAGAGTGATGCATGTTGGGGCAAAAAAACCCAATTACATTTATAAACTGATGGGGTCTGAACTCTCTGCGACAAACCAGGAAAGGGACCTTGGTGTCCTGGTGGACAACTCAATGAAGGTGTCAACCCAGTGTGCCTCAGCAGTGAAAAAAGCAAACTCAATGCTAGGGATCATTAGGAAGGGTATAGAAAATAAGTCAGCAAGTGTCATTTTGCCTCTTTATAAATCTATGGTGAGGCCCCATCTGGAATACTGTGTACAGTTCTGGTCGCCATACCTCCAGAAGGATATTATGGAGTTGGAGAAAGTGCAGAGGAGGGCAACCAGAATGATTAGGGGACTGGAACACCTTCCTTACCATCTGAGGCTGCAACGGTTGGGCCTTTTCACTCTTGAACGATGGCGTCTAAGAGGTGACCTGATTGAAGTTTATAAAATCATGCACGGTGTGGACAAAGTAGATAAGGAAAAACTGTTTTCCCTATCGCACAACACTAGAACTAGGGGACACTCCATGAAACTTTTGGGTACTAGTTCTCAAACAAATAAGAGAAAGTACTTTTTCACCCAGAGGATTACTGGTCTATGGAACTCCCTGCCAGAAGAAGTGGTTACAGCTGTCAGTCTTGACAGCTTTAAGAAAGGATTAGACAAGTTCATGGAGGACAAGGGTATCAATGGCTATAATTATGGATACTTAAGGACAACCTCGGGGTTGGAGAGATAGGCAGGATATCTCTCAATGCCATTTCCAGGGAATCCTAAGCAGTTGAAGGCATCTCCTTGGGAATACCCTGAAGGAAATGGTGAGCCACTGTGTGAGACAGAATGCTGGACTGGATGGGCTGTGGCCTGTTCCAGCAAGGCTGTTCTTATGTTCTTAATGCAAAGCACAATGCCTTAGCTAGTCAATGGATATTTGCTACCATAACCTAGCTTGTTTTTGCTCTTGTTTTTCTTTGATTTTATTTAGTTCCCTTAAGTGTCTGAAGTGCATCATTACAATAGCAAACAGGCACCATTAATTAAAATATAACAGAGAATTTGATGGCACACTTTAAATTGCTATTCCAGCTGGTCTTCTTCAGACATATTACTAATAAAATAGTGACTTAATTCAGGAGAAGCTATTTCAGAGAACTATGGTCTATTTTCTTTTTCTTTGTGGCTGAGGATAGCTATTTTCCATCGCACAACTTCCCAAATATGTCCTTTGACAGCATTTTGTGGTCATTTGCTACTACATGGCTATTAATGCTGCTAGAGCGCGGTTCTGATTTGGTGTATATTTAGCTCAAAACATTAGCACACAGCGAGGCGAGCTCCAGGTTTTTTTGTGGGCCCTAAGCAAGGGGCTTTCGCCGGGGAGCCTTCCCCGCCAGAGTCTAGAACAAAAGTTGCGCTATTGGCTCAGGATGTCTTAGTACCATTTTCTAAGAAGCCACGCTGGGAGGGGGTTCAAAATTCAGCCCTTCTATTGCCACAGCAGAGGGCCAGGAGTGAGCTCAGATGGAAGGCAAGGAAGTCAGATGCTAGTTTAGAATGGGCGGCCAATACCTGCAGTACCTGTAGCTGCGAACTAAGTACTGTCAAAAGTGACAGGATGTGACTCAGCTCACACTTAATCATACATGTTTCTTTGCAAGGGATTGGGGAGGAAGTTTAGTTTATTGGATTTATATCCCGCCCTATTCAGCACAGGCCGACTCAGGGCGGGGCAGAGAAACAGATCGCCTTCCAGAAGGTTGCTAGGCTGTCCTTTAACTGTTCTCACGCCTATGCTGACCTTCCTTCAACTTAGCCTGATATTGCTACAGTTCCTGACATCAGTTCTTTGTTTCTCACATTGCTGTCTTGGCCCTTTTTGGGAGAGGGCAGAAGAGGCATCTTGCCCTTCCTTAAGAGGCCGGTCATGGCTCCTTGCATAGTGCTCATTTCAATCTCAAACTGTTTCTCTAAGGAACAGGAGCCTTCCAGTTTTCTTAGAACAAAAACTGTGGATGTGATTCCTCTCGTGAGAAGGGCACTCTGCAGACAATTCCACTTCTCAGGGGCTGAATCCACACGTTGCCAGCTTTTGCTTGGAGTAGCTTGATCTGTTAAACAAGGGCAACATGGTACAGCAGCAGCCTACATTGTTGAGGAACTGAACTCCTATCTGAGCAGGAGTGCTGTGGGCTAGCAAAGGGAGTAATGGGATTCTCCCTCATACTGACTGTGCTGACCGGGGCTAATCTGGAAGTGGACAAATAGCCTGCCCTAAAGTATATGTCTCATTATTTATTTATTTATTCTTCAAATTTCTATTGCTGCCCAACTCGGCAACGACTCTGGGCGGCTAACAACAATTAGAAGCAACATCAAACTAACTAAAAACCCTTAAAAACCCCATTAAAAATTCAAAATGATTTACCCACTCACTCCATTCTTTAAGAGAGAGAGAGAGAAATCTTAATTATATAAGCCCTCGATCGGTGCCCCACACCTGCCCTGCCAGCCAGGTTTTCACTTCTTTCCTAAAGGGCAGCAATTCCATCTGCAGCCGTAGCTCTGTTGGCAGGAGGTTCCATGGGGCCGGTACGGGCACAGAGAAGGCCCTCCTTCTTGTGCTAGAGAGACGAGCGAGCCCCTCTAGTAGATGGTACAATTAGAGAGCCCCTCCGGTCCGCTCTGTCTCACATCACCTCACATCACCTCTCTTCTCATATTTTGTGGAGAAGGAAGTTCATTTCAGGTCCAGCACCAGCAGCTGAGTCTGGTCATTAGAGGATGAGAAGCATGTGACAGACCTTGCGGAAACTGAAATTGAGCAGATTTCTTCAGCTGGAGTACAGGTCCAGTAAGTACAGTCCAACACCTACAGGCTGGTACTATAGGGCTGTATTCCAGATTGAGTGGTGTTCTGTATGTCCAGACAGCAGACATCTACAGTACTCTTAAGTACTATGAACCAGAAGAAGAAGGCACGGACTTCACAGCAGTTAGAATTGGGGAAGAGGGGAGGCAGTGAAGAGCCAAATAAGCAACTGGAACAACCTTTACACAATTCCATTCTCATGATAAGATGATACCCCCAAGCAGCCAAGGAAATGGGAAAAATAGAGCTTGACACTGATTGACATATATATCAGAACTAAGTATAATCACACCTCT
This sequence comes from Bradypodion ventrale, assembly GCA_035047345.1. Classification (NCBI taxonomy): domain Eukaryota; kingdom Metazoa; phylum Chordata; class Lepidosauria; order Squamata; family Chamaeleonidae; genus Bradypodion; species Bradypodion ventrale. The sequence goes on from JAWDJE010000001.1 coordinate 99,868,843, forward strand.
GCAAGCTAACAAAATTCACTAACATTTAAATGTTGAATCCCAAGAGTGAAAGACAGACTAGACAGCATACATAAATTTTCTTCCTGTGTATGACAGACAGGATTCAGACAGGAAATTAAGCAGATATACATACCAGGTGAGGAACAACTGTTTTGCTTGCATTGCTGGCTCCCAAAAAGAGTTTGGGACATGAAGAACGACAGTAGTAACGTTAGGCAGCACAGCTTCAATGTTTTATATTCTGTGCCATGAAATGTAAGGCTAAAAATTACTTTTCCCCCTATTTCCTTATTGCTGCCAAATACATTGAATAAAATGGCAAACGGAACAGGAGAGTCAACACCACCCTCATCTCTCCTTACAAGTTAATAAAAAAGTATCCCATTTGTGCACTTGTGACTCTCAGCCTATTGCAGGGGTAGCCAAACTTTTTGGGTCATGGGCCAGTCACGTGGTTCAGGAGGCTGGTTACTATGGGCCAGGGGCTGGATCCAGCCCCGATGCCAATTCATCCAGCCCACAAAGCCCTCATTGCTCCTGGAAGTGGAACTAAAACATGCCCGTATGGGCATACCTGTCAAGTTTCAGGAAATTCCTGTCAAATAAGGGAAATTTCCCGGCCAAAACGGGAAACTGGACAGCTATGCTTATCCTGTGCTGGCCTCCAGTCTAACTCTAGTCTAACTAATATGGGATGATGGCGGGAAAGAGTGTAAAATACGGGGGGTTGACAGAAATTTCCCGAAACTTGACAGGTATGCGTATGGGTGGCTTTGTGGGCTGGATGAATTGACGTTGAGGGCCAGATCCGGCCCCCAGGCCATAGTTTGGGCACCCCTAGCCTAGTGTATGAGAGGTATTACGCTTCAAGATAATAGTGTTTTGTCCAATGCATCTTGACAGACATTTCCTTTTACCAGTGACACTGTGAGACTACAACTGTTATGTATGTTAACTGTGTTTTCTGACGAGTGGAATGTATCTTTTCTCATGTATCTATTCTTATGCAAATAAGTGGAGCGAAAATGTGCACACTCTGTTAGCCAATGGGCTTGTTGTATTATTGTTACTGTTACTGTTTATAGTGTATATAAGTCCGAGTTTTGCCCCATCCAAACTGTGTTCAAACCCCACTCATAAAGTGCTGAATTTCACTACTTCACTCGTCTGCTTCTTCATTCCCTGAACACTAAAACAACACAATGTTTTTTATGGTCAATCACATAAGCCTCTTTCTCTGTACTCATCTTTCTGTTTGATTTTTTGCTTTTGCTCATCTCATTAAATATGGGTGGGCCTATGTGCAGTGGTGGGCTTCAAAAAATTGTACTACCACACTGGGTGTGGTATGGTGGGCGTGGCCAGGGGGAAAGTCCTGCGTTGCACCCTAATTAGGACTACAGTACATTGGAACTCCAGATAACGACAGCACTGGATAAGGATAAATCAGCATAATGACATGTTCATTATGCACCATGTGATGCTCCGCATAAGGACGAAAAAACACCAAAAAAAGTCCTTATGCGGGGCATTTGGTATTGATGCTCCGGATAATGACGTTTTTTGGCTTTTTTGTCCTTATGCGGAGCATCTCCCATAGGGACTGCATAGCGTCAAAATCCGGATAACAACACGACTTGTGGAACTAAGTTTTGTTATCCGAAGTTCCACTGTACTTTATTTCAAAACTTGGATGGGCGGGGCCAGACAGAATTTCTGCTACCTGTTCTGGCGAACTGGTGTGAACCTGCTGATGCCCACCACTGCCTATGTGGTTAATAGGCATAGCTCAGAGCTTGGAAAAAGGCACTTTCTGGGACTATAACTTTCACAATCCAGCAGAATGGCTGGGGAAATTCTAGTACTCAGAAAGTTTACTTTTCCAAGTGCTGGTAAAGCAGCTGCTCAAGTTACCACCCACCCACCCACCCAATCGTTCAAGAAATTTCTTGTCAAGATAGCTCCAATCTCTTCCCCATAGTCAACATTCTTTAAAGCTGCTAAAAACTGTAAATACAGTAGCGCTTGGAACAAGTATCTGCCCCAAATTCCACAGATAGTTCAGACTAGATCTGGATTGTCTCTTTCCATTAATCAAACTTTTCTTTCTTTCTTGATACCTTCACAGAAACAAATGAGGCAAATTAAATTATCAGTGGCAGAAAGAGAAAGGGGTGAATTGGGTAAAGCAGAGGCCCCTCCATTGCTATGGGTTAGCATGCTGCTGTAAACAGAAGAACTACAGTAATACCTCATACAACATCCAAACTTGGTTCCACAAGTTAGGACATTGTATGACTTCCGACTTTGTATGAGGCATGCAAAATCCTAGCCGTGATGCCTCATACAACGTCCAAATTATTGCCACCGATGCTTTGTATAACGTTGTTCCCATAGAGATACATTGTAACAGCACAAACTGCAGGGCAAAGTCAAAGAAACAGGAAACTAACAGAACTTTAAGAGGGGCCAGAGGGGTGCGTTTCTCCACCAGCGGGGGGGTGGGGGGGTGATGATGATGATGGGGCTGCCCTTGACGACCATTCGGAGGCTGCAGCTGGTCCAGAATGCGGCAGCCCGGATGGTGATGGGATGTGGGCGATATGCCCATGCCCCACCGCTACTTCGGGAGCCGGGTGCAATTCAAGGTGCTGGTTTTGACCTTTAAAGCCCTATATGGCAGTGGGCCAGGATACCTTAGAGACCGCATCGTCCCAAGAGTGTCTGCCCGCCAACCAGAGCGGACCGAAGGGGCTCTCTAATAGTGCTATCAGCTAGGGGTGCACATCTATCCAGCACCAGAAGGAGGGCCTTCTCCGTGTCCGCACCAACTCTCTGGAACCTCCTGCCAACAGATCTAAGGCTTCAAAGAGAATTGCTGCCCTTCAGGAAAGGATTGAAGACCTGGCTGGCAGGGCAGGTGTGGGGCCCTAATGGGAACACGGTCTCTGCTTGCTGGCTTATGTAAACAATTAAGAACTCTCTCTTCTTCTTTTTATAGTGGGTGGGATGGGTGGGTGGGATATGGGTCTTTTAAAGTGTTTTTATGTGTTTTTAGAACTTGTTGTAATGCCGCCCTGAGTCGGGTTCTGCCTGAGTGGGCGGCATATATAAATATGACAATTAAATTTAATAATAATAATAATAATAATAATAATAATAATAATAATAATAATAATAATAATAATAATAATAATAATAATAATAATAATAATAATAATAATAATAATATATACTGTACCACAATTCTCTGCCCAAAGGGAGACTCAATGCGGCTTACATCTCCGAAGGCGGGGAGCCACTTTTAGGACCGCGGAGAGGCGAGCCCCAGGTGCGGTGAGTTCTTTCTTCCCTGCCTCCTCCGGCCGGCTGCCAGTCCCAAAAGTGGCTCCCTGCCTCCAATGGACCCCACCGACGCCGGGGCTGGGAGGCCCCATGGAGTTCGACTGGCTGCCGGCCAGAGGAGGCAGGGAAAGAAATAACTTGCCGCACTTGGGGCTCGCCTCTCTGGCGAGTTCTTTCTTCCTCGCCTCCTACAGCCGGCTGCCGGTTGAGCTCCATGGGGCCTCCCAGCCCCGGCGTCGGTGGGGTCCGTTGGAGGCGGGGAGCCACTTTTGGGGCCATGGAGAGGCGAGCCCCAAGTGCAGCGAGTTCTTTCTTTCCCCGCCTCCTCCGGCCGGCTGCCGGCTGAGCTCCGTGGGGCCTCCCAACCCCGGCGTCGGTGGGGTCCATTGGAGGCGGGGAGCCGCTTTTGGGGCCATGGAGAGGCGAGCCCCAAGTGCAGCAAGTTCTTTCTTTCCCCGCCTCCTCTGGCTGGCTGCCAGTCAAGCTCCATGGGGCCTCCAAGCTGCAAGTCCAAACTCCCACAGTAAAAACCCTAATACCCCATACAACGTCTGGCGACATTGTATGAGGCAACTTTTTTGAGAATTGGGTGACGTTGTATGGATCTGATGTTGTATGAAGAGGATGTTGTATGAGGTATTACTAATTGCTTTAAATACCATATTTAGTACAGAAGATTACAATGGTTAAGAAGCTCACTTTATTAGCTGGAAGACTGGTAAGTTGGCAGTTTGAGACCCGGGTACTACATGATGGTTTGAGTGCCCATTTCTGTCCCCACTCTTGACAACCTAACAGTTCAAAAGCAAGAAATTGCAAGTAGGTAAATAGGGACCATCTCAGTGGGCAAAGATTTTGGGGACATGAAAGGAGTCTCATTCAGGCATCCCCTGAGTGGTGTATCTCCTCCAGCAACGCAGAATAATTTCTGACACGAATTATTATTATTATTATTATTATTATTATTATTATTATTATTATTATTATTATTATTATTATTATTATTATTATTATTATTATTATTATTATTAAAATAAGGATGTTTATTTCTTTGATCTTGATTCTGGCAAATATTTGTTTTTTATCTTTATCCCTTTAAAATAAAATAGCAAAGCATATTCAATTTATAGCTCTCCCCACCTCTCTCTCTCTCTCTCTCCTCCATTGTCTTTAATATTACTTGGGAATGCTACAAAATGACAGTGGAATACCACAAAATTAAATTGAAATTCAGATGTAACTTACTTTACACAACTGCCCTCGTAGAACAAAGAAAGTAACCCCAATGTCCTTGGAACACAGTTCGGAATTCTTCCTGCTTTGTCGCTGAAGAAGCACAGTAGATGCCATTGGTTTTTGAAGGCCACAGATATCAGTGTTATGTATTAGCAAGCAGCAAAACCTGGCCAGCCTTTCCCAGGTGTCAACATCATGGATACAGTACTCTGGAAGAGGCCCTGAAATCATAAGGGAATGGAATCCTTCCTACACTATTTGGATATAATTGATCAGAATGGAATAAATAAATAAGGCATTCAAAATAAAATTGTCAAACCCCGCTCTCATCTCGCTTTTTCAATCCCATCATTTCAATGAACACGACTGTTTTATAATTTTAGTAAATTGAAAAAATATTGTTATAATCTCCTCTTAAATGAATAAATATCTTAATTTGAAACTGGTCTTATTTCTGCTACCTATTGTCTCTTATCTGCTTCTATTGTTTCCAGTATTTTATCTGTTAAGAAGTTTGTTCTGTTTTTTTGTACATTCCTCTTTCTCTCTCTGAAAAAGAACCTTGAATGCATTTTCTTCACCTTAGCATTTTCCAGTGGTTTGTATGTCAGAGCAGGAAATTTCCATGAGGGGCATCTATACCTATAAATCTGTGCGTTAACCATTGGAATGTGACAAAGGATGTTGCACCAGGCCCCACTAGCCCCGACCGAGCCTCCCTGCACTCACCCGAACCGGGTTCGCAGGTAACTGTCGGGTTGAGAAATGTGGCAGTGGGGCAGGAGCCCCCCAAACGTGAACAAAGAAAAAGGACTTCAATTCCCAGCGTCCTTTGCACTGTGCAACCCCTCAGCCAATCAGGCTGAGGGATACGAGCACAGAGGAGGCTGGGAACGCGCGCTGACTTTAAAAAAAACCAAACTGGTGGGAGCCAGAGGGAAAGACTTTGAAAGACGCAGCTGGAGGGAGCCAGGAAAAGATAAGTGTTAGGTAAGGGTTAGGGGGTTGGTGAGGGAGGCAATGAAAGGTGCTGGGTCCAGAAGGGTTGGGGGGACAGACTCCTTTTGTCCCCCCAACACTACCAAACCCAGGGGACCAGGGAGAGGAGATCGAATACACCCCCCCACACACACCCCCACGCACACACTCCATTTTAAAAGAGAAGAAACCACTTGGTTTCTTCTCTTTAAAAACGGAGTGTTTTTTTGGGGGGGGGAATGATCCCCTCTCTGCTGGGTACCCTGGCTCTGGAAGGGTTGGGGGTACAGACCCCTTTTGTCCCCCCCAACCCTACCAAACCAAGGGGACCAGGGAGAGGAGATCGAATACACACCCCCTCCCAAACACTCCGTTTTAAAAGAGAAGAAACCACTTGGTTTCTTCTCTTTAAAAACGGAGTGTTTTTTTGCGGGGGGGGGGGGAGAACGATCCCTTCTCTGCTGGGTCCCCTGGCTCTGGAAAGGTTGGGGGGACAGACCCCTTTTGTACCCCCAACCCTACCAAACCAAGGGGACCAGGGAGAGGAGATCGAATACATCCCCTCCCAAACACTCCGTTTTAAAAGAGAAGAAACCACTTGGTTTCTTCTCTTTAAAAACGGAGTGTTGTGTGTTTTTTTTGGGGGGGGAGAACGATCCCTTCTCTGTTGGGTCCCCTGGCTCTGGAAGGGTTGGAGGGACAGACCCCTTTTGTACCCCCAACCCTACCAAACCAAGGGGACCAGGGAGAGGAGATCGAATACACCCCCCTCCCAAACACTCCGTTTTAAAAGAGAAGAAACCACTTGGTTTCTTCTCTTTAAAAACGGAGTGTTGTGTTTTTTTTGCGGGGGGGGGGACAATCCCTTCTCTGCTGGGTCCCCTGGCTCTGGAAGGATTGGGGGGACAGACCCCTTTTGTACCCCCAACCCTACCAAACCCAGTGGACCAGGAAGAGGAGATCGAATACACCCCCCTCCCAAACAGTCTGTTTTAAAAGAGAAGAAAGAGCTTGGTTTCTTCTCTTTAATAACGGGGTGTCCTGTGGGGGGAGGGAATCCCCTCTCTGCAGGGTCCCCTGGCTCTGGAAGGGTTGGGGGGACAACACACACATACACACACACACACACACACACACTCTGCTTCTCTCTCTCTCTCTCTCTCTCTCACACACACACACACACACACACACTACTCCTGCCTTGCCAGGAATTTTTAATGTGTGTGTTGGTGGTTGGAGTGGTATTGTATGGATAGTGGTGGTTGTGCACACCCAAAACCACCCCTAACCACCAACACACCTCTTTTTTACATAAATTACCAAAAAGAATTATCCCTTACAACACAATTTAAAACAGCCCGGTTCTTTACCAACATTAAGAAAAAAAACCCTTCCAAATACATTTAAAACAGCCCGGCACCGCCGGGCAAAATCTGCTAGTTAAATATAAGAGATATGTTCAATTTAAATGAAGCAATGTACTTTTTCTGTTTTATTTTTTTTAAGAGGGTAAGCAAATGTTTACAGAATCTGATATTCCCATGCCTGTCTCCATTTCATTTTTGCATAAATACATTTATACATTTCAGATTTGAGTGTCCCAAAGGGCAGCTGATTATGCGCTGATTATGCGGACTAAAATTCCTTTCCTTAGAACACATTTCTTGCAGAATGGCACATTGCTCCTTCTAACCACCAGTGAGTGAACTCATCACTCCCACATATCATATCAGTGTCAGTGACTTCTTTAACCTTGGTTTTTGTGGGCCAACAAAACGTGGATTTCATAATACGTAGCAGTCAAGGAAGAGCTCCTCCACTTGTGTTACAAATACTGCAGTTACAGGCAGTGATGCACTGCAAAGTTTTTTACTACCTACTTTGTGGGCTGGCCAAATCTGTGGGTGGGGCCAAATCTGTGGGCATGGCCAAACATCCTGCATTATGGGGTATGGAGGTGGGCATGGCCAACCAAGTGGGCATGGCCTAGGGAAATTTCCGCTACCGGTTCTGCAGAACCAGACAGAACCTGCTGCAGTACATCACTGGGTACAGGTTTATTGAGTATGTTTTAGTCAAATCGAAAGGAGTAGGACAGGGACAAGAATGTACAGCTTTTTGAAAATAGGGGACAAATATATAAAAATAATGTTATACTGTATTTTGATAATAGGTTGTAATGTCTCATTGGTGGTGGGTGCACATATTAGTTAATTGTTTTTCTTCATCTTATGTAGTATTTATTGTAGTTGTTATTGTTGTTATATGATTAGTATGTTTGTTTTATATTTTGTATTTTATTGTTTTAAAATTATGCAAGTAAAATTAAAAAACAAACAAATACTGCAGTTACAGCAGGAACACTCAACTAAAGATTCAGAAGTTAATCATAACCCTGTACAAAACCTCCTCTCTCCCAAAGGACAGCAGATAATTTTATAACTACAATGTATTAGGCTGAGCATACTTGCATTCTTGTGCATAGTTTCCTAGGAGCAAGTGCTATCCCTTCAAAAGTGTAACATTCAATCTTTAGCCTAAGAGTTTTGAACCCCACTGAAAAATGGAATAGCCAGGCTCTGTTTTATTATTTTCTTCAGTCTGACTTTCTATATGTTAATTTGTCACCAAAAAGATGGAAACTTGAAAGCTTAGTTATCATCCTATTCACTTTCCAGAGCAAGAATAATCCATACATTTCTTTGTCACCTCGACAGATTCTGTCACTTGCTGCTATGAAAAAAATCCTGATGAATTCCCTTAACCCCATTCACTTCTCTACTGGTACCATTCATTCGAACTCGTCTGCTTTATACCCAGGAAGCCTAAGGTGTAGACCAATGTCTGTGTCTGCAGATCTTTCTGTGGACATGTGGCAGGCATGACTAGACACTGGAGTGTACGGAACACTCTTTACCTTCCCTATTTATCTACTTGCAATTTCTTGCTTTCAAGCTGCTAGGTTGACAGAGACGGGAGCTCACTCCATCATGCACCACTCGGGTCTCAAACTGCTGACCTGCTGACCTTCCAGTCATCAAGTTCAACATCTTAACCACTAAGACACCACAATATTTAAAACACAGGTTAGATTTTGTTATCTCTGCTATGCCTATTCCAGTGATCATGGACTAAAACTGTACACAGATATGCAAGCGCTCTAAACGGGACATCTTATACTATGGACATTGCCTTATCTTTGTTCTTATGAACATTATGTTCTTCTTTCTATCTTTGTCACACACAGAGACACGTACAGAGACACTCCATTAAATAAGCACACTCAATTAGACAGTGTGCGCAAGCTCCTCTTTTCCTTTGTCTTACACAATTGTTTTGCTCATCTCTTATCAATCTGGAAGGTAGGTAAGATTTTCTCTAACAGAAACAGCAGTGAGGACTTACAGTTATGATTTTATTAAAATCTTGGGGTTTTCTCCTACACATTTTGTGTTTAGGAAGGAACCGTTAATTAAACTGAAAGACTCTGTTTTGCCTTATTATATTTACTAGTCTCTTTTACCTTTTCACAGGAGCGAGGATATTCTAGAAATATGCAAAATTAATAACTGACAGGAGAGATGTTTGAAGAACGGCATTCCATTCGCTCTTATTGGCAAGTTACCTGCAAGACTGAATAAGCAGATACCTTAGAAGCCAAAAGAGCTGTGTTCCAGGTTAAGGGTTTTCCTGCTAAATCTATAAAAAAAATGGCAATTTCCCCTTTAGACTGCCAACCTGCAGATCCTATGTTTGATTTCCAGGAAATACTGTACATTCCATATTGGCTAAGTAGCAGAACACACTTGAAAGGCTCCTTATCTAAGCCAACTACCTGCTGATTCAGTTTTGAATTGGTCTCATTCATCCACATGTCTCACTTGAAATAACGCAAGACTCCAAAGAGAGCCAAAGAGAATTCCTAAGCTTTTGATGCATAGTTTAACCTGATATTCTTCATTTAACTCTTCTCCTTCTGTAACTGCCATGATTGAGAGAACCTTACTTCTAAGCTTTGGGCTGCATTGTTGAATCCCTAAAAGGTTTACTTGTTTCCACCAAAATCATGCTCTCTCCTTCTTTCATTCGATGCTGCTATTTAGAGTACTTCAGGGAGTTTGGGTTGCTTGATGGGGTTGTTGACTCTCTTACATTATCAGTGAAGATCAAGGAGGAAATAGTTCTTGCCAACTGGAAGCCCAGTTTCTACTAACAGAAAACTATGACAAACTGATAGGTCCTTCTCTTCTCATCATCCTTCTCTTGTCATCACCCTCATCTCAGTCAGAACCTTTCTATACTCAGCCATAACAATCTTAATCACTGCAGGTGTAGAAAGCAGCTGGAAGGGATTACCTGGTAATCCCTAAAGAATGCAGCATTGTGGCAACTATTCTGGCACTTTGTTGTTCTCTGTTGCCACAAAGAAGCAAGAGTTTGAAAAATCACAAGCTTGGTCCAGGCATTGAGGGTGTGACTCACATGCAAATTGCCATTCCACATTGCATTTTGGTTCAGGGTAAAAGGAGCCTCTCTTTGTCAATGATGGCAATGGCATTGCTGTCCCTGTTGAATCAATCAACAATGGCTATTTAACATTTATCTTTTGGCCAAGAATCATTGATAGATGCTCAGGTGGACAGAGGAAAAGGGAGAAGGTGGCAGGTAAGCAGTTTGGGACCCGAGTGCTGCATGACAGAGTGAACTTCTGTCTTTGTCCCAGCTCCTGCCAACCTAGCAATTCGAAAGCAAGAAATTGCAAATAGATAAATAGGCACCACTTCAGTGGGAAAATAAATAGCATTCCACGCACTCCAGTGTGTAGTTGTGTCTGCCACATGTCCACGGAAATGTCTGCAGATGCAGACAGCGCTGGCTCTTTGGCTATAAACGGAGGTTAACACTGAAACCTAGAGTCAGATACGACTGGCTTTCGAGCAAGGGTGACCTTTGCAGAAAGGAGAACTATATTCCATGGCCTCAAGTCAAAGTTGGGTGGAGTATTGCAAATCCAGAAACATTGGACTGCTAGTACATTCAAACATTTGTCATCAAGGAATGACAATTTAGATTGAAGGAGGTGCTTTGTTTTCTGTGCTCAACAGTTTTAGAGTTAATTCAAGCAAGACAGCTTTGCCGTTGGGGCTGAAAACTGGGTGGGTGTGGCTGGAAGATCTACTCCAAATAAACATGTGTTCATAAGAACAGTCCCTCAACAGCAGCCGGAGGGACAAGCAAATAAATATAAACCAGTAGTTGTAGTTGTTACAGGAACCAGCTGGAAAATACACTAAGAAATCTGGACTATATGACACTGGCAAACCACTCAGGATTTTAAAAAATAATCTGACCATAGAATACATAGTGTTTGCTGCACAAACTAAATAGACATTTTAAAAAAAGGCCTTCCCAGGCAGTTCCCTGATAATTCATTACTCAGTGAAGCTTACACACATTGTAAATCATCCATTCATCATCCACTTTAAGGTCCTTGCCTCCAAAGAGTATGCCTCCACTATGTGTAGAATAGTTTCCTTTCCAAAATAATTGTAAAGTGGCTTTGTCATTAAAAGGAATCCTTTTTTAAAAATGAAATCAACTGAGTCAGCCAGCAGTCTAAATTTTACTATGGAGAGAGTTTTACACATTCCTTTCTAGTTTCCTTGACTTTATCTCTTTAAAAACAAACTGTAGTGTAACATTACATACATACTCATCAAGCCATTCCCCCCCCCCCCCATTCTTGTTTCTTCTAGTAAAATATATCGCTCCTGTGACTATTTCTTCAGCAATTAATCCCTACTGATTTGTTTTGTCTACACCGTTTTCTCAGGATCTCCCCAGCCTCAACCTCTTTCCTTTAAACCACAGGAACACACTTTTCTCTCCTTATTTCAGCTGAGCAAGACCATAGGCAATAAATGCACTATAATTAACTCATGTTATGGGGTGGTCTGAAAGTGAAGTGGGTAAATATGTGGGGTTTCACGGTGCGATTGCTGTGACTCATTGGCCATAAATTGTCTCCCCTTACCTCTTCTGTTTTTACACAGCAACCTAGAGGCCCCTTTTGGGTCTCTCAAGGCTTTTGCCCCTCCCTGCACTGTTCAGGGATGGCACATAGCTATCACGCAGCTTCTGTCCAATTAGAGCAAGGTGATTGCATACTGTTCTCTGGAATTTTCTTTGTTCTGTGTACTTCTGAATAAACTCCAACTGGGCTGGGCTGGCTGAACTGCTGTTGCCTTCTCCCGGTTGCTCGGATGCCTTTGGATGAATTCAAGCCTCCGCGTCTCCTTGATCAACACAAACACTACATCTGGTGACCCCGACGTGATTACCGGATCCCAACCCCTCTACTCATCGGCTGGAATAGCCCCCTGACGCGTCACAGCTTTTTGAGAAGTGCAAGACTTTTAAAAAAGCTCCCTCAGCTTTCGAGCTCCCAATTGTGAGTATGGGGGGGGGAAGTTTCTTCAGGGCCAAGAACCCATGCAAATGAATTGCAGAGATCCATCAAGGAGAGCGGATGTCCAGACATCACGCTTAATAGTATAGAAGGCTTCACTAAGGGAGTCAAATGCCAATGTCCCTGGCACCCAGGAATTGGACCACTCAAATGGGATGATGGGCAAAGAGCAAAAACCAAAGAAGGGCAAGACTTTACTCCAAAAAATCTTTTGTTCTCCCAGGAGTTTACTTTACAATTGCCACTGATTTTGCCCCCAGCCAAGATATGGAGTCTGACTGTCCCTCCATCATATGGGACACAACAGCAGGAGCCCTCATATGGAGATGGGGGTGGAAATGGAGATGGGACATTAAATCCTGCCTTGGAGCAAGCAAGTCCTTTTAGCCCTACAAAGGACCTGTTCTCTGCTGCTTTAGCTCCAGATGTGTTAGATATGGAACCTGTTGCTGCTGGTCCAGTGAACAGAGAGGCTCTTGCCGAGCCTAAGAAACCACAAATGCCAGCTGATGAGGAACAAATGAGGGGGACCTCATCACAGATTGAAGCTGTTGATGCATGCAGAATGGCAAGAAGCAAGGAGTGTGTCTCACAGAGCAGCATGGGGGATCTCAGCCCCCCCGTGAAGCAACCCTCTTCACAAAAGCCGGAGAAGCTGAATAGTAAAATTGCTTCCTCACGTATGGCCAAAAAATGGGAGGATTGCCCAGAGGAGGAACGCACAAAACCCCAGCCTAAAGAGGGGTTTTCCTGCAAGTACCAGCTAACAGATGCAGCTTGTCATAAAGTTGAGAATATGTCAGAAATCCAAAGGAGAAGGGGGGTAAATTCTGCCTCAAATGACAACAGACTACTTCAAAAGTACAAGGAGTTTTTGGCTGATTTTGAGCTGACCACCCCTCAAACAAAGAAATCCGAATGGGCTGTTCCAAGTTTCAGGCGTCCGGATTGCAGAGAAAGCAAATGGAAATTTCCTGTGATTTTCACCTTATCGGCCTGCCTTAGTACAGATGGGGACGGCCGGAGCATGAAGGAATGTGTGTTTGCCTGAAAGGCTGAGAGGGGGGTGGGGGTTGTCTGGTTGTCTTGTGAATTCAGTGAGAAGAAATTTATGGCTTACTTTCACCCTGCCATGCCAAGAAGAAGTGTTTGTTTTAAAATAAACTGAACTGGAGAGAAGATCGTGTTTTAAATTGTAATCTGAGCTTCAATCAATTTGGACATTTTTAATTGGACTAAAAAGTTTGTTTGGACTCTAAGAAGAATTGGCTTTGTTTGCATTATTAAACTTGAAAACCTTTTTTTAAATTGGGTAAATGGTTCAACTGTATGATCATGCTATGTTCTGTTTTATATTCAAATGCCTTTAAATGCTCTGATGTCTCCCATGAATCAAGCCTCCGACTCTCCTTGATCCCCACAAACACTACATAAATAAATGAGGAACTATATCACTTCATGCTGCTCCTTATGAGTCTCTGTATTTTATAACTGTTATGACTAAAATAACAACTTTTTTATACCAGAATCCTGTTGTTGATGTATACAGTATTTATGGAGGGAAAATCACATAAATCTTGGCAAGAGAGTTTCATTGACTAGGAAGAATGAATACTGAACTTCAGTTCCGTCCCTCCCAACATAGGTAAGGTAAAGGTAAAGGTCACCCTTGCTCAAAAGCCAGTCATATCTGACTCTAGGGTTCAGTGTTCATCTCTGTTTATAGCCAAAGAGCCAGTGCTGGCTGCGTCTGCAGACGTTTCCATGGACATGTGGCAGGCATGACTAGACACCAGAGTGCACAGAACACTGTTTACCTTCCCACCAAAGTGGTGCCTATTTATCTACTTGCAAATTCTTGCTTTCAAACTGCTAGGTTGGCAGGGGCTGGGACAGTTCGGGTCTCAAAATGCTGACCTGCCGACCTTCCAGTAGTCAGGTTTAGCATCTTAACCACTAAGCCACTGCAGTAAAGGTAAAACAACAACAACAACACAGAGCTGTGCTTCTCCTGAATACTAGGTTCTTTTTGATACAGCTTCTTTCTACACCCTTTTTCTATTATATTCTGTTTGTGGCCTTACCTGGCCTTCTCCACTATACAGGAAACATTGCCTTATGGCCTTCCTTCATATCCACTCATATACCTTGCCCTGTTGTAACCTCCATATGCGCCAGTGGTGTTTGCTTCAAGCCAAAGAGCCAGCGCTCTTTGCTTGGAAGCTTTGGGTGGTATTCACTATCTCAGTCCTCAGTCAGTTTCTCTAACAGGTCTGGAGTAATTTTTATTCCGAGTTCAGGTGAACCTGAATGTCCAGAATCACTTCTTAAAGGCTTCCTGTTTCTTGTCTCCCTGCAGCAAACTCCACCTGACAGAGCTACTTATCTTGGGGGAAATCATATCTTTGCCTTGTCCATCCTCATCTCTATTGCTGCCTACACATAAAGATTTTACCGTACTGTAATCAGTTTAGACCCCCAAAAAGTTAGATTGCAGGCCTAGTTAATAAGCAGGCTCACTCTTTCCTGTCTTTCAAGAATAAATTTTTACAGTCAGCTTAAGTTTGACTGTAGGAAGAAAAATAATCAATTTAATCTGTTTCTTAAAGAATGAAAGTAGATTAATGCTTTAAACCAGGGATTCTTAACCTGCGGCTTGCAGCACCATTTCATGTGGCCCACCACCACCTTCACTCCACCACACCAGGAAGTGCCATGTGGTGGAAAAAGGGCAAAATGGCCATCCGGCCCCCAAAGCTATCTGAGGGAGCGTAACCCGGCCCCCGACTTAAAAAGGTTGAGAACTGCTGCTTTAAGCAATCACAAATTGGCATTGATTGGTCAGAATCCTTAATGGTGTTTGTATAAGGTTTGCACAACTTGCCACAGCTAAAGGTGGGTAATTAGTTGCCAGGGTGTATCTTGATAGCACACCCAGATGTGAGAACAAGCACACAACTGAGATGCTCACCAGTTCCTCATCAGTTAACTGCAGCAACTCAACACAAGCATTTATGCAAATATGTACAAGATTCTGCCCATTCTGTTTCACACAGAAACATGTAAAATATTTACTTCCTCATAGCTAGGGAGAGGTTTTTGACAAAAAAATTCAGGCAAAGGGAACCCTTAAATGTGCATGATGGGGATGGATGGGCACCACCAGCTACAAAGTTCCAGAAGATTCTAGATGAGACTTTGCTCAGGCGTAGGTCTTATATGTATTATTATTTACACTTATATCTTGCCGCTTTAGGGGAAAAATCATCCATATTCAGGGCAGCTAACATCATAAAACCAGTCATAAAGTTAAAAATTGCACACAATGAAACTCCCATTGTGCACACATGCTACTATTTTAGAGAAAATACAGGTGGTGTCAAAAATGCATACATGTTTTAAGAAAGGAAAAGACTATTAAAATTGTAATAATACATACCGTTAACAAAAGATGAATGCAAGCTGCGTTTGACTTCTGCAATTACAAGTGGTGCTCAAAGTGGTTACCATCAGCATCCAGACACTTCTGATTATGGCAAACCACTGCTTGAGCAATGTTGACCAAAGTGCCCGCTTGTATTAATGCACATGCAGTTTCAATTCCTTCCTGAAGTACCACCAGTATAGCCGAGTTTCTACAATACACCACATCCTTTAAGGTCCCACATATGTAGAAGTCAAGGGGTGTTAAGTCAGGAGAAAGTGGGGGAAACTCAACCGCACCGCTTCGTCTTATCCATTGTCCTGGCAAATTGCTTCCACCATTTTTTTTTACTGTCCTGCTTGTCGCATGGTGATGCTAGCATTCATTCTTTTGAGTGAACATCATATTACCCATTGCTACTGTATTTCAATATAACTATGGAAAGTAAAACATAGATAATATCTCTTAAAATGTGTATACATTTTTGTCACCTTTCATATATTGTCTCCCTACAGTCAGGCTCCACAAATGTTTGCTTTGGAATTGAACAATGTTATTTATTAATGACTTTGAAGTGTTGTTCCTTTTCATTTCAACATGACATTTTGGATTTCTTGTCATCCTTTCTCTTATAATATGGCCAAAGGTTTTTGTTTGGTTGGTCTAAGAAGAACAATGTCAATAAAAACAAATTATGCAGGTTATGGTTCAATTTATTATTTATATAGTGTATCTTATATCGCATTTGCACCTTGTGGATCAAGATGGGATGGTGCCTTACCTCAGACTTTTTTGGGAGCAACCCCCTTCACCCTGATCATGAGTTGCCAGTGTTGCTAGTGAAGTTGTAGCATTGGGAATGCTTAAAATGCTTGGCAATATTGCATCAAGGTAAAGATGTATTCTGCTGATTTCCCCCCCTGCCCACTGGCGCACCCTTAAAGGTTGCTTCATTTCTCAGTTACCGTATGCTGGAATACAGTTTAGTTGGGTAAGGTAAAGGTAAAGGTTTCCCTTGCTCGAAAGCCAGTCGTATCCGACTCTAGGGTTCAGTGCTCATCTCTGTTTCAAAGCCGAAGAGCCAGCGCTGTCTGCTTCTGCAGATGTTTTCGTGGTCATGAGGCAGGCATGACTAGACACCAGAGCGCACAGAATGCTGTTACCTTCCCACAGAAGTGGTCCCTATTTATCTACTTGCAATTTCTTGCGTTCAAACTGCTAGGTTGGCAGGAGTTAGGACAAAGACAGGAGCTCATTCCATCCTGCAGTACTAGGGAATCGAACTGCTGACCTTCTGCCTCCCAGTCAGCGTCTTAGCCACTTGAGCCACTGGGTACAACCTGAAAATATTAGTGGTCTGAATGAGGATGACCTGGTTGAGAGCAAATCAAAGAAAGAAGTCCTGTGTGAGATGGTTTCCTCATCATGGCACAGTGGTTAAACTGTAGTACTGCAGCCCAAACTGCTAATGTTGTGAGTTCAAGCCTGACCGGCTCCATGTTGACTCAGCCTTCCATCCTTCCAAGTTTGGTAAAATGAGTGCCCAGCATGTTGGGGGCAAAATGCTACGTAATTACCTTGTGATCCCTCCCCCCCAGAGAGTGATCTAAATGCTATGGGGCAGTAAAAGGTAAAGATTGCCCTTGCTCAAAAGCCAGTCGTATCCGACTCTAGGGTCCAGTGCTCATCTCTGTTTCCAGCCAAAGAGCCAGCTCTGTCTGTGTCTGCAGATGTTTCCGTGGACATGTGGCAGGCATGACTAGACAAAACACTGTTTACCTTCCCACCAAAATGGTCCCTATTTATCTACTTGCAATTTCTTGCTAGGTTGGCAGGAGCTGGGATGGAGATGGGAGCTCACTCCGTTGTGCAGTACTCGGGTCTCAAACTGCTGACCTGCTAACCATTCAGTCGACAGGCTCAGCATTTTAACCACTTGAGTCACCGCAGTCCCCATGGGGCAGTATGTAAGTGTAATTGCTATTGATATTTACAGAAACGCATAGTGTTTTTTCATCCCTGTTCTAAACATGTGTGTATTGTAAAAAACATGTCTTCTTTCACAGAATGGATTGCAAGCCTGGAAACCCATGGTTTTTCATGCTCTGTTAAAGACGGATAGTTTAGGTAGAACTACAACTAAAAACAAAAACCTAGGTGGAGTGGATTTTCTCAAAAGTGCAATTGGGAAGTAGGCTTTCAGTTATTGTTATGATCAGGGCTCCCTCTAGTGCACTAAAAACACACTTAAGATCTTAAAAGTCAGATGCATTTTCTGGTAACAAAAAGTCAACAGCCAGCATATTTTTGACAGGGGTGAATGTACTTTATATGGACTGTACCCACCTAGGCTTTTTGCAATGCTGTAATCTAGGGGTGCCCAAACTACGGTCCACGGGCTGGATCCGGCTCCTGATGCCAATTCATCCGGCCCACGAAGCCCTTGTAGCTCCTAGAAGCGGAAGTAAAATGTGCCCGTATGGGCATGTTTTACTTCCGCTTCTGGGAGCAACGAGGGCTTTGTGAGCCAGATGAATTGGCATCGGGGGGCAGATCCAGCCCTTGGTCCGTAGTGACCGGCCCCCTGAACCACGTGACCAGCCCACGGCCCAAAAAGTTTGGGCACACCTGCTGTAATCATTATGTCTCTATTCAGAACAGAGAGATTCCCTGGCCAGAAGGACAAGGTACTGGCCAAAAAACTGAATTATGCTGGGTTATTGATGGTACAAAGGACAACATACGTGGGAGAGCAGGAGGATAATGAAAAAGCAGCCATAAAGGTTCATAAAGGGGAAAAAGTCTTCCCACCTTTATAGTTATATACGTAATATATTTCTATTAATAAATACTACTACTACTGCTGCTGCTGCTGATGATGATGATGATGATGATAATAATAATAATAATTTAATTTTAACATTTATATGCTGCCTAATCAGGAGAACCCGACTCAGGGTGGCGTACAACAGTTAATTATTTGTATAAAAACAGATTTTAAAATCCCAAATCACTCACTCACTTCCCCACCCTACTACCCCCCACCCCAATTAAAATAATAAAAAGAAATAAAAGGGAATGGGGGGGATACAACAACATAACACAAAGGGAGGGATATTAACTAAGCACTAACTGGGGATGAGCCAACAGGCTGGAGCCGTATTCCCATTCACACCTGTCCTGCCAGCCAATAATAATAATAATAATAATAATAATAATAATAATAATAATAATAATAATAATAATAATAATAATAATAATAATAATAATAATAAATGTGTCACCAAGTCAGTTCTGACACATGGCAGCCTTTCCCAGGGTTTTCTAGGTAGAGAGTACAGTACATAGAAACTATTTACCCTAACCATTGTTTGGATGGTGCAGTGGTTTTGGTATCTGACTGTGGAGCCAGAGGTTGAGAATTCAATTCTCCCCTTTGTCTCAAGGGAAAAGAGCCAGCCTGTGTGTCTTGGGCAAGCTGCACAGAGCCAGGACACCCTAAACCCACCTTCAGAAGAAGGGAATGGTAAACTTCTGGGTATCTCTACCAAGAAAACCCTGGGAAAGGCAGTCATAAATCAGAACTGACAGCTTCACAATTATTAAGACCAACAAAATATCACTAAACAGCAAGAAATGTGTTCTTTTGTCCATAACATATGAGGCCGGATGTTACACAAAGCAGGAGTTGAGGGTAAGAGAGAAAGAAGTACTAGAATAATTTGGACATTGTAGTTCAAAATCCAGGCACTGCAAATCTCACCTTCAATTTTCCTGTATACAATTTCATGGTAACATAAGGGAAGGGAAAGAAGGATTGAGCACATAGCTTTGCTTTACCCTCTTGGTTTCTGTACTCTGCCCTCATTGTGATCATGGCTAACTTCTGCTAAATTTCAGCATCTCAGCAGAAGTCCACTAGAAACATGAGGAGAAAAGAATAGGAGCAGTTACTCTGTCACTCCTGCTCTCCCTATTCTGGCATTAGTGTAAATGAGATTTAAAACCCTCCAGTCCTGCATGGAGATCCATCCTTAAAATGAAGACTGATATAAGGAAAAATGTAGCCATTCATTAAAAAAAAAATCCAACACAGCAGATGAAGTAAGTTTATTTCTTACTGTAGGCTTCAATTTACACCTAGGATTCTTAAGGAAGAAACAATGACCAGAACCCATTATTCATTAGCTGTGTGGTGTAAAATATAAGTAAGGTCTCCATCTGCAGCTGTTCCACAACTGTTTCAGGGTCATTAAACACACATCTCTCTCTCTCTCCCCCTGTCCTCCAAGTTCTAGGGATCAGTTTTAACCTGGGGAAACCTTTGGGAACTGTGAAATAGGGAAGTCTTTAATACCTGGAAGTCCCTGTCCCAGTTCTGCCTTTAGTTTGGAACAAGGCGAGGGGAGGGAATTTTTAACTCCACCCTGAAATGGCTATGGCATGTTTGTGGCTGAGAAAGTCACAAAATTATGCCACCCGACTTTTGAAACCAGATGCTGGCCCATGCTTGAACCCTGCCTCCTATTTTTGAAAACAAACAACACATGCTTTGAGCTTCATGTTAGGAAGGAAACAGAGGTAAAGAAAAGCAGGCGTCCTTCCATTAGTAAAGATTAATGTGAGGTGATTGGCTGGGTAAAAGGAAGTGAAGCCCTTGACACCAAATTTTGTAATATTACCAAGCTGCTGGAAAGAATTGTTGCCGAGGAAAAGTATTTTGTCTGCTGCGGACAGGAGTTCACATTGATCAGATTCCTGAGAGACAATATTCTGTACCAGAACTCAGGAATAATGATGTTGTTGTTGTTCAGTTGCACAGTCAATTCCGACCCTTTGCGATCCTATGGACCATTGTCCTCCAGGCACCTCTGTCCTCCACCATCCTCCTCAACCCGCCCAGCTCTGTGCCCATTGCGTCTAAAATACTGTCTAGCCATCACATCTTTGGCTACCCTTTTCTTCTTTTGCCCTCCACCTTTCCCAGTGTCGTGAGAATCTGAATGGTGTCATTATTTAATTGGTAACACGAAAGTGCCAATGTGACCTACTTAGTCTGTTAAACTATGCTGTGAAGAAATGAAACTGTTTCGAGCTGTTATTGTTTAGAATTCCTGAAAAGGAGGGCTTCATGGCAAGTTTAAACAGAGCCCCTAGCAGCTCTCTTTATCAGAAAAGGAATTTACCCAGAAGCAGCACACACAAGTTAATGCACTCTGACCCCAAGGGTTCACCCACCTACGAGTGGGGGAAGGGCAGTCTTGACCGTGATAGTGGGGGCAGGGCGACCTTGAGAGTGGGGGAAGGGTAATCCCTAGTTTACAATCTAATCTCAAGGACATCACTTTACGATGAGAAAACAGATGCAAAACACTCTGTAGGACCGTATAAAAAGGGTAATCAGAGAGTTAGAGAGAGATTTCAGGAGTAGCTGCGGAAGTCTTTGTAGTCAGAAGGAGCACATTCCAAAATTTGTTCCTGATTCAACCCTAACAAGGAAAGTGGGGCCAAACGGTAAAACTTGAGGAGGAGAGAGCAAAAACCGTTTGTGGAGAAAACTTGTAAACAAACAAGTATACATGTGGTTTTTTAACAGTTCAAACACTATTTATTTTAGAAGTCCATATAGGTAGTTCAGCGAAAAATAAATTAATATCCTTGCTTTCAGGTTTGTCACAAAAATATTCGTAAGAAATATATTCAAATGAAGAGTTCTCAAAACTGTAACAGTTTAGTAACTGCAACAGTGCAAATGTAGTGTACATGATTGAATGCCTATGCCATAAATGATATATTGGCCAAACTTCTCGTTTTATTAAAACTAGAATATCGGAACATAGATCGAAGATTCGATCAAATGATCACCAAGCACCTCTCACAACACATTTCCTTGAAGCGGGCCACTCCAATAAAGATATTAAGTGTGCTGTACTGGAACAAGTCCGCCCTTTCAAATATGAAAAGACTAATATCAATAAAAGGCTTTTGCAGCGCAAAGCCTTTTACATTCATTTTTTTAACACCTTAGCTCTGCAGGGACTCAATTCGGAAATTGAAGTTTCTTCCTTCTTGTAGATACATTTGAATGCAACCTAGGTCTGTAAGTATTGACAGTTCCGTTTAAACAGGCGATTTTAATTAGCCACTAATTAACTACCTGGATATACACCTTCTCTTTATTAATCTTTGGGAACGCAGACCCATTTGATGTCCCAATGCACAGTATACAGATTACGTAGAGAGCCGATGGACGCAGGGTATACTCTTACTTAAGAAATTGTAAGCTTGTATGATTTCAGTATCGACTTAAGAATCAATTGCTTTGATATCTAAGCATTGTATTAATGATTTTCCTGTGGTTTATTAACCAATGTAAGATATACTTTTGAAATCCTTACCCCCTTTGCATATTCAACATGTCATGTAATAAGTAATATATAACGCACGTTGCATTATTTTAAAAAATGTATAAACATATCTTATGCTTATCTTGCATGCAATTTAATGTAACTTACTTTAACTACATGTTTTTAATTATTTGTAGATTCCTTGAAAAAAGACAGCCAGTCTGAAAAGCTATTATTTATAGGAAAGCTTCGGAAATATTATATCTACTAAAGTCAATTAACACAAGTTTTTGTATAATAGATTTATTTGGACTATGTTTTGGAAAAAGAGTTTTTCTTCTCTAAGATTGACCTATTTGTTCTCCTCGCTGTCCAGGGGACTCTCAAAACTCTCCTCCAACACCACATTTCAAGGCATCTATTCTTCTGCGCTCAGCTTTCCTAATGGTTCAGTTCTCACAACCATACATTACCACAGGGAATACCATTGCTTTGACTATGCAATTTTTTGTTTGCAAGGTGATGTCTCTACTTTTAACTATTTTCTTCAGGTTTCTCCCAAGAATAAGTCTCCTTTTTATTTCATGGCTGCAATTACCATCTGTAGTGATCTTGGATCCTAAGAAAGTAAAATCTGTTACTGCTTCTATTTCTTCCCCATCTATTTTCCAGGGACTGATGGGGCCTGTTGCCATTATCTTGGTTTTCTTGATGTTGAGTCTCAAGCCAGCTTTTGTACTCTCCTCCTTCAACCCAATCAAGAGATTCTTTGGGTCTTCCTCACTTTCTGCCATTAGGGTGGTGTCGTCTGCATATCTCAAATTGTTGATGTTTCTCCCAGCAATTTTGATCCCGAATTGTGATTCCTCCATCACTGCATTGCACATTATGTGCTCTATGTATAAGTTGAATAAGCAGGGTGATAAGATGCAGCCTTGTCTTACTCCTTTTCCTATTCCAAACCACTCAGTCATTCTTGGTTCATGTACAGATTTCTGATGAGGCATATGAGGTGTTCTGGTATTCGCATCTCTTTAATTACTTGCCACATTTTGTGGCAAGTAATGTACTGTAATTCAAATGGTATTTCTAGTATACAGTGTTCAGATTGCACAAGAAGCTCTGAGAAGTCTGTTATTGGACAAAGTAACAAGCTTCTATTGTGCTGAAAGTTGCATTTCTTCCACTGATTCACTTTTGGAATTGAAGTATGCATAGAAAAATGCAAAATAAAAATGGATCAGGAATGAATTGTCCTGTCAGCTTTCTTGCTGAAACTAACTGTTCTTCTCTAACAATTAAAGATTTTGTGACCTACATTATGGTTATTTTTCCCCCTAAACAGAATGTTGGGAGCACAATAGATACTTTTCATGAACTCTTGGAAGGAAACTTCGCTGAGTGAAATTTAAGTCCGAGTAGATTGCCTTCTAGAGTGGAAATGGGCATGCACAGCTGAGCCTTTCTTTTGGAAAAAGTGAATGGGTCGGATGACTGTACGAGTTACGTATGATTTAAAAATCAGAAAGATGACCCTGAGTCGGGTTTCCCCGAGTGGGCGGCATAAAAATCTAAGAATAAATAAATAAATAAAAATGACAAATTCACTGGTCACAGCAAACATACAGATTGTCCTACATGAGTGACAGAAGAAAATTCAGAATTAAATTCAGATTTATAAGATGGAATTTCTTCTTTTTAACTATAAGAGTTTTAGTTTTTTTAACCCATGCCCTTTCTTTCTAAAATTACTCTTTCTTGCATGAAAGGTATGAAGTGCAAATGGATGTGTTATGAAGTCACGGGAAATCAGAATTCCCCAGGTTAATTTGCTTCAGCCAACCACACACAGAAGTCAGCAGAGATGGGGAGGAAATTAGTCTTGTTTGCAGCTAGTTCATCATTTGAATCATTTCCTCCCCACATTTGATGCTTTCCATGTCTATTTAGTTTCTGTCTCCCCCCCCCCCTTTTTAAAGACTTATTGTCCTCACACTAGACAGCTGCAGTGGTGGGCTCCAATTTTTTTTACTGCCACACTGTGGGCATGGTATGGTGGGCGTGGCCAGGGGAAAAGCCCTGCATTGCACCTGAATTAGGATTACATTATTTCAAAATTTGGATGGGTGGGGCCTGCCGGAATTTCTGTTACCGGTTCTGGTGAACTGGGGCGAACCTGCTGATGCTCACCACTGGACAGCTGACAGACCAAAGGTGTGTGTGTGAGGAAATAGCAGAGATATAAGTTTAAAGTAGACCTGTTGTAACTGCGCTTCCTGCAAAACTGGACAGCCAGAGTAGAGCCACCTTCAACTTCCTGCTCTCTCTCTGCCTCCTCCTTCTCCACATGACTTTGGCTGGCCAGCTGCCCTTACACTAGGACAGCAAGCAAAAGCAAACAAGCACACCAAGGCACCCTGTGTGGGAAGGAGAGGATTCAAATGGCAGCTAGTTTCCCTACTGTCTTGGTTGCTGTTGTTCAGTCGCACAGTTGATTCTGACCCATTGCGACCCTATAGACCATTGTCATCCAGGCACTTCTATCCTCCACCATCCTCCTCAACCTGCCCAGCTCTGTGCCCATTGTGTCTACAATACCATCTAGCCATCTCATCTTTGGCAGCCCCCTTCTTCTTTTGCCCTCCACCTTTCCCAGGATCAAGGCTTTCACAAGTGAATCCTCATTTGATGTCCAAAGTACCTCATCTTCATCTTTACTATTTGACCTTCTAATGAGCAGTCAGGGTTGATTTCTCCTAAGATCAACCTATTTGTTTTCCTCGCTGTCCATGGTACTCTCAAAACTCTCCTCCAACACCACATTTCAAAGGCGTCTATTCTTCTGCGCTCAGCTTTCCTAATGGTTCAGCTCTCACAGCCATACATTACCACCGGGAATACCATTGCTTTGACTATACGAATTTTTGTTTGCAAGTGGTGTTTCTGCTTTTCACTATGTTTCCCAGGTTTCTCATAGCTTGTCTCCCAAGAGAATCAGTTGCCTTTTTATTTCATGGCTGCAATCACCATCTGCAGTGATCTTAGATCCTAAGAAAGTAGAATCTGTCACTGCTTCTACTTCTTCCCCATCTATTTCCCAGGGACTGATGGGGCTTGTTGCCGTTATCTTGGTTTTCTTGATGTTGAGTCTCAAGCCAGCTTTTGCACTCTCTTCTTTCAACCTAACCAAGAGCTCCTTTAGGTCTTCCTCACTTTCTGCCATTAGGGTGGTATCGTCTGCATATCTCAAATTGTTTTAAATACAACGGCTACAAACCCCTTTACATTGGCTCAAGTGATCACACCACCTGAACTGATGTAAAAAAAAAGTGGCAGAGAAAAACACTCCTTCAGATTAGGGTGGGGAAACATCAAGCTGATTTGTACTTTTACATCATGTAGTCGACATAAAATAATGTGAACCTGACTGTCCTGATCACGGCACATTTCCTCAATTACTTATCAAAGTAGTTGCAGCATTTCTTCCACTCTTGCACCTCACGCACAACTTTATACAGCAATGTAAATAAAATATCTCATCCAAAATTATGTGTACACTCTTCCAGGATACAGCAATATAGATATAATCTCCTGCTAGGTCTTCTACATCAGCTGCAGAAAGAACTATTAACTTGTAAAATTTCGGACAAAATGTAACTGCATTTCTTTATTTAATTTCATTCAAGTGCATATACACCTGGGATTTATTTTAAAAGGCTCACCCTTATTGCTGTTAATAAAGCATTTCAGAAGGAAATCTGGACATTCTTTTGGTTTAGGGAAACAAAGAACATCAGTTACTTTCCTTTGACTCTCATAGTTTCTGCTTTTGGAAAGACTGCAGGCTGGACAATTATCCCTTATCAATCAATGATAAAGGAGGCATGCACAATGCTGTTTGACACTGTGATATTTATAAAACAAAATTAAGGTCAGAGCTGCTGAAAAGTTTCCAAATTCCAGTGTGGTTTTATCATAAAGACCATATTTCTGCAAGATTCTAATTGGTCAAATGTCTGTCTCACATCCATTCGTGCAAACATAGTCCCACACATAGGCCAACATTAAAAAAGTCAATTACAATCTAATAAATAATTCAGGGGTTTCCTTTCCCCTCAACATTTCTAACAAGACATCTTTTTATATACCCTGAGTTTTCATGCCTAGAAGGGCCATGGCTTCATAATCTCAAAAGATATGTCAAGATTTGCAGACCACTCAGGGATCAGACCACACCTTACTGGCATCTAGATTCAAAAATTTCAAGCCCCTCCATTTTGCTTGAAAGTGGGGGTAATTATATCTAGTAGGCTAAGCACAGAGTTTGCCTCAAGTTTATTATGTGCTTTTTCCCACAGATGTACCCAGAGAGTATTCTAAGGGCTATGGGCCCATATATAAGACCATTAAGGAAAGAAAGCTCCAATACCTTGGAAACAACATAAGAAACAACATCTATTATGTGCAAAATGGTGCGTTAACCATTGGAATGTGACAAAGGATGTTGCACCAGGTCCCACTAGCCCCGTCCGAGCCTCCGTGCACTCGCCCGAACGGGGTTCGCAGGTAACTGTCGGGTTGAAATTTTCACCCGGGGGGCAGGAGCCCCCCAGACACAAACAAAAAAAGGGAACTTCAATTCCCAATGTTCCTTGTGCCGTGCCAATCAGGCTGAGCGGTGCGGCAAAAGGAACGTTCGGAAAAAAAAGCCACAGGAAAAAAAACGTTGCAGTAACCAAACACGCGCAGGCAAAACTACAAGCCCCAGCGTCCTGCGCGCCATTAGCGCGCAGAACGCCGAGGCAGCCGGCGTGCGAAAAATAAAAGTAAAAAAACCTCCCGCTGCCGCTGCCCTTCCTTCCCACCGGCCAGCCAGCATGGCCCGCGGGAAAGAAAACCCCCCCACTGCCGCTGCCCTTCCTTCCCATGGGCCAGCCAGCATGGCCCGCGGGAAAGAAAGCCCCCCCACCGCCGCTGTCCTTCCTTCCCACGGGCCAGCCAGCATGGCCCGTGGAAAAGAAAGCCCCCTGCCAATGCCCTTCCTTCCCACGGGCCAGCCAGCATGGCCCGCGGGAAAGAAAGCCCCCCCGCCATTGCCCTTCCTTCCCACGGGCCAGCCAGCATGGCCCGTGGAAAAGAAAGCCCCCCGCCATTGTCCTTCCTTCCCACGGGCCAGCCAGCATGGCCCGTGGAAAAGAAAGCCCCCTGCCATTGCCCTTCCTTCCCACGGGCCAGCCAGCATGGCCCGCGGGAAAGAAAGCCCCCCCCCGCCATTGCCCTTCCTTCCCACGGGCCAGCCAGCATGGCCCGTGGAAAAGAAAGCCCCCCCCCGCCATTGTCCTTCCTTCCCACGGGCCAGCCAGCATGGCCTGTGGGAAAGGCCCACCCCCGCCGCTGCTCTTCCTTCCCACGGGCCAGCCAGCATGGCCCGTGGGAAAGAAAGCCCCCCCCAAAAAGTAAACACAAAAACACAAACCAAAAACACTCAAAAACACTCAAAAACAAAAATCCAAAAAGGAAAACAAAAACAGCCAAAAACAAACAAGAAAAAACACACAGACCCCCCAAAAAAAACCCACCCCCCCAAAAAAAAACCAACAACCCAGAGAGCTTACCATAAGACGTCTTCTATCCATGAGGACCGGAACTCAAATGAGAAAATAAAGAAAATACTTACCGGAAGCGACACCCAGAGGACAGAAGAGAAATATTGTAGAGAGGAAGAAAAGCTCACCACCCCCACCCAGAGGCCACAAGAGAACAAACATTCAAAAATATTGAAACTTCTTCCTCTTCTTTTTCTCTTCCTCCTCCTCATCTTCTTCCTACTGTACTGTAGTGCGTGGGGATTGAACATTGTATTTCTGGGACCTTTGTTACTTTTTGTCATATTGATTGTATAGATTATTTTGTAACTATTGTATTGCTATTGCTGCTGCTGCTTGTTAGATTTTGTATCATGTATATTATTGCTGTGAACCGCCTTGAGTTGCCCGCTGGGTAAGAAAGGCGGTATAGAAATAAAACTTCAATCAATCAATCAATCAATTTCCAAATTAATCAAATAAGTTATAAAAACATTCAAAAATAATTACACTAATCTCAAAAAATACCCAAAAAAACAGAAATCACTTTTCACTCAAAACAAAACAAAAAATAAAAAATGCGTAAAAATAAAGATTTAAAAAACCAAAATTAAATTTTAAACTAATTTTTTAAAATTTACATTAAATAAATTAAATTAAAATAAAATTTGCATAAACATAAAACAAAAACCTTCAAAAACCAATTTAAAGAGCCCGGCACTGAGGAAGCCAGCGCGCAAAAAAACCCCCCAAAAAACACAACACACTGGGAGCGCAAGTCCGCCGCAGGCGGACACAGCGCCTCGAAGCCACAAAATCACAAAACTTTACAACACCATTTAAAACAGCCCAGCACCATTGGTTCAAGAAAAAAAAAGAAACCCTTTACTATCCAACACAATTTTAAAAAGCCCGGCATCGCCGGGCAAATTTGCTAGTAAAGTATAGAATCCTCCAACTTGCTCTGCAAGGAAAGATCCCTAGAAAGAGAGGCCCTGGACATAGACTTCATGGCTGAAGAACCTGAGAGACTGGTGTGGCATGTCCTCGGAAGAACTGTTCTGAGGAGTTAAGAACAGGAAGAGAATTGCCATGATGATAGCCAATATCTGGAACGGATATGGTACCTGAAGAAGTCCTCTGTATTAACTCTTTCAGCTTCCTTAAATTCTGTACAGTGATACCTCATACAACGTCCAATACGGATTTCGACTTTGTATGAGGCATGCAAAATCCTAGCCGCAATACCTCATATAACGTCCAAATCCTTGCCGTGATGCCTCGTACAACGTAATTTCCATAGAGATACATTGTATTGTAACAGCACAGATTTCAGGGCAAAGTCAAGGAAACAGACAGAAAACTGACAGAACTTTAAGAAATCATTGTCTAAAGGCTAAATACATTACAAAAACATGTCAAACACCCCTGATTTTAGGGGACAAACCATACAACAAGTTTTTAACTTTTGAAAACTTTATGAAGTGCAGGTTTAAAAGTTAACATGTCCCATCATGCAGCACAGTGTTAAGCATCCAAACAGCAGCAAACACCAAACAAATGTCCACCTCACCAAACAGTGCCCCCCCAAAAAAGACCAACATAGGAAAAATGATGGAACATGCAATCTGTTTTTAAAAACCACAGAAGCAAACACCAAACAACTGCCCATCCCACCAAAAAATTGCC
The DNA here is from genome assembly GCA_035047345.1 of Bradypodion ventrale. Classification (NCBI taxonomy): domain Eukaryota; kingdom Metazoa; phylum Chordata; class Lepidosauria; order Squamata; family Chamaeleonidae; genus Bradypodion; species Bradypodion ventrale. Next base: position 99,897,916 of record JAWDJE010000001.1, read on the forward strand.
CTCCCCCATCCACTTCCCCACCCCAAGCCAATCGGAAACAGAAAACCTCATCTACCTACCTTTCCACTGTGCCAAAGAATGGTCCAAGAACCTGAAGAATGCTGCAAAAATCCCAGGAATGCTTCCAAAAATTCTTACGAAAAAATTTAAAAAATCCAAAATCGCACTCAAAACCACTCCTAAACACTCTCCGCCTCGTGCAAAACCCACAAGAGCAATGCGTCCTGCCTTTTATACTGCCCAGGCACAATGCAACCTGGGGAAAAACCCAATACCTCTTACAAAGTTGCAGCGACTTTGTATGAGGCAACTTTTTTCAAGGAATTAGGCGATGTTGTATGAATTCAATGTTGTATGAAGCGGACTTTGTATGAGGTAATACTGTATTGGTCTCTTGTGAACAATTTTTTACATACAAATTGCTTCTGTTAATGTCTGCGACCTGTCAAATTCTTTTTCTCATTGAATGGCTTGGTATTAACTCACATTTCCTTGTGAATATAAGCACGGAATAAGTCCAAGTTAGATATTTTTAAAACTACAATCTTTCAATGTAGCTTTTCAAATAAATGATTGCTCTAAAGCTTTCTGGATTTAAAATTAATCATTTTATGTCAGTGTGGGTAAGAGGTAAGTCATATGTTTTTATTTTTTTAAAAGGTCTGCTTCAGCCACCCAGAAGGTCTCTTTTAAGGACTTTTCCTTTCCTTTTTAATTTTGTCAGGCTGTCTAGATAGCTCAGTGCTTTAAGTATCTGGCTGTGGAGCCAGAGGTTAGGAGTTTAATGCCCCACTGTATCCTCAGAGATGGACCATTCTGTGTAGCCACGGGCAAGATACAAAGTCCCAGGGCCCCCTAAAAAAAAAAGGTAATCCACTTTTTTTTTTCTTCTAGAAGCATCCAAGAGCTGCAGATTTTGAGTAATTCCGCCACTTACTGTGATTTGATCTGGATCCTCAACATCCTCTGAACGGATGTGAGCCTCAAGTCCGCCGGCTCAGATCCAAGTAGAGCTTTATGGCAAGAACAAACGGTCTTGAGGCTACACAGGAGCAAAACCAAATTAGAAGATGGAGGGAGGAGCTCACTGGAACATTAAAGGGGGATATAGCTGAGGAACTCAACCTCCCCTACATCACTTGGAGGACCCTGAATAGGCTGAGGGATGGAGTTCCTAAATGCAAGACCAACATGCTCAAGTGGGGACTGCTAGTGGACAACAACATGCTGTGTGAATGTGGAAAGATACAGAACACCAGGCTCATTTACTGGTCTGCCGATTACTGCCAGAAACACGCACTGATGAGGACTTAAGTTTAGCCAGCAAGAAAGCCAGGAAAGTGGCTTTATTTTGGCAGTCCAGGCAAGGGCAACAGGAATAGACATCTAGCAACTTTCTGTTTAGAAGTTTTCCTCCAGGAGAGTGCAGCTCATAGTGAGTCCCAGGATAGAAACCTAGTTGCTAGATCTGTGTAACCCTATTCACTTCTTTTCTATGTCATCAGCTAGTATTGCACCCTTGTGTTCTTACTGATTTAACCAAATAAGTGTAGGAGTTTTTTAAAAGAATCATATCAGAAGCACAAAAAGCTGCTTTCTGGGTTGAAAGGATTTTTGCTGGAGGAACTCTACTCAGGGGGCGCCTGAACAAGGCTCCTTTCACGTCCCCAAGATCTTTTCCCACTGAAGTGGTCCCTATTTATCTACTTGCAATTTCTTGCTTTCAAACTGCTAGGTTGGTAGAAGCTGGGACAGAGACGAGCGCTCATTCCGTCATGCAGTACTTGGGTCTTGAACTGTTGACTTGCCGATCTTCTAGCTAACAAGATGAGTTTCTTAAGCACTGAGCCACCACAGTCCCACAGTGTAGGAGTGTGATAACACAAAAGGACACATACATTCAGAAGAATAGAATGCAGAACTCATCCTTGTAAATTACAGGTTTTTATTAATTTACATGGAATTTAATTGCTCTCAAAAGTACATTTGGTTGAAGGTAAGCAAAAAAATAATTCAATTCAACATAGATTCTTCTAGCAAAAATGGAATTACTCTACTCTCATTTAAAAGTTTTGGAAGCCATGTTAGATTGTTATCAAATGAATGTAACTCATCAAAAAAACAGTTGAAATCTAAGTCATTCAAGGAAATTAATATATTCCAAATGTACCTTTAAAATAAAAGACATTCATGGTTTCACAAGGATGCAAGTGCATTTTAGATTATGTAATGCAAATGTACCGCCTCAGAATACATTGAAATAAATTAAACAAAAATGTACCATTTCTTAATCTGATTTGCTAATTTGAAGCATTGAAAATATTCAGTGGACACTTGGTTTTTAATGTTTTGTCAAGTTACCTGAGGACGGTTGGCAAGTAGAGTACTGAGCCTGGATATCAAACATACTCATACTATATCTTATGTTAAGCTAGTAAAAGGCAATGCATGGGTCAAGCTATTGCTGTTATGCATTAAAATTATTCCATAACAGCAATAAAACATATTGTCAGGGCAGCATAGTTCCAAATATCGACTGTACTTCTCAAACAGTTTTCACACACATACACACAAAACCACCCAAAGATGTTGGATCTTGTGCCTCTAACTATTTCAAGGTAACATAGTTGTCTTAAAATAGCCAATAAGTTATACCTTCTAAAGTATTTTTAAAAGGTGATTCAAAGGGGAAGGCATTTAAACTGTAAATCCAGGGGGAAATAAAAAGAGAAGTGGATTACATATACTGTATATAAATGAATGTGGCATACTTTAATATCAAAGAAGTCAATGAATAAGTTAAAGAATATTTAATTCAAACAATGGCTGCTTTCATTTACAACTAACCCAATGTACATATATGCTCTGCTATTTTCACATATGCTAAGAGCCCACCTTTTCTCTCTCACAGAGATTTACAGAAAAAAAGTATGGTGTTTCCTACATCGGCTGAAGGCTTGGTAACAGTGTTTTTCATTCTTAAAAACAAAACAAAAAGCCCATCAGACTAAAATAAGATCATTTAAATGAACTGCTTTCCTGAGCAACCTAGAATTTGGAATGTGCTGAAAGTCACAATAAATAAGTCAAAAGATCAACAAACTTAAAATGTGCTTTTAAGGTCTTTAAAGTAAACTATAACATCTATCTCATGACTGATAAATGGGGTGTTGTTTTAGGAATCTTAAAAGTTTATGTGCTAAATGAATTTACGAAGTACCTTCCTGGACGTAGAGGCCAAATTACTTGTATAGAAAATATACAACTTTAAAACCCAGCAAGTAAATTACCTGACAGTTGATGCTTTTAACATTGCAAAAGTATTCATGTCAAAGAATAACATTAAATAGAATGATAAAAATAGACTTAAGCAGCAGTGGAATTGCAGTGAAAGTGAACTTTTTAAGTGATCCAGGACTCTTGCAAGATGGATAAGAATTTGAACTTAAAAGCGTGAATATTAATTTGCTTCCCAAGATAAAACAATTCCACAGTGTGTAAACTAATCATTACTCTTTAAATGTAATTTCATAGAAACCACTTAAAATATACAATGCAGCATCTTGGTTAAATATTTTTGACTGTTCCCATGTGTTCCTTCAGAGTAGTGCAGTGGAAACATAAAAATAGGATGCTCCCGAACAAACAATCCATCAGTGTTGTTGTTGTTGAACCAATCGTCTGCATTCAAATCCTGTTAAAAGTAGTCGTTTAAAGAAAAACATGACAGGTAATGATGGTTTGCAATGTTAATTGATGCTTACATGCTCTGAATAGAGAAACTGCCAACGTGGTGGTGGGACAGAAATATCAAAATGAGATGCAGTACCTCTGATATTTTAAACAAAAACATAAACCTATCCTAGCCTTGTTTCCAAAATGAGTCATAAAATACTCCCTATCAAATATTACTTGTTGACTGTAGTACTAACACTCTGAGTATGGTGAAGGCACTAATGAGTCTTTACTTCCTTGTCTTATGTTAAGAGTACCTGCCCTTGACTACTGTAGATACAAAGTTCAGACATCTGCCACTGAAAAGGCAGAACTGATGACACCTGAAGAGACTATAGGTAACTTTTTATATTTTGGTCAATGAATCACAGAATACATTTATGATTTTTCTTAGATCCAGAGTATTTGAGGCATACTGGTGATACAGTTCTTCATGGGTGCTTAAACAAAAACATCTCTCAATCAATCACCATAAGCAGTTCATAGTGTTATACGAATTTTCTTTCTTTCAGTGAAAGCCTAACCTTCCTACCAAGTACGTTTGAATTTTCTTGCTTCTTAAGGCATCTGTCTAATAATAATCTTAGAAATAACAAGACAGAAGGATCTCTTCTGTTAAAGGACTAATCACCCATGGTTTCCCAAAAATCAACTTCAACATTTTGGAGTGCATGACAAATGCCATGAACGTGGCACTTCCAGGTATGGAAATGTTATTTATATCTTTCAGCAATTCCAAAAATCACTATACTTTGAAGTACCCAGATATCTAACTACACAATTACCTTAATTTCTCATTCCTCTTGTACTGTTAATACTGCCTTTGCAACAGGCACCTAGAGAGAAATGTAGTGTGCTTTTTCATAGCCCAGGGGTAGAGTGGCAGTGTACTAGTTTAGCACAACAGCATTCCCTATTCCTGTGATCACACAAAGTTCCCTATATCCTGCTATTCAGACGCTCCAATGAGATTAGAACAGACTCAGTATAAATACTAGTATAGGCAAACAAGTTTTGAGAAAACTGCAAATGGCTTACTCTCTGTTCTACATCACTCTGCAAGTAGGTATGACATACAGCAATACTTTACAACAAAAACGTTACTAGTAATGAAATAAAGAGATGGCACATTTATGTCCTTGCTACTAAGATCCAATGGAACCAAGGGAAACGCAAATGATTTTACTCAAACATACCCTTCCTAACAGAAGTCGCACTCTGTATAAGTTCAACTTTTAAATCGTGCTGGACAAAATCAATTCCTCTAGAAGTTTCCTTACTATTTCTGAAAAACCTGGAAGCACTAGGTAGAAGAAAACGTGATCATCTTTTATAGATGTCTTCCAACCACTTTTCATCATCCTGCTCCTCATCTTCTGGTATGGGCTCTTCTGTTTCCAGAGGAGAAGAAATGACAAATTCTGGTCTAGGAGAAAAGTTAGCATTCGAAGATCTGAGTCCAAACTTGCGCTTTAGCAGGTGAAACTGCTCTTTGACATAATAGTAAAACTCATATTCGTATCTCATGCGCTGGTACAGGATCTGAAGGGATTCCGGAGAAGGGACGGTCTTTTTCACTGTCACAGTTAGATTTCCGAGTTTCCTATGTTCTGTAAGAGATTTACATAAAGAGGAATATGGTCAGCATCTACAAACTGAAGGTAACATACTGAAAAGTGCCTGTTCTTTTTAGTCCTTGTTTTACTAAATGTTTATTCACTGAAAACTTTTTACTAATCTTTATCTGCTTTCTCCTGCCATAAACATGGTTTACCACCACCCCTCAAAAGAGAGCTACGTCTGCAGAAGATTGAAGATACAGTTCTTCAAAACCAATACCTTGCTACCCTTATTCAGTTATATCACAATTCCACTTTAAATTATTTTCAAATTTATTATTTGGATTTATGTCTTGCATTTCTCTAATGAGAAAAATCTTATAGCTTTCCTCTTCCTCACTCAGCGCTCTCTCTCTCTCTCTGAGGCCTGAGAGAGTGCCATTGGCCCAAGGGACTTGAACTTGGGGTTACCTGTGCTAATCAGGATGCTAATCACTATGCAGTAGCTTGTTATCATTAAGTTAGAAATATGGGGGAAAATACTTGAAGTGTTTTAGGCAAAACTGAAGGTTGCATTTGCTCGAAAGTCAGTCGTATCTGACTCCTAGGAGTTGGTGCTGATCTCCGTTTTCAGTCAAAGAGTCAGCACTGTCTGAGTCTGCAGATGTTTCCGTGGACATGTGGCAAGCATGTCTAGACACCAGAGTGCATGGAACGCTGTTACCTTCCCACCAAAGTGGTACCTATTTATCTACTTGCAATTTCTTGCTTTCAAACTGCTAGGTTGGCAGGAGCGGGGAGACAGACGGGAGCTCACTCTGTCATGCAGCACTTGGGTCTCGAACTGCTGACTTTCCGACCTTCCAGTAGTCAAGTTCATTATCTTAACCACTAAGGCACCTCAGTCCCTTAAAGCCAGGGATTCTGAACCTGTGATCCGTGGACTGGATGCGGCCCCTGGCGCCATTTCATGTGGGCCCCCCACCGCCTCCATTACACCTGGAAGTGCCATGTGATGGAGTGTCATAATGTCTGAGGGAGCATAATCTGGCCCCTGGCTTAAAAAGGTTGAGAACTCCTGCTTAAAGTGTTTTAAAAGGGTAACTAAAATGAATTGTGAGGTCTATGCTATAAGTCCCCACAATTCCACTATGGGAGTAATTGGTCTAGAGCAGCAGTTCCCAGTGACTCTCTGGCTACAATGGTGATGCCATCATCCTCCCCCCCCACACACACACACCAGGCTGGTGCCAAATACCGAACCCAGCTGGACACATATCTGATAGAGGCACACCGTCCTCTGGTGCCAGCCAGGTTTCAGTGATGCATGCCAGGTCGGCCCGCTTCCCCAGAATAGAGTCTAAGATCTGGGTGTGTGTGTGTGTGTGGTGTTGTTGCAAACCGACCTGGCATTCATCATCATCAGCCCGAAGGTGGAGTCACTATGGATCAGCTGCTCAGGACCCAGAGGTGTAGCCAAGGGGCTGGAACAAGGGACATATATCAGACATCGGTCCCACAGTCCCCGAGTGCGGCCCACTCCTCGGCACCCGCCATATCACCCCATGCCCGTCACAACACCAATTTGGGACCCAGGAACCACAATTTCCGCCCCAGACAGAATGCTGCCCCTCCTGGCTGGCCCAACCTTTTCACATCGGGGGGTCTGACCAGGCATGGGCTGGGCCACTGGGACAGGGGGATTCATCCCGGTGTGCCTTTGCCTCTGGCGCCCTGGGGCGCAAATAATAATTTTATTATTACAATCAACCCTCACATAACAACGTGTTCGGATAACATCATTTTCACTTAACAATGCGGCATTATGCACGTGCTCCCACGCATAACGTTTTTAGTGTTGTTGTCCGGACAACAACGCTAAAATAACCAGACGACTACGTTATTTGGTAAAAACGTTGTTATGTGGGAAACTCCATAGAAACCCGCATAACAACAAAAATCGCTTAGCAACGCTACTTGGGGAACCAAGTGACGTCGTTATGCGAGGGTCTACTGTATTTTATCTGCCCGGTGTGCTGCACTTTAGATTAAGCCATTGCTCTAAGCTTCCTCCTTAAGCCATTGCTCCAAGCTACCTCTGCCTAGCACTGGGCAGAGCAAGCGAGGGGCAGTGACCAAGCAGTTCCTGGGGGCAGCCTTCTCCCCCGTCCCTTGGTCGCTGCCCTTCGTCCCTGTCCAGCGCCCTCCCAAGGTGCCCAGCACACCCCTGGGCCTGACCATGCCCCCTGGACAGCTGAATGGGCTGGACCACACACCCCGGAAGCGGGCACATTTATGGCTGTGGCCACTTCCACGTTTACAACAGTCATGGGCGCATTTATGCATGTTTGGGTGCATTTAATGGCTGATGTAAAAATGCAATGTGCATGCATAAATGCGTCCTTTTCCACTTCCGGGTGCAGCAGCGATGCAGGCCACATGAAACGGGCCTGTGGGCCGGGTTCAGCCTGTGGGCCATAGGTTGGGAACCCCTGTTCTAAGTGATTAACCCTTTCAGGGGAAGAAAAAAGATGAGCATAAACTATTTTTAAATCTCTAAAACAGGCCAGCGTTCAGATCTTTACAAGGCTGCCCCATATTCCTAACTCTTCTTATCATTATGACAGCTCAAGGTCTACTAATTTCAAAGGGAATTTAATAATAATTAACTTCATGTGATTTCAACCTAATATAATTCGGGAGCAAAGAAACAGGAAAGGGTAAGAAAAGGAAGAATCCCTTGGAAAATTCTATTATGCATTTTTTCCTTTGAAAAGTCATGCATGCATTTAAAAAAACAATAACCCCCCATGATGCTAATTAAGAGATCCTCTCAAGCGATGCAAAGAGGAAAAAGCTGAAAAACTGCAACACAAATAAGGATTCTTAAGAATATGAATGTGCACTCGTGTCTAGCCATTCCTGCCACATGGCCACGGAAATGTCTGCCAGATGTAGACAGCACTGGCTATTTGACTGTAAACGGAAATGAGCACCAAACCCTAGAGTGGATACGACTGGCTTTTGAACAAAGGCGACCTTTACCTTTATTTTACCCCACCTTGAGTTCTATCAATAACCGCTAATCCACTACCGTCCCTTCAAGGTTGGGTACAATCTGTATTTTTGAAAATAATTTTTAAGACAGACACCTGAGAACAAAGTGACAAAATACGATTAGGACAGCCTGAAGTATTGAGAACAAAGCCAGAATCTCTCTAATTACCAAATATTTGGGCAAAGAGCCAGATTTTAACCTAGTGCTGAAATAAAGGTACAGGCTGGGCTTCTAAGGGAAGAATATTCAGCTCTATGGCTAAGAAGAGCCTCTCCCAGGTCTCCATGCAATGCAGTGCTCTCAATGGTGGGATATAGGAGAGGTGTTTCCCTTAGCACTGTGGTGGCAAACCTATGGCACGTGCCAGAGGCGGCACTCAGAGCCTTCTCTGTGGGCACATGTGCCGTTGCCCCATTAGAGTTCATCCTGCCCCTCTGCCTAGCAGCCCAAAGGGAGTGCTTCCTCCCTCCCCACAGCACAGTTTGCCCCGCCCCTCTGCTCAGCAGCCCAATGGGAGCATTTCCTCCCTCTCCCCAGCACAGAGTGGGTTTTGGGTTGCAGTTTGAGCACTCGGTCTCTAAAAGGTTCACCATCACTGCCTTAGCAGATCCATATGATCAGGAAGGTATATAGAGGGATAAATATCTAATATCTAACACTCCAAATATCAAATATTTAGCCCTTGAAAGGTTGCTCCACTCTGTGTGATTAATGGGAGGAAAGTTCCAGTGATATTAGAGTCAGGTGGGAGAGTAAAATATCTCCCCAAACCACAGCTCTGGCCCAGCTGGGCGCCTATTTATTTTTCAAAATAAATTAGGCAAGAAAAAAAAGAGATGAATAATGTCATTCAGTTTAGCCCTGACCTTGAAAGACTCCCCATGGCATATATATGAACAATTAAACCTCCGTATGGAACGCTATACTCTATTTTAACAATTAAGGTAAATTGTATGCTCTCTTGCAAATACTTTTTAATATATATTTGCAAATATCAATATCCATTGCAACAATTTCCTTTTTTAAAAAATTGTCCTATCCCTGAAGACTAGGTTTATTTTAAAGGAATAAATAATACTTGTCTATCAATTTATGTAGTTTAGCCTTTCTTTGTGAAAAGACAAAAGACCACACCCAATATCAACAAACCCCTCTTTGGTTCTGGGCTATATTTACCGTATTTATTCGTGTATAACGCGCACTCGTGTATAACGCGCACCCCTAATTTTCCATGAAACCTCGGTATAAAATTTTGTTTCACACCACGCTTGATACCCTGAGATGCCATCTAACGGGTACCAGTTATATCGGTGAAAAAGCTTGTTCATAAGAGCACGCCTTAAAACATTGAGGGAGGGGGGGATAATCAGACCCACCTGTTGCAGGGTAAAGAAAATGCAATCCGAAACGAGCACTTCCGACCCCCAGGAGCCTCGCTCGAACTGCGAGCTACCTCCGGGCCACGCCTCGTCTCCCGCGCCACCCAATCAGATCCCGTCAATTTCTTCAAAGCCACACCCCCGCCTCCTCTTCAATAGACAGCCGACCCAATTCTAAAAAGGAAGTAAAAGAGGCTCGCGACGGGGGTGGGACACCAGTCCTCGTTTATAACGCGCACCCAAACTTTGATTTCTTTTTTTGGTATAAAATTTTGCGCGTTATACACGAATAAATACGGTATGTCTAATTATGTATGTTACTAACCTCCAGCTTATTAGAAATCTCAACTACTCATTTTGTTTACCTGACAATATTCACTTTATACCACCCTTTTGACAAAATCTGAAGTATCTCTCAAATTTACTCCTTCAAGTTACCCACCCCCAACTCCTCATTTATCAAATGCACATAATGGAAAAATTATGCATGGATGGCATGGTGCCAGACTAAACACTCTAAAAATGCTGTGTAAACCCAGCTGCTCCACTGGATGACTGGAGACCCACGGTTTATGACCTTCTAGACAGTGAGCCATATGGAGGGCAACAAACTACGCTATTTACTTTAGAGACTTTATTTTGTTTTACAGTGTTTTCTTTGGCTTTCATATTGCTTAAGAAAGTATACAGCAATACCACATCCAGGAGATGCTTAAAACCCATTGAAACACAGTCTGTATGTTTGAAATCCATGCTGAAAACATGGATATTTGTCATGTAAAGTTGAACATAAACATTCCTTTTATAACTGTTACAGTAGTGGAAAACCAAAGGTAATGCCATACTAACTATATATGCTTTGTCAGAAAAAGAGTTGACTTTAAAAAAAAAATACCCCTCCCCCACCACCCCAAAAAACACCCACCCCGCAATATGGGGATTAATAGGGCTCTTTGACAATCATGCTCTTTATTTCTACAATATCAATGTCTTATCAGGGCAATGCATTGTGCTGGTCTGTTCAATGTATGCATGCATTACCAGGAAAATGAATATTTCAGAGCCCTGATTTTTATAGGGTTCTCATAATTTATTCATATTCTGTTATCAAGATTGGCACTACTGTATGTGGAAGAATATGAATGCAGAGGGCAAAAGACAGTTAGGAGGGGGAAAACCCCATGATACTTAATAGGTATTGATCAGTTATGCATGCCATTGCCATGGTTTGTTTAGCTTTACTGAGATTTGCTTGTCCACTTCTCACAAGTATAAACCAGAAGATGGCTTATAACATTTGGCTTTGTTAACTGTTACCTAAAGCTGCTATCCTGGCTTTATCTCAGTGCCGCATCCCAGCATGAAACGAAGGAGAAAAAAGGGCTAGGAAACAAAAAATTGGGATATAGCTAAGGAAAGGTGTATCAAGACGGGACAAAAGTTCCACTCCAATTTGTTATGGTTGATTGCAGTTGAGTGTGAAAGAGAGTAAGGCTAACCAGGATTCACTGCGCAAAGTCACATTTTGTAGAACTGCTTCTGGCCAGGGAATCATTGAAAAATATGAAAAATGGCAAAGACACTTCCTTCTAGCGCTATTGTTGGGCGGTGGGGGGAGGGGACTTAACGAAAAGCTTAATTAATAACTTCTGAGTAGGAGGGTGTGGCAGGGAAATTAACTTGCACTGCAAAGCAGTACAACACTAAACTTTGGTCACGAAACAAACCATTATCCTCCTGAAAAAGTCAAGTTTTTAAACCATTGATCATATCAAATTAAGGTGTGCATCTAAAAGGGGAGACACTTGCTTTATCTTAGTGCAAATTATGCAACAGATTCTGGGCAATATTATATCAGAGTAAACAAAACAAAAGAGCAAAAAAAAAAAGACAAAAAATGTTGTGGTACCTTAAAGACTAACTCCTGTATTTAAATGTGAGCTTTCGTGGATCAAATCTACTTCATCAGACCAATATTAAACATACAGTACATGATTGTTGTTGTTCAGTCGCACAGTCGACTCCGACCCTTTGCGACCCCATGGACCATTTTCCTCCAGGCGCCTCTGTCCTCTACCATCCCCCTCAGCCCTCCCAGCTCTGTGCCCATTGTGTCTACAATGCCATCTAGCCATCTCATCCTTGGCCTCCCCCTTCTTCTTTTGCCCTCCACCTTTCCCAACATCAATGCCTTCTCAAGTGAATCCTCCCTTCTCATTTGATGTCCATGATGTACATGATTACTGATTGAGATATTACTCTATGACGGGGTGCCCAACCTTTTCCAGCCATAGGCTGATCACGTGGTTTAGCGGGACAGTCATGTGGTTCCTCCCACTGGAAGCGAAAGTAAAACGTGCCTTGCAATCCATTTTGCAACAGGATAAGATAGATTTTAACCAACCATTTTCTCTGCTTAACCCAGGTGTGCCCAAACTATGGCCCACAGGCCGGATCCGGCCCCCAACACCAATTCATCTGGCCTGCACTGCTCCAGTCGCTCCCAGAAGTGGAAGTAAAATGCGCCCGTATATATATTACTACATGTACTTTAAAAATTGGCAAAAAAAAAAGACCAATGTAAGGAGGGCAAAAGAAGAAGGGGGCAGCCAAAATGAGATGGCTAGATGGTATTGTAGATGCAATGGGCACAAAGCTGGGTGGGCTGAGGAAGATGGTGGAAGACAGAGGTGCCTGGCGGGTAATGGTCCATAGAGTTGCAAAGGGTAGGAATCGACCGTGCGACTGAACAAAAACAAGGAAACTCAGGATACCCAGTGTGTGGCATAGTAGATATAGTGACAGACTAGGGCTCAGGAACCTTGGGTTGAAACTGTTGCTTGGCCATGGAAATTCATTGGGAATGTGGAACTGGGAAAGTCACTCCTTAACTATCTAACTTACTTTGAAAGTCCTGTTATGGCTGCTGTAGATTGGTTCCAACTTGACACAACAACATGGAAATTCAAGGAAATGTTTATCATCATATCAGCACAAAGGTTGTTACTTGAGGGTGAGTTTAGATGGAAATTCAAGGAAATGTTTATCATCATATCAGCACAAAGGTTGTTACTTGAGGGTGAGTTTAGATACCAAGTGTTACATTATCTCAGACCAGTCTTTAGCTCAGGGATTCTCAACCTGCGGTCTGCGGTGCCATTTCATGTGATCCCACCACCACCTCCACCACACCAGGAAGTGTCATGTGGTGGAGGAAGGGCAATGCAGCCATCCGGCCCACGGCTTAAAAACGTTGAGAACTCCTGCTTTAGCCATTACTGCCAAGTGCCCCGTATTGGCCGGGATTTCCCCGTAATCCAGTCCTCTTCCTGGCTACACGTATTTTAAAATATTTTCCCTTATTTTTTTTGAAGAGGGGGGGGGGCGTTCCAAGATGGCGATTTTGCTGGCACGTGATCAATACAGACTTCCCCTGGCCTGGAAAGTGTAGCGGAGCATCCTGGGAGCTGTTGTTCTTTGGGTTGGCTGCCCTAATGAGATGCATAAGGAGCAGGACTACACCTCCCAATGGCCTTTGGGTTTCCATTGGGCAGCGTGAGGAAACGGAGGAGGAGGAGGAGGAGGAGGAGAGAGAGAGAGAGGGATGGAGGGACTGCAGTGCTAGGGGGAAAAATGGACCTGGACGGCACAGAGAGAGAAGGAGCAGGAAGGGGTTTTGCTTACATGGCTACACAAATCAGGTGTGTGTGTGTGTGTGTGTGTGTGTGTGTGTGTGTGTGTGTGTGTGTGTGTGTGTGTGTGTGTGTGTGTGTGTGTGTGTGTGTGTGTGTGTGTGTGTGTGTGTGTGTGTGTGTGTGTGTGTGTGTGTGTGTGTGTGTGTGTGTGTGTGTGATGAGATCCCATCTCAGTCCCAGCTCTTGCCAACCTAGCAGTTCAAAAGCAAGAAATTGCAAGTAAATAAATAGGAACCACTTTGGAGGGAAGGTAAAGTGTTCCGTGCACTCCGGTATCTAGTCATGCCTGCCACAAGACCACAGAAAACAGCACTGGCTCTTTGGCTATAAACAGAGATAAGCACAGAACCCTAGAGTTGGCTATGACTGGCTTTCGAGCAAGGGCAACCTTTACCTTTACCTAATAACAGAAAATCCCTGAATGGTATTCAAATTTGCTGTGAAGTTTGGCCCTGCTTATGCAAGTGCTTAGTAAAGGACTTCCTTGTTCAAAAGCCAGTCGTATCCAACTCTAGGGTGCAGTGCTCATCTCCATTTACAGCCAAAGAACCAGTGTGTCTGTTTGCAGACGTTGTCATGGTCATGTGGCAGGCATGACTAGAGCCCAGCAAGTCACATGGTCAGATTTGGCCACACCCACTGAGGTAGCCCCGCCCAGAGTGTTTCCCTTATTTTCAAATCCAAAACTTGACAGGTATGGCTTTAGCTGATCATTCTTCAGGAGAGGAATCTTCATACAAACTTGTTTCAGACAAGAAGTTGAGTTCCAAATGAGAAATCAACAGAATCTTAATATCTCTTTACAAAAGGACAGAGTTTGGAGAAGTTCATTTTTGGAACCAGCTGTGAAATCTGAGAATCATACTTAATAATAATAATAATAATAATAATAATAATAATAATAATAATAATAATAATAATAATAATAATAATAATAATAATAATAATAATAATAATAAGAACAACAACAACAACAACAACAACAACAACAACAACATTTTAAGCTCTGAAAAAGGACATTCAATGGCCAAGCTATTAAAAATAGAGTGAGGTTCCTTCACCTGGTTCTTTTGTTCAGCAGCATATTGTGCCATTTCAGAATAAGTAGAAGAGAGTCAACAAATGAATCACATTTCTGCATGTTCTTTTCTAGAATAACACTGATTGTTACTGAAATACTAGAAAGGAAAAGCTTTCATTTCTCTTTCCTCTCAAGTACGATTGTTTCACAGCTGTTAGTAATGTAACAAATCTGAAGGTGGTCAAAGGTTGGGAACATTTGGCAAGTAAAAAAAAGTGAAATGAAACGAAGAATATCAAAAGGCTAAATAAAACACAGTCTCTTTAAAGCATATTCTTTTTGACCCAGAACTTGGCCAGCAGTCAAAGAAAGTTAGATTCAAGACTTTCCTTAATCTACGACTATTGGGGGGGAACTGTCAACTTTAAAATCAAAGCCTAACTTTGCAAAATCAAAGTAAGCAAACAAAATTGGTAAGGAGGGAAAAGAGACTCAAAATGTTCAAATCCCCTAGTTGGAGCTATTGCAGCCCCTACCCCTACCCCATCTCGGCTTCTTAAGTGTCTTGGAAAGGGAATTCTTAGCTCCAACCTTTGGTGGGTTAGGATAAAAACAGGAAAAAATAGATTCATTTTTTGTACTACTATCAGAATTTCACATACTCTTTATACATCTTCAATTCTCTCTCATTAACCAGAGAGTCTCTTGTCTAAAAAGGAAACTGGATTTTATACAAAGCATGAATTTTGTTGACACAGAGATTTCTACTCAGAAGTCTTTTCTTAAGGTACACTTCCATTGTAGCCAACAGAAGGCAGCTCAGTAAAAACATACAGACCACATTGTTACTCTGAGAGCCAGAAAATACATTACAGATGAACCGCTTTTAGAAGAGAAAACTCTTAACTGTGGAAAAATATAACAACAATAAAACTGCAGAGCTGGAACGGACCCTATAGATTAATGTAGGCAAACTTATGGCATACATGCCAGTGGTGGCACACAGAGCCCTTTCTGTCAGCACATGCGTCACTGCAAGCAAGACCTGCCCCACCAATGGCAGCGCCATTTCCCTACCCATCCCTCTCCTGCCAATAGGGAGGCGAGAGGGGAGGCTGAAATCCCATCCGGAGGCAGCAACAACAGTGACTAGACACCTCCATCCCTCCTAGAAGGCAGAGGCGGTGCACACGTGGGGCATGTGCACACCCCCACATGATGTCACTAAGAGGCACGCCTGCCCGCACGCCTCCTCCTCAGGCACTCGGTTTCTAAAAGGTTTGCCATCACTGCTATGGAAATCAAACTCCCAGTCTAAGCCACTGTAGCTAGACCTAAACCACTGACAATCCTATTGTCACAGCATCGAATCCACAGAAGGAACATTTTTACCCTTGTCTCTTGCAAAGGGATGTATTGTTCCCTAGAGGGGCGGGAAACAAGTGTAAAATTCAATTCAATTCAATTCAATTTGTGACTAGTCTTTCGGAGTGAAGCATGGGTTTTGTTTGCAGTTATGACTTCCCAGGTACAGTGGTCTACCTAAAACCATACATCTGGAAAACTAATATGATTTCATTTCTAATGATAAGTGTATCTGTAAAATACAGAATAGCCACATTCTGGAAATGAGCAACATCAGTTGTTCATTTCCAGAAAATAACCAGAAAGTATATCTTAGCAGGCATGAATTTTCTTCCACACAATACATATATCACCTTTGTTCAGTGGAATTACATTACAAAAGTATGTTCTTTTTGAGAGTTATTCTAGTTTTTTGAGGTGGGAGTATGATTTAAACCTCTTTTTTTGTACACAGTTTTGGTAACTTTTAGAAAGTTGTTAGATACCATAAGGTCAAATAACTGTTTTGTAAAAGAACAGCTGGAATCTCATGAAAGAGATTGGATTTATAATGTAATTTACTCCCTCTGATGTTTATTGTTTCAGAACCTTGAATCTTTTCCTTGCTAGAGTTCACTTCAATAGGTATGCTTTATTCTTATAATTATTTTATGCTGCTAATGCAGGTAAATGCCATGAATGCATAACATATACATGAACTTTTAAATAAAACTGCTCTGGCCATTCATCATTCAGTTTCTCATAATAAACTACAGCAAATCTAGCCTTCATTTTAGAATAGAGCAGACTCAATGAAATCAATGAGATTAATGTTCTATGTGACTCAAGACTATGCCTTCTTTTAAAAAGCCAATCCATCTCATATCTGTTCCTTTTTTTCTTCTGGTTCAGATTTTCCAAACATTTTTGTCCTTTCTCATTATGCGCCCAAAGTATGAGAGGCTCAGTCACATTTATGTAATTGTGTCTACTCCAGATAGGGCTAAAGTTGGATTTCTCCCCTTCAGATACCTGTCGTATCTTTAAGGGTTTACTGAAAAAAGCAGTCTAGGTGCAAGAGAAGATTAACAGTTTAAACAGAAGAGGAAAAAAAAACCCTTACTAGTTTAAGATGTTTATCCGTATTTTAGTGCCTATACTATTAACATGGGACTGCGGTGGCTTAGTGGTTAAGACACTGAACTTGATGAATGGAGGGTTGGCGGGTCAATAGTTCAAGACCAGAATACTGCACAACAGAGTGAGCTTCCGTCTCTGTCCTGCCAACCTAGCAGTTCAAAAAAAGCAAGAAATTACAAGTAGTTAAATAGGTACCACTTTGATGGGAAGGTAAACAGTGTTTCGTGTACTAGCCATGCCTGCCAGATGTCCAAGGAAACGTCTGCAAATGCTATAAACAGAGATGAACAGTAAACCCTAGAGTTGGATACGAATGGCTTTCAAGCAAGGGCAACCTTTACCATTAACATGAGAAATAAAAATCCTAACCCAGATTCAGACTAGAAAGCGTCGGTCTCTGTCTTTGACAGAGAGCACCAACTAATCTAAGTTATTGAAACATGGAGCATATTGGCAGCTTATATTCATGGAATTTATGATTATGCTCCAACCAGAATCTATCAAATACTTCTGCAAGAGTAGATTTTAGATGAAATTAATTTAGACTTTACTGCCACCTACTGGACATTAAGATACATATAATTAACCTACATTAATACCCCTCTTCCTTCAAAGCTCTCAAAGCCTGGAGCATCTGGAAGAAAAGCATAATCAATTTTAAATTGAAATCCCAATTAAGATTAAATGATGCAGAAAACATTATTAAAGTCAGGGCCGAGGCATGCACACAACTTTGTATTGCTTTCATTGTTATGTGCCATTGAGCTACTTCCAACATACGACAACATATGAACTAGGTCAGTGATGACGAACCTTTTAGAGACTGAGTGCCCAAACTGCAACCCAAAACCCACTTATTTATCACAAAGTGCCAACACTGCAACAGGGGAGGAAGGAAACACTGCCATTGGGCTGCTGGGCAGAGGGGCAGGTCAAACCTTGTGTTGGGGAAGGGAGGAAGTGCCCCCATTGGGCTGCTGGGCAGAGCAAACTCTGTGCTGGGGTGACTGCATGGGTGCCCACAGAGATGGCTCTGAGTGCCACCTCTGGCACACGTGCCATAGGTTTGCCACCACTGAACTAGGAAAATGTCACCCTTGCTATGAACTGACTTCCAAAAGGCCCTGTCATTAACAGCTCTGCTTAGGCCATGGCTTCCTTTAATTAACCAATCCACCTTACACTGGGTGTCTTCCTTTCCTGCTTGTGTTCATCTTTTTTCCCCTACAGTCTTGTCTTCTCAACGTTTAATAGCCTCAGTTTAGTCATTTTTTTGCTTCTAGAGAAAGTTCAGGCATGATTTGATCTATTTATTTATTTACATTTATCTATCTAGTCCCTATTCACTTCATAACTCCTACATTCTTCTCCATGGTAACCAAAGAAGGCTTAACACTTGTATTATTGCACCCATCTCGACTACTTGACTCAAAGCCTCTGGAAGAGTATAAATGGGATAATGCTGTACAAGCAACAAAGATTATTTTAGTTTTAGATTTGCTGGTATTTGGAATAAATAAGGCAGTGTCCACCTTCATTTCATTGGAACTGAAATACCGTTTTCCTTGTGAAAGCTATTAAAACAGTTTAAATGCTGTAACTTTCTGATATTTTATTATACATCATTTTTCTTCTACTGTTATAGAAGCTTGCTGCTGTTTTGAATGTTATGAATGATGATGAACATATGGACATATGCCCATAACTAAGGTGCCCCCTCTCAATTCTGGGAATAAGAAATGATTGAATTCTACAGTATACTGCTTTGTACCTAGGGATATAATTCCTGTATCCTCATCTTCTTCTGATTCTATATATGTATGCTCTAGTAATTCTGTTTTATTTATTTAAGGTATTTATATACCGCCTCCGTTGTCTTCCGACAACTCAAAGCAGTTTACAGGCAATCTCAAAAAATACAATAAAGAATTACAGGAACAAATTACAAGTTACAATCAGAAAATGCAAATATAAAATACAAGTTACAAATCAGGAAGTACAACATAGCAACCGAAAAATGCCAGGAGCTGAGCGAGGCGGCGCTGAGGGCAGTTTTTAAAGTCCACGGCGTCCAGGAGCCCAGGTGAGCTCAACTTCCCTGTGGCAAATGGCAAACCGGGGAAGGAGCTGAGCGAGGCGGCACTGAGGGCAGTTTTTAAAGTTCATGGCGTCCGGGAGCCCAAATGAGCTCAACTTCCCTGTGGCAAATGCTGAACCAGGGAAGGAGCTGAGCGAGGCGGTGCTGAGGGCAGTTTTTAAAGTCCACGGCGTCCGGGAGCTTTAGTGTATGGGACCAAAGACACCAGGACAGCCGAAGAGCTGGCTTAACACAACTTTATTACATGCTGGTCAGAGGGAACATGTGGTAATGGCGGACGAACAGCTCAATATATACAGTGGCTATACATTTGAATGTGGCTCCTTGACAGTCTATTGGCTACTGTCCGCGTGACGTCATTTCAGGTCACGCCCTTCTTGTCCAGGTGAAGGTGGTGGCGGGAATCTTCCCGTGCTGTTGCTCTTAGGTGAGTCTTGGACCAATGAGCTTGGACGCTCGCTATTGCCATCTAGTGGTCACTAGCTCGCGTCCTATTAGGGTTACAGTGATGCAGCTGAGGTTACAATGTTACACATGGAACAGGTTACATTGGATACGCATGGATAGATACATTGTTTAAAGGTACATGCTTTAGAACACAACATCCCTTCCCCCTAGG
This sequence comes from Bradypodion ventrale, assembly GCA_035047345.1. Classification (NCBI taxonomy): domain Eukaryota; kingdom Metazoa; phylum Chordata; class Lepidosauria; order Squamata; family Chamaeleonidae; genus Bradypodion; species Bradypodion ventrale. Next base: position 99,917,564 of record JAWDJE010000001.1, read on the forward strand.
ATGAGACGAAGTCTCTTAACCAAGATGGTTTCCTGCACTCGCGTTTGGGCCGCGATGTGGGTTGGCCCCCCCGGGGGCCGCTCCCGCTTCCTTGTTCCCTGGACCCTTGTCCTGTAATGGGAGAGGGAGACTTGTTAGTGGCTTGCTGCGGTTTTGCAGCTTTAGGGGAAAGGGTAGACTCCGTTGTGGGCGAACCGGGGGCACCAGGGGCTAACGTAAAACCCCTCTTCTCGCTTGGATGGGTGGGGGACCACTCCGAAAACCCCCCCCGGTTCTGTAACTCAAAATTAAACTCTGCTGGGGGATCCCGCGGGATATCTACGAGGACAAATTCCTTCTCCTCCCCCCTTGGTGGGGACTCTGGACCCCCCTCTCCTCCCCCTTGGGCTAAACGGGTGGGGGAGAACCCTAACGCTGAATTTTGCTCTGCGCTTTCAGCGCCCTGCCTTCCCGGGACCCGGCTCCGTAGCTGGTCTGCGTGCCGCCGCCAGAGTAGACCTGTGTTGGTCTCCACGCGGTACGATACGGGACCGGTCTGCTCCACGACCACCCCCGGTACCCAGGCTGGCCCCGCGCTGGCGTAGTTCCTGCAGTGCACCGGGGCACCCACACTAAAACTCTTTGTGGCTTCTATCCCGATGTTCCTCCCCTTGTCTTCAACTCTCGTGGGGTCTAGCCTAGTGAGAATGGTGGCCAGTTTTCTGCGCATTAAGAGCTCCGCGGGGGAGTATCCTGACGCCAACGGGGTCACCCTGTACCCTAGCAGAAACTGACACACTTGCAGGTTGAGGTCCCCGGGGCCCATGCGCCGCAGCGCGTCCTTCGTGGTGCGTACAAGGCGCTCCACTTTGCCATTGGTGGCCGGATGGAAAGGGGCGGAGGTGATGTGCCGGATGGCGTTAATCTCTGTGAATGCCCTGAACTCAGCCGACGTGAAGCAACTAGCGTTATCGCTAATTAGAGTGTCGGGTATGCCGAACGTAGAAAAAATTCTCCGCAACTGCTTTATTGTCGCGGCCGAGGAGGTGCTCGTGACTGGATGACCTCCAACCACTTAGAGAAAGCGTCCACAACAAGGAGAAACAGAGTTCCTCGGAACGGGCCCGCGAAATCTATGTGTATCCGGGACCACGGCCCCTTAGCCGCGTCCCACTCCCTGTGGGGAAGGCGGGCCTCCTCCGGTCTGGAGCATTGGCAACTCTCACAAGTGCCGACCATGTGCTCGATGTCGGCGTCTAACTGGGGCCACCAAAAGTAGCTCCGGGCCAGCGCTTTGGAGCACACAATTCCGGGGTGGCTGACGTGCAGCAGTTTAAGCACCCGCGGCCGAAGGGATGTAGGGATCACTACCCGCTGCCCCCACAAGAGGCACCCCCTCTCTAGGGACAGTTCCAGCTTCTTTCTGAAAAATGGGGCGAATTCCTCCGCTGGGGACGACGCTGGCCACCCTTTCTGCACCCAGGAGCTAACCGCCGCCAACGTCTTGTCCTTGCCTGTCACTTTAGCGATGTCGGCGGGTACTATGGGGGGCGAATCCAAGACCTCTATCATGAGCACCTGGCGGTCCCGCCCCTCCTCGCCCACGTGGCTGTGCGTCTGAGGAAGGGGGGACCTCGACAGAGCGTCCGCATGGCTAATCTCTTTCCCGGGCCGGTACACCAACGCGTGCTGGTAGGCGTTGAGAAAAATGGCCCACCTAAGCATCCTCGGGGACAGGATCTGCGGCGTGGGCTTATCTGCGGTGAAAATGCCTAGTAGGGGCTTGTGGTCGGTCACGATGGTGAAGGGGCGGCCATAAAGAAAATCGTGAAATTTTTTGGTCCCTGCAATTATCGCCAGCGCTTCCCTGTCTGTCTGGGCGTAATTCCTCTCCGCTTGGGACAGGGACCTGGAGTAAAACGCTATTGGGGCCTCCCTCCCGTTTTCCAACACGTGGCATAACACTGCCCCCACCCCCACCGGGGATGCATCACAGATCAGTACCACCGGCCGTTTGGGGTCGAAATGGGTCAGAATGGCGTCAGACGCCAGGAGTTGTTTCAGTTCCGTGAATGCCCTCTCCTGGTCATCGGCCCACTTCCATGCCGCATCTTTCTTGAGCAACTTGTGAAGCGGCTCAGCCACCGCAGCCTTCCGTGGAAGGAAGGAGTGGTAGAAATTTAAGAGCCCTAGGAACGACTGCAACTCGGGCTTGGATGTGGGGCGAGGGGCTTTCTTAATGGCGGCCACCTTGGATTTGGACGGTTTGATTCCCTCGGGTGTTACTCGGAACCCTAAGAACTCAACCTCCCTTGCGAAGAAGACGCATTTGTCTTTTCGCAACCTCAACCCCGCCTGTTCGAATGCCGCCAGGACCTTGTTTAGCCTTTCAGCCAACTCAACCTCACTCCCCCCGTTATCAATACATCATCAAAGTATGGTAAAACGCCGTCCAGCCCTTTGAGGAGGCGTTCCACGAGCGACTGGAAAATCCCAGGCGCCGAGTTCACGCCGAATTGGAGGCGCGTCACCTGGAACGCCCCCTTATGCGTGACTATGGTTTGTGCAGCAGCTGCAGCAGGGGTTACCATGAGTTGCTGATAGGCCTGTGCCAGGTCGAGCTTAGCGAAACACTTTCCCCCATGTAACCTGGCTAGCAAATGGCTGACCACCGGCACCGGATACGCATTAGGGCGGATTGCCTTATTAATGGTGCACTTATAATCGGCGCAAATGCGAACCTCCCCATTGGCCTTCAATGCCGTAACAATTGGAGTTTCCCACTCCGCAGAATCAACAGGAACAAGAATCCCCTGGCCCACTAATTTGTCCAGTTCCGCTTCTATTTTGTCCTTTAGTGCAAAAGGCACTCTGCGCGGCTTGAGTCTTATTGGGCGGACCTCCGGGTCCAGGTCGAAAGTTACTGGGGGTCCATTGAATTTCCCAAGTCCCTTTTTGAAGACTTCGGGGTGCGCGTCGCACACCTCCTGTATAGGGTCAGACCCAACGGCGTGCACCCCCCCAATGAACAGACCCAGGGGCTGAAACCATTGAGTCCCGAGGAGGCTGCAATTACCCCCCTTAAGAACGACTAGGGGGAGTTCCGCGGCGTGCCGCTTATACTGGACCTGGAATTTCCCAACCCCCAACACCGGGATACTGTTCCCTTGCACGTCCCGAAGCGTGGACCTCAACGCTTTGAGCTTGGGCCGTACGCGGGGGGCAATTCTCAAAAACTCCCTCTGGGAAATGATGGAATATGAGGAGCCAGAGTCAATCTCCATCCTAACAGGGGCCCCTTGCACCAGTACCTCAACAAAGTAACGGGGGTGTCCCATGGACACGTTGAAAACTGGGGCGTCGTCGTCGCTGTCGTCGGAGATGCGGCCCATGCCGTACTGCTTCCTCGTGGGCCGGGCGCCATCCTTTAGTTTCGTCGAGCGGTCTGGCCTCGCTGAGCGGTCGGGTGAGCTCCTCCGGTCCTTGCGCCGTTGTCTGCAGACTTTGGCGATGTGCCCGCGTCGCCCGCAGTTGTGGCACTCGGCTTTTCTGAACGGACACCTGGCACGGTCGTGAGCCGCCCCGCAGCCGTCACAACGCCGGCCCTCCTTCCGGACCCTCCGGACGTCCTCGTCGTCGCTGCTTTCGGCAGACGATTTCGAAATTCGCCGGACTGCGTGCACCGAACTCTCTGTTTTGTCGGCCTTCGGCCGCCAGTCCTGGAGCTCTTGCACCCCGGCCTTCGTGGCTTCCGCGGCCTGTGCCGCCTTCAGGACCTCCTGCAACGTGGGGGGCGGCTCCTGATTCATCAGCGTGCGCTGAATCTCGGCGTCCTTCAGGCCGCATAGCACGCAGTCCCTGAGGGTGACTTCCAAGTTCTCCCATTTGCATGGGCCGGCAGCCAGGCGCAGGGCCGCTATGAAGGCGGCGACCGACTCTCCAGGCGCTTGGACTCGCCTCCAAAACGCGCTCCGAGTGGGAAACATCGCCACTGAGGGCCAAAAATGGTCTCGCAACACCTTCAGGAGCTCTTCTGCCTTGAATTCAGCCGCCTTTTTGGGTGCGATGAGGTCAATCAATACCCTCTTGCCATCGTGCCCGAGCATTCTGGTGAGGATGGCTCTTTTCTTCGCCTCGTCCTTAACCTCGAACTCCACCAGCGCGCCTTGGAAGTTCATTTCGAAGAGTTCCCAATCTTGCGGTTTCTTGATGTCGAAACCGGCGTATGTCTTGGTCCCGTGGGCAGCCATTATCCCACCTTCGTCGCCAATTTAGTGTATGGGACCAAAGACACCAGGACAGCCGAAGAGCTGGCTTAACACAACTTTATTACATGCTGGTCAGAGGGAACATGTGGTAATGGCGGACGAACAGCTCAATATATACAGTGGCTATACATTTGAATATGGCTCCTTGACAGTCTATTGGCTACTGTCCGCGTGACGTCATTTCAGGTCACGCCCTTCTTGTCCAGGTGAAGGTGGTGGCGGGAATCTTCCCGCGCTGTTGCTCTTAGGTGAGTCTTGGACCAATGAGCTTGGACGCTCGCTATTGCCATCTAGTGGTCACTAGCTCGCGTCCTATTAGGGTTACAGTGATGCAGCTGAGGTTACAATGTTACACATGGAACAGGTTACATTGGATACGCATGGATAGATACATTGTTTAAAGGTACATGCTTTAGAACACAACAGGAGCCCAGGTGAGCTCATCTTCCCCGTGGCAAATGCTGGACTGTTGCTTGATTGAGTAATGGAACATTCACAGTATAAGAAAAATGAAAAGAATAAAGCATACCCTGTCAGATGAAAAACCCATAACTGTGTTTTCCTCTGATTTATGTATTCGCTGCTCTCTGTATTCACATTATTGCATACTGCATCACGATGCAATGTGAGGTGGTTTGGCAGTGCTCTTCCTTCGTAGATCAAAAGGCCAGGAGGTAATTCTGCCTCAGAGGAGGGGCTGCCTGTAAGGAACTTTAGGTGAAGGTTTTAGTGTTAAAATTATGGCCAGACAATTGAGGTTGCATTGCATACGTGTTACTCATGGAAGAAGGAAGGCCAATAAATTGCCATGTGACCCCTTAAGCCAATTTGAGGTTACCTGGACTTTTGGGTTGCATCATCTACAAAAGAAGGTGTTCTAGAGATGCTCTATCTCTTTCACTGTGGAACGCCATGGGGAACCTCACACGACATGAGCTGTGAGTTAGATAAGGCCAGAGGGCCTAGAAACCATTTAAGCTTTCTTATTTTTGTATAGTATTCCTTTGAATGACTGCTTTTGCAAGTTTGATTTTTCATGCTATACTCATTTACTTAGTGTACTAATAAACCTTATTAATCTTAGACCCTTTGTGTCTATTGAATTGGGACTGGGGGTTGACTGGACCATGCCAAAAAGCCACATTTATGCTACCTAATTCTGATTCCCTGAACCCTTGCCAGCCTGGGCCAAGCGGAGCCACGGGGAACTCATAAAGGGGGAGTTGCCCCAAAGAGGAGGCAGCCGCTGTTGGTAAGAAGGCAGATGGTGAGGTGTGACAGGAAAGCATAATAAAACCCCTCTGAAAGAGGGTAATTATCATGACACACCCATTGAAGTAATTAACAGAAAATATAAAGAATAAGGTACTAAAAAATAAAAATAAAAAACAAATTATAGAAACAGCCATTGATATTTTAGGAGTTCCAGCCATTCCTTCTTTAAAAACTGAACTTCTGAAATTGATTATGTTTAGACATGCCTATATACTTGCTTTCACCAAATGAAATTTTAATAACTCTGAAACAATAAACCTGGTGTAAAGTCTGATGTTTTTCCTTAAAATTATTTAATAATGCTAGCAACCATAATACTTTAGGAAACTTATATTAGAACAAGTTTAGCTAAACAATTTTAGCTGGACAGAGTGACTCTGGAGACCAGGGTTTGAATCCCTACTTTGCCGTGGAAACTCACTGGAGGAGTGAAACCGGTAGAACTGCTCCTTAAATATCTCACATACCTGTACTTTGAAAGATCAAGTACTGTAGATATAAGTTGATTTCAACCTGATGGAACATAACTAACTATAGATCAAGGCAGTATGTTAATGATAGCTTGAAAATACTATTTTTTAGATTGCAACTCAAAGAATAACCGAGACGTATGGTATGGTTGGTAGACAGACAGACATTCCAGGCTATGATAATAAAATGAGATCTAGTGTTGCCTGTTCTGTAACATTAAAACACAAAACACTTTAAACATTTTAAGTATCCCGAGCTGTAATGTAGCCTTCCGTCATGGGTGATACAGCTACCCTCTTCCTATTATGAGGATGTGCAGGGAAGGGAGACATGGCATTGATTGTCTGGGAACCATTTCTCCATTATTTGCAACATTTTGCACCACTATCCCTCTGTTCTTACGGACTAGGGCAAACATAAGGGAGAAAGAGGACTGTATGGCTGTTATGTCCTGTTTCCTAAATGTGAAACACCATTGTAGGCATGGCTTTGAGGTGGGAAGAAATGGCCCTATATAAAAAAAATCCCTGAAGCTTCTGCTCATGAGTGATACACAAACACATGGGCAAAAGCCTACCATCAAGGCATAAAACTAATAAGGTTCTCTATTTTTAAAAGAATGCTTAAAACACAAACATAATAATGATATTCAAGAAATGCATCCTTCTAATTTTCCTTCCCAACTGCAAAAGTTCTGTTTATTTATTGCACTGCTAAAGATGGATGGATCGGCACAACTTTAAAGAGTCACCTGAATACAAACTTGGAATCATGATTAAATCGAAAAATTTAGCTGAGGCCACCAACATTTGAACTGACTCAAGTTGCAACCACAAAAATGTGCTGAGCATGATTTTAACAAAATACTAACATGGCCATCCTAACAGATGTTTTCTTTTGTTACTTCTCTGTTAGGCTGGCCAGTCATTGTGTGCTTCTCAACCTGATGTGTATAAATTGATGCCATGAGGTTTTACTCTTATGTCTGATGAAGTGGACTTGATTCACAAAAGCTCACATTTAAATACTGGAGTTAGTCTTTAAGGTACCACAACATTTTAATCTTTTTGGTTGTTTTGTTCTGTTTACTCTCTGCTATCATATTAAATCTTCTTTATTAGGTGAAGCAGATGAAGGAGGTAAAGACAAAGGAAACTAATTTCCAACTTGGTGTTAAGAGGAGAGCTTTATGGGTGCCATGGACTTCAAGAGGAAAAAAATTGTTCTAGATAAAAGTTAAGCCAGAATTATCAGTAGAAGCTGAAATAACTTAAGAACACTACTTTGGAAATATAATGAAAAGTTAAGATTTACGGGAAATGTATCAAATGCTAAGAAAAATAGAAGACAGTAGAAAAAAGTTAACCAAATGTAAGATGGATTGAGTCAATCAAATGTGAGCATATATTTGGGAAGACCTGACCTTTTGGTGACCCGTAATTCAATTATGCAAAACCTGCCAGAGTACCAATAGGATTCCAGCCACTGGTAGAAAAAAAATCATAAATCAACATGCCTCATTATTTAAGCATCTAATTCATACTGTGAGCTTAGAATTTGGTAGGTAGCAAGCAAGTGAACAAACAAATCAACCGACTCATCATTTCAATCTACATTTTTGTTTGGTGCAAATGATACAACATAGGTGAATCCCAGGGTTGGCCCAGCTAGTAATATTATCAACAGACCTATACTGCTAATCCCTTTAACATTTTTTAAAATACTGAAATAATCATTACCAGCCACTGAAAAGTACAGGGTGTACTATTTGTAGTAACCTTTGCAGGCATGATTCACGCCAGCTTCCAGACTTCCTTTCTTAACCCTTGTGTCTTCAGCATAACAGCTCAGTTTTCCAAGTGTGTGTACGTCTGTGTTTTAACTTAAGAGAACCATAAAATAGCTTTCCAGAAAGGATTCCTTGGTTTCTGCAACTTACGACCGTTTGCTATTTGTGGTGGAAGTTGTTTCTTAAATAAACTAAAGGCTACCCTCCTCCATCAATCACTTAAGGAGAAGTCATGGAATATGGTAGCATTATTTAAGTTGACAATGCCTGGGCTCTCAAAACTTAAGTTGCTGTGCATTCCAGCTCATGTGTTTCCACAATTAACAGATTTTGCGATTCCTTGTTTCCACCCCCAATATAAGGGGGGAGAGAGGAAGAAATACTGCAAAATAATTTTAATATAGACCTTGACATCCTTTGGTAAGTTTTAAGTTACAGCAGCATTCTGTTCATAGAATATATTGCTCAAGATATAAGTATGGCCTACACTATAGTGGTATTTGCAGTAGTGTGTGCAAACAGAGAAAAAGATAACTCAGCAAATTTGTACTCTCAATCTGAACACACCCTTGTAGCAAAAGGTAGCTATAGCTTCCTTCCTATAAAGGAACTACTGTAATCAGATTTCACATACAATACACTGAATATCTAATGCATTCTATTTGGAACTTATTTGTATCTTGTTCCTTGTTTCTTAATAATCAGTAAAACCCTCACATAACCTCCTCCAAATGTAGCAGTTGCAAATGAGACTTCTCTTTTCTATGAACTCTCACTTGTGTATTCTTATTATCTCTACCCTTGTTCAACCTTACAAATAATTCCCTTCTTTGAAACTAGGAGCACCAGTTTCCCCTGAAATTATGGGTTAATTTTGAATTGAAACAGCATGGTTTTCTTTATAAAACTGATTCCTCCTTCCCTCTCTTTTAAAAATAAGTGTATATAAGTGTAATTGCTATATATGTATTAAAAATTCTAATATTTGAAAAACAGGACAAAGGAATAACATATTCCCCATGTAGTTCCACCCTAACATGAGGTTTCCACCCAGAAAAGGGTAACTCCCCAGCTGAAATAAAGTATTTTATTAACACTGTCTATGCAACAGAGCAGAAGAAACAGTCAAAAGAATGGAGATACTGTACTGTACTTTTATCCAGTAAACAGATAATGCCACATGCTAACTTTAAATATGGATATGCTTCCATGATCCAAATGCTCTTAAATGTCTTTTCATGCTCGCCTTGTTTTTCTCCTAAATGTGACTTTGCTCCCAAAAGAATCCAAGCATTCCAGAATGCTTACTGCTTCATAAAGCACAAACTGCAATTGAACATATTTGACATACTTAAGCTATGCTTCAAAACCAGTTCTTCATGCCAAAATTCACATACTGAGGTCATTCTTAGGAATCCTTCTATTGAGATACATTGGTTATTTCTTCACTAGTTAAAATCAACATTAACTTGCTAAAATCAAGTGCTAAAACTATGCTGGTTGGAATTCTATTGCCAAGTTACATATGTGTATGGGAAGTAGCATAAGTCTTGGTGGGAAATTGCTGCTCATTAATGTGGTGCTGGTTGCATTTGCACTATTACACAATCAGGTACATGCCCAGCAACACAATCAGTACTTTCTCAATGAGTGGCAAATTGCTTCCAAGTATTATAATATGTAGTTCCTTTATGCAGGTATAAATCAACAATAGAATTCTGGTTACTGAAGCATTTGTCCGTGAATCAGTGAAACACAAGAAACATAAAACAAGCTATTCTGTGCACAGAAGGCAAAATGCTTTGTGTTTGTGATCTAAATCGGGATGCCCAAACGTTTTGGGCCACGGGCCAGTCATGTGGTTCCTCCCACTGGAAGCAGAAGTAAAATGTGCATGTGCCTGCACATAACGCTACCATAAATGACCCACAGCTGTCATAAATGCATTTACGACAGCCATGGGTCATTTAGTGCAGCGTTATGTGCATGCACAGGTGTGTTATGTGCATGCACAGGTACCCACATTTTTCTTCTGCTTCCAGGAGCAGTGAGGGCCGGATTAATTGGTGCTGCGTGCTGCATTAAATGGCGCCATGGGCTGGATCCGGCCCACAGGCCGTAGTTTGAACACCCCGATCTAAATGAAAACATGAGGATCCCATCCCCAGACTTCTGAACAACTAGAACATTTAATCGGATGCAACAAACTCAGTATACTGACCTAATTTTAAACTACTGTACATTAGAACGTAAGCCATGAATGTCTTTTGACAAGCAGCTTTAAAAGCAATGAATACAACTGACACAGACATAGAATGCAGATCAGAATAGAATATATGTAACAGGACAAACTCATTATTAAAAACAAGTAGAAAATGTACAAGAAATTCTACAAATTAAAATTAAAAAACAGGAAGAAAAAAAGGCCATCCCTCCCCCCATCAGTACAAGTGTATGGATTATATGACACACCAATATGTGGTGGAACATCATTTCGTTAAAAGCACAGTTCTCTGTCAGAGGAAAAACCTGGTAAAAAGCTTTATTTTATATTTGAACAACCAAAATGTAAACTACTTTCAAAAGATAGCCAGATTGGGCTATTTCAGCATGTATAAAAACAAACAAAACACTCCCCCTGCAACTCAAGAAAGTGCCATGTTATGACCACTAGGTCAGGTGAAAGGAAATGTAGAATGAACTCACCAAAAGGTGTCTTCATTTTGGCAGTTTCAGGTCTGGCCTATACACGGAAGAAGAAGCAGCCTCATTGAAAATGGTATAACTATAAAATTTTAGTGGAAATATAAAATGTTGGTGCCAGGTGCATTCTTTTAAATCTGTATAGTTGCCTGTTGAAAAGAAGTTTAGGATGCGTTTTAGTCTAATCTTCTGGAAGAAAGATGGGAAATTGCATACCTATTCATTGTATACATGCAAAGTATGGTTCCGCTTATTGTTCATTGGTACAGTTTGGTGCTCATATGGAACATATTTAGAAAAATGGTGGCTGGGGGAAAGGAGATTCAAAGAGAAACTTTGCTGTTTCAAATGGTTTTATGTGTACAAGGTCAAGCTGGAATTCAAAGTTGGCTTTTGCCTACCTTCACTATAAAACAATGTTATACGATGAGCTGTTGCTACCACTAGCAAAGTAGCTGTTACATGAAGATCAAAGGCCAGCACTCTCAACAGTTTCTTTTTCCTCTGGCAAATTTGCTCGATAAATGGAATTCAGTATTTTATGGAAAATTGTTTTACATCATTCTGGAGACCCAAGATTTAGCAAAAACACGTAATACATGCAGCATCAGCAAATTAAAATCAAGCACACCACAAAGAGAGAGAAAGAAAGCTGATATATGAGTAGTATTTTGAGGCTATGTTTCACTGGGGCAAATTCATATTTGTTTATCAAGAGATGACTTATTTTCATAAAGTTCAGCGCATACTTAAAACACCAAACAATAATTTCCCCTTCTCATCTTTCAGCTTTGAAAAATAAAAAGCCACATTTGGCACCGAGCTATAGTAAATTCTATGTCACAGCCCAAATACATACTATGTTATAGCAATTAGGGGGAGGTTACTTTTCAAAACAGAAGCAGTCAACATATCCACTATTCACTGGCAAGTACTTCTAGGCCAGTGTTGGCAAACCTGTGGAATGCAAATCTTTCTGTGGGCACGCATGCTGTTGTGGGCAAGCTGTGCCCTGCCGGCACCAATGGCAGCACCGTTTCCCCATCCACCCCTCTCCCTCCACCAATGGGGAGGGGAGAGGGGAGTCTGAAATACTGCCTGAGAGCATAGACAAGGTGAGGTGACCAGACACCCACACATATCCCTCCTAGGAGTGGAAGCAGCACGTGGGCAGGCACTGCACATGTGCATGCAACTCAGTAATGTCGCTGGTGCACCTCAAGCAGTGCACACACCCACATGACATTGCCGGATGTGCATGCCCCCACGTGCCTCCTTCTCCTTGGGCACTTGGTCTCTGGAAGGTTCATCATCACTGTTCTAGTCTACTTTGTGTCATGGTTTTGGAAGGGGTGTATGTGAGATGATTGGATGTAATACCCTGTAATTAACTACATAAGCTGGATGTGAACATTAAACAGAAAGGCATATCCACTTTTAAAACCTTTGGTCTCTTATAGTATATGCAATTATGTGGTTGATATTTTCCTTGTAACCGTTTAATATACAGTACAGTACTTTATAACTTGGCTAAAGAAAACTGACATTATCACTGAAAATGGCTGCATAATTCTGCTACTCTACTTCCAGATGCAGAAATTAACTAAACAAACCAATTTATATTCACAAATAGCTGACCTCTTGGGTGAGCACAAAGATTATGCAACAAAAGTTGAGTGTTAACAAAGAAAGTACAGTAAAAACCCGTCTTACAGGGGAAAAAATCTGTTCCGTAACTTCTATGGGGGAAAACGGTCTTGACCGGACCAATAATAAAAAAATAAAAAAAATATCCAAATAAACCCCAAAAATGCCACACATGACCCTCTCCCACAACCCGATCATCTCACCAGCTCATGAGCAGCTGGGCTGGAGAAGAGAGGGTGTTATTACAGCATTTCCCTTTTTTATCCTGCACCTCCGTACCTCGATCAAGGTGTGGGGGTGCGAGATGAAAAAGGGAAAAAAACTGAGCACAAAGGGAACGATGAAGTGATCTCCCTACCTTTTCCATGCTGCTGCTGCTTCCTGAGCAGTGTGTCCGGCCGTTGAGGGATCTGCTGCTGCCACTGTTTCCACAGCCACCATCACTTCTATTGGCACTGGGAGACTGTGGGGGTATATCCACTCTTCTTCTGAGGTCCCTCCATAGCACACTTCAGCTGGTAATGCGTGTTGAAGACTGGAATGGAGCGGTCTTCATCTGACACGCATTACTGGCTAAAGCGCACTGTGGAGGGACCTCGGACGGAGAGTGGAATGGAGCAGATATGCCCCCCGCAGTCTCCTAGTGCCCATAGAAGCAGTGGGGACTGTGGAAAAAGCAGCAAAACTGCAGCAATCGTCACAGCTGCCACCACTGCCTCCACGGTAAGTGATGTCTTGCAACTTCCGGCGGTTGAGATGGGTGGAATTTTTTTAGTCTAAAATGGCACGGGACTGCCATTTTAGACTCTCACAGACAGAAGGAACTCTGGAGAAACCTGTTCTGCAAGTTGAATTTCCCCCCATAAATTGGGATGTGGTTTCCCCAGAATTTTCTTCCGTAAAATGATTTTTCCGTAAAAAGAGGCATCCATAAAATGGGGTTTTACTGTATACTAAAATAACCAAAGAAAATGTCAAAACCTCTAAAAACAAAGATGCTTCCTAGACAAGGAAAGTTTATTGAAACAGCACCAAAACAACCTGAAGTGATCATGGTCAAATACTATGGGAATTGTTGCAAATGTAAAAGCGAGGACTAATTTCTCCCCACTGATCACAAAACACAAAGGGCAACCCTTTTTTTATTTTTTCTGGCACTGGGACTTCTAAATTTCCAAGCAGTCTGAATTTGAACTTTTTTCCATGTGATCAGTTGTTTTGTTCTCCAGAATAATATGGAGTGTGACTGTGAGTGGTATTCTGGTAATGTACTAAGCTGGATTTGATGTTCTGGACAATGAGAATACCCACCATGGTGATCTTTCTCCCTAGTTATATGAAAGCACTAGACCACCTTATCATTGCATTCTATACTAGTTTAGCTCTAGAACACCTCTGCATGGACGAAAAAGGGCTAAAAATCAATCTAGCAATGACACTTATATACCCCCCCGCCCCCAATAGCACATAGTGCATTCTTTGGGTAGTTCAGAAGGTAACTAGCATTTTGCTCCCAACATGGTGGGTACTCAGTTTATCAACCATGGAAAGATGGGAAATGAGTATCCAGTGTATTGGGGGTTAATAAATGTATCCTGAATATTGTTTTAAGAGGAAGGAAATAGAAAATTCTTCACTCTTAGATAATAGGCAGAAAATATCTAGCTGGTTCCCATAAAGTTTAAATACAGTGTTCTCCAAGGACATTCTAGGGCATTATCTAGAACGATACAGGTCAAGGGTTCTCACCATTTTTGTGCTGTTGGCCGGACCATGCCCCCTCAGACAGCTGAGTGAGCTGGACACATTCCTTCCGCCGTAAATGCTGCCGTAAATGCACCCATGGCTGTTGTAAACACATTTATGACAGCCGCAGGTGCATTTACAGCAGCGCTTTCGGCTGGTTTTGCTGCTTCCAGCAGTGGTGGCGGCAGGAGCGAGGGCAGCACATTTTCGGCAGTGGTGGGAGTGAGAGCGGCGGGCCACATAAAATGGTGCCGTGGGCCAGGTCCGGTCCGTAAGTCATAGGTTGCGAACCACTAATATAGGTTCTTTTGATAAAGCCAGACATATTCTAGCATTTAGACCTCATGTAGTCATTACGGAAAGGACATTGACATTTAGGTGTTGAAGAAAGCTATTCAAACTAAGGCTATCAAAAATAATTACTGCCTTAGGTGGTTTGTGAACTAAATCTTAGTTTTAGACATCTTTTTCAACTTTAATTTTAATCTGTAAAGTTTTCCTCATCTGTGCCCAATCTAAAATCACAAAACTGCCATTTAGGCATTATCAATTAAATATTATTTTTAATATGAATTTCTAGGTCATTTTTAGAATGGAATAGAATCAGTGGTTCACAACCTTGGGTCCCTAGATGTTCTTGGACTAAAACTCTACAGAAGCCTCCACCATTGGCTGTGCTGGACATGATTCTTGAAGCTGTAGTCCAAGAACATCTGGAGAACCAAGGTTGGGAAATGCTCTAGTAGATGGTATCATAAGCCCATTCCAGGTTTTTGAAAAGAAGAAATAAATAAAAGACTTGTGATATTTATAATTAAAGTTGATTGATAAAATGTGGCCACTGTTATCAACAGAGGCCATTACAAAATATGCAAATCTATATTTACTTTAGAACACAGAATAAAAATGTTAAAAACATATACAGTATCTCAATATTCAATAGACCAGTGGTTCCCAACATTGGGCACATGCCCCACAGGGAGACTTCAATCAGTGGTGGGCATCAGCAGGTTCATGCCAGTTCGCCAGAACCGGTATCAGAAATTCTGGCTTGCCCCGCTCATCCAAGTTTTGAAATAAAGTAGTCCTAATTCAGGTACCAGAACACCTCATATGCCTCATGAGAAATCTGTACATGAATCAAGAAGCAACAGTTAGGACAGAACACGGAATGATAGAGTGGTTTGGAATAGGAAAAGGAGTAAATCAAGGCTGCATTTTATCACCCTGCTTATTCAACTTATACACAGAGAACATAATGCACAATGCAGGGATGGAGGAATCACAATATGGGATCAAAATTGCTGGGAGAAACATCAACAATTTGAGATATGCAGACGATACCATCCTAATGGCAGAAAGTGAGGAAGACCTAAAGAATCTCTTGATTGGGCTGGAGGAGGAGAGTGCAAAAGCTGGTTTGAGACTCAATATCAAGAAAACCAAGGCAATGACAACAGGCCCTATCAGTTCCTGGAAAATAGATGGGGAAGAAGTAGAAGCAGTGACAGATTTTACTTTCTTAGGATCTAAGATCACTGCAGATGGTGATTGCAGCCATGAAACAAGATGGCGACTGATTCTTGGGAGGCAAGCTATGAGAAACCTGGGGAACATAGTCGAAAGTAGAGACATCACCTTGCAAACAAAAGTCCGCATAGTCAAAGCAATGGTATTCCCAGTAGTAATGTATGGTTGTGAGAGCTGGACCATTAGGAAAGCTGAACACAGAAGAATAGATGCCTTTGAGATGTGGTGATGTAGGAGTTTTGAGAGTCCCCTGGACAGTGAGGAGGACAAATAGGTAAATCTTAGAAGAAATCAACCCTTACTGCTTATTGGAAGGTCAAATAATAAAGATGAAGATGAAGTACTTTGGCCATCAAATGAGAAGGGAGGATTCACTTGAGAAGGCCTTGATGCTGGGAAAGGTGGAAGGCAAAAGAAGAAGGGGGTGGCCAAAGATGAGATGGCTAGATGGTGGAGGACAAAGGTGCCTGGAGGACAATGGTCCATAGGATCGCAAAGGGTCGGAATCGACTGTGTGACTGAACAACAACAATTCAGGTGCATCGCAGGGCTTTCCTTCTAGCCACGCCATACCACGCCCACAGTGCAGTAGTAATTTTTTTTGGAGTCCACCACTGACTTCAATTCCCAGAAGCCTAAATCAGTACATTGGCTGATCGGTGCTTTGGGGAATTGACTTAGGTTCCTGGGAATTGAAGTCCAAAACCCAAAGGTTGGGAAACACTGCTATAGACACACTAACCAAATAGTGGTTTATAGAATATGGAACTGTGCCAATCAGAGAATTCTTCCTACAATTTTCAGTCTCACAGAGACTTAAGGGCAATGTAAGTTTTATCTTCTTGCTAGAATGTTAAGATAGGAATACTAAGAGGTAGAACTTCCTTGAAAGTTCCCCTTTTTTAACAGTAAGAGGAAAAGAAGAAAACAGTGCCACCTTCTGGCCAAAGCAACATATTATTGAATATACAGATTAAAATATTTATATATGATATTTAATACAAGTTTAGTTCTTCAAATTTTGTTTTTAACTTTATTTTTCTCACAACATATAGCGCTGAAGATGTTCTGTTAGGAAATGTGTTTATGGACTTAAAATGTTAAGTTTATTCTTAAAATAAAACTATTTCTAATGCACATAAGAAATCTATTAACTTTCATCACCAATGGAATTTTGCCAATCTGTGAATCTGGATCCAAACCTGTTTTCCTGGTGTGTGTTTACTCTGTCATTGTTTTTCTATTTCTCCTTTATTTTTAGAATATTTTAAAAATTGAGTATTTTGTTTGTCCCAACTTGCTAGTACTGTACTCAAAAGACCATAAAACTACATAATGCTTAGGCCACAACAATTGTAAATTTCTTATCCCCATATCTTTAGCTTAAGTAACATGACACCAAAGAATGTGCCCCATGTTGAGAACCACTGGATCTCTATATCAGCAAAGAGTAATTCCTTTACCCCTAAAAAAATGTTTACATGTTGTCATTAAGAGGACATAACATTAAGCTTTCAATCTTAGCTGTGAATCATGATCATATTTCAATGGATAAAATACAGGATACTCAAAAATGAGAAAGCATGTTGCCATTTACCCTAAAAATGCACTTATAATTTAAGATTTGCCACTTGCTTATTGCTTGTTCAGCATGTAGAGTAATAGAGAACCTCCAGAGCAGGGGTGGCCAACCTTTTCACACCGTGGGCTGGACCACGCCCCCTTGGACAGATGTGTGGGCCGGAGACGTGGTTTCTCCCGCCACTTCCTCCAGTTCCAGTGGTGGCAGTGGGTGCAATCACAATGTGTTTTCTGCTGTTTTCACTGCTTTTGCCACTTCCTGTGGTGGGAGGAGCAAGGTCGGCACATTTTCAACTCATTTCCAGGTGTTTTCGCCATGTTTGCGATGGTGGTGGTGGGATCCTCAGCGCGAACCATATTAATTGGCACTGCAGGCCAGGTCCGGCCCATAGGCAGGAACCCCTACTCCAGAGGATGGAAAGTTATATATTACCCCCTCCCCCTTTTCCAGTACAGTGGAACCCCATATAACGAATGCTTTGTATAACTAAAAATCTGTACAATAAAGTGTTTTTGCACTACTGCCGATGCACCGTATAACAACAAAAAATGTTCGTTATACGAATCACTATTGGCAATACCCCGTACAACGATTTTTTTTCTGTTGCACGGGGTATCGCCAATGTTAATTCGTATAACGAACATTTTCTTTTCGTTATACGGTGCATCGCCCATAGGGATCTGTATAACAAAAAACAACAACCCGTTTAGCAACGAGTTCTGCGGAACGGAGTTTTTTTCGTTATATGAGGTTCTACTTTATTTTGTTATTTTGACTTCAAAAGTCATTTCCCTCCCAATCAGCAATGGAAGAAAGCAATTCTGTCATGTTCTAAGTTGCTTGCTCGCAGACTTGTTTTAAGCCTAAGCGCATTTTCTTTCCCAAAAACCAGAGACCTTTTTACATCAAAAGAAAAAAAAGGGAATGTCAAGGAATTCATTCAGGGCTGTGCTTTGTTCAGTCCTGGTAAAGAGGTATGATATCTATCTATCTATCTATCTATCTATCTATCTATCTATCTATCTATCTATCTAACTTTTTCAAGGAAACAAGAACACCCATAAAAGCAAATTACTGATAGCATTGGTAGACAGTCACCTGGGTTTTTGTAGATGCTGAGTACATCTTTGAAATAATGAGGTAAGAATCTTTCTAGTAAAAGCAGCACATCCTCCAACTCTTCCAGAATCCCCACGAGAAGAAAATTTTCATTCACATTCACTTTTGCTCTTTCGAGGGCCCATTCACCAGGTTCCCTTAAAGAATATTAAATAAATTCTTTAAAATGAAATTTTCAACCTAATAAAAGCAACAATAAAATATTTACAACATGACAGCGCCTGCTAGGCAATGTTATGGACACAGTGATGGCAAACCTTGGCACTCTAGGTGTTCTTGGACTTCAATTACCAAAAGCCAAAGTCGGCACTCCTGGAAACTGAAGTCTAAGAACACCTGGAGTGCCAAGGTTCACCATCACTGGATGGTATATTGATCATTTTAAATGATAATTCAAAATTTCGGTGATTTAGGCTAAAACCCTAAGATTGTGGGAATAAGGACAATCATTTTCTTTCATTTTGTTCTCTGTTGTACAACTGATTACATACCCTGGTGATGACCTGCAGCTTGATGGACAGCATACAAAATAGTGAGAATTGCTTGCATGATTGCTCTTACATAATTTCATGAGGTAAAAAATTTCTGATCTCAAAGGATTTCAAATCACCTTTTTAGAAGTAATCAGTATAACTGAAATACTATGTACACCGAAAGCCTTATCCATATAGCAAAATCTAAGATTTAGTAATTTAAAGCAATGAAAGATCCAACTAATCAAACTAACAAAGTTGGCCTCATAGGGAGCTATAAAATTATATTCCCAAATCAAATCAGAGGACTCAGCTGGACCTGGATATTTTATTTTGTCTGAACAAGACAGTTTATAAGTTTGAGATGTGAAAGGAAGAATGTATTTTGATTTTATGTTCAGGGACCAGCCATGTTATCCAGGTCAAAGTAGGTGAAGAATTTGGGATTTATTTTATTTATCCTAGGCTTCTGGGAATTGAAGTCTCCCTGTGGGACGTGGGCAGGGGTGGGGTGGCATATTGAGCTACCGGGTTTCATCCTGCCCCGCCCTCTTGCGCCCCTGGGTGCAGGCGGAATTTTTAGAAATTTTTAATCTTATTTTATTAACCAAGGGGCGCCAGGCCTCCTTGCCTTGAACGCGGCTGCTCGGGTTCTTCCCTTCCTCTCCTCCTCCTGTGTCGGCGATGGCTGGTGGAGGAGCTTCTCTGCTCTCCCCCTTCCTCAGGGATATGGGGCGGGGAGCTTCAAAGAAAAAAAAGTTCTTCTTCGGTGGAGCAGAAGCCCTAGGATGAGGAATGGCGAGAGTGGCCTGAAAAGAAAGCCTAAAACGAGGGGGTGGGGGGGCTTTTCTTGGGCATCTAAAAGATACAGACCGAAAAAACCCAATTTCACAATGATGACCTACCTTTCATCAGGGGAAACTACTTCCTGGGGGAAGGATGAAGATGGCAGCTCCCAAGAGGAAGCATGTGAAAAAGGGTTTGTTGCCCTGTTAGGCTACACTGGTAAGTAACATTGGGAGCTCTTCTTGCGCCCTTTTAGTGGAGCCAGCACACCCCTCCTCCCCGCCTTCTTAGGGAGAAAAGGGCGGTCAGTCCTTTTTAATGGCAGGGCAAAAGTATATTTTTGTTAGGGTTAAACGCCCTCATTACTCCCTATCCAGCACCCTTTTAGTGGAGCCAGCATGCCCCTGGACATGGGCCCCACGTTGGGAAACACTACTCTACATCCAATTTATCTTAGCTTCAGTAAATGGAAACAGAGAATTCTGCAAGGTGCAGTTGAAAAGAAAAGATGATATATAATTACCTGCATCTTGGATGCTGTCCACAGAAATATGGAATAATATAAAATAACCTGGGATTGGAACATTCAGGGTAGTTCTCAAGGATACATACATTAACATCCTAAAAAGAAAGGGAAAAGGTGCAGGAAGGAAAAGAGGAGCAAAATAAAACAACAATTTTAGTACTAAGGTTTCTGTTGTATTCTGATAGATAAGAGGTCAAAATCTCTTTAAACCAATAATGATGTATAGTTGCCATATACGTTTACAGTAATATCTCGGATAACGTTTGCACCTGATAATGCTAAAACCGCATTATGTTAAGCAATCTGGAAAAAAAATTGCATCGCACAACGTTAAAATCCTATGGGATGCATCGCATAACATTCACTGAAACCTGTGCTGTTTACAATGTATCTCTATGGAGTTTTAATGTTATGTGATTCATCCCGTAGGATTTTAACATTATGCGATACAGTATCACATAACGTTAAAAATTGGATAACGCTAAGACTTGTGGAACCAAGTTTTAGCGTTATCCAAGGTATTACTGTACACATATCCCTGTAAATAAAAGGGAAAGGGAATCTCTCATTTGTTACTCTTTCATAGATTATCACAAATCTACAATTACATAAAAGGCACATAATGAGAAGGCAAGATTCACTACGAAAGACACTGATGTTGGGAAAAGTTGAAGGCAACACTAAAAGGGGAAGGCCAAATGTGAGATGGATTGATTCCATAAAAGATGCAAGTCATGAATTTGCAAGACCTAAGCTGGGTTGTTAAGACCTTTTGGAGGTTGCTAATTGACAGAGTTGCTCTGGGGTGGCCAACCTTTGTGCCCCAAGTGTTCTTGGACTTCAATTCCCAGAAGCCCTGAGCAACAGGTTGTGCTTACTTGGACTTCTGGGAATTGAAGTCCAAGAACACCTGGGGCACTAAGGTTGGCCACCCCAACAACAACATCTGTATGTGTGTTGTTTTGGAATCTGGCAACTACAGGAATAAAAGACCAAATCCTGTTCTTTTGTAAATTGCATTAGAGTAAGCCCATTAAATCAATGGGGATTTAGACCTACTCTAGTGTGATTTATTATGCCAAACAAAAGGATTTTGATCAATACCTTTAAAAAGGAATATGTATGTATATAGTTTACTTGGATAGATATGCATGTTCCAAAGCATTAACCTGTCTAACAAATTCATTATGTCAAGTTGGGAAGAACAACTATTAGTAGCCAGTGTTACAGTGGGGTTTAAGTGAACAGAAGGGACTGTGGTGGCTCAAGTGGTTAAGACACTGAACTCGCTGACTGGAAGGTCGGAGTTCGATTCCCAGGTACTGCAAAGCGGAGTGCGTTCCTGTCTCTGTCCCAGCTCCTGCCAACCTAGCAGTTTGAAAGGAAGAAATTGCAAGTAGATAAATAGGGACCACTTCGGTGGGAGGTAAACAGCGTTCCGTCTGCTCCAGTGTTGAGTCATGCCTGCTGCATGTCCATGGAAACATCTGCTAACACGGACAGTGCTGGCTCTTTGGCTATAAACAGAGATGAGCACTGAACCTTAGAGTTGGATATGACTGGCTTTTGAGCAAGGGAGACCTTTACCTTTACTTAGTGAATAGAATGCCAAAATAGAAGAAACCCCAGCTTAAATCTCAGCTTGCTATAAATGGGTGGCTATCAGGAGTCATTTCTACCTCAATACTATTGTTAGCAATACGAAACAGTATTTTGTGGTTCAGAAGGGGGAAATTTACATCACTGAGATTTCCTTGGAGGAAAGGAGGGGTAAAAATAAGTCAAATAAATACATACATGAGGATAATGTGGCTAGTAAGAGTTTTTCTCACTATCCTGGAAAAAAATGTATTTCCCCTTCTCATAGCTGACTACTTCAGTAAGGAACTGTAGCATTCTTAACAAGCAATGGAAAGAAATTTATACAATAGTATGTTGAACAAAATTAAAATGTAGTTTTATTTAATATCAGAAGTGTTAATCATCTGATAATGTTCTAAGTAGAACATGTTTATATTAATGACTTTCAATATTCTTTGAACAGATCTACATACTGAATCAAACAAATCTCAGTTCCTTTATAAAACATCTAACAGATAAAACAGTATGTTGGGGCTTTAAACATCTATGTGTGCTCAGTTATCTACTCTTTTATAATACAGTTTTTCCAGCTATCTTCTTCTTCTTGTGCCAGCTCGGTTCCGAATATTGGCGATCATCATGATGATCAGCCATGAAGATTGTCCTGAGAATATGATGCAGCGGCCTTACGGTTGCCTTCTGCATCACAGCATGATCATCCGTTCCCACGGGGTGCGGTACCATCAGTACACAGATGACACTACATCTGGGCCCGTGGGGACCCAAGTGATGCTGTCAATGTTCTGCCTGGAGGCTGTGGGGGTCTGGATGGGGGCCAACGGGTTACAGCCGAATCCTAGCAAGACTGAGTGGCTGTGGGTTTGGGGTCCCGTATTATCCCGGGAACTGCCATCCTTGGTCTTGGATGGGGTTACCTTGCCCCAGACAGACCCAGTGCGCAACTTGGGGGTCCTCATGGACGCGCAACTGCTGCTGGAAGAGCAGGTGGCGGCCATGACCAAGAGGGCCTTTGCACAACTTTGTGTAATTTGCCAGTTGCGCCCACTCCTAGAGAGGGATTCCTTGCTCATGGTCACACATGCTCTGGTCACCTCCAGACTTGATTATTGTAATGCGCTCTACATGGGGCTGCCCTTGTCGACCATTAGGAGGCTGCAGCTGGTCCAGAACGCGGCGGGTCGGGTAGTGATGGGGTGCGGGCGTTATGCTCATGCCTCTCCTCTGCTCCGGGAGCTGCACTGGTTACCAGTTTGCCTCCGGGTGCAATTCAAGGTGCTGGTTTTGACCTTTAAAGCCCTACATGGTAGTGGGCCAGGTTACCTAAGAGACTGCATCGCCCTAAGGACGTCTGTCCGTCCAACTAGAGCGGACTGGAGGGGCTCCCTAATTGTGCCATCGGCCAGGGGGGCTCACCTCTCTGGCACAAGGAGGGGGGCCTTTTCCGTGTCTGCACCAGCCCTTTGGAACCTCCTGCCAGTGGAATTGCATCTCCAGACGGAGTTGCTGCCCTTTAGGAAAGAACTAAAAACCTGGCTGGCTGGCAGGCCAAGTATGGGGTGCAGGTGGAGGGGTGACTTTCGTGGGGTGGCTGGTATAGCGAATCCCAGCACCCTTGGCCCCTGCACCCTTTTTTAGTGAGTGGGTGGGTAGTTTTTAAAGCAGTTTTAACTATGTTTTGAATTGTGTTTTTATTATGCTGTGAGCCGCTCTGAGTTGGCCTTGGCCAAGTAGGCGGGATAGAAACTGAAATAAATAAATAAATGACCCCCATACCCCTGAGTTAGTTCAGTGAGTCGCTTTCTGGTCCTGAACCCTTTCAGCGCAAAAAGTCCTCATCAGTCCCAGGCTGCTGCTGCAGCTGTTGCCCTCCATCAAGATGGATTCAAGTGGGATTTAATCCACTTTGTAGACATCACAACTCAAGGCCATTAGTCCTCGTTTATCAGGTTAGTTAATTGCTGCCTGACAATCGGCATTGAGTCACTGGCAGTATGGGCTACTCTATTAACATAGAAGAATCATCTGGCCAGATATGGTTGTCAACCTATATACAATACAACTGAATGGATCCATTGAATAACTTCCCTAAATCCTCAACAATTGGTGGTATCAGAGAATGTCAAAAAGTGTTCTGACTATTATGGAATATTGAGCTGACCATTCTGAAGTAAAAACAGAAGTCAAGTGGCATTGGCTCCCATAGCCAATTATTTGCTCGAAGAAACTGCTGGTCAGAACACAAGAGGAGGGTACGGTTTGCTGTTTGCATGCACCACTGTACTTATGTAACTTATAGTAATCAAAAACTTGGCAAAATGCCCAGTAACATTCTAAACCTGAAGACATGGTCTCAGATGTGAAAATAGAGCAACCTCTCAGAAGCATGGTATATATTTACACATGTTTTTGTAATTATTTTAACTGCGCTTATGGTACACTTTTGGTTATTTCCAATAGCACACTATGTGCTGAACAAATTTATGGAGCTATTCCAGAAATGATGTAAATGTATAGCAATATTTGACATTCTTCCTCCATGCATATAAACACATGGTATTCTAATATGCCAAGGATGAGCTGTAGAATGAAAATAAATTGAATATGATTACAAAATATCAATGTACACTTAGAGCATATCACTTGATCCCAGCTACAGTAATACCTCATACAAAGTCCACTTCGTACAACATCGAATTCATACATCACCTCCTAATTCCTTGAAAAAGTTGCCTCATACAAAGTCGTTGCGACTTTGTATGAGGCATTGGGGTTTTTCCCAGGTTGCATTGTGCCTGGGCAGTATAAAAGGCAGGACACATGCGTACATTGCTCTTGTGGGTTTTACATGAGACAAAGAGTGGGGAGGTGGATGGGGGAGGGCGATTTTTTGGTGGGGTGGGCAATTGTTTGGTGTTTGCTGTTGTGGTTTTTAAAAACAGATTGCATGCTCCATAATTTTTCTTATGTTGGTCTTTTTTGGGGGAGCGCTGTTTGGTGGGGTGGGCAACTGTTTGATGTTTGCTGCTGTTTGGATGATTAACACTGTGCTGCATGATGTGACATGTTGGCATCCATTTTGTCCTTGCTTCCATCCAGTAATTGTTTACAGTAGCTTGTACAAAATGGATGATTGGCTGCATGGCTGCAGATCAACACTGTGCCGCATGGTGAAACATGTTAACTTTTAAACCTGCACTTCATAAAGTTTTCAAAAGTTAAAAACTTGCTGTATGGTTCGTCCCCTAAAATCAGGGTTGTTTGACATGTTTTTGTAATGTATTTAGCTTTTAGACAATGATTTGTTAAAGTTCTCTCAGTTTCCTTGACTTTGCCCTGAAGTCTGTGCTGTTACAGTACAATGTATCTCTATGGAAACGACGTTCTACGAGGCATTGCAGCAAGGATTTGGACGTTGTATGAGGCTAGGATTTTGCATGAGGTATCACTGTATTTACTAATAAGAAACTGATTTAAATGTGTTTGAATTAATTATAGTACAGTACATTTAAAACAGTACATTTTATTTTAAATCTTCTGCAGTGTCAGATAGAATAGGAGAAGACACTCGGTGGTAGGCAAAGCTAGCTGTTTGCACAAATCTACTATCCCTCTTTCCATTCTTCAAGCTCTCACATACACTGTCAGGCAAGTGTTTACTGAGTGAGCACATATTAATTATTTGTATTATTTATATGCCACTTTTCTTCCAATAGGGGACCCAAGGTGGTTCACAAAAATTGAAATCAAACAATGTTAAAATACAATACAAACCAATATTTTAAAAATTAGAATTAACTGAGATTGAAATAAATAAATAACATTCAAAAATCTAATTTAATAAATAAAGCATCCCCTAGCCTAGACATACACTTGCTGCTTAAAAGCCTTCCTGAAAAGGAAGACTTTTGCCTGCCAACGAAAGGACAAGAGGGATAAAGCCAATCTGGCTTCTCAGGGCAGTGTATTACAGATACTAGGAGCAGCTAATGAGAAGGCTCTTTCACATGTCCTCCCAAAATGAGTTTGGGAAAGTGGCGGAACTTGGAGAATGGCCTCCAAGATCTTAAAAGCCTAGTAGGCTCATATGAGGTGATACAATCATTTACAGCAGGGGTTGCCAACCTTTTTTTAAGTCAGGCAGCCTCAGACAGTTGAGCAGGCTGGACTGGTGGTCCCCTCCGCCATTAACGCTGCCATAAAATGCATCCACAACTGTTGTAAATAGTAAACATGTCCACTTCTGCCGCCGATGTGGGCTGGATGATTTGGCACTGTGGGCTGAGTCCGGCCCAGGTTGCCCACCCCGGTTTTACAACCTGAACCTAAGCTGTATTGGACTTTATATGCGTTTACCAGCATTTTGAATTGAGCTTGGGAACATACTGGCAGAGAGCGAAACTGCTATAATAACGGAGTTACATGCTTCCTGTAACCAGCGTCAGTTAGCAGTCTGCCAGCAGCATTTTGAAACAGCCAAATTTCCCAAACAATCTGCAAAGATAGCCATCAAGTAGACCACTTTGGCATAATACAAATGAGATGTAACTCAAGTATAGTGTCACTGTGGCCAAAATAGATCTGTGGCCAGATCAGACACCTAAGGAACGGGCACAGCTGGTGCATTAGCTTTGCACAGTTTAACTGTTCAAAGGCATTCTTGGCCACTGCTAAGACTTCTGCATCTAACTCAGGGTTGAATCCAGGATGTCATACCTAAGCTGAGAATCTGATTTTCATGGGGCGTATAACCCCACCACAAACAGCCTAAATTCCTGTCTTCTGATTTACCTTGTGACTGACTAGGATCACTTTTCTTATCTGAATTAAGTTTTAGTTTGTGAGCTTCCATCCAGTCCATTACTGGCTGCAAGCAGTAGCCTAGGTACAGAACAGTTTTCCTAGAATCAGATGAAAAGGAGTTAGGTGTCAGTAACGTACTGATAACATGGAATTCCAAAACTCTGGACAACCTCTCTCAAAGGCTTCATGTGAAGGTTAAATAATATGGGGGACAAAACTGAGCCCTGAGGGACACCATAGGCCAAGGGCCAGGGTGTTGAGCAGGATTTCCCCAACATTTGCTCACAGAGTAGTGTGTTTGCACTAATTGAGCCAGAATGCAAATCCAATAAAGACATAGTTACTGGACATAAGATATATTCTCTCTCTCTTAACACACAGGCAAGTATTCTTTCTCTCTCTCTCTTACACACGCACACACACACACATCCTTTTCCTGCTCAGCTCCATCAAAAAGCAGCACACTTATGCAAATTTATGCAGATCTATTCTCAAGAATTTCTCAACAGTAAGTGAGCACACCAAGCACCACCCTCTTTTGCTATTCTACCCAGAGTGCAAGCAGAAGAGACATTTAGGGAATGGCCAGTTCATGCTTATACACACTTCTCAAACAATAAATAAATGAAGAAGCAAAAATCATAGGGTGATAAGACTACCAGCCACCCTTCTTCTGCTAATGCTAATTTAAAGTACAATCTCCATGTGATATGTTCAATATATCTGTAAAAATTAACCGGTGTACAACTTTTTTTGGATAAAATCCTTCGTCAGACAATTCTTTCATATATCTTTTAAATTTCTGTAAAACAGGTAATAAAATTTTATTTTTAAACATGCCTCTTGTCTTAATAGATTCCTTAGTAAAGTTCAAACTCTTTTTACATACAAATATCTGGAGAGAAAAACCCTAGTTTTAGCGTATAATTTACATATCCAAATCCTTATCTCGTGTCCTAACCTCACTGTGAAAATTCTTGTCGGGCTACAGATGTTAAACAGGCTGGAAGCAATTTCCCATTAAATAGCGCTGGCACAGGTGAGTGGTATTAAAGTGGTGGTTATCTCTCTTCCATCCCAATTGACTTTTATATATTTGTTTATTCTTATATGACTTAAAGGTAGCAATTAGTACTGTCTAATCCAGGCGGAAACACAATAATATACTCTCCCACAGACATAACAATAATAATATAATATAATAATAAATATGGTAGAAATGGGTATTTAAACAGTCAAAGACTCCTGGAGATAAAAACTTTAACCATAGATGCCATTAGTACATGTATATATGATATTAATTTAGTAGAACTGTGGGATGTAGTTTCAAATTTATAGAGTCCTGTCGGAAGATTAGTGCTTCTTAGTGCTTAAAAGTCTATATTTTCTGCTGTCTCTTTTTGGATCCTTGTCTTGTAATTTCTCTGTTCCAGAATGGCAATTTTTAAATCTTGGATAGCGTGTCCAGATAGAGTGAAATACAGTAGTTTGAAACCTATTTGTTGGACACCCATTGCAAAGGTTTGAATATCAGTCAAGGGTTTCAGGAACATTATCAAATTTGATACACAGGTTGTTATATACAGCTATACTGTATATGTTGTATGTAATATGTTTTTTATATCACCTTAACAAAAATTGTTCCGGAAAATGCTCATTCAGAACATAGGCTGTCTGACAGAACAAAGGATGAACTCACACCTGTCAACAGGTGCTGAAGTTTAAACTCATTAGCAAATGTTCAATGCCAGGTGCTCATTTTGTATCCTCCTACTATTTGCAATTGAAAAAGTGGAAATGTACAACTAATCCGAATAACAACCATCTGCCATTACTAGCTGTATAAAGCCATATTGATTTGTATATAGTACTTATCTGTTATGCTAACCAATCATTCTGTACCTCTGTACCTGATGTGTATAAATTGATGCCATGAAGTCTCACTCCCATGTCTGATGAAGAGGACTTGATCCACAAAAGCTAACACTAAAATATAAC
Organism: Bradypodion ventrale; assembly: GCA_035047345.1. Lineage (NCBI taxonomy): Eukaryota > Metazoa > Chordata > Lepidosauria > Squamata > Chamaeleonidae > Bradypodion > Bradypodion ventrale. The sequence goes on from JAWDJE010000001.1 coordinate 99,945,858, forward strand.
AGTTAGTCTCTGAAGTACTACAGTGTCTTTGTTTTGTTTACTCTTTGATATAGAGTAGTTTGACTTTCGCCAAAGTTAGCTGAAGAAGCAAAGTTGCATGTACAGTGTACAGCAGCTGCTTCCGTCATATCTGGCTTTCAAATAAAGGACTTGCTGGCTTTGAGCAAAGTTCTGGTAAACACAGACACTCACCGAAACACTTTAAAAAGCTTACCCAACATTTTCTACAACTTGCTGCTTTCTTTAGCACTGACTCAATGCCTGTAGCTATATTTACCCTAAGTTTTCAAATGGTCAGTGGAATTTTCCACAAATATTTCTGATATTTCATAGGTCAAAACCTCAACATTTTCAGGCAATAGCACATCCTACCGTACTTAGTAATACAGTTAATACTGAAATGTTTACTCTTGGTTTCTTACAGATTAAACTGGGTAAGCTTGAGCTGGCGAATAACATTTTTGAAAGTCAGGATGTTAAAATTCCAAAACTTAAAATATGGCATGTTGTACTTTGAGTGTGAAGACGCAACCCTCAAGAATTTCATTTTGTTTACTAAATTTATAACTTACTAGCATATTTGCCCGGCGGTGCCGGGCTTTTTAAAATTGTGTTGGATAGTAAAGGGTTTCGTTTTTTTCTTGAACCAATGGTGCTGGGCTGTTTTAAATGGTGTTGTAAGGTTTTGTGATTTTGTGGCTTCGAGGCGCTGCATCCGCCTGTGGCGGACTTGCGCTCTCAGTGGTTTTGGGGTTTTTTTTGGTTCTTTTTGGTTTTTTTTTTTTTTTGCGTGCCGGCTTCCTCAGTGCCAGGCTCTTTAAATTGGTTTTTGAAGGTTTTTGTTTTATGTTTATGCAAATTTTATTTTAATTTAATTTAATATTATTTAGTTTAAAATTTAATTTTGGTTTTTAAAATGTTTATTTTTACGCATTTTAATTTTTTGTTTTGGTTTTTTTGAGTGAAAAGTTATTTCTGGGTATTTTTGGTATTTTTTGAGATTAGTGTGATTATTTTTGAATGTTTTTATAACTTATTTGATTAATTTTGGAATTAATCTTATTAGTTTTAATATTTTTGAATGTTTTTTCTCTTTTGGCCTCTGGGTGGGGGTAGTGAGCTTTTCTGCCTCTCTACAATTGTTCTCTTCTGTCCTCTGGGTGTCGCTTCTGGTAAGTTTTCTCTTTCTTTTCTCATTTGAGTTCCGGTCCTCATGGATAGAAGACGTCTTTTGGTAAGTTCTCTGGGTTTTTTGGGGGTGGTGGGTCTGTGTGTTTTTTCTTGTGTCTTTTTGGCTGTTTTTGTGTTTCATTTTTGGATTTTTGTGTGTTTTGGATTGTTTTGGTTTGTGTTTTTGTGTTTATTTTTTCAAGGGGGGGGGGTTTGGCTTTCTTTCCTGCGGGCCATTCTGGCTGGCCCGTGGGAAGGAAGGGCAATGGCGGGGAGGCTTTCTTTCCCACGGGCCATGCTGGCTGGCCTGTGGGAAGGAAGGGCAGCGGCGGTGGGAGGTTTCCTTTTTTCCCCCGTGGGCCATACTGGCTGGCCCATGGGGAAGAAGGGCAGTGGCGGGGGGGGGGTGTTACTTGTATTTTTCGCGCACCAGCTGGCCCTTTGAATGGAAGGGCAGCGGCGGCGGGTTTTTTCTTTTTTTCCCCACGGGCCATGCTGGCTGGCCCGTGGGGAAGAAGGGCGTTTTTTTAACTTTTATTTTTCGCGCACCGGCCGCCTCAGCGTTCTGCACGCTAATGGCGCGCAGGACGCTGGGGCTTGTAGTTTTGGCTGCACGTGTTTGCTTACTGCAGCAGTTTTTCCCCTGCGGCTTTTTTTTTGATTGGCCGTGGCGCGTTTCCGAACGTTCCTTTTGCCGCGCCGCTCAGCCTGATTGGCTCTGGCGCGGCGCCAGGAACGTTGGGAATTGAAGTTCCCTTTTTTTGTTTGTGACTGGGGGGCTCCTGCCCCCGGGTTGAAAATTTCAACCCGACAGTTACCTGCAAACTGGGTTCGGGCGAGTGAAGGGAGGCCCATTATGGGCTAGTGGGGCCTGGTGCAACATCCTTTGTCACATTCCAACGGTTAACGCACCATTTTATAGGTATAGATCCAATCCAATGGCTAAAAGGCACTGAAGCCTTCTAAACCAGGGTTCTCAACCTTTTAAAGCCCCGGGCCGGATCACACATCCCTCAGACAGCTGAATGGACCAGACTGGTGGTCCCCCCTGCCTGTTGTAAATGCATTTACAACAGCTGCAGGCACATTTACAGCTATTATAAACACTAACACTTCCAGTGGCAACAATGCAGGTCACATGAAATGGTGCTGCGGGCGGAGGCCAGCCTGCAGGGTGAGAACCCCTGTTCTAAACAGCTGCAATTAAAATCAATAAATAAGATGTTATCACAAGACACTGAAATATGCAATATCAAATTCATGTCAGGATTACCCTCCATCTAAGGAAAAACCTTCTCTACTGAGATTCCAAAATACCACTAAAGACACTTTGCTGCTTCTAACCTTCCTTTTTTATTTCTGAAGTATTAGATAAGAAGGATGCTTCCTTCATTATCTTTAGGACATAGAGTATTCACATTGGCTGTGTTCATTCATGCCAGAAGCAAGTGGAATGATACAGCCAACTGTTGTTGCCCATGGGACTCTGACTGTGTTTACAGTCCTCACATTCTTCAGGGTGAATTCTTCCATGTCCCCTTTCATGTAGGTGTGTGCTCCTGTTAGTGTCATTGTTCATAGCCAAAATATTGATACCAATCACAAGTTTGCTTTCTCTGGCTCCAAATGATAGAACCCAAATCAATACATCCATAAGATACGAAAGGAGATTTCAACTAAACAATACTAAAGTAATCCATTCCGTTCTTGAACTTCTCTGCTTCCTGGACATATTCAGGAAGCTGAGAAGTTCAAGAATGGAATGGATTACTTTGGATGCTGGTGGACAATCCTTCAGTGGAAGATTTTAAATATAGGCAGGATGGCCATCTGTCAGAGATACTTTAGAAATAGATTTCCTGTATCAACAAGGGTTTGGAATCAATGACTCTTGAAATCATTTCTAAGACTATATGTGTTTACCATCCAAAATATGAGGCGGACGTATGGGGCCTGTATATATTGAGTCTAACTTATGCATACATAGTAAGATTCAGAGTTACAATGCATCCACCCAGTAGGACCCAGATGTTAAGGGAAGAATAGAAAGCAAATTAATACAAACTTGAAAGTACTACGACTTGCTCCATCAAAGAGTAGAATGCTACATTCTGCATGAGCTGCAATCCTGAACTTTCTTCAAACAACTGACTTTTTGTTGTAGCAAATTATATTGGCTGCTAGCCAGTTTTTTTCCTCGGCACAAATAACAGAGTTCTTTGAGTAGTAGAACTGTCAAGCAAAGACTGCCAAAAATGGAAGATGATAATCAAAGACAACGAACAGGCCTTTTATACAAGACTTGAGGAATAAGCAGAGTTTTAACTAAGAAATCTTCCAATTTAAATAACAGTGTAATTGCTAATTCCTTTGAGTATGTCTATGATTTGTTGTTAAACATCCAGAATAACTATCCAAGTTAATTGAGTGATACAAACAAACAAACAAACAAATATTAGGACAACTCACTAAATATCTCTCCTCTTGCCTCATGCTTGGGGTGCGGATCATATGATTCTGTTCCCCTCTCCAATCTCCAAAACGGCGGAAAAAGTAATTGGACAAAAAACGATTGATGGGATCTCGAATAATATTAATGTATACTGGTTGGTCTCCTCCAAACCTGGCAAAGAGACATAAAAGAAACACCAGAAGACTGAAGACAGCCAATTAAAAAATGTCAAAATCTAGTTTCTAAAGAGATGGGTTGCTTGCTTTAAAAAGCAAAAACAAAAGCAAAGAAATTAAACCATGCAATTCTGTTCCTGAAGCCAAGTAGATAATTTGTTTCTATACTTGAAGATTAACAAATTTCATCTTAAAGTGTAGATTTATCGGTATTAATACACTCAATTTATTCTGCAAAGTCTTTCAGTAAAATATCTTATCTTACTGAAGACACGGCAGAACATTGCAAGCTTGAGTTTAATCAAACATCAATCTACTTCATATTCTGCTTTGAGGCTCTGTAATTTGTATATATTATATTCTGTATCTAGGAAATGTTCTCAATGATTTTACATCTGTACATAAGACTAACCAGGCTCATATCTGTTTTGTTGTTGTTATGTGCCATGACGTCAGAACTGAATTGTAGCAACCCTTATAGGGCTTTCAAGAAGAGGCTTTACCAGTTCTACTCCACCCTGTGACTTTCCATGGCTTAGTAGGAAATTGAATCTACATCTACTGAGCCCTAATCCATCACTCTATTAATTTACCTTTGAGATACAGTACTAAATAATCTAGAGTAGGGGCCGGTAACATAGGGTCTGTGTGCTGAATCTGGCCCATGGTGAAAAATCATCCAGCCTCCACCCTTGCTCCAGCCACTGCTGCTGGAAGCGGCCACATTTACGGCAGATGCGGACGTGTTTAAAGCAGCCACAGATGCGTTTGCGGCAGGGGGACCACCAGTCCGGCCCCCTCAACTACTGAGGGAGCGTGACCCGGCCAACTTAAAAAGGTAGCCGACCCCAGATCTAGAACTTCTAAATCAGTAGTTCTCAACATTGGGCTCACGCCCCAAGGGGGGACTTCAATTCCCAGATGCCTAAGTTACTACATTGGCTTATCAGTGCTTTGGGGAATTGACCTAGGCTTCTGGGATTTGAAGTCCCAAAACCAAAGTTTGGGAAACATTGTTCTAAATCATCCAATGAACTAACAGTGATCATGGTTAGAATCAAAGTAAGTCTGAAACAGCAAATTGCTGCAATAATACTGATACTTGTGTTTTCCAATTAGATATGTTCTCTAGCCCTCCTTGTGTTGGAAAAATAAATACATGTATATACTTTCCAATTTATAAGTTCATTTTGAAAGTCAACAGTGAACTGTTAATATGAAGAATGTTGGCACTCTTCCATTTTGTTAAATGCAAAATGTGCAGTGTAAGTTGACAGAAGGAACAACTGCTGCAATGTGACAAAACTCAGGCTATAACATATAGTGACAAATTTCCCACTAGCATCAAAGACAGCAGACTTTTATCCACATTTAACAATGAACTCAGTTCTCATCATCTTCCCAAAGTGTGCATCACTTCACTATGACACAGAAATATTGCACTGAAGGTATATAAGTGTGATTTCTTTGCTTTCTCCATTTTCATAATATGGCAACCAAAGTGATTGCTTAAGTTTAAAAGAATGTGTGTTCTTTTTTACCATACCCCACCCGGGTACCAAATATCTTCCAGTAAACTTTCAACAGCTGGAGAAATTGAGAGCCAAAATGCAGCATCCTACCATCGTTCTAAAGCTTAACTGGGTGTATGCTAAAGCCTAACTGCATGCATTGGTTCATTTAATTTTATTGTCTTGTTAAGTACAGACCTATAATCAGGAAAAGTAATATGGAGCGTGTGCAATGTCTTACATTTCTCTCCCTGTCCCACAAAAATATTTCTCCTGTTTCACAGTATGAATTTTCCCCCTGATTTTAATGCTTTCACCAACACTTCCATTTCCCACAAGTCCCAATCCTTAATGCCTTACTAAAAAAATTGGGAGAAAATACTATCCTTCTAGGGATAAAACTGTATCTCTTTGAATTGTTTAGGCTTGTTTAACATCTTTCTTATTTCATGTTCCAGAAAATACCTTCTGTTAAAGTTGATGTTTTATGCTAGGGATTCTCAAACTGCGGCCAGGATGCAGCCCACGGCACCCCTTCATGTGCCCCCCCACCACCTCCACCATACCAGGAAGTGCCATGTGGTGGAGGAAGATCAAAATGGCCATCTGGTCCCCGAAGCTGTCTGAAGAAGCAGGACCTGGCTCCTGGTTTAAAAAGGTTAAGGACTCCTGCTTTATGCAAATATTGCAGTGCTTGGTGTCAATAAAGTGGATCGGAATAGGATTTTTCAGTGAGACAACTACAAAGTGTCCTACTCTGGAAATAAAAGATTAAGAAGAAGTGGAGTGGCTGTTAATACTGTGATAAGATGTAGCATGGGCATTTAGGGGCTATAATGCAAAGTTTGGCTGAAAAATATCAGTCAGACTACATGGAAAGACTATCAACATAATCATCATTCGAGTCTATGCTCCAACTACTAATGCTAAAGAAGAGGAAATTTAAAGCTTTTATGCAAATATCCAGGAGGAAATTCATCACATAACAAAGCAAGACATACTTATAATCCTAGGTAAGTGGAACACAAAAGTAGGAAACTAAGTAGAACCAAATGTTGTTTGAAAATTTGGAAATAAAACTGGAAGCAGGAGATGCAGAAGCTATATTCTCTTTGCTAAAACAAGATCAGGAGCTGATGATAGACTCATCATGAACTGCTAATAGTCAACATTAAGTAAAGCTGAAAAAGAACGCTAAAAGAATTGTAGCACTACAATGCAATTTAAACAATATTCCAGATGAATTTCAAGTCCACATAAGAAACAGATTTGCATGACTAAACTCTATTGACTGTGAATCAGAAGAACTGATGATTAAGGGTAAAGACATTATGGAAAGGAGTGCAGTAACTATAAAACCATTGCTCTAATTTCTCATGCAAGCCAAGTGATGCTCAAGGTGTCGCAACAAGGCTTTGACCTTACATGGAGCAAAAATTGCCTGATGTTCAAACTAGATTCCAAAAACAAAAAAGGCACTCAATATCATTTTAAATGTACTTCCTTACCTTGAAAAATTGAGGAAATGAACATGTCTAGTGAATAAATAGGGTTGTTCAGCAGTACTTATATTTTTTATCAACTCCATCTAAAAAACAAGAACATATAATCCTTAAAATGACATTTAACAAAGTAACTCAAGAGAGGTTTGATCCAATGAGTGAATCACCTTTCTCTTTTGTATTGTGTAGGCAATATTTGTCTTTGTTTCAGCTGGAAATTGCTCAATTACATCCATCATTATCCGTTATCTATCAAGAGATCTGGGAAGTAATATGAATTTTCTGGGATTCAGGAAAAAGAAGATGCTCCAAAATTTCCTGCCTGCCCCATATGCACACAAATCCAAATATGAATATATTTTGCTAAACCATTTCCCCTGAAATTTGTTTCTTTTCTTACCTATTTTCTTTCAGACCTATGGTTGCTGGCTTCTTTTATATTATTTTTGCTATGATAAAAGTAATAAGCCAATTTCCCAAAGAGTCACAAGAATGAACGTATGTGGAAAGCAGCTATTTTATTGTCATCCTCTTAGAAATGAATAAGAGATTCATTCTAAGCAGGCAAGAGAATATCATATATATTGTACTTGTAACATGGCATGCTCTTGCCAATGTAATTTTAGCCATATATACAGCCAGAAATAAAGAGCATGTATATGTGATGAAAAACTCAACAATAAAGAGAGGTAATATAGGAGATACTGTACTTGGTGACTATTTGGTACAACTATATCTCTCCTGTTTCTGGAAATGTTTGACTTGGCTACAATATCACATGCACAGTTGAAGGGCAGGTTTTTTTCTACCTCTGACAAAGACATTAATTTCCACACTAAGAAAGCTTAAAATCATATATCAGGTCTAGTATATGGGTACTCTCCTACATGGATGCTACAATCCTACATGGATGCTCAGGAACAAGCTCACTATTCAGTGATGCTTGTTTTCTAGTAAGTGTATTTATGAATTCAGTCTACTCCCATGTTTCCCAACATGGGAACACCCCCACCCCCGCCACACACACACACAGGAGGGCAATTTGATTTTTAAGTGGGGCAATTCGAGACTGAGTTATTAACAGTTAATGGCCTTTTAGGCTCGCTAGCTCTTTGGTTGTAAACAGAGATGAACACTGAACGCTGGAGTCAGATACAACTGGCTTTCAAGCAAGGGCAACCTTAACCTTAACCTTTACGTTTCCTCCATGAATATGAGTTCACTTTTTTGAATAATAAGAATTATATGTCGGGCGTGGCTAAGATGCCGATGCATTAACACACTTTCCTCGGAGCTCGCGCTTCTCAATGAGAAAAACAATGAGAAAATAAACATAGAGAAATACAAATTTTCAAAGATTGGCAAGAAGAAAGTTTATAGACCTCGTAACTGAAAAGGCTTTATCCGGAAGGTCGGAGTTCGGGAGCGTTTTGGCTGGGAGGCTAGCGGTGCAAGCGGCGGCCTCACCAGCTGAGTCGCGGCAAACGGGACTGCCAGGAGATCGGGAGAAACAATGAAAATGTGAGTTGTTGAAAATAAAGACATGAATTTGGAAGTGGTGGCTGGCGCGGCTGAGGGGGTGAGAAGGAGAGTGAAAACGAAGGAAAAGCAAGTGTGTAAAGGAGCAAGAAAGAGTTAAGAGGGAGAGCGGAAGAGAGAAAGTTTGTGAAAGGAGATTAATGGCGGCGGTGAAGAAGGAAATCGAAAGTTAGAGTGATTGAAGACGGGAGGGAAACAACTGGAGACGGTTTCTGGAGCGATTTTTGGAGTGCTGTGGAGAGTCGGAAAGGAAAGGAGAAGGAGAGGAGAAAGATAAAGGAGAAGTGAAGGAACGGAGAAGGTTGCTGAAAGACGGGAGGTGTAAGAACAGAAGAAGTACGGAGGTTGGAGTGCTCGGAGGAGAAGGGAGGCGGGGGCCCCTTGGAAGCCGCAGCTGAGGCTGGGGACTAATGGCGCAGTTGTAATTTTACTTCGTGGACCAAGCAGTTAAGTACCGAGTAACATAAACTCTTTAAATACCTTGGATTTCCCTCCTTCCTTTGCAGAACAATTTTTTTTTCTTTTTCTTTTGTAATTAATTTTTCAGACCCCTCGGACTCTTTTGCCCCTTTATGTTATTTTTTTCTCTTTTTTTTCATATTTGGGGTACCTGACTCTCCTTTCCCAGTTACCTTTGTTCTTCTTGGTTTTTTGGTTTCAATTTGTTTTGCCTTCCTCCATCAAGATTTTGGACATACAGTTACTGGTTTTTGCAATTGTTTTTGGGCCTTCTTTCCCCCGCTTTTTGACGCATTGTTATTGTTTTGGTTAATACATGAAAATCTTCAATCAAGTTTTGGGCTTTTGAAATTATCAACCCTTTTTCTTTACATTGGATAACAGTAAAGCAGCAAAGCAGCAACGCAGTTTAGGAGCATTTTTTCTTGGATTATAATTTCATTAATGGTTTGCTATACAAAAGCTGATCTGCTCTGTCTGGGCATAAAGCAAAGGGACTAATATAGGGGCTGAAAGCCTGAACTAATTGACATTAAAAACTGATTGAGAATCTGGATTTGGTGGAAATCAAGTAAGTGGACATTGAGTGGGATTTGAAGATTTGGCACACAGGACTTGAGGTTGGACATAATTTTTGCTGAAGACGTCAATGCAGATTGGATTACAAAGTTACTAAAAATTTGGTTATAAGATATTAACCCACAATTAAGGCTTTGAATATAAGTGAATTGGGAAAGGCCAAGAGCTGGAATTGGAAGATAATAAAAGTTTGATTATATTGAAAGAATTGGTTGAAATTACAATGGATAAATTTGTGAAGGGAAAGGCAACAAAGGAAGAGGAGGTGGTGAAGCCTAAGAGGAAGAAGAAGGAGAAAAATGAAACTGAGGATACACCCCCATCATCTCTATCATCGGAATCAGTATTATTGGACCAAACACAATTAATGGTTGAGATGGGTAAATTGTTTAAGAGATTAGATAAGATGGAGGATGCAAATGTGAAGGGTTTTCGTGAAATGAAGGAACTAAGAGGGAAAGACAAAAATGAAATTATGGTGAAACAAGATAAAATGTACACAATGTTTCAGGATTTTGCCCACAAAGTTGATTTTACTTTTCAGAAGTTGGAAACAAGTGTTAGTTTGATGCAAAAGGATGTGAAATTAATGCAGGCTGAAGTGAAGGGGTTGCAAGAGGAAGATAAGGAAATCAAAATAAAGGACAAGGGAAAAGGATAGACATGGTGAAAGAGATGATGAGGAAACAGAATATTGTGATACGCAATTTACCGGAGAAAACGCCAGACCATTTGAAAGACAGAATAATTGATTGGCTGAATAATTTGAAAACGGGGAAAGATTATGTCAATGAAGACATTGCAAGTGTTTATAGACTGGGATCGAGAAGAGGGAGGAGTGTTCAAAGGAATGTATTGGTTAAATTTGCAAATTGGGGCGATAAATTAAAGGTGATGGCTTTTTTTTAAAACAAGCTGGGTCTGGCGCTTTAAAAATTGATGGAAATGATGTGGAAGTATACAACAATATTGCTGTGGATGAACGTGTTTGGCGTTATAAAATGAAGCCTGTGACCAAGTTGTTGATTGCACGTGGGATAAAATACAATTGGAGGTTCCCACAGCAATTAAGATTTTTTTACGACAACAAAATGCATACAATTGATGCTGACACTGATGCACTATATTATCTTAGTACAATTGAAATGGTAGATTTGTCTTCAAGAGAGGGATTGGCAATAAGAAAGGATTTGTTGGAATCAGGAGGCATAAGAAGAGAATATGGAGGTCAGGAGCAGGAGGGGGCAACAGGGGGGAGGGAGGAGGGGTCCAAAATTGATAATGTGGCAAAGGAAGGCTGAAGTATAAGGATGGAGGAATTTAAGGAGAGGCTGAGTGGTGTTAGGGAGGTCTTGGGATTGTATGTATAAAAGTGTTAAAAAGGAATTGTATTAATGAGAGTGTGCGTGGGCAGTTTGAGGCTTGCAGTTACATCTTCCACGTTCCCCCCCTCCTCTCTTTGGTTGGCAAAGGCAGATTTTTCTTTAATATTGTAAAGGAAAAGTGTGGGGAGGGTAGAGTAGAATGTTTGTTGTGTTAGTTTTAGTTTTAGCTATGGGAATAGAGGTTGCACATTCATTGGAGAGATCGGAGATGACAGAAGATCACTTTTTGGTAAATTATGAGGAGTATTAAAGTAATATCCTGGAATGTGAAAGGTACAGGATCTCAAGTTAAGAGGAAAAGAATAGAATTAGCTTTAAGAAAGGACAGGCCGGATGTAGTCTTTTTGCAGGAGACTCATCAAAAATCTCAAGATGTGAATAAGATCTTTTTGAAAGGGATGCAATACTATGAGAAATCATTCGGTACCTCAAAGGCAAGGGGTGTGGCTACTTCAATTTCGACTAGGTTGGGTTTTGAGATGACATGTAGTATCTCTGACCCTGAGGGAAGATTCCTGATAGTAAAAGGGAAGATTGATGATGAGGAAATGGCTTTTGTGAATATATACGCCCCAAATGATCATCAAGAGGACTTTTTGGAGAAAATGTATAAAATATTGGTAAAAGAAAAAACAACAAGAATGATAGTAGCTGGGGACTTTAATCTAATTAGGTCAAATTTAGATTGTACAAATATTTTAAGAAGTGGAAAAGGGGTTAAAAAACAAATTTTGGATAAATGGATGGAAGATATAGGATTGAAGGACACGTGGAGAGAGTTTAAGGGATCGGAAAGGATTTATACTTATTTTTCGCACATTCATAACTCATACTCTAGAATAGATTACATATTCGTAACAGAAAATATGATTGGAAAGGTAGATGAGGTAGAAGTGGGAATATTAATAGAATCGGATCATGCGAAACTGTTGTTAGAAGTGGGGATTGAAAATATAAGAAAAACAAGGAGGAATTGGAGATACGACCCTAAATTATATAGACCATAAATGTAAGGAACAAATATCTGAGAATTGGAAGGAAAGTTGGCAATGGAATGATACGGAGGAGGTGAGTTTTACTGTAGTTTGGGATACCATGAAGTCGGTATTTAGAGGGGAGAGTATAAAGTTGGCTAGTTTTAGAAACAAGCAATTCAAAGTGGAACAAGATAAAATTGAGAAGGAAATAAAACAGCTTCAAGAAAAACATACAAGGACCAAGGATAAGAAGGTTTTTGATAATATACAAAGATTGAAGACTGAACTGATAGGAAAGGACATAGAAAAAGTAAAACGAGACTTGGTGTATTTAAAAAGAGAATATTTTGAATTTAGCAATAAAAATTCAAAATTGTTAGCAAGGACCGCAAAAGAAAAGAGAGAAAAAAGAGAAATTGGAACTTTGGTCAATAAGGACGGAATAAGATGGAATAAGATTGGAGATAAATGTAAAATTGTTAAAGATTTCTACCAGGAATTATATGCGAAAAAGAACATAGATATTCCAAAATGGAAAAAACAATTGGAGAAACAAATAAATAATAAGATATCGCAGGAACATAGGAACAGGATGGAAGAACGAATAACAGAAAAGGAAATAAAAGAGGTTATAGCTAGCTTAAAAACAGATAAAGCACCTGGAGAGGACGGATTACCAGCCGAGTTTTACAAGGAGTTTAAAGATATAGTGGTTCCAAAATTGAGTAAGTTATACAACTATATATTAGAAGGAGGGCAAATCCCGACTTCATGGTATAGGACTATAATTATTCTGTTGCCAAAGCCAGGAAAAGATCTAGAAAAAATTGAATCATACAGACCAATTTCATTAATAAACCAAGATGCCAAGATCTTCACAGCGATACTAGCTAATAGGTTGAATAGTTTTATGGGCATTTATATAAATGAGGACCAGGTGGGATTTTTGAAGGGTAGACATATGTCAGATTTGATAAGAAGAGTTTTAAATTTAATTGATAAGGTAGGACAAACAAAAGAGAAAGTCGGACTATTATCTTTGGATATCTTCAAGGCATTTGATTCTTTACAATGGGTAACAATTAACGAGATAATTAAATCTTATGGATTTGGTGATAAATTTAAGAAGATAATTGGACAATTATATCAGCAAGGGAAGGCAGTAGTAAGGGTAAATGATGTAGTTACAAAGGAGGTAAAGCTAGAAGCAGGTACAAGGCAGGGTTGTCCTTTGTCTCCAATCCTATTTATTTTGGCAATGGAGATGTTGGCGAAGGAGGTAAGGGAAGACAAGGAGATAGAAGGGGTTTTAGGTAACAAGATAAGTTTATATGCCGATGATACTTTAATAACAGTTAAACACCCTGGAAAGGCATTGGATAGAATACAACTGCAGCTGAAAGATTTTGAGGATATAACGGGTTTGAGAACAAACTGGGATAAATCTGAAATGATATTGTGTAATATGGGTAAAGAAGAACAAAAAAGGATAAAGGAAAAATGTAATTTACGAATTAAGGATGATTTGAAATGTTTCGCTAAGTCGCTAAGACCCTTACTAGGAAGCGGAAGGTCAGCAGTTCGATTCCCGAGTACTGCAGGACGGAAATGAGCTCCCGTCTTCATCCCAGCTCCTGCCAACCTAGCAGTTCGAAAGCAAGAAATTGCAAGTAGATAAATAGGGACCACTTCGGTGGGAAGGTAACAGCGTTCCGTGCGCTCCGGTGTCTAGTCATGCCTGCCACATGACCACGGAAACGTCTGCAGGAGCAGACAGCGCTGGCTCTTCGGCTTAGAAACAGAGATGAGCACTGCACCCTAGAGTCGGATACGGGCCTGTAAAGACAGAGAGAAGAAAATAAATTTGTATGGACAGCTGAAACTGAATTGGTTTCAGACAGGGACGGTTAATAGCTGGAATAGTAAATACGACTGGCTTTCGAGCAAGGGAAACCTTTACCTTTACCTTAAATTCGATGAATTTAAGAAATTGAATTATGTAAAGTTTAAAAAGGAAATTAAAGATAGAATACAACAATTGCAAAAATTGAAACTGTCATGGTTTGGAAGAATTGCAATATGTAAAATGATGTTGTTACCAAGAATTAATTTTTTATTTGATGCTCTTCCAATCCAATTGAACGATAAAGAAATTAAGGAGTTTCAAAAATTGATTAACAATTTTTGTAATGGGGGGAAAAGGCCCTGATTGGTTAATTTTTTTTGGTATTTATCCCAGAAGGAAGGGGGATTAGGAGTGCCAAACCTGGTGGCATATTATCGAGCTTTCCAAATTAAAAACGTTGTGAGGATCCTGGCTAATGAAAAGGCAATTTGGGAAGAATTGGAAATGAAAGATTTTAAACATATTGGAAAAGTGGTCTTTTTAGAAGGCAATATGAGTAAAATGGTCACTAAAAATAGAATGATGAAGGCAACTTTGGGGGTATGGAAAAAAGTAAAAAGGGACTTGGTACCGGACATTTCCCCTATTATAGAGTTGGAGGATATAGCAAATTTTCCAATAAAAATTGATAAAAGGGTAAGAGAAGTACTTGATAAGAATTAGGTATTCCTGCTGAGAGACTGGATACGGGCCTGTAAAGACAGAGAGAAGAAAATAAATTTGTATGGACAGCTGAAACTGAATTGGTTTCAGACAGGGACGGTTAATAGCTGGAATAGTAAATATTTGAATGAAGTTGGATTAGAAAGAGACAGGACTGAGTTTGAAGAACTGATTTGGAAAATAAGAAGGGGACAAAGTGGTATAAAGGGACTGGTTGGTAAAATATATAGAATGATAAATAAGGTAGGTAATCCACAAGAAGAACTAAGATTAAGCTGGGAACAAGATTTGAATATAAAAATAGAAGAACAGAATTGGAAAAATAAATGGAGGAAAAGAATCATGAGAACTATGTCGGTTAGAGTTAAGGAACATAATTATAAAATGCTGTGGAAATGGTATTTGACTCCAATGAGGTTACATCAGATAGATAAGAAAAAAGATAAAATGTGTTGGCGTTGTAAGAAGGAAACGGGAACCTATGAACACATGTGGTGGAGATGTACTGTGGTAAAAAATTTTTGGAAGAAAATTGAATACGAGATAACCGAAATTATGGGGGAGAAAATTAAATTGGGTCTTAGCACGATTATGTTGACAGAAGTGGAAAATATAAACCTGAGTAAGAATAAAAAGAAGTTATTGGAAATAATGTTTTCAACGGGAAGACAGTGTATCGCTAGAAAATGGAAAAATGAGGTAAATTTGAATATTGAGGAGTGGTATAAGGAAATGTGGGGCTTAGCATTGAATGATAAGTTGACATGGGAAATAATTTTTAAAAAGGGATTTGTTAAAGAGAATAGATTCTGGAAGGTTTGGCAAACTTTTGTGGATTACTCACTGAGGAATGATTTGCAAAGACCTGTACCTGATCACAAGATTTTTTTGGGGGAAATCTCAATGAATATCTCCGAGCTCTCCAGTCCATTGTAAATAACACGGGTGATTAGTATTTTATTTTTATTTTTGTTTATCTTGTTGTTTTTTGTTTTGTCATTATATTAGAAAATTAATTTAAAAAAAAGAATTATATGTCACAGTGGGGGCATCAGGATTTTAGAGATGTTTATGTGGAGCATGGTAAAAAAAAATTGGGAACCAATAGTTTACTGTAAGCTATTTACATCCTCCCTCCTTAGATTGCATGCTAAGCAAACACAAAACAGTTTCACAGAATATGAAATTGGCCTGTTCCAGCAAGGCTGTTCTTATGTTATGAAATTGTGTTTTCACAAAAACGCCACATGGTGGCGCACATTAACAAGATGGGAGAACAGTAAATAAACTCTATAGTTTTATTCAAAGAATATATAATTTCTTTGTTGCTCGGAAGTAAAAACCAATTGTCTTTTACTGATCCAGCACTTAACACTTATGATTTAAACATCACTCCTTTTTTATTTTTACATGAAATGAGAAAATGTTTTACTTAAATAAAATCTAGAAGGCAAAGTTACTTAAATAATTAATTTACAAGCCAAATGACTGATTTAACAGTTTCACTCTACACATTTTGGCAACCAAGAACTTTTCACATACTACAATAATAATTTTGAAACCTTCAAGGATCTAGGAAACAATATAGTGAAGTAAATAATATATTTATTGTTCTGTGTATGTCACAAATTGCTATCAAATTAATAGGAAATTAATTTGGATGTTTTCAACAGACACCTTGCCAAGTTACAGTCCATATTTGTAGGTGTCCAGAAGTACATGCAGATTTTAATCTATAGATTACAAATTTCAAACTGCATGTGGCATCTTCTTTCTGCTAGAAGGCAAAAAGGCATAACAAAAATAATTTACTTCTCCTTAGGTAAAGGTTTCCCTTGCTTGAAAGCCAGTTGTATCCGACTCTAGGGTTCAGTGCTCATCTCTGTTTCAAAGCCAAAGAGCCAGCGCTGTCTGCTTCTGCAGGTTTCCGTGGTCATGTGGCAGGCATGACTAAACACCAGAGCGCACGGAACGCTGTTACCTTCCCACAGAAGTGGTCCCTATTTATCTACATGCAATTTCTTGCTTTTGAACTGCTAGGTTGGCAGGAGCTGGGACAAAGACGGGAGCTCATTTCGTCCTGCAGTACTCTGGAATCGAAATGTTGACCTACAGCTTGCCAGTCAGCATCTTAGCCTCTTGAGCCACTGCAGTTACTTATAACAGAGAAACTAATATTCCCTCTCTGCATGAAATAAACCAGTTGCTGTCTAATGAAAATTTCTTTTAATTCTCCCATTAGTTCCTACTCTGGTCTTTTGCAAACTGTTCTCTCCCCAGAATCCCATTTAATGCCTCAGCCTACCTAATTCATAAATACAGTCTCTTCAGTATACCTCGTTTGATCCTAGGGGTTCTAAGTACCAGACTCTTGCTGTAAGTCAGTTTTTTAAACTATTTTAAAATATTTGTATGATTGCTTGTTACATAAGATTTCACTGACCCTTGCAGCATAGAGCAACAGCTTTAACCATAACGTAAATTTTAGTATCTTTTACTGGAAAATGTCATGGTCTATTTGAGGGGTGCAGTTTATTTTAGTGATTTTTAAAGCCAAAAAAGTTGTGTTTTAAGGACAGTGGCCAGAATGTTTCAAAGAAACAACCCATCACTGAGAGTGTCTGATTCCCCCACACACACACACTCACACATCTGTTTGCTGGCTTTGCTCCTCCAATCTACTGTTGTTTTAGTTCCATTTTTCTCTTGGTCATAATTCCTCTCCTTAAGTATGTGTTCCAGATAATCTGAGAAAACCCAATGATGTCACAAAGCTATGTAGCCAAATTTGACTATGTGCTGGCATCACTGAAGGTATAGGTAACTGACTCGCTATAGCCAAATAAAGAAGGGAGTATAGGAGCAAATCTATTCTCAAACATATCCAAGAAAATGTTTCCAGAAAAGATACTTTCCTCTATTTGCAGCAATTCTCTCTGAAACTGCAGGCCATCTTTCAGTTACTATAAACATGCAGTGCTGGGCATCAGCCGGTCCGCCCCGGTCCGAGCGGACCGGTAGTAGACTTGGCTGGCCACACCCCCTCCCCACCCCGCCCACCTCTTCCCGGGAGAGCAGGCGACGGCATCGGCTCTTCCTCCTCCTCCAGAGTGACTGCTGCTGCCTCCTTAATAGGCTGCGGGTGCCGCTCGGATGGTGGTGGAGGTGGTGGCGTGTGCATGACTGGGGGAAAGGGAGAGGGAGCTGACGTTGCGCCATCCAGAGCAGCTCACCCGCCGCTGCTCCCCTTGCCTCCTTCTATCAGCAGCAGCAGCAGCAACAGCAGCAACTTTCGCAATGCCTGGTCCTAGTCCTGCAGGAACGCAGGATGTCTGTTGCCCTGCTTGCGCCATGCTGCCTGGACACCCTGCTACCGCCAGGGGAAGGGAAGAGCTAGTTTAGGCGCCACTGGTCCAGGCGGCGCAAGCTCTTCCCTTCCCCTGGCAGTAGCAGGGTGTCCAGGCAGCATGGCGCAAGCAGGGCAACTCTCACAATGTCCAGAGTCAGACATACATCCTGCAGGAAGTTCTCTTCCTGCAGGACTAGGTCCAGGCATTGTGAAAGTTGTGCTGCTGCTGCTGGTGCTAGAAGGAGGCAAGGAGTGGTGGCGGGGCAGGCAAGCTGCTCTGGGTGGCATGACATCAGCTCCCCCTCCCCTTCCCCCAGGCGCACACATGCCGCCACCTCCACCCAAGTGGCACCCGGGCCTATTAAGGAGGCAGCAACTATCAGCAGCCGCTCTGGAGGAGAAGGAAGAGCCTCCGTCGCTCTCCTGGGAGGAGGTGGGTGGGAAGCAGCAGCAGGCGCTGGACTCGCTAGAGGACTAGAGGAGGAAGAAGGAAAAGCTGTCACGTGAGCACTCCTTCCTCCCCCCCGTGGGCCCGGGGGAGGGGCAAGGAGGAAGAGGAAGTAGCAGCCCGACGTGGCGCCTTCTGGATAAGCATGACTTTTTGTTTTGTTTACTCCCCCCGTGTGTGTGTGTGTAGAGGGAAGCAGAGGCTAAAGGGATTTCCCAGGGGGGTGGCAGTGAGTCTTTAAGGTGCCACAACATTTTTGTGTTTTTGTTTTGTTTAGCTCCTGATCTGCTTGCACAGAATAAAACTTTAGAATTGGTAGCCATTTTATTCTGTGCAAGCATATTAGAGAGTAAACAAAAAAATGTTGTGGCACCTTAAAGACTCGCTGCTGCTTCGAGGTAGACTGCAGCTGGCCCAGGAAGCTCCACGGTAAAACAGAGATGACCACTGAACCCTAGAGTTGGATATGACTGGCTTTCAAGCAAGGGATACCTTTACCTTGCTCGAAAGCCAGTCGTATCCCATGCTAGGGTTCAGGTTGCTCATCTCTGTTTCAAAGCCGAAGAGCCAGCGCTGTCTGCTTCTGCAGACGTTTCCATGGTCATGTGGCAGGCATGGCTAGACACCGGAGTGCACGGAATGCTGTTTACCATCCCACCAAAGTGGTCCCTATTTATCCACTTGCAATTTCTTGCTTTCGAACTGCTAGTTTGGCAGGAACTGGGAAAAAGACAGGAGCTCATCCCGTTCTGCAGTACTTGGGAATCAAACTGCTGACCTGCCACCTTCCAGTCAGAGCCTTAGCCACTTGAGCTCAGTAGTAAAGAAGCTTGCCTTGTTAGCTGGAAGGCCGACATGACCGTTTGAGCTCTCATCTCTGTCCCAGCTCCTGGCAACTGCAAGTTGATAAATAGGGACCACTTTGGTGAGAAAGGTAACAACATTCTGGTGTCTAGTCATGCCTGCCACATGTCCACAGAAACATCTACAAACAGACAGTGCTGACTCTTTGGCTATAAACAGATGAGCATTGAACCCTAGAGTCAGATACGACTGGCAGCTTTGGATCTAACAATAGGTAAAGGTTGCCCTTGCTCAAAAGCCAGTTGTATCTGACTCTAGGGTGCAGTGCTCATCTCCATTTACAGCCAAAGAGCCAGTGCTGTCTGTATTTGCAGATGATTTCATGGGCTATGTGGCAGGCATGACTAGATTGGCCACCCAGTCACATGCCCACTGATTAGGCCACACCTACCGATTAGGCCACACCCACCGATTAGGCCACGGCCACGGTGTGGTAGTAAATTTTGTGTGTGCCCATCACTGTAAGCATGTATGATTTATTTACATTGGCCAGAGTAGATATCTGACACAAATTAAACAGAACTGTATTCCAGATTAACATGTATCTCTGTTAAGAAAATGGGTGTCTTTGTAAAGTTTTAATGAAAAATATAATGAAATGTACTTTCAAAATGATCTTAAACTATCCTATATAACCAGCAGAATATATAGTACTGTATTGGCATATTTAAAATATAGTCTTTAGTTTAATCCATCCACAATTCAAAGATTAGCACACACAGAAGGATACAAACAACTTACCTGCTCATTCTTAGTAAGTCTAGTTTTATTGTGTATGTCGGATGTAACCAAGTTAAACCCATGCCTCTCGGAAAGAATTCTTAACAGCAAAACCACAGTTCGACTTCCACACTTTCCAACCCTGTTGTACACCACTTGGCTAGGGAATGGAAGTACCTATATGAAAGGAAGGAAGAAAATAAAACCCATCAGTCTTTCCACTGTAAAATCTTTACATTCACAAAGTAAATTTGCCATAACTCAAAAGCAAAGTATTACAAAATCATTTGCACATTGAAAAATGTTTTTCAAATATCCAGAACAGATAAGTTTAATGATTTCAAACACCAGAAATACTTTCCCCCACCCCCAATGGAGAAGAAGAGCTATTTCAGGTTATGATAAATAACAGTCTTGTGCCACTGTAAGAGTAAAATAATTATTTTAGAGAACCAGTTCTTCTAGTCCATTTTTTAAAAATACATATCACATGAGTAGAGGCTGACTAGATGGACTATTTATCACACTGTTTAAGCCAGGAGTTCCCAACCTTTTAAAGCTGGGGGCTGGGTCATGCTCCCTCAGACAGCTTTGGGTGCCGGATGGCTATTTTGCCCTTCCTCCACCACATGGTACTTCCTGGTATGGTGGAGGCAGTGGGAGGCCACATGAAATGGTACCACGGGCCGCATTCAGCCCGTGGGCCGCAGTTTGAGAGTCCCTGGTTTAAGCATTGCAGGGATGTGTTGGTGTACTCTTAAATACAGTGATCTAATGACAACGTTGCTAAATCATACCAGTGATCCCAGAATGCTCCTGACTCACATTGTTTTGGCCCCTTGATGGGCCTTCTACTTTTCTGATATGGCGTCTCCTCCCCTTCGGCCACACCAACGCCGGAGGGGGATAAAGGGCCATCGGGGTCCTGAGGCGGCCGAAGCACAGCATCTTCTCCCCTTCGGCCACACCAATGCCGGAGGGGGATAAAGGGCCACAGGGGTCCCGAGGCGGCTGAAGACGCCGAGCGCCATGTCTCCTCCCCTTCGGCCACACCAACGCTGGAGGAGGATAAAGGGCCGCCAGGACCTCGAGGTGGCCGAAGATGCTGTTGAGGTAGTTGAGCCCAGGTTCCATCGGGGACATTGAGCCCCAGGCTCCAACCCCTGGGCCTCACTAATGTCCAGCTGTGGTGCCGACAGAGGACAATGTGTTTTATTGTTTGAATTTATATTTTGTGACATTTTGCGATACTTTGTCAGCCGCCCTGAGTCACTCTGTGAGTAAGGCAGCATAAAAGTGGGAACAAACAAACAAATAAATAATCTGCATTTGGATCAGTACCATCATGCATGACAGCTAGAAAAGACTTAACCGCACGCTACTTTTGGATATTGGCAAACCAATCACTTCTCCTGTTCACCCACTTCACAAAACTGGCAAGTTAGAATAGAATGTTCTAATCAAGTCCAATTGTTCCAAAGAGGCTCATGCTAAATTGCAGGGAGCTTGCTACCTGCTGCTATTGTACCCATGACTTTAGGTCTTAAGGTAACACAAGACTTAATTATTTTCCCTCTGTCAAGCGCACTAAAGATAGGATTCAACTATTGATGAATTCAGCTACAGTGGAGAAAACTGGCCTTCAATTAGAATGGGAACTATTTGCATATGCTCTCCTCCATTTTATTGTCCAGCTGTTACTTAGTAGTATACAAAAGATAGAATGTAGTTCAATACCAGTAAGCCTAAAGTCCATGTTCAAATGTCACAAAACATTCATATTTAAATCTCTTTATCGGAAATTGTGTTTTGACAAGGGAGAAAGAATTGATTTTGGTGAAGCAGAACACTAATTACGTCTTGGCTAATAGCTAGCTTGAAGAAATTAGTGATCCATTACTACCCTGATAGAAGGAATACTGTCCTGTTGTCCCAGCTGGCTTCTTTTCAGCCAGGAATTAAATGAATGGTCAAGTTGTTAAGAAAAAAAAATTAACTTGAGAGTTAAAATAAATAACATATAGAAGCTTGAACACACAGGCATGTTATATCTGGATAAGTGTACAGTAGAACCTCAGATAAGGTCCAAACTCCGTTCCACAAGTTTGGACTTTATCCGATTTTGGACTTTATCTGAATCAAATGGACGATGTATCGGATAACTTCCAAAAAATTGACGTTATTCGGGGTTCCTATACCAAATACCTCGGATAACATCAATTTTTAGCGGTTTTGGACTTTATGCGATGCATCACGTGTGCATGAAAACCGGACTTTATCCGAGGTACCACTGTATTCTCAAAACATGCCTTGATATTTATGAGCACAGTTTCAGGCAGGTTGACAAATTCAAACACTATGATTTTCCATGAAACAAAATTCATGCACTGAGCTCTCTACAACTGAGCATAGACGATTAAACATAACTTAACTAGTCCATAATAAAATTACCATCCAATAAAGAACGTCACAGTTGGCTGGCTAGCTCAATGAGTTAGGCATCTGGCTGCAGAGCCAGAGGTTGGGCATTCAATTACCCACTGTCCATATGAGAGAGAAAAAGCCAGCCTGTGTAGTCATGGATAAGATGTGTAGTCATGGGGTCAGATCTCCCCACAAAGAAAGGAATGGTAAATGACTTCTGAATACTGTCTACCTAGAAAATCATGAAAAGGGTTGCCATAAATCTGAACTGACTTGACAACACACTATTATTATCAAATTTGTACACGGTCGACCAAATGTTCAAACTGGAGTTTTGGAACCCCACTGCTTGGGTCCTAGCCTTGGACCTAAGAATCAGTGAGCTGTCACCTGATAATATGAGCTGGTATCTAGTACTGCATCTAGTGTTGCTACTCTCTGCCACAACTCTATTATGATCTTATCAATGTCAATCACACTCAAATGTTATTCAACCATTTTGGGATTGTTTCTAGTGCTCCTATCACTATTGGTATCACTGTTGCTCTTTTCTCCAAGAGATGCTCTACTTCACTTCTCAGATCCTGATATTTAATGATCTTTTCAATCTCTTTCTCTTCCATCTGACTGTCACCTGCGATCACCGTATCACTTAACTTAACCAAAGTTTTTTTTTAGCCACAGTAATGTCTGGAGCGCAGTGTTCGAACTTCTTATCAGTTTGGATTTTAAAGTCCCACAAGATCTTAACCGTCTTATCCTCATTCTCAATTGCCTTTTCAGGTTTGTGTTCCCACAAGCCCTTTTTAGAGGGTACTAGCATATTTTGCCCGGCGGTGCTGGGCTGTTTTAAATTGTGTTGGATAGTAAGGGGTTTCGTATTTTTTCTTGTACAAATAGTGCTGGGCTGTTTTAAATGGTGTTGAAAGGTTTTGTGATTTTGTGGCTTCGAGGCGCTGCATCCGCCTGCGGCAGACTTGCGCTCCCAGTGTGTTTTATTTTTATTTTTTGTGCGCCGGCTTCCTCAGTGCCGGGCTCTTTAAATTGGTTTTTGAAGGTTTTTGTTTTTTGTTTATGCAAATTTTTTTATTTTAAATTATTTTTTTTAATTTAAAATTTAATTTTGGTTTATGCAAATTTTATTTTAATTTATTTAATTAAAATTATTATTTTTAATTTAAAATTTAATTTTGTTTTTTTAAATCTTTATTTTTACGCATTTTTTATTTTTTGTTTTGGTGTATTGGGTTTTTTTGAGTGAAAAGTGATTTCTGTTTTTTTTGGTATTTTTTGAGATTAGTGTGAATATTTTTGAATTTTTTGCTAACTTATTTGATTTGTTTGGGAATTAATCTTTTAATTTTAAATATTTTTGAATTTTTTTTCTCTTGTGGCCTCTGGGTGGGGGTGGTGAGCTTTGCTTCCTCTCTACAATTCTTCTCTTCTGTCTTCTGGGTGCTTCTGGTAAGTGTTTCCTTTCTTTGCTCATTTGAGTTCCGGTCGTCATGAAGTCAAGACGTCTCGTGGTAGGCTCTCTGTTGTTGTTGTTTTTTGGGGGTTGAGTTTTTTTTTGGGGGGTCTGTGTGTTTTTATTGTTTGTTTTTGGCTGTTTTTGTGTTTGCTTTTTCTATTTTTGATTTGTGTTTTTGTGCTTACTTTTTTAGGGGGGTGCCTTTCGTTTTCACGGGCCATGCTGGGTGGCCCGTGGGAACGAAGCGCAGAGGCGGCGGGGGTGGCTTTCGTTTCCATGGGCCATGCTGGGTTGCCCGTGGGAATGAAGCGCAGCGGTGGCGGGGGTGCTTTTCGTTTCCATGGGCCATGCTGGGTGGCCCGTGGGAACGAAGCGCAGCGGTGGCGGTTTTTTAAAATTCTTTTACTTTTCGCGTGCCGGCTGCCTCAGCGTTCTGCACGCTCATGGCGCGCAGGACGTTGGGGCTTGTAGTTTTGGCTGCATGTGTTTGGTTACTGCAGCGGTTTTTTTCCTGCGGCTTTTTTTTATTGGCCGCGGCGCGTTTCCGAATGTTCCTTTTGCTGCGCCGCTCAGCCTGATTGGCTCTGGTGCGGCACGGCGCAAGGAACGTTGGGAATTGAAGTTCCCTTTTTTTGTTTGCGTCCGGGGGGCTCCTGCCCCCGGGCCAAAAATTTCAACCCGACAGTTACCTGCGAACCCCATTCGGGCGAGTGCACGAAGGCTCGGACGGGGCTAGTGGGGCCTGGTGCAACATCCTTTGTCACATTCCAACGGTTAACGCACCATTTTATAGGTATAGATTCTATAATTCTTGCACATATTCCAATGTAACATTGCTGTGACTCGGTTATGATGTTCTTTGTAGTCAGTCTGTGAGATCTTAGTCTATCCTCTAATAATGCAGCCCACTCTTTCATCCATTTCTTTGCAAAGCCTATGCTTACTTTCAGTTCTCACTCCCTCCCCCATTTTTGCTTTAATTACGCTGGTTCATAGTATTTATTCTTGAGCAGCAAATACAAGTTCTTCTGTCTCCATCTTTCAGGATACCAGATTTTAATCATATCCAATTATTAGCCGAATCCACTTTACCTTTAATATTTTTCATGCAATGGTTTATTATTCCAAGCATTTTTCTATTGCTCAATACCTCTGCATTACATGCATCTTTCAACTCAGCAATCTTGACGATACCTTCCCTAGAAACATCATTCAACACCCCTTTGTTACTGCTATGAATGTATTTACCTAGTAACTTTTTTCCTCTTTCACCATTTGTTTCACCTGCAGCAATCCTCATCCTCTACCATCTATCCATATCACTTTGTGACTAAAGAGCATGATTTGCAGTCATCAACTTCCTTATGCAAAGGAAGTTCTTCTGCCCAAAGCATCTAACACATTCACTGTCCAATCTACAATATTAGCGCTACATTTTATCACTGGTATTTATTGCTTTTATGAGATTTCTATGATTCAGATTCAATTTCAGGATTTTTCTTACTCTCTGTAAATACTCTGCAATAGTGTTCATATTAATTATTGCATGGTTTACATCACTTATCTTACTATCCCTTCCTCTAACTTATGGCTTTTTGGTGTAAGTGTAACACACAGTCTATTTAACTTTTTTTACCTGGACTATAAAGGAAGACCAACTAATCTGAAAGCCAAAGAAGAGGGTCCAGGGACCAATTACTATGCAGCCTTGTCACTGCAGCAGAAAGGCTACACAAGGTGGGATGAGGCTGATACTCCTAGAGGTACACAGATTTGATACACAGATTGCTATATGCTGCTAGATATTTTACATACTTCTAGCAGAGGTTGCCTGCGTTGCCGGGCTGTTTTAAATGGTGTTAGAAGGTGTTTTTTGTTGTTGTTAATGTTTGTAAAGAAGAGGTTAGTCTATAATTGAAATTTTTTATTTATACACATTTTTTGGTGGCCTGTTATAAACTGTGATCAGTTTTGTTTGGTGTTTTGGTTTTGTGGATATACTTTTAAATTTTTTTTATTTAACCAAATGTTTTAGTATGTATTTTTTTAAATAGTTGTACTGTAGGTAATAATTTTAAAAATGTGAAAGTATATGTTTTTTACAATAAATGTTTTTAAACTGTGTTTAGATGTTTTTGGTTTTTATTTGAGTTAAAATTCAGCACAGGATTTTTGATTAGTTTTTATTTTATTTTATTGACATGTTTGTGATTTGTGTAAAATTGTGATTTTGTGTTATGTTTTTGACTTGTTTTTACTCTTGGGGCCTTTTGTGTGGGGCTGTTGTGTCTTTTTGAATTGTTTTTACTAATGTGGCCAGCAGGTGGGGCTGGTAGGGGTTATCTTGTATTTTGACTGTTTTTTCTCTCCTGGCCTCTGGGTGGAGCTTCTTCCGGTAAGTAGTCTCTTTATTCATTTCTTTTCCGGTCGTCATGGAGTGAGGTAGTGTGCTGGTGAGTTGGCTGTTTTTCTTTATTTTGTGTGTATGTTGGGGGGAGGGGGTTTGGATTTTGTGGTGTTTGGCTGTGTGCTGTGTGTGTTTGGAAATTTTTGTTTTTGTTTACTTTATGTTGTTTTTGGTGTTATTTTTGGTTGTTTTTGTGTATTTTTGGATGTTTTTGATTTTTGTTTTGTTTTAAGGAATTTTTATTTAAATAATTTATTTTTAAAAGTTTTGTTTGTTGTTGTGGCTTTGGGGGGAGGGGTTCCTTTCTGCGGGCCGGCCTTGGAGAGCCATTGGAGAGGGGTTTTCCCCCCCAAAATACTCCATTTTTAAAGAGAAGTAAACACTTGGTTTCTTCTCTTTAATAACGGGGTGTCCTACAGGGGGATCCCTTCTCTGCCATGTCCCCTGGCTCTGGAAGGGTTGGGGGGACAGACCCATTTTGTCCCCCCAAACCTTCCAGACTCATGGGACCCAGGAGAGGGGATCGAATCCAGTCCACCCTCTGATATTAAAAGGGAAATCTCAATTGTGGTTTCCTCTTTAATATCAGTGTGGGGGGGGTTGTGACCCCCCTCTCCGCTGGCTTCCTTGGGTTTGGGAGGGTTGGGGGGACAAAAGGGGTTTGTCTCCCCAACCCTGCTGGACCCAGGAGAGCCATCGGAGAGGGGGATTCCCCCCAAAAAACTCTGTTTTTAAAGAGAAGTAACCGCTTGTTTTCTTCTCTTTAATATGGTGTGTGTGTGTGTGTGTGTAGGGGAATCCCCTCTCTGCCAGGTCCCCTGGGGTCAGGAGGGTTGGGGAGACAGATCCCTTTTGTCCCCCCCAACCCTCCCAACCCCAGGGGAGCCAGTAGAGAGGGGGAATGGAACCCCCCCACCCAGTGATATTAAAGGGGAAACTCCGATCGGGAGCTTCAGGCGCCATTGGGGAGTGGGGCTTTGGTTCTCGCGGCTTGGCCTCGCTGAAAGCGAAACCCTTTTGCGGTAAGTAAAGTCAGCGGATGGAGCACTGTCCGATGGCTTTGCTTACCTGGGGATGGCTTCACTTTCAAGGGGGGGGCAGTGCCTTTCCCCCCCTTGACCCCCGTTTTTGTTGTTTTTTTTCTGTGAGGCGCTGTCTGGCTGCGGCGGACTTGCGCTCCCAGTGTGTTTTTTATTTTTATTTTTTGCTCGCCAGCTTCCTCAGTGTTCTGCGCGCTCATGGCGTGCAGGACGCTGGGGCTTGTAGTTTGGCGTTTGCGTTTTCGGATTGTGCGTCGTTTTCCCCCTGCGGTTTTCTTTTGATTGGCCGCGTGCGTTTCCGAACGTTCCTTTTGCTTGCGCCTCTCAGCCTGATTGGCTGTGGCACGGCGCAAGGAATGTTGGGAAATGAAGTTGTTTCCCTTTTTTGTGTTTGTGGGGCTCTTGCCCCACTGGCGCATTTCTCAATCCTTTGTTGACCTGCGGACCCAGTTCGGGCGTGTGCACGAATGGTCTGTGCGGGCTAGTAGGACCTGGCTTAGGATCCTATGTGAAGTTCCAACGGTTAACGCTTGATTTTATAGGTATAGATATTTTGGTGTATTCTACCACCTTTACTAACCTTCTCTCTTGCAACCTGAGCACAACAGCATGTGCAAAGTAAGAGGTTAAACCAGAAAGAGGTTAAACTCATTAGCATATGCTTTGTTTGGCAACTTCACACTTTTAAGATTGAAAGGGGGACATTTAAAACTAATCTGAATAATCTATTGTTACTGCTAGCTGTAGGAAGCTGTATTGATATGCATGCTTGTCTGTCATTCTGCTTGATTACTCTTTACCTCATTGCTTTGTGATCCAATTGCTTTGTGACATCTTGACCCCTGCATCTAGTGTATATAAACCATGGCTGGAAGTTTTACTCCTTTGTCTGAAGAAGTGGACTTGATCCACAAAAGCTCACAGTAAAAATATAGCGGTTAGTCTTTAAAGTGTTGCAGTGTTTTTGTTTTTCCCTTTCTGATATACTCCTAGAGGTAGATTCCCTTAACATGTTTATTAACAGCTTTTATATTCTAATTAACTTTCTCCAAATTCTGTTTCAGTCAATTACATGAAGAGGGTCTTGCTAAGAAACAAAAGGTAGCGAATCAACAACAACCCCCTATTAGAAAGCAGAAGACTAAAGATAGATAGGGATTAGTTGAATCCTTGGGAATATTAATTTAAACTCAAGAAATAGACAATGAGAAATGGCTTTGGTTAAGGAAAGGATGTGATTCCCATGGACATCTGAAGCATTCTGGGAAAGTAAAGACCTGACTCAATACAACCTTCCTCAATGTGCTTTTTTCTAGACTAAACTTACAGTCTACTGCAGGGGTTCTCAATCTAAGGCCCGTGGGCCAGATGTGGCCTGTGGTGCCATTTCATGTGACCCCCACCCCTCCCAGGGCATTCAAGAAGCAAAATGGCCACCTCTTTGAAGCTGTTGAGACAAAATGGCCACCCCCATCATGCAGGCAGGGCAAAACAGCTGTCCGGTTCTCAAAGATGACTGAGAGAGCATGACTTGGCCCCCAGCTTGAAAAGGTTGGGAGCCCCTGGTTTATGGTTTAAAACTGATCTAAAAACTGAATTTTAATTGAAATGAGATGTACAATTATATTTTAGTTTACATACTGTATTTAAAGCCTAAACTGAGCCTGAACTAAAATAACTTGGAAGAGGGAAGTGGATACACAGAATACTGAAAATAGATCAAAAGGAGAGTGGTTTTGTTTTTGTTGCATTATGAAACTAATTCAATAACAGGAAACAATTATATGACTTGAATTCCCAGAAGACTCTGCTGGTGGAAGCAAAACTGAAATAGATGGGGCTTATGCCAGAGACCACTTCGAAGACTAAGCTGAATGTTTTCAAGACTTTTGATCTTAGCAAATATAACTGGAACAAACTATAAGGACATACGGTATAATGTTCAGTCAGACATTCAATTTTCCTTTATATTGAGAAAAATAAAAGCAAATTAGAAAATTCAGATTATTAAATGCATTTAAATGCTGAGTTCACACTCTTCCAATGGTAAGAAATATATACCACATTTCACATGTTTTCCTACACTATGGATTCTTCTGCACACAGATACGCTAGGAAGACTGTGTATTCTTAGATCTGCACAGAGACATGAACCCTTCACAAAGCAAACACTTGCAAGTCAGAGAAAGAGGGATAGTGTCAGAAAACTGACAGTTAGGAAGGCAGGCAGGCAGACACTGCAACTCAGGACTAGATGCAAAATCAGTCTGGATCAAGCCAATTGGTACAACAAAGTACTGTACTCTGGTTGATATACAGTGGACCCTCGAATAACGACGTTACTTGGTTCCCCAAGTAGCGTCGCTATTCAAATAACGTCGTTATTCAAATAATGACAAAAATGTCGTTATTCGAACAATCACAATGGGAGCGTTGTTAATCGAAAATGATGCTATTCGAACGCGTCGTTAATCGAGGGTCCACTGTACC
The DNA here is from genome assembly GCA_035047345.1 of Bradypodion ventrale. NCBI lineage: Eukaryota > Metazoa > Chordata > Lepidosauria > Squamata > Chamaeleonidae > Bradypodion > Bradypodion ventrale. The sequence continues at coordinate 99,975,390 of JAWDJE010000001.1, forward strand.
ACCATACACCCATATGTGTATCCGACTCTAGGGTTCAGTGCTCATGTTTATAGCTAAAGAGCCAGCGCTATCTGCGTCTGCAGACGTTTCCATGGACATGTGGCAGGCATGACTAGACAATGGAGTGCACGGAATGCTGTTTACCTTCCCACCAAAGTGGTACCTATTTATCTACTTGCAACATCTTGCTTTCAAACTGCTAGTTTGGCAGGAGCTGGGACAGAGGCGGAAACTCACTCTGTCATGCAGTACTTGGGTCTTGAACTGCTGACCTGCCGACCTTCCAGTCGTCAAGTTCAGGGTCTTAACCACTGAGCCACGGCAGGCCAGGGCATAACATATGTACAAAAAGAAGTAATAATAACAGTTATTTTTTATTTCAAAGTCCAGTATATATTGAAGGTCAAAACTAGTGTAAAAAAGAAAAAAAAAACCTTCAATTTGAAGAGAACAGCCAGGAAGACCGGGGTTAGAGGGTTTTCCTTAGAAGGGATTTCCACAAATGTATTTTTATTTTCCAATAAATGAATAAATGAATGAATGAATAAATGAATAAATACATTAAAAAAAATTTTTTTGGTACCACTACACAACATGCTGCTTCTCAGTCTTCACAACTATCTATAAATATAAAGAACTGTATGTTTGTGGGTCCAGGCTGCCTTCTCCCCCTCCGCCACCCACCCACCTGACCAGCACATGCCACCTACCATACAACCCCCTTTGGTCAAAGAAGGGGGTCCGGATGATGCGGGTGGGGCGCAAGTCCCACCGGAGCCATCCGGAAAAAAAAATATCTCAGGATGCACCAGCATGCGACAGCGTGCTGGCATAATCACTGGGTGCACAGCTGCGCTGCGCCCTCCCCATTCGCCCGGTGATGCAGGGCTGAAGGATCCGGCCACTGCGTCTCACCAGCCGGCGGGGAACGCAAGAGTGCCAAAGGTGCCCGCTGCGCATTCCCCGTTCGCCCAGGGAGGAGGCAGTGGCCGGGTCCTTCGGCCCTGCATCCTCCCCGGCCGCCGGCCAAACTGCCCTTCCCTCCCGCAGGGAAAAACAACCCCGGGGCAAAGCCCGGGTAAACATGCTAGTAACACATAATGAAAAATACTGTAGAATCTTTATTGGTTGGTATATTCCATTTTATTTGCATTTATTAAAACATTCATGTACAGTATTGTATTAACCCCAGAGACTTTCAAACTGGTTCAGTAACTAAGTTTTAAACAATGTGAAAAATAATTAGAGAAACATTTGCTTTCCTGCTATCAGGCCCCTAATTTGTTCTTGGTGGGATGTGGGATTGCTATGCAGCAGTTATAGAGCAGTGAAAAATTGGCAGGTCATATCTATCCCAGTCTAGGTAGCCAATTACTGTTTATTACTGAGTTCTATAGGCGCTCCCCCTCTTTTTTTGAAGGATTAATAGGCAAAATTGTAATCTGCTTGATCCGAAATATACTTTCTGAATCTGCTCAATCCTTTTTGCAGTGATTTGGTTTTCTTCAAAGCACCTTGTAATTTCCATGAACATAACAACACACACTGAAAAAGTTGGGCCATTTACCATAATAGAGCTCACCAAAATAACAATACAGTCTTAAGAGTACAAAACTCAGCACTAAAGAATACCAAGGATTTTGAGATAGGCAAAAAGTTTCCTCTTTTAATTAGAGCTCTGGAAGCAACGGAGCTTCTGGGATGGGCATTTGTCCTGCTGTTGTGCTGTTTTCCTTACTGTTACTTTTGATATTTATTCTATGGACTACACACTGTTGGTTCTAATCACAGATTGCAGCACTAATCAAATGTTTACCACATTCTTGTCAGTTCAGCACTGTTTCACTTGCTAATTACTAAAAAGGGGGGTGGGTCTGAATGTTAGCAAAGGAGGTGGATTAAGAGGTTAATCATAATGGCAAAGAAAGGCAAAGGGGAAGGGGGACTGTATGATGTACTGACACTTGAAACACACTTTCTAGGGATAATTAAGCATTTGTGTGCAAATGGCAATAGCAATTTAAATGCCAGGGTGTGCTATAGAGAGACATTTGCATCAATCTAGGAAATGTAATTATGCCTTTTGAAAGCCATTCAGATAATACACATGTCTTTGAAAGTCCCCAAAGCAAGTGATAAAAAAAAATCTTTAACTTATTCACAGCTTTGCTGTTCCCAGCGACAGCATCAGGAAAGGGGTAAAAATGTGATTATCTTCTTCCCTTTCAAGTCCTATTATATATCTGAAAGATTCAGCTTTTTCATTTCATTTTAGGCTTAAGAGAAGTGCAGAAGTCAGACAACTTTCTGCCGCTTCAAGGTGCCTCCCAGTTAGGGTAGGCTATCACTTTATGGGCGTTTAGAGTCTGGGGTGCATCTAAAACCACAACCCAGCCCTGCTGGCTCATCTAGCCCTGTCTGTGGTTTTTTAATGAAGGTTCAGGTTTTTTATGGACATTTTAAACATTTTAGCACTGGTTTTATTGTATGGAATGTTTTAACCGATGTGAGCCACCTTGAGTTGCTGAGGTGAGAAAGGCGGCCTGCAAGTCCATAAATAAATAAATAAATAAATAAATAAATAAATAAATAAATAAATAAACAAACAAACAAACAAACATGGCAAGAACAGGCAAACTGACTGATTCAACATAAGGTATAATGTTAGTCACAAGAATGTAGAGTTTGTAATCCCTGGTAACTCTATTTAGGAGGAAGTTCTTTTTGGTTTCAATGGGGGGATTGCTTCTGACTAAATATGCTGAGGAATCAAGCAGAAAAACTCAGTCTTGCACGAACAAACCTCTATTTGCTTAATCGGACTTTCTCAACCCTCTCCTACAGATATCCACATATATTTCAGGGGGTCCCTGAAATCTCAGATGCACATTTAGAGACAATGTAGGAAGGGCTACAAGAGGAAGAGTTAGAATTGCCATCATCCTTTGATTCCATTAATATTTCACAAGCAGAAGGGGCTATTTGCCTATAATGAAGTTTTAAAATAACGGTACTTCTACCAATGTTGAAAAGAAAGACAAAACCCTGAAACTCCCATTCCTAATAATTTTCTGTTTTTTCCTTACTTTTCATGGCAAATTCATTCACATTTCATAAGAACATAATAACAGCCTTGCTGGAGCTGGCCACAGCCCATCCAGTCCAGCATTCTGTCTCACACAGTAGCTCACTATTTGCTTCAGGGTATTCCTAAGCAGATGCCTTCACCTGCTTAGGATTCCCTGGAAATGGCATTGAGAGATATCCTGCCTATCTCTCCAATCTGGAGGTTGTCCTTAGGTATTCATAATTATAGCCATTGATACCCTTGTCCTCCATGAACTTGTCTAATCATTTCTTAAAGCTGTCAAGACTGACAGCTGTCGCCACTTCTTCTGGCAGGGAGTTCCATAGACCAGTGATCCTCTGGGTGAAAAAGTACTTTCTCTTATTTGTTTGAGAAGTAGTACCCAAAGGTTTCATGGAGTGCCCCCTAGTTTTAGTGTTGTGCGATAGGGAAAACAATTTTTCCTTATCTACTTTGTCCACACCGTGCATGATTTTATAAACTTCAATCAGATCACCTGTTAGACGCCCAATCGTTGCAGCCTGAGATGGTAAGGAAGGTGTTCCAATCCCCTAATCATTTTGGTTGCCCTCCTTTGCACATTTCCAGCTCCATAATATCCTCCTGGAGGTATGGCGACCAGTACTGTACACAGTTTTCCAGATGGGGCCTCACCATAGATGTATAAAGAGGCAAAATGACACTTGCTGACTTATTTTCTATACCCTTCCTAATGATCCCTAGCATTGAGTTTGCTTTTTTCATTGCTGAGGCACACTGGGTTGAAACCTTCATTGAGCTGTCCACCAGGACACCAAGGTCCCTTTCCTGGTTTGTCGCAGAGAGTTCAGACCCCATCAGTTTATAAATGTAATTGGGGTTTTTTGCCCCAACGTGTATCACTCTGCACTTACTAGTGTTGAAGCTCATATGCCACTGTTTTGCCCACTCCCCTCAGTGTCAAGAGATCCCTCTGGAGCTCCTCACAATCTCTCACAGTTTTCACTACCCTGTATAATTTAGTGTCGTCAGCAAATTTGGCTACCTTTATTTACTCCTACTTCTAGATCATTTATGAAGAGGTTGAAAAGCTGGGGTCCCAGTACTGAACCTTGGGGGACCCCACTCTTTACTTCCCTCCACTTGGAGAAGTGTCCATTTAGTGCTACCTTCTGTTTCCTGCCCCTTAGCTAGTTGCTGATCCAGGACAAGACCTGTCCCTTTATTCCATGACTGTTAAGTTTATTCAAGAATAAACTTGAATAAACTTGGTGTGGGACCTTATCAAAAGCCTTTCATTCCATATACAGCTTACAAAAAAGCAAAACATATAACACAATTGGCTTAGTGAATGAATAGCGCTCTCAACACTCAAAAGAGTAAAGAGGAAATGTAAAGAAAAAGGAGGGTTAATAAACAAGAAAAATTAATAACAGTGACGAAAGAATTTTTGCTAGCCTGATTAAATAAGAGATTTTCATCTCATTGTTCTACAATTTTAAAAACAAAAACACTAAAGAAATATCTAAAAGCCTAAGACATGTAACACTTCTATCTTTCTTTATGGTTCAATGGGCATTTAGTGGCCAGATGATGCTGGAGATAATAAGCAGAATTAATTATGGCTTTCACAAGCAATCAACTCAAAAAGATCCTACTCTGGCATATTAAAATACCTGTGAAGATCAAAGTCACAGCACAGTTGGAACAATCTCAACTGTTTTGTGATAGAATTTATTTAAGAATTATGATCGTTGCAGAACATTTTTTTAATGAGAAAGAAGAACTGAAGGTTTACACGCATTGGAATATATATTCCATATACCAAATCTTAATTAAATAATATAATTAAAATGTGGTTTTATAAAAGAGCAGCTACCGTGTTTCCCCGAAAATAAGACACTGTCTTATATTTATTTTTCCTCAAGAAGTCACACTATGGCTTATTTTCAGGGGATGTATTATTATTTTTAAAGTATGGTACAACATGGTATGCTGCATAGCCACACCTATAACTATGTCTTATTTTCGGTGTATGGCTTATATTGCGCAAGTGCTTAGAAATTCTGCTATGGCTTATTTTATGGGTATGTTTTATTTTCGGGGAAACAGGGTAAGAGGTAAAGGTAATGTTTCAAACAATGTTATAATCTAATAGTGTTATAATTTGCTACTGTAATTGTGTTTTCTCCATTTTGCACTCCTAGCAAAATCTTGCCCAGAACAAACAAAGTGACCATAGAAGGGAAATACAATGTGCCAATAAAAATGTTTGCTTCCAGAAGAGTTTAGAGATTTTGAAACTTTGGGCATTATTTTATTTCTAGCTCTCCTCCTATTTCAAAGTACTGTATTGTCATCAACAGCTAGAACTTAAATCTGCCACCTAGTTTCACTTGTTTTTCTCTTTTCCTGAGAAGAATGATCTAGAAGGGCATCATATTTTTCCAAAGGCATATGTACTTCATATATAATAAGTATATCAAGATAATTAGAATAGCTTACATAAAAATTTGGCAGAATGTAACATAAAATTAAAGCTCACCTTACGAGGGGGTGGTCCATGGTCATCCAAGTAAGTGGAATTTCCTGAAAAGAAAAACAAGTTGGGTGTAAGATTAAAACATGTTGGATACTGATCAAGAGACAAAAATGCAATAGCCAAGATCAAATAATGGGTTATACACATCAAAAGACATGTCCATGGAAACATCTGCAAACACAATCAGCACTGGTTCTTTGGCTGTAAACAGAGATGAGCACTGAACCCTAGAGTCAGATATGGCAACCTTTACCTTTACTTAAGTGGTCCTGATAATTTCTGATTCAATTTTTTTTAAATGGTTCTAACAATAATTCTTCCAAGCAATGACTGTCTGCCAAACCACTACGAAGCATGTTGTTTTCCATATGCATAAACAAACTCTTCATTCTATTTCAGGTTTTTAAAAACAAGCTCTTATTCTTCTCTGGCTCATTCTTCTAAATACTTGTGTTATTCAGGTTGCTGAGCTCTCCCCTACCCCCCTCTATCCAGAAAGAAAAATTCAAGGTTTTCAAATTGTACCCAGATGACTTCCTTCTCAAGTTATTATAAACCACACAATATCAATTACAAGAGTGTTTTAAATATAGCTACATTATTTAAAGAGTTATATTAGGATTGTTATAAATTTGGCATGGTTTAGTAAATGTAAAATTAGTCTGAATTAATCCCAGCATTTTAGGGAAAAAATAAAATAAAAGTAGGATCACTTTTTAAACCTTAATAAACAGACTGATATAATTAAGCACCCTTTCAGGTGATTCACAAACTCAGTAGTATTCTGAATTTGTGAAGCAACTTTAAGCAACCAGAATTTTATTTAATAATCAGTATCTTTTACACAATTTCTAACTTCTAATATCTTCTCCTCTTAAGCCACCTGCTGACAGAAATCACAAAGTTTATACAGTAATTCAAGTCCATGCTTCGCAGTTTAAGAAACGCTGCCAACATAACTTGGTAGGCAGGAAGAACAATCTATGACATGTTCTCCCCTATTTTGGGTCTTCCAGCAGGCTTTGTAAGCAGCTTGTATAAATCAGATTTCAAAATGCTTAATAAACCAGTTTCATTGTATTTACTATACCATCCCTTCCATACATTTTAACTCCTGTTGAACTTTTGCTTCAAAGAGTAATGAAGACAGATCAGTAGTGAGAGGACGATGACGTCTAAATGATAATTAAAGGCATAATAAATCTTTTCACAAGGATATAATCTTACAAGATATCTTTGAACAAGTATGAAGAAATCATCTGCATAAAACATAGACACAAAATACACACTTCTGGCATGACAAATATATGTTAACTCCCTCTCTTTTCAACACCAGCAAAGGTTTACGTTATCCTATAATCCAGCTGTTAGTACACATCACATTTCCCCAAGAACAGGAAATCAGTATGAAGAAGTATCTCTCTGTGTAAATGAGACAGTCAACAAGAAGCTATCGATCCATACCTATAAGAATGGGTTGGGCCGTGCGTGTACAGAATGCGTGTTCTTTCATGATTTCAGTGAATTACACTGATTATAATTGCAGAATGCGTGTCCACACACGTCCAGCCCATCCCATAATGAGCTGGCCACACTTACCTTACCTCACGGATATGGTCGCTGCGAGGGTCTGGGAACAGAGAGTGGGGCCAGTGCCCCATGAATGGGGGACAAAAAAACCTATGGCCCCCAGCATCATCTGCGCTGCAGCACGCCTCAGCCAATAAGGCATGAGGACGTGAGCACAGAGGAGGCGGGACAGCTGGCGCACGTGACAGAAAACAAAGGCCGTCGCACGCACCTTTCCCCCTGCTACTCCGCCAAAGCTGCGGCAAAGCCGGCGCCGGCCTTTGTCCCCGGGGTCGTGGATAGAAGAGGGGCTCCCCCTCCTCCCCACTACCCCGATGAAGCCGCACCAAGGCTGACGCCGGCATTTGTCCCCGGGGCCATGGAGAGAAGAGGGGCTCCCCCTCCTCCCCGCTACCCTGCCAAAGTCACGCCAAGGCTGGCACCAGGGGAGACGACAGTCAGGCCACACTTTGTCCAGGAACGCACATTCCCGGACAAAGTGCAGCCTGACTGTTAGCTCCCCTTTTCCCCATCGCTGTTTCGAAAGCTGCTCTGAAAATAGCGATGGGGAAAGCTCACCATTCTAATGTTCTTAGAATTTTCTCAAGTTGACTCTGTACTAAAACAAGCAATCTTTCACCCTACACCAGGGGATCCCAACCTATGGTCTGCGGCACCATTTCATGGTAAACACGGTTACATCTGCCGTAAATGCGCCTGTGGCTGCCGTAAACACGGAAGTGGGCACATTTACTTCAGCTGTCCAGGGGGCATGGTCAGCCCCAGGACATAAAAACTTTGGGAACCCCTGCCGTACACAGATACAACAGCACATTACTATCTTTGTACATCATATACAACCGGAGCTACTATTCATGATACTAAGATACAGTACAGTATTTTTGAAAATATAAATACGAAAGCTTTTCGGTGTATACTCAAGCACAGAACATGCACAGGTCAATTTTGATGACTTGAAGGACTGTTTACCTCATACATTTAACCTATAAGCAAGGCACACCAAACATACTGTCCCTGTAAGGAGGAAAGTGTAAATATTGCTTCTTAGGCCAACTCC